>CM054114.1:127333969-128541469 GCA_028673005.1 Tanypteryx hageni
AGGTGCTTCGCCTTCTGGTTCGATTCTTACATAAGATCAAAATATTTTCTTCTTTGTCCTTCAAATCCACATTCATGTATGTGCGCAGTTGTATACGGATTTATTAAAAAATGCAGCCTGCAAGACGGGTCTAAGGTAAAAGCGTTATTCTGAATCGGCTGCAGCTTTCTTATCGTTTAAAGGATCTTTGTAGATACACGTTGTGTTATTTAAAAGAACGTGAAAAATAAATAAAGACTATATATATATATATATATATATATATATATACACACACACACACACACACACACACAAACACACGCGACGCACGCACGCACGCACACACACACACACACAAGGGTGTCCCAAAATGAATATATCAAAAATAAAGTTGAATATCCTTTTTACTATTGAGGTAACAACAACATTCAAAACCTCTAAAAGGTTGAAAGTTTTATATAAGTTAACGATCAAGCTTACATTAATTTTTTAATTACAAAACTTCCCACTAAGTATTGTATAAATGATCTTCCATTATTCACCAATACGGTTGTGTTGGAAAATGTATGTGAATTAGATTGATAACAGCTAATGATGCAACGCATGTTGTATTTTATTAATGAACTTCTTCTTCTTAAATTATGTTATTATCTGAGATGTTAAAAGAATTACTCAACTTCGTTTTTGGTATATTCATTTTGTGAAACCCTATAAAAAACGTCTACCTTTGTCGATAGGTGCGAGGGAACCACATAACCGCTCTCAACAAATGACATTTGCGACAGATGTCAAAGATGGCGTCGAGGCTCTTACAAACTAACGCATACTTACTCTAGTTTCTGAAGAAGACGTAGACCAAACCGCAGGCAACACGCAGGCTGCTATTGATGTGTAAACTCGTGGCAATCACGGCTACCAAACGACATACATCATGAGCAGGCAACGTACAGTCTGCATTTGATGGGTAATTGATGGGCACATCTCAGTCGACGATATCATCTTCACTGTTGTACGGAACAGTTTTTGTATTGAGTTTTATAAAAATGTTTTAATTCCTCTATCGGTTATAAATGTCTATCAGCGAGAGGCACGCCAAGTTATCACTACAATTTAATCTCGATAACTAATTTAGCTTATGGTGGCCGCATGTAGCGATAAGTCGGTTATTTTTAGTTTTGATGAACCGTTTGAACTTTTTTAGGTGGTTTTTTGTCGAATAAAAATCGGCGCGACATGCGTAGTGCAAACTTTCTCATATTTGTGCGATTATAGTCCAGACAATTATGACACTCGCTTGGCGGTGACTTGCTGGAAGTGATCCTCGATATGTTATAACATCACTGATATATATATATATATATATATATATATATATATATATATATATATATATATATATATATATATCATCATAAAAGGCAGGTCCCTGGCACCAGCGTTGTCTCCACTCCTTCCTGTTCCTTGCCATTTCTTTCATTTCCTGATACCCTCCACTTTATTTCAGGTCATCAATCATTTTTAGTCTTCTAAGTCCCCTTTTCCTTTCACCTTCTACTGATCCTTCCAATATATATATAGTAAAAATTGAAGTGAAAAAAATTGCTCTCGATAATTGAACGATTTGGTTCAATTAAACTAGGCTTCTAATTCAGGCGTTAACCCATATAAACACCAATTTCTTTCTGATTCTGCTGAATCGTTTAATTCCTAGAGCCAAGTGTAACTAATGATACCAAAGAAATTTCCATTTTAAGTTACCTTTGGAGTTCTATAAATTTTATAACCCATGGGATTTCAATTTTGGAGTAAAATTTTGATCACTGGTGAATTCCAAAATTAAAACACTAGCGATTTTTTAATTTCTCATACATTTTTTATTTTAGTTTTTGTTTTGAGTTTTTAGTTTCAACAATTTCTTTATCAAATAATAAACATTTTTTAAGGGATAAAATTTCGAGTTTGTCCATCAATCGCTTGTCCTGCCATCCTTTGGTGATGTCTGCATTATTTACTGGGTTGAAAAAATAGGCGAAATTTAAATTAACCCTAGACCCGGCGGGTGAAATTTTGGTTACGTCTTCCGGCCTTTGCGGTCTCATGGACCCTTTACTTACTATTCAATTATATGCTAAAATCATTTTTAAAGGCAGTTTAAAGCTTTATCAACTTAATGAATCTACATTTACAACATTTTAAGCATTTTATTGAGGTAAATAAAATAAATACTAAAAACAAATCGGTAAAAATCTTCCTCTTCTCCCAATGCTGACATTTTTACGGGCTTTGGTGGACAAAATAAAAAAGGATACAAAAGATAATCGAGCAAAGAATAATCGAATTAAAAATAATAATGATAAATGCGGTAAAGTTTTCAAAATTAAAAATAAAAGAACACTTGTACAAAACTTACACCTTATTCCTGGCTGGTGGGGTCTGCAGACCTCTGTTGAAACAACACAATAAAAATGTGGTTTAAACACACAATGTTCAAGTGGGGACTCCGAACTCGAGCAAGGCTGAGACTAAACTGAAAATTCATATATCAGTTGACGATCGTGGATTTATATTACCTTTGTTTTAAACATCTGAAGTAGGAGTGGGGTTTGTCAGACCCCACCGGACGGTTCTAGGGTTAAATATTTAACGATATTAATAAGAACCAATGGTAACCTTACAGAGACATACGAAAATTCGCATTCTTAAAAATAAAAACAAACCAAAAGGAATGGGATATCTCCCGACTTATAAATAAGTCGGCGACGTGTAATTCGCTCTCAAGTCACGCACCCTCCCACCTAATGCGAAGTCGTGCCCGTTGGAAATGGCCCTTATTTATTTTTTCCACTAATAACATCTCTCTAGTCTTCCTTGAAACGCGCGAGAAACCGACGTCTATGGAGATCGATCCCCTCAATCATCCCCCTCGGAGCGTCGAGTCCCTCCGCTTCCTCTTCCCGCCAACTCCAGTCACTCCATCCGCACTCAAAAAGTCACGCCTTTTACGTCTCAACGATCACTCCACGCCACGCACTCCGCTCCTCGCTTGTTTATTCTTTTAGCATTCATTTTTTTTTTCCCGGGAGCGTGACAACCGCTGGTCCAAAATTTACGTCGCCTCGCTCTCGTGTCTCCCCCGTCCCAGTCTACTTCCGCTCTCCGCTCGCCTCGTTTTTCCGTCCCCGACCGACCAGCAAACCAGTCACCCAGCCAACCAGCCAGCCAGTCACGTTACGAGACATGAATTGGGGTTGGAAAAAATGGTGAAATGTGCCAAGAAATTCAAGAGATGTCACCCGCAAATCTGAACTAGAAGGAACGGGGGTCCGGTTTGAAATGAATGTGCGCAAAATACGACGCGAGAGCGTTCCAATATGCGTTAAAATGCTATATAATTGCTCGCACTAATGCGGGATTGTTAATGAGTTCGAGGGGAGTATTAAAAATATAAGGTTATTTAATTATTCCAAAATTTAAAAAATTGTCTATTTTACTATTCAACTTATTGATTATATAATGCTATTTTTCACCGCAAAATTCTGATCAATTGTATCAACAACGAATTTAAATTAAAATTAATAATGAATCTTTGCTATATAAATACGAAACAAGTGAAGCCGTTGGACCGTATCTAATAATAATACAGTTTGCATTGTCTTCAAACGTATCAGTAGAAGGGTTAAATAAGGCTTGTCCGTTATGCGATTAAAGATATACATCAGATAAGATGCTTAGCTTAAAAAACTTATTTACTGAACGAAAGTGAGTAGTCGACTGTTTTAGGAAATCCCGCATTTTAGAACCCATTCAAAAATGTCTCACTGTTATAGTACTGTTGCATCTACTATGAAGCCTTCATTTGAATCTTAACATTAATAAGCACACAGGTGTAAAGCAACATACAGTCCATTCACTACATAAATGAACTAACTCTAATCGCCATTTACATTCATTCCCTTCATCTTGCGTTTCAGCCTCCGTTATACTTCCATTAGTGCGGTAAGATGTTCTACTCACTTTTTCTGTGTTTATTTAATTTAATAGATTAGTAACACTTAGCCTAATTGAGTGTGTTCATTATGTTTCATGCTCATATGTTTTCTTTACACATCGCTTACATATTTTATAACGAGAAGCTCTAAATATTTTTCTATCGTTTCGAGTGATTAAAGCCGTACACCACCAATTATTTTCACACTAAAATTGATTTAACAACAAGATGATCCAAACGGTACTCATGATACCTATTTTCTCAAATTTCGTAACTTAGGGTTATAAAATATTACTAGTACATTCGAGCAGAAAACTAAATTAAGTACGCGTATTTGTGTAGCTTTCAAGCTTCGCAACAAAAACTATTCTCGGGAATTTGGCCACAGTAGCAAGAGATTTCTACCAAGTGTCATGAAAATCGGTCTATTGGTTCAAAAGTTAATGAGGGGAATAGACAGACACAACGAAGAAACTATAAGCCTATTTCCATTCTGGAAAGTAGGCTAAAAATGTAAAGTGGAGTGTAATAAACCCCCTGAACTCATAGGGTTAAAAGTACGCTTAGTTTAAGTTTTTTTACAGAGTATCTTTCTAGGATACAGAACATAGAGTATAGAATTTAAAGAATAATAATAATAACCCTATCGGAGAAGAAAAGGGAAAAGTGAGAGGAAAAGACATTCCCAAAAGGACTTTTTAAGACTTAAAACGTACTGAAATCGACAGAAAACCTCGATTTATGATCTAAATCCTTTCTAGACTCTAGAATATACATATAAAAATAAAATAATGTTTCCTTTTCCCTCGAATTCTTCTGCACAAATCAGCAGGGAGTGGGGGGTAACGCTGAATCCATACTACCCTGGTCTTAACTCCCGGCGTGCAATGCGGTCGACCAATTACCGCGCGGGGATGAGGCGGAATTCATGGGGAGGTTTCGGTTATGGGCATGTTGAGGAGCGTTATGAGGGGAATGCATACGCGCCTACGTGACGGCACTATTGCTATGCGCTCGCGAAACTAGCGCCGCCTACGCCGAGAACACGGCTCCCTCCATCTGTTTATTCGATCTTAATTGGAACGTCATACCTATCTCACTTTTTCGTTTACATTTTAAAATATTTTAAGGATGAGGTATTTAACTTAGTTAAACGAAGAGAAGGATTTAAATCTCATTCGTAAATCTCCAAAAATTACGTTTTAGTACGATTTTTTCACGTATACACGCATTTTATTTATGTTGGGCCACTGTTGTCCCAATTGTTGAATTCTATTCTTGGCCTCATAATAAATGCACCAATTTAGTGCTTTAACACGGGTCAGACTTTTATACATTATAACTTGTTTACTGAATCTATTAAGTAATTAGAGGGAAGAAAGGAAAAGAGAATGGGAATGAGCAGAAATTGAGAAAGAGGAAGTAGCATCTGTACAGTACAAAAATAACAATAATAAATTATAATTGGTTAAAAAATGTTATGATATTGAATCATGCGCCATTACCAAATGGTGGGAATTCATAAAACTAAATATAGGTCACGTAATTTTCAGTAGATTTCTTTAACTGATAATACAGCAAATATTTCGAACCGATTTCAAATAGGATTGAAAAATAACATTTTATGATTTTTATTTAAATTTATTTAAATAAAGTGATTTTCCTCAAAATTTTCAAAACTAATATAGTTAAAAGAAAAGTGCGATCTTAAAATATAGTTAAAACTCATTGCAGTTTAAGTATTTAGTTAATAGTAAGTTATTACACATTTTTCCTTTGATGTTAAATTGACTGTTTGTTCACATTTTATCCTGTTTTTTTACGAGTTAATAAGAGTAAAATAATTCAATTATTAAGTAAAATTCTCTACGTTTGAAATAAATTATAATTTGCTCAAATATTTCAAGTAAATTTCAGCTACTTCTTCATGCATTGTATCTTATTATTTCGAGTTTCCTCTTATTTTCAGCAAAAATTTTGGAAAATCATTTGGCTTCTCTGCTAATAATTACTTAAACAATGTAATTGAAACAAAGATAACTTTCAAAAACACTAATTTGATTGTGCATGAAAGTCAAACCAGATCATAGCATATCATATTGATTTTTCAAATCGAAATCATATATTTGCAATACTTTTATGAAAACCCCATCATATTTGACGGGCAATTACGCTAGTAATTATAATAAAAGCTTAGATGGTGGGGTTTGTGTGTAACGCTGACGTCATAAATGGCACTTTTTAACGCGTTTTTAACACACTTTCCGATTAGGTGGAAGGTTGAAATTTCGCAGGAATGTTTGATTTAGATATAGAAATTAAATGATGAAAAAGTTCGACTCCAGGGGGGTGATTTCCGTTTCCCCTAAGATAACACGTAAAAAGAGACTTTTTAAAGTGCAGGCTATTATTCTTTAGGAAATTAAAATTAGAAATAATTGACGTACGATCTTCAAATTTAAACTATATTTTAGGAAACTTAATGATGTTTCTTATTTTATTCATCTTTTTTCACCTACCGTTCGAAATCCCTCATATTACACATTTAAATCACATATTTTGGGAAAATATCGGCTTTTAAACGGAATGTTGCCTTGCCGGCCACATCTTTGTTAAACTTCAAGAATCAATTGCTGTCTCAACCCAAATACCTATAATATAAACGAGTGCATAGATTGTCTTAAATTATAGTAGGATTTTTCGCAAAAATACGTAATCTTAATGAAAATGGGATTTAGCTGGCATTCTTTTGCTTATCTAAACGACTATATAGATGTAGAGTAAGAGCCCCCTGTGAGGAGGGAGATAGGAAAGAAAGAATATAGAATGGAAGGTACACAGGGAGTAAAGGAGGTATAGAATTAGAAAAGTACGGGAGGAAAAAGATAGAGGGAGACGGAGAAAAAGAGGGAGATCTATGGATTGGCTCAGGAAGGAATGAGAGATGGGGAGATGGAAAAAAAGAGAGAGACAGGCCGGGCGAGAGTGAGAGGTAAGGAAAGAGAGAGGAAGGGAGAGAGACAGAGGGAGGGAGAGAAAGGGAGGGTGACAGAGGGAGGGAGAGAGGGACGGCGAGAGGGAGCGAGGGAATATTATTATTTATCCGTCATATGACGGGCAATACACTAGTGTGTGTGTGTGTATATATATATATATATATATATATATATATATATATATATATGTATATAAATATATTAATGTTTTCTGTTGAGTGCCATTCTTTACCAATATTCGCTATCTGTGCCACCCTTCAAATAATTTTGTCCATAAAGCTTATAAAAAGGCGATTCTTATATTTTAACAACATAACGCGGCATTATTACAATACGAAGTGCAAGTGAAATGAAAGTAAAATTTTTTAAATACATATTTTTGTAATTCTTCTTTGAAATATCGTGCCATGTAAAATATCGTCGCGCGTGCCATCTTTTGGCACGCGTTCCATAGGTTACCGACCCCTGACATAAAGTATTGTAATCACGAAAAAATTTGACGTGGAGATTTTTATGGAAATACTCGTTTTAGGTGTCTCCAAGAACAAAAAGTGGCTTTCGCCATTCCGTTTTTCTGTGCGCGGTTTAAGGACCTAAATGTTTAAATGAAATCGATTTTTATATCGTATTAATGCATACTATTATCCAAAATAGAACCCCTGAAGAGATGGACTATATGGCGCAGCATTAAAAGGTAGTTTATCCGAGTCGAATTTTACAAATTGCAATTCATTCAACGATTTTGACGAAAATTCATTTAATTATTGAGCTATATGTCATATTTCTAAAGAAGAACTATATGGCGCAGTAGTTACCAATCTTTTTCATCCAGTTACCCCCCATTTTGCCATCATCTAAAGCTGTCGTTACCATCAATTGCATATATCAAAAATTAAAAAAACCTAACCTAATGGTATTCGGTAAATCGCAGGTGTAAAAACGTTCCTTATAAGTTCCAGCCTCCCTTACAAGTTGCGGCGAAATTAAAACTTTCAAACTGACGATAAAAAATGCTCACTGTCAATTTCTTCTTCATTTTCCCTCCCCTTAAACTTCTTCCTCTACAACACGTGGCAGTTTGCGCATTTATGCGCCGTAAGCTTTCAACACACCTATACCCACAGGTTGAGAAACACTGATATAGCGTCTTAAAACATTACAATATATCAAGTTTCACGGCCAAATACTGTCCATCTTTTTGTCCAGTAATAATACTACATAATTACATTATATTTTTGACATTATACATACATACTGTAGCGTAAGTGCCGTTACTAGGGCGGGGCAAGCGGGGTATCTGCCCCGGGCGCAACTAAAGAAGGGGCGCAAAAATTGTTAATGACAAGTTGTGCGAGGTTGCTTGGCACAAGGACAGGGGCGATTTCACCACTATACTTGTTCCAGACATTACGCATAGCAGAAACTATAAATATCGATGATGTTATTGATGAGTTTGCTGCATTAAAATCACGTAGAATAACTCATTAATATTAAAATATTTATAATTTTTGTATTTAAATTAGATATGTTTAA
Organism: Tanypteryx hageni; assembly: GCA_028673005.1. Lineage (NCBI taxonomy): Eukaryota > Metazoa > Arthropoda > Insecta > Odonata > Petaluridae > Tanypteryx > Tanypteryx hageni. The sequence goes on from CM054114.1 coordinate 127,342,469, forward strand.
TTATATATGTATTTTTGTATTTAAAGTATGTATGTATATAGTGAAAAATTATCTCATTTATAGTTTATTTTTATTTATTAATTGTTCACCCAAAATCCATATAGTAAAAAATTTAGGTATTAGAGAAGTTTTTATGAAGGGGGCACATATTTGGTAGTTTGCTCCGGGTGATAGAATAGCTAGTTACAGCACTGTTTAGCGTAATACAGTAGCTTAATATACGGTGCGAGAAATAAGTAAGTATGAAGCACCTATATATTAGCGAAATTCGACCAATATTCGAATTTTATCTAAAAATGAACTGTTCTTTCAATCATGGAACTGCCCAAATTTAAAGGTCGTACTATTCTTCTAAACAATTTTAAAACGCAAATCATCAGTATCGTACACCCACCCCCGTGTTGATCATATGTAAAAAAGTAAACGCTTCAGGTATCGAATGCACGATCTTATGATAAACAATGACACGTATAAAAGGTGGATTCCAATATATCGCGAAGAAACGCCGTAATGGCATTTACCGTTCTCGAATTATTCGCGTTACCAAAATTCGACGTCGGAGGCGCTAGTTGAGAGAGCGATAAAGTTACATGCAAAGGCTGTTACATTGAGAAATTATCGATTCCCGTTTAAGAGCAATGGACTAGTTACCATGACGGTTTTTATAGTTAGATACCGTAAATACACCCTCTAAATGAAAATTAATGTCTGCACAAATATGGCGCGGATTTGAATTTTGTCATAAAAAACAAACCACATTTTCTGCTATAAAACTGTTCGTGTCTCGAGTTTCTATCTCAATTTTAATTAATCGAAAAATTCAAATTTTTATTGCCCTGCACCGATTTCCATGCTTTTGTTATGGGGATAGGAAAGAAAATCTTCGGAATTTTGGAGATATATAATTTAGAGCTTACCATATACGTTCAGGCGAGCCGCATGCCTTGCTTCTCCCAGGTTGTTTCCCGCCATGCAGCTGTACGATCCGCCATCCTCAGTCCTTACGGATGAAATATTGACGTGACTGACAACGTCACCCGAGGAATCCAAATATTGACCGATCGCGTATCTGTAATGGAAGAGTTTGATAAAACACTCATAATACAGTCTTGGTTGCAAGAAGGGCGTTTTATCAACGTAAAATATGGATTTAAAAATATTTATCACTAGCCAAAATCCGGTTTGTTTTATCAAACCATAACTTAATTCACAAAATAAGATAAGCTCTTGAACATCTCCAAAACAGCAAAATAGGCCACACTTTTCCATTTTACGAATGAAGAAAACAGAACGAAGATTGTGGAAAAAACGACAAACAATATCGGCACCTCGTTGTTAATGTATCGCGACGTTCAAATTAGCAATGTGGCGGTTCTCAGGGATTTAGTTGCTATATTATTCAGCGTAAGCAATCAAGCTTTACTATTATTAGCGGAAACCGTCAGGAAAGCCGATAAAATTAATAATATTGTTATGCATTTTGGGAATAGAAATAAATTAAATTCTTTTCTATGCAAAAATTCGTGATTTTTTCGCAGATCACCATAAAAGATCGGTTTCGTAGTAAATAATAATTCTCACCCTTAAAAAATATTGTAATTATCGTAAAAAACAAATTAAGCGGAAGATATGAGACCAGATTCATATTATTTCTTTATTTTTATAGGATTTAGTGTAGGGGAGTCACATCAAGTGATTTGATTGTATGTGGCAGTTATTATTAGGAAAGAACAATAAAACGTTATCTATACACTGCTTAGAGTATATATAATTAGCATTAAGAAGATCTATGTAACCCTGAAGCGATATAAGGATCGCAGACTCTGAACCAATGGTGGCTCTTGGAGCATTACTGTTTCCAAGACAACAGCACGGATTGGAGGACTCTCATGTGCAACAATATACTGGAGCGCCTATAATGATCTGTCGAGACGTAGTGACGTTGAAAATATTTTCCTTTCCTTCTACCACTTCACAAACTACTCTGGACCATTGTTTCTGCCAACGGACTATAATTTGGGAAAAGTAACACATCTGGATTCGATAAGATCACCGGTTATAATTTTGCGTAAAGTCGAATGTTTCGCAAATGATAACAAGAAACGCAGCACTTAGTACTTGGATTGCGATTTCGCTGCTGTCATTGTAACGGAACCGAGTTCGAAATCTTCCATCCACGCTCTCCTACTACATAAAGGGTGATATGTAAGAAGGGACTATATGCAGGCGAGCCTCACTTAGTGCATAAGAGGCGTTCCGAGACATCTTTGCGCTATCAGATTTGCGCTAAAAGAACAATTTTTAGCATAGCACTTAACCCAGTTGATTTTTACTCTCCAGAAATTTTACTATTTTTATCTTGCAACTTATATAATGATGGGGCATTTTTATATATTAATTTAAGGTCAAGAAAACGAAGTACCGTATTTACTCGTGTAATACCTGCACATTTTTCCATACAAGTTCCCATCAAAAAAGGGGGTGCGTACATTACACGATATTTGCCCCTTCATCTTTTGAGGGTAGGCCACCCGCGAAACGCTTACTAACACTGCGTGCCTGGCGTGAGATGAGTATGCGTTTTCTTCGGTAGGCGCAATGTGCCGTGCATTTTATTCCCTCGATTTATAACCAAGGTATTTTTTAATGCGTAGAATAGTATAACAAGCACGATATTTATCAGTTATTTTTTAAAATTTCCTGCCAGTAGTAAACCTAGATCACGTAAATTTCTATGTAAATAGAAGTGTCATTCATTCTCATAGAAAAGGTGATGTAAGAGAAATAAACAACTGAATTACATATATTTTTTATTAAAAGCAAATGAATTTTGTTAGATTGTTTTTAATTCGTGGCATGCTCAAATCATATTTTACCGTAGGTTAATTTTTTTGGGTTCCTTTTACGTTACGCAATCCTAAAAGAATATATGTCATACTGTTATTATTCTACAATCTTGCGATGGAAATGTGTCACTAAATACCTATCAGAATCGTTCGTTTGTGCTTTCTGAAAGCTGTAAGCGATACATATTATCCACAGAAACGTGAGAAATGCTACTATGTAACTGGCTGCAGTGCGTCTAGTGACCGGTTTATTTTTGGTATTTGACACGGGGATTTATATTAACCCAGATAAGCCTACTGTCCTACATGTAGGACGGCAGTCATTTTGCTGAGTGGAGCCAGTTCAGTTACTCTCCACTAGATTTCATAGTAATTAATATTCTTGTAGGAGTGAATTTTATGTTACGTGGAAGTTTCTTTGTTCTAGGCTTTGATATGGTGAACTGAATAGCCTTTCTGATTCGAGGTTGTGACTTCTTACCAACCATGGCAAACTCTTTTTAAGTATTCTTTACTTTCTAGATAACATACAGCTAAGTAATTGCATTTACACACTCTTTATACCCGAATACAATATAATGTTATGGAAAATTGAGATTATAACTCATTAATTACGTTTTATGGTTGCATAAACACAACCGTCCTATATATAGGACGGTAGGATAATTCCAAGAAGTACCTATACACATCAACTACATAACAACATACATATCAACATTCACTAAAACTCACATATGTAATTATATATATTGTATATCTTTGTCATATTCATGCAATAAGGGTGTGTAAATGAGAACAGCTTTAATTGTGGATATGGTTTTTGTAGGAAGCGCCACATTCGAGATGAAAAAGAACTTACTCTGGATGAAATCTTGAGCGTTATAGAGGATGAAGAAACAGATATACCTTTCCCAAATATAGACATACTCATCTCTCCTCCGGATAATGCCACTTTGGATCGCAGTGATAAAGACTCTGATGAAGAAGATGCAGATATAAACATAAACAATCTTCCTGGTAATATTCTTCGAGCACCAGCGGAGATTAGAGGAATGGAAAATCACATGCCTATGGATCTGGGATCATCAGGTTCTAGCCATCGTCAAACAAAAAAAGCTTACAAGAAGCCGCCTAAGAAAAAGCAAAAGGCATGTATGACTTGAAAATCCGAGGACCTGCAACCAAATTGGCCTGAATGGGTACATATTGAAGCAGCTTCAAATGGTATACCGCCTGTTGATTGGTTTTGCTCAATATTTGATGATGATGTGATTTGGCTGCTTGTTTCTGAGACCAACAAGTATATCACACGTAAAAATAAGCTAGGTGATGTGACTATAGAAGAAATGAAGTGCTTCATTGGCATACTACTTTTAAGTGGTTACCTCAGTCCAGCTCGGCGGCGAATGTATTGGGAAAACTCTAGTGAGTTCTGCAATGTCACGAGATCGTTTTGATTTCATAATTCGACATTTGCACCTAAATGATGTTGAAAATCTGGACAATCTGCCATTATTATATCATCAAATTCGGCTTAAGATAGATTATTCAATGTAAAACATCAATATAGTATATTACCTTGACATGTTCCTAAAATTCTTCATGATTACGAAGATTTTTGATGATGATTGGCCAGCGCAAATGTAAACAAAAACGGAATACGAGTGGTATTACGATTCAGCGTCGCCGCCGCAGATTCAGACACGTAACTATAGCATAGGTACCAACAGCAAAATAACATCAGAATAACAAATGACTAACGATAGGTAAAGTTAAAGTTGTCGTGAACCTAATCTAACCCAATCTTAAGCAAAAACCAGTGCAGTCGTGGAGGGCATACGGTGGTATACGCCGTATACCCGCTGCTTTTTTCGAATGAATAGGGTATACCCTCTGCTTTTTGAACAAATGGCGTATATCCTCGCCTTATGAGAAACTATACAGGTCGAATGAAAAAACAACTAATTACTCCTTTTTTCGTGGCCCAATATATTGAAGCTGCACCTGCAATTCTTGAAAATCTGCGGCCCACGAAGAAATTTAATATCAATATTATAATACTAATTGCGAAATAAAATTTTCAAAGAAATTCAAAGTAAGGTTATACGTTTTTTCCTGGCATCATAACATTATAGTCAGGTACTTTGCTCTTTAAAAAGTTGGGTAACACCCCTCCTCTCCCTTAAGTTTTACTTCCGTATACCTTCTGCTTTTTTACGACTACAGCACTGGCAAAAACCATCCAAAGCGAACCCAATCCTGCACATCTCAACAGTAACGTAAAGAACTTTAAAACTTCCAATGTTAGCGTCACTGCAAAAGACTGGAATTGCGGAAAACTAATGTAAATACATAATAAAAGTGAACGAGTGAAATAGAAATAAAATTAATATACGTATAAATAACAACTTGTTTTTAATTAGAGTGGAATGACTATCTCTGAACAGAGAGTGAAGTACAAAGGAAGGTAAGTGAGAAAAATGCTGGGACCATAATAAAGGACCGTAGCATTTAGGAGCATTATTTTAAAAATTTTCAAAAATTAAAATTTTAGTCCCGAGATGACAACCGCGCTATATCAAAAATGCGTTAAAAGAACATGCGCTAAACGAGGCATAACTGTAATATAATTTTTCCCCTTTCTATAGTTGTTTTTCTGTCCACTCCGTATCCATAGAAAAAATACAGCGGCGAGCAGCTAGATTACTGAAAAAGAATTACGATAAAAAACAGAGCGTTACGTTACTCATTGAAGAGTTGAGTTGGCCATCGTTGAAAGATCGTAGATTACAGGCGAGACTTAAACTTCTAGATAAATATAGGTCGGAGATATTCGTAAATGAAATGAAGGATATTATTCGACAACCAACGTATATCGGACGGAGGGATAATGAGGACAAGATTCGCGAAATAGATAGTAGGACGGAGAGGTATAAGGAGTCATTTTTCCCTAGGACAATACGTGACCACAATAGATAAGTGAATAATAATTAGTAAGGAACTTGGTGCGCGGCACCCCCTGCCATCCACCGTCAAGGTGACTTGCAGGGTAATATGTAGATGTAGATGCATAGACCAGGGGTCCCCAAACTACGGCCCACGGGCCACATCCGGCCCGCGCGATGATTTGATCCGGCCCGCCTTATCAGCAAGAGTATTCATTAGATATCATTTATGATATCTAAAGGGCATTTTCCAAGTACTTGGGTGAAATCTACTTTTAATATAATCTAATTACATATTACAGAATCGAAAAAATGGCAAAACCAGCTCTTTGAAATGTTCACACGGCCCAATCAGTCAGTTGAAATGCCGTATGTGGCCCGCACAGTAGATCATGTAGCTTGATGTGGTCCTTTCAGTAAAACGTTTGGTGAGCCGTGACATAGACGATTAAACTCAATTCTCAATCAGCAATGACTGTCAGAACTTTGTAAAGAATGTATTCTTACGAAAACTATTATTTTCAATGCAAAAAGAGGAGAAAGAGCACAACATTCTTCGTTAGTTTATTATTTGTGTACTCTTTGTTAGTTTATTATTTTTTATGTGCATGCCACAAATGATGCCTCTTAGGACATGATAAATCATTTTCCTTTTAAAATTGTGTTCCTCTTCGCATCCAATTTTATTTATCTGAATCCTTTGCGAGATTAAAGGCAATGAGTCATCTTCCTAATATTCCGTTGTTTTCGTATGCTCAAGCGTTTATTAAGTCATACTATTGAAAAAATAACGGAACATTTTACTGCAAGCGTTCAAAATAGAATAAATCACGTCCTATCTTGACCTTTTGTTTGATCTTTCCAACAAGGGAATCGTCTGTGATGGCAAATTGGATTAAATATCGCAATTATCGGCTCCAAATAAGATATTCGCCATTATCGCTTGCAGGTATGGAGGTGTTAATCTTAACATTATCACTTCCGAAGCTTTGATGTTAATTATTCCTTTTTACCTTGGACGATATTTTTTGTGATTTTTAGTTTGTAGTCTTAGTTTTAGTTAACTGTGATTGTACATAGCGTATTTGACAAAGTCTATTGCATTGTTAAGTGCTTAATGGCTAATAAAATAAATAAATAAATATTACTTATAGGTGAAAGTGTTCAATATTTATATTTAAACCCTTACTACCATAGTAAAACACTTCAAAATACTTCTTACAAAGAAAATATCCATCGAAAAAGAGCAAATTTCTGCGTTACTAGCACATTCCACTTAATCCTCTTTAAGAACTTCAACACACGCCTCGGAAAAAAATATACACCATTACTCAATAGAATCCGAGCGCAACTGCCACCATCGAAAGCATAAACAATCCACTTTTCAGAGAAAAAAAACAAAAACGTTATTCCTCGCTTGCAAGAGACGGGACGGCGATGCGCCCGCCATCTGGATTTATTAACGCCGCCTAGAGTTAACTAATTCGGGGTGGGAAAAAAGCGATAGAGAGCCATAAAAAATGTGAAGCGGATTAATCAGAACGAATAGGCGTGCGGAGAGAGAGAGGAATAGAGGGAGAGAATGAGCGAAAGCAGTAATCCGATTAAAGAGAGTGAACGCGGAGGTAGAACGTTGAATTGAGGGAAGAGGAGGAGGAGGCGCCGAGAGGAAATTCTGTTTAAAGAGGAAGAGGTAAAGAGGGAGGAAAAGCGGAGCGTGGGTCGAGTGGGTGTGAAATCCTTCTGGGAAATAAACGCAAGCCACTGTTTCTAAGGATTACACTTGTGGGACGCCTTTCCCAGAATACGCCGCGGTGAAGAACAAACGAACCTCTTTGCGCATATATAAATACGTGCGCATATATATATATATATATATATATATATATATATATATATATATATATATATATATATATATATATATAGAGCAGTGTTCCAAAGGCCACTTTACCTCTAGGTGTTAAGATTGAGTTGGAAAAAAATAAGCACGTTATCTTTGTTATTGTTCTAGTTCTTCTATTTAATACTACTAGTGGTACCTGCAAAAACATTTGTGAAGTCAGTCTGAAACCTGCATGTTTAAAAGTAATAATAGCCCTTTTCTCCTTATACAATTAGATAACTGACATTTTGAATTCCATGTTTATTTTTATAATTTATATGTGCAACTTTAATTGCTTCTCCTTTACGAAAAAGGTAACATTCCAGTACTGAAATAAAGAAAGATTTTTTCTTTTGGACAATCGTTAAAAATGCCCACAGCCCACACGCAGTATACTGAATAATAATAACCTGCAATTATTAAAGATTCAATCTAATGAGTTTGACGTTGCTACAACTATAATTTCGATGTTTCATAAAAAGCGCGAAGTGAATAACGCAATTCTTTTGTCTATTTGAAGGCTTAATAAAAGCTAATTCAATCGGGTAGCATTGACAACACCCATAAAGAGTACGAAAAAGCCATAAAATTTCGAAAAGAAACGCGTTTCTGACAAATTCTTCCGTGTAACATCTAAAAATTGCAAGAATAAGATATTTTATAGTTTTAGTCGTCTATTGTAAACACTTTACGCTTACGTCTCATTAACGCTCTTTTTTATTTTCTTAATTTTTGAATCTTCGGGGCTATATCCAACATCAGAAGGCAACGGGTTGAAATTATTTCTGTTCTTTGTAAAGTCTTAAACATTTTTCTCACAATTCCTTAAAATATTTATTATCATTTAACATATTTGGAATTTAGAAACATTACAGGTATGGAGGAAGTCATGTGATGGCTACATCAGATTTTATTTTTATGAGAAAAAGGTATTGAGCCTTGAGTAAATATAAGTCAGCATCCGTACACGCGTACGGACAACCGCTGCTGAGACAGGACGAAAATATCAGTACACGTGTATGCTTAACTAGACTGAGGGGTTAATACAAATGGAAAGTGTCCTACCTGTGTCCTGCATTGTGGGGAGTCAGTGGTTGTCCATCCAACGCCCAAACAAACCTCGGAGGAGGGCTACCGGCAGCAGAGCAGCGGAGTGAGACTCCTGGACCAGGACGGAGTGTTTGTTCGATGAAAGTTCCTTGGAGTTCGGGCGACATCTCTGAAAATAGACAAATGAGGGTGATATATGTGTAAAAACCTTTCGGTAGACTTTTGATTCACCCACCCTTATCTGAACCATCTCATACCCAAACCATTCTTGAACGCATCGATTTATCCTTGCTTTTTCCTACCTGTTTACCACATTCCTAGCATCCTCCGATCTATGACTTCTTTCACCAGATATATATATATATATATATATATATATATATATATATATATATATATATATCTTCTCTCTCTGTAGCTGAAGAAGGAGTAGTTCCGAAAGCTTTACGTTTGTGATGTTTTTGTGTTATTTTACGTGTGTCGCTTCGACATCCCCGGGGCCTCGCCAACCTGAAGTCGTCTGATTGGTGAGTGCTCACTGGGTTTCCTCATCCCAACACCTTGTTGACATCCATATATATATATATATATATATATATATATATATATATATATATATATATATATATATATACATATACATACATACACACACACTAGCATAATTGCCCGTCAAGTATGACGGATATGCGTGATTAAGTATTAAATTTAAGGCACTTCCCATTCTTCCTCCTTTTCGCATTTCCTCTCTCCAATCCTCCTCTCTCTCTCCTTCTTTCAACAGCTTCCGAACAAAAGTGATGGAAGACTTCCTCCGTCTCTCTGACCGCCTTAGTGATCTAGAGAAGAAATGCGTGGAATTGGATGAGAGACAAGACGCCTTAGAGTAGTATTCCCGACGCAACTGTCTTCTCATTCAGGGTGTAACGGAGAAGGAGAATGAAGATTGCTTACTTCTAGTGACTAAATTCTTCGAGGACGAAGTAAAAGAAGAGATTACATGCAGCGTCTTTCCATAGCTCACAGAATTGGTGCTCCCAGAAGCTCCAATCCTCACCCCAGAGCTATCATCGTCAGGTTTTTATCCTATCAGGAAAGAGACAAGGTGTGGAGAAACAAGAGACGCCTCAAAGGTACCAATTTTCTTGTCACCGAGTCGCTTACCTCTACGCGAAAAAAGTTATTGCAAGAGGTAAAAATGTTGACAGGACCACGTGGTGTCTGGACGCAAGACGGGAAAATAGTTGTCCTGCATGACGGCAGCAGACGGTTTATCTCCACCATGAGAGATTTAGAGGCATTGAAGCGGGCCTGGCCCTCTCAGAAATCAACTCCGGGGGACGGACGTCTCTAAGTAACCTTACGAGCAAGACTTCGGATTTGCTTAGAAACTGACAAAGACCACTACGGCATAATCATTAGGTAACATCTGTCGTGCGTACTGCATTGTGCTACTTGAGTTCCTGTTTTCCACTAACTCCGTTTTTGTCATCGCCTGGCATCCCCGTTCCTGCATTTGCTGATTCTCGGCTGTTTTCTACATCTACATATTACCCTGCAAGTCACCTTGACGGTGGATGGCAGGGGGTGCCGCGCACCAAGTTCCTAACTAATTATTATTCACTTATCTATTGTGGTCGCGTATTGTCCTAGGGAAAAATGACTCCTTATACCTCTCCGTCTTACTATCTATTTCGCGAATCTTGTCCTCATTATCCCTCCGTCCGATATACGTTGGTTGTCGAATAAAATCCTTCATTTCATTTACGAATATCTCCGACCTATATTTATCTAGAAGTTTAAGTCTCGCCTGTAATCTACGATCTTTCAACGATGGCCAACTCAACTCTTCAATGAGTAACGTAACGCTCTGTTTTTTATCGTAATTCTTTTTCACGAATCTAGCTGCTCGCCGCTGTATTTTTTCTAAATCCTTTATGAGTCCCCTCTGATATGGATCCCAAACAGCTGCTGCGTATTCCATTTGAGGTCTAACTAAGGATAAATAACAGGATTCTCTCACCTTTTCCGTGCTTTTCCTGACTATTCTACGCACAAAAGCCAACTTCTTATTTGCCGCACCTATCACTCGTCTTATGTGGGTGTCCCAAGACAGGTCAAGGTTACCCCGAGGTATTTCACGGATTCCGAAACAGGAATGCTCTCACCATCTATCGAGTAGGTAAACACGGACGATGGGCTTCTAGATTTCCAAAAGTTTAGAACGTTACTCTTTTTCTGGTTGATTTCTAGCTGCCATTCCTTGCACCAAACAGATAACGCATCCAGATCATCCTAAAGCTGACGATGGTCGCTAGGACCACTAATTTCTCTATAGACTACGGTGTCATCCGCAAAAAGCCTCATATTACTTTTCACAACTGAGGTGATGTCGTTTATATAAAGCAAGAAAAGCATAGGTCCGATCACACTACCCTGCGGCACTCCAGAGACTACATCTGCCACACTCGAGGACTTAACATCGATGACTACTTTTTGTTTTCTATTCCAAAGGAAAGCGCGAACCCAGTTAATGACTTTAACATTAACGCCAAGATTTCCCAATTTTAATAACAACTTACGGTGGAAAACCTTGTCAAAAGCTTTCCTAAAATCAAGGAACACTGCATCAACCTGCTTATTATTTTCGCCGCATGATAAAACATCATTCACAAACAGACCGAGTTGGGTGTCACAGGATCTACCATTTCTGAAGCCATGTTGACAGCTGACTAAGAGCGATCTACTCTCGAGATAACGCATTGTAATGCTAACAATAATGTGCTCCAAAATCTTACATGATAATGATGTTAGAGAAATCGGCCTATAATTTTCGGGGTTTTCTTTGTCACCTCCCTTATGAATGGGTGTGACGTGTGCTAGTCTCCAATCATCAGGAACCTCACAGAGGGTGAGGGATTTCTCGAATACTATCCGAAGGAAGGGAGCTATTTCTTCTGCTAGTTCTTTTAATACACGCGCGGGAAATCCTTCTGGTCCTGGGTTTTTGTTGGGCTTTATCGCACCCAGTTGCTTCGCAATTCCTGCCTCAGAGAATTTAATATTATCCATCCGAGTACATCCATCGGGAATAAGATTATCTTCAAGTCTATCTCCACCTGCCGTGAACGCTTTCGCGAAGTAAACGTTTAGTAGATTAGCTTTATCCTCCCCATCGTGAAGGATGTCTCCGGAATCACATCGCAGGGAGGGTATTGAAGGACCCCTTCCCTTGACTTCTCTTACATAGGACCATAACGCTTTTGGATCCTCCTTCAATTTTGTATTTAATACCTCATTGCGGAAGGTGTTAAATGCGTTACGCATGGTTTTTCTCGCTAATACGCGGGCACTGTTATACTCATGGACTATAGCTGTGCGATACTCATCGGAAGCGGTGGTAGGTATGTTTTTCAATTTTGCGTGGCTACGCCTCTGTCGTCTTAAGGCAATCCTGACTTCCTTATTAAACCAACGAGGTTCTTTCTTATCAGATTTTAACTTACTGGGGATAAATCTATTGATACCTTTTCCTAGTATATCCTTAAATAATAACCATGATGGCTCCATACCTAATCGTTCTGTCTTTTCACGATAACTGACAAAGGTACTTTTGAGATGTAAGCTGAAACTTTTAAAGTTGGCCTTGGCAAAAGCGTATACATCTACATCTACAAGTTACCTTGCAATTCACCAAGTTGGTGGGTGGCAGGGGGTGCAATGCACCGAATCCTACCTAAAGATTGTCTAACGCAATTCGAAATTTCCTATTGTGATCTCTTATTGTCCTCGGAAAGAACGAGCCTAGATAACGCTCCGTCCTACAATCGATCTCACGTATTTTATCGTCTCGATCATTTCTACCTATATACGTAGGTGCCACAATTATTCCCACTACCTCCTCTTTTAGACATTCTGACCTATATTTCTCTAGAAGTTTCAACCTTGAGTGCAATCTACGGTCCTCCAGTGATACCCAGTTCAAATCGCTCAATAAAGAGGGGACGCTTTCCTTATGTTCGTACTTTGTTTTACAAATCTGGCTGCTCTGCGCTGTACTCTTTCTAGTTGAATTATGTGTCCCTTCTCGTACGGATCCCATATGCTCGCTGCGTATTCCACTTGTGGTCTTACCAGTGATAAGTAGCATGTTTCGCGTACTTTCTCTGTAGTGTTCCGTACTATTCTACCTATGAATGCCAGTTTCTTGTTGGCCGCGCCTATAACTCGACGAATGTGCATGTCCCACGAAAGATCTCGACAAATGGTTACTCCAAAAATATTTCACATACTCAGCTTGTCGAATACTCATTTCATCTATTTTATATTCGAAACCTAAATCTTTGTTCTTACTTTTCCAGAACGTGACTGCGGCACATTTAGTATAATTAATTTCGATTTGCCATTCTTTGCACCACGCTGAAATGGCACTTAAGTCTTCACGCAGAGACTGATGGTCCTCCTGATTTTTTATTTCTTTATATAGAAGGGTGTCATCGGCGAAAAGCCTAATTTTACTACGAACAACCGAGCACATATCATTTACATAGATTAAGAAGAGCAGAGGGCCCAATACACTTCCCTGAGGAACACCCGAAGCAACTTTAACGGGGGACGAGTATTTCCCATCGATGACTATCTGTTCCCTATTCGAGAGGAAGTCTCTCACCCAACCGACAACTTTCGAATTGATACCACATTGTCCTAACTTCGCAATTAATTTCCTATGAGATACTTTATCGAACGCCTTCCTGAAATCAATGAATATGGCATTGACCTGAGTATTTTTCTCTCCGCATCGCAACAAATCGTCCACGAACAGGCCGAGCTGCGTTTCGCATGATCTACCTCTCCGGAATCCGTGTTGGCATCCGCTAAGCAATGAATGACTATCTAAATAGCGCATTACAGAGCTAAAGACTATGTGCTCAAGTATCTTGCACGATAATGAAGTTAAGGATATCGGCCTATAATTTTCGGGGTTCTCTCTGTCGCCACTCTTATGGATGGGCAAAACATGTGCCACCTTCCAATCTTTAGGAACTACTCCTTCTCTAATGGATTTCTCGAATATAATTTTCAAATACGGCGCGATTTCAGCAGCTAATTCTTTCATTACACGCGCGGGAATTTCCTCCGGTCCAGGAGATTTATTTGGCTTAATTGAATGAAGTTGAAGCGCGATGCCATTTTCCGAAAATACCAAATCTTCCATCGAATCGCCCTGACGCATAGGAATAGGGGTTTCACATTCATCGTCATCACGAGTAAAAGCTTTCTGAAAGTGATGATTTAATAGGTTTGCTTTATCCATACTATCGTGAACTACGTTTCCCGTTTCCGACCGCAGTGACGCAATAGTGGGGCCCCTACCTTGAACTTTCCTGACGTAAGACCAAAATGCTTTTGGGTTCTCTTTCAAGTTTTCCTGTAAAACCTTCTTTTTATAATTGTTAAACGCATTACGCATTGCTACTCTGGCTATGGAGCGCGCCTCCTTGTATTGCTGCCTTATTATTGCAATCTGTTCGACCGTAGCTGTTGAGGATGTGTTATTTACGCGAGAGTGGAGTTTTCTTTGACGTCGGAGAGCGCTTCTTACTTCCTGATTGTACCATCTAGGTTCTGCACTATCACGCTTCAGTTTGCTCGGAATAAATTTATCTGTACACTCTCGCATCATATCTCTGAACATGCACCAGGATTCCTCCGCGTCTGCACTATCGGTTAAATTGCTGAAATTAGTATATTTATTTCGCAGAAAAGACCTAAATCTTGTGAAATCGGTTTTGGCGAATACATAAAGTTTTCTTTTGGCCTTAACCTGTTTCTCAATAATTAACTGAAATTCCACGTACACTGCCTTGTGATCGCTTATTCCCTCAGCATCAGATACTCTATTCATACGCTCAGGAAGATTAGTAACAAATAAATCTAATATATTATTAAATCTCGTGGGAAATCTCACTAATTGATACAATGAGTGCTTACCGAAAGTTTCTAGTAACGCCTCGCACGATTCACGCTCTCTACCTCCGGGATAAAAGCAATTATGGCTCCAATCAATTGACGGAAGATTGAAATCGCCCCCGATTATAATGGCTTTATCTTTATACATCTTTATACATTCCGAAGAGGCTTAGGATGTCTTTTGAGCTTTAATTCGCACTCCGCATACACAGCTCGATGGTCGCTAAATCCATCCTCTGTGGATACCTTAGTTATCCTATGCGGGATGTTAGAAGCAAGCAAGTCGAGAACATTGCCCGAACGCGTGGCTTTTCGTACCGTCTGGATTAAGGAATATTCATGAAACGTGTCAATTAAGGCTTCACACGATTCCCGTTCTTTACCTCCCGTAACGAAACATAGGTTTTCCCAATCGATTGACGGTAAGTTAAAATCGCCTCCAATTATCACATAACCGTCGTTCATAATAGATCTAAGCTCGGCTAATTGCCTCTCTAAACTTAAAATATAATCAACTTTGGCATTAGGTGGTCTGTAAAATGAGCATAAATATATCTTTTTCGAATTATCCTTACCTAGGCGGCACCACACGCTCTCGGTCGTTTCATCGATAATAGGGATCTGACAACTATCGTACTTTTCACTTATTGCCAAAAATACTCCGCCACCTATTCTATTGGCACGGTCTTTTCTGTATACTCTATAGCTTTTCGGAAAAATTTCTTGGCTAGCGAAGTTTATAACTTATCCTTTACTTGACCTGTGTGCATTTTCCTGCTTTTTCATTATACATTGCAATATTGTATTATTGTGTATTGTATTCCTAACTTTGCGCATCCTACTCTATAAAATATCCTTACTTATGTTTAATTCTTCCCCTGGAATCTTGCCCACTAATAGCACTTCTTTCCCGTTCATACCTCCCATCAGTAGACCCTCCCAGCAGGACGTTATGACGCGCATTAGCTCTTCTGACTTTCCACCCCCCGCTGACCACCCTTTCCCCCGCTTTTCTCATTGCACTCAAAATAACAACACATGCCCTCTCTTGCCCATCACCTTTTCCCCTGTCCCACCATATAACCTTAATACGCATGGCCCTCACACTCTCAACCCAGAGGCAGCAGAATTCGTACCCCCCTCCATTCCACTCCCGTCCCCACCCCCTCACTACCTGCTATACATCCAGCCACAATCCGTACCTACTTTAACCCACATGCTCCTGATTTCATTCCTTCCCTAACTCAACCGCGTCCTTCCTTAGACCCAAATGCCTCTGAATTCTACCCATACGTATCTCCTGGTTCCGCATTTTCTAATCTTCTCCCTATCACTCAACCAAGGCCTAATTTTGGAGTTTTCCCCTTGGTGTTAATACACCCCCTGCCACACACCCTTGCGGTGGCTTGCAGGGTAAACTGTAGATGTAGATGTAGATGCTCCTGATTTCATTCCTTCCCTAACTCAACCGCGTACTTCCTTAGACCCAAATGCCTCTGAATTCTACCCATACGTATCTCCTGGTTCCGCATCTTCTAATCTTCTCCCTATCACTAATAAAAGCTTATCCTCATATTGCAATTCCAATACAAAGGCCATTCTATCTGAACAGTTTAAGCTCTTTCCACGGTCCCTCCAGATCTTATATTTAAATGCTCAAAGCTTAACAGCACATATCGAAGAACTCCGTGGTATCCTACCTAACAATAAAGTACACATCATCACTATTGCTGAGACCTGGTTGAAACCATCTATGTCTTCCTCTACTGTTAACATTGACGGTTTTAAACTTTACCGCAACGATCGCGCTGGCAAAGGCGGCGGCGGTGTCGGAATATATGTAAGAAACGATATTTCAACTAAATTTATTGAAAGTAGCGAATGTAATTACAGCAAAAGACCCGAATTTCTCTTTCTTGAATTGAAAATCTATTCACAGAAAATACTTTTCGGTATTGTCTACCGTCCACCCAAAATTGGTCATCTATCCGATATTGATGGAGTCATCTCTAATCACATTAACGATTACAATCATTTAATAATTACTGGCGATTTTAATGCTAATATACTCGCACCAAACCATGATTCGACATATTTATATAACTCCTTCAACTCTCTAGGCCTTAGTATTCTACCGCTAAATGCTACTCACCATACTCCTACTTCCTCTACCCTAATTGATTTAGCCGTTACCGCCAATCCTGACAAGGTTCTCGCGCATGGCCAACTCTCTGCTCCTGGAATCTCCGCACATGACATAATATACATTGCATATTCAATAAGGTGCCCAACCCACAAGCAGAAATATATCACCTATAGGGACTTCAAAAACATCAACAATGAAAAGTTAATTGCTGACGCGTCTGCCATGCCTTGGTATTCTATTGAGTATATGGACGACATTAACGAAAAGGTTGAGGCTTTCAACAATTTTGCAGTCATTAATCAACACTCACGCTCCACTAAAGACTAAAGGGAGTCTCTAAGCCCCATGCACCATGGCTCACAACCGACATCAAACTGATAATGAAGAGACGTGACAATGCCTTCCGCATTTTCAAAAATACAAAAACACAGATCTCATTCAACCAATTTAAAAAACTAAGAAATAAAACTAAGAAACTTATCAGAAACTCTAAAACTCGGTACATTCATTCACTGACCCGTCCAAATTCTTCACAATCTGCTCTATGAAGTAACTTAAAATTATTTGGTATTGGAAAATCTAAGGATACACAACTTCCTCTTCATATTTGCCTTGATACACTTAACACTCTATTCACCACTCCCCCAACTCCTGATGACAACGAAATGAAACAGAATCACATACACCACCTACTTCAACACACTCCTCCCACCACAGCATCACCACCATTCTAATTTTCTCCTGTAACTCAGCTGGAAGTACTGAGTTGTTTACGTAAAATCAAGTCCAGAGCACAAGGTGCTGACAAAATTCCAATAGTTTTCCTTCATAAGATTATTCATCTAGTTCTACCCATCATCACTCATACATTCAATTGGTCGCTTATGCAAAACAAATTCCCATCGCAATGAAAACTCGCCATAGTCCGTCCCATACCTAAGAAAAGTCTTACTTCTGACATAACCGACTTTCGGCCCATCAGTTTACTTCCTGTATTATCAAAGGCATTTGAAAAGGTTTTACATGAACAAATCATATATTTTCTAATTAGTAATAATATCCTCGATTCTCTACAATCAGGATTCCGAAAATCACACAGCACTACCACAGCACTCCTCAAAATCACGAACGATATCAGATTAGCAATGGACAAAAGAGAAGTCACTATCATGACTTCTTGACTTTAGTAAAGCTTTTGACTCTGTAGATGTAAACATACTTCTAACCAAACTGAGCCTCATGAACTTCTCCTCAGATTCCCTAAACTTAATTAGTTCTTACCTGAATGATCGCCATCAAAAGGTCGTAACTGACAATCATTCCTCAAGATGGATTAAAGTGACACGTGGCGTACCACAAGGTTCCACCCTCGGGCCACTGCTCTTCTCTCTGTACATTAATGATATATCTTCTCAGCTTGCTCACTGTTAATACCACCTTTATGCTGATGATCTCCAAATCTATATGCACTCTCGCTCTATTGATCTCCCTCTTATCATTGATAAAATGAATCATGACCTCGCTTCTTTATCCAAATGGAGCAATGTAAATTTCCTCAAAATAAATCCTTTAAAAAGTCAGTCTATTATTATTGGGTATCCCAAACTTCTCTCATCACTAAACTTCTCAGAACTTCCCCCAATTCTGCTCAATAACTCTGTCATTCGTTTCCAAAAACTGCAACCAATCTCGGGTTAGTATTCAATGACACATTGACCTGGACTGATCATATAACTAAAATATGTAATACTGTTAACAGTTCACTTCACTCACTTAAAAGAATTAAAAGCATTACCCATTTCTCCCTTCGAAAGCGACTTATCACCGCTCTTGTCCTTCCTCACCTCGATTACTGCGATACGGTCTATCAAGATCTATCTAACGAGCCACAAAATTCCTGCGTAAGATTCATTTGTGATCTCCAAAAGAGAGACCATGTCACTCAACCGCTATATACGTTAGGCTGGCTTCGCACTGAAGCTCGTAGACGTCTTCACCTCCTCTCGTTATTTTACCGAATTATAACTTTTCAAAACCCGCAGTATCTGAACTCCAAATTTTTCCAAATGAACTCTGTGCACAACGCCAACACTAGGGGCACCAATCTCTTCCAGATCCCACATCACAGGACGGAAATTTATAATAAATCCTTCCATGTTACAGCTTGTAGACTTTGGAACGCCCTACCTACTGACCTCCAAAACGCAACATCTCTCCACATATTCAAACATAAATACTTTAAATTGATGTTCTCTGCCCAAAATTCAGGTCAGCTTTAACATTTTCTTCTTACCTATTGCAAGACGGCTTCCTTTACTCTTCCTTACTTAATGAACATTAATTAATTTCTTCGCAGGTTATCGAGTTCTCAAAATGTACGCCTCCTTCGACTGTTACCTTTTCATTGTCTAGTGTCTACTAAGTTATAGTGTTTATACTAATTCTCATTGTTTTATATCATTCTGTATTGTTTTATACTATTTTATACTGATTTATATCATTTTGTATTGTTTTATACTATTTTATACTGATTTATATCATTTTGTATTGTTTTATACTATTTTATACTGATTTATATCATTTTGTATTGTTTTATACTATTTTATACTGATTTATATCATTTTGTATTGTTTTATACTATTTCGTATTACTTTATTTTATTATGTATTGTTTTATATCATATGTGTAATTTTATATCATTTCCTTCTTTCTTATGTTATGCATGATCCAACAACAATCTTCATATTCATTGTATATATTTCAAGTATATTTCATCTTATTCTGCCTAATTATTGTATTATATTTCTTGGTTTGCATTACGTTAATAGCTATATATGTATTTTTTATGACGGTATACAACGATGCTGTATATACGAAGACTTACTGTACATACTCCTTTCTATTTAATGTTGTATTACTATATTATAATATGTACACTATCTAGGGTTTTCGCAGGTTTTTCACACACCCCTTCTCAGTGGGTGTTTTCCTGCGTGGGTTTTACTAGGGAGGACATGCCTGTTTTACCTAGGTTTTCCCACAATCTCTAATCTGTCTTCAATTTTATATATTTTTTTACTCTGTATTATTTAGGTATATACTGTTTATGTTATGCGTATTGTAATATTTTACTTTACCATTTTTTATATTTATTATATTGACGAAGGGTTAAATGTAAGAATGGACCTTATGGTATAAATTTCGCCCGAATAAAGACAATTATCTATCTATCTATCTATCTATCTCAAAAAAAAATAGTCTTCCTAATCTCTATCTTACCCAAAAAAGGCCATTTTCTATCTATCTCTTTCCCTCCCCCTATGTCTCCCACCCTCTCTCTCTTCCTCATTATCTCTTCCTCTCCCTCCCTTTTCTCCTCTCTCCTTCCCTGGAAAAATAGACTTCCTAATTTTAAATTCGCCCTAATAAGTAATCTATCTATCTTTCCCTCTCCTTCTCTGTCTCCCTCCCTCTATCTCCTTCTCTCTCACTCCCTCTCTCCCCTCTGTTTCTCTCCACCTTTCTTTCTTCCTCTCCTCTCTTTCGTATTAAAGCATTCAAAGCACGCTTTCCTTACGCATATAGTATATGGATTGAGACGACAATACAAACTCGAGGTTTGACAATGACACGGTCGGGAAGGCTCCATATCGATAAAAAGCTTTCATTTTTCCAATAAATATGATTTAAACGTATAATTAGGAAGATTTCGGATCGTAGACAAAATATGACGATAAAAAAAGAAACGATATTTAATTTTCTTTAAAACGGCCTATTTTAAAGATCGCCGGTCAATTGTTTCTAATTTTAATTATCAAAAGAGTAAAAGTCTGTAAGTCAAAAAATCGATTTATACCTGTTATCTTATGGGAAATAGAAATTATCTCCTGGAGTCGAACCCGAGTCTTTTTTCGGAGTTTTTTCGTCATTGTCTTGTAATATCCAAATCAAGCGTTCCTACCAAATTTCAGTCTTCAGCTTAGTTGGGAAATTTGTCAGAACACGTTAAAAGTCCGTGACGCTCGAGCGTTAAACACGTTAAAAAGATAGCGATCGAACTTCAGATTTCACTCAATACGAATCAAAGCAGCGCCCCGACAGTCCTACAGAATTAGGATATTATGCACATAATATACAGGTTTAGCCTCATTAATCTAAACCTACTGAGCGTCTATTTAATATTTACCTTTTTGGAAATTTGACTGCAATGGAAAAGCCTTAATAATTTAATTCTGAACAATAATTACATCGCGCACAAACAACAGATAAATACCAGTTATAGAAGATAACGTTTTCTCTATCAGCTGAAATTAAAAAAAATCAAATGGTTAATTACAATATTATCATTCTGCAAATGGCTTATTTAAAACGTAAAACATGGATGCAGTTAATGCACTTCATTGGGTAAGAGTGAAACTTCTCTTAGGAATTGATATTCATATAAAATTCAGTTTGCTGTTTTATACAATAGCCTTTTTTGAAACAAAGATGTGCTTCTATTTTTTTATTTCATTGTGGGGCGCCAAAAATCTCTGCCTAGGGCGCTAAATGGGGTCACTACAGCCATGTAAACATATTAATGACCAAAATGACTTACAAATCCGTATTGGATTAAAAACATAACAATGCCATAATCAATTACGTTACTTTGTAAAAAAGAAATACAAACTAGAATCGAGTTTAACTTCCCGGCAACAATAATTTTTTTTCGGCGAATCGACAATTTTTTTTGCCTCCATTATAATCATCCGCGTAAATAAAAAGCTTGAATTTCCTTTGGTTTGTTTTGAAAGGATTTTCGATGCTTTTAGGCTAATGAAATACCCGGTCGGAATTTTGACACTTGCGATATGACAGGGAAATTAACTGAGTATTGCCATAGGCGGCCATTTCGTGGAATAGAGAAGCCCGCGCTTCCTAAAATATTGGTCGAAACAAGTTATTATTTGGATAAATACAAATAAAAATCTAGGTGTCCAGAGCTTGACTTTCCAACCCGTAGCTTGCGAGCAACATGTTGCCCGTGAAATACTTCGAATGTTGTCCGCGAGGCGGATCAAGTTCCAAGTAATAACAGCGATTTAATATTGTATAAAGTATTCAGCAAAATTCATTTCAAATCTTTTCCAAGATGATATAGCAAGTCAAGTGCCAAGTACTTTCAAGCGAGGGACTTCTTTATAAGAAATATAATTAATTGAATTGAGAACAGATATTTCATTGAAATAAGTACCATCGAAGCCAAAATTTTTGTTTTTAACACATAAAAATAGCACTTCTAAAATACGGCTGTTTTGGACCGAAGTCGTGTTTTGTTTTATCGTATTTAAGAAAACCTGGCTTTTATAATATGAAAATTATTGAATGAAGTTGAAGAATTAATTCTGACGGACAAACATTTGAATTGCTTGGACGAAATATGTTCGTTAGGCTCTTCTAGCTAGCTGACAAAATTCAATGTCCGATTTCACGTAAGGATTCTAAAAAAATAAAACAAAACACTTTTTTATAAGACTATTATTATTTTTAGATATATTTCATATTTAACAATATTGATATGTTGACATGAATAAATACAATGTATGTCACCGTGCCTTTAAATTTGTTAATTTAAGTTGCCCGCTGAACTTAACAGATTGGACAAGCCTGGTACAGAGCGATCTCTATAATCTACTTCAGAAGTCTCCAATCTATTCATTTTGACGAAGACCAAGTTATTTTATAGAATAGAATACAGTTATTTTACGCGAAAAACACTACATGTATAGAAGAATTTAGAAAAACCGTTAAAAAACGAATCTAGATCAAATTCATTACTAATGTTCTCAATACATTTGGAAAGAAAACAAAACAAAATTGCTGATGATCTCAAACGGGATTAGAACCATCCTAGGAGAGTTCCACCAGACTGTTTAAAAGCACAGCGGTGCTCGCTATCGCCAGGTTGAAAATCACTGCTCTTTCCTTTCTTAAACGGATTGAAATTAATATTCATCAAACAGTAAGAAATAATTTCTACTAAAAATTAACGACTAGATCAAGGTGCGAAGAGTATAGAAAGTATGGAAATTAAATTGTCCATATTTACACACTTTGAGAAAGAAAAAAATCGTATCCTTGTGACGAACGTGGTCCTGTTAATTCTATGTTCTCAAACGCACATCCTTAATGGATTGGAAATAAATTCCACCCGAAATTTTATAATAAGCTCTTTTTCTTAAGGAAATGATTGGTTGAGTTTGTAGTCGTCGAGTTTCGTTCGTTTCTCCAATAAAGCAATATCGCGAACTTGCATGAACCTTGATCCCGTCGCTCTACATTCTCAGTTCTCTTATCGTTCATGGATTGGAACAGAATTTTGTTCGAGAAATTAGGATGCTCTCCACATCATCCGAGAACGCACGTTAATTGGGTTTCTGTGTCGTCTTTCATTGAGACTCACCTCCGAGCCTCAACTCCGCGCTCCCTTGGGCCGACTCCCTCTCGTTCCTCGCCACGCACTGGTACATCCCCCTGTCTCCTCTCCCCACCGACGAGATGTGCAGCACTTGCGGGGACAGGAGGCGTATCCTTGGTGACACTCCTTCCGACCCTATCCCGCCAACGCTGTGTCCAGATCCGGTCAAGGGCACGCCGTTTGCCAACCATCTCACCGTGTCCAGGGGCGAGCCGGAAACGGAACAGTTGAACGTCGCCGACTCCCCGGAATTGACAACCTGTTGAAAGAGGCGGAAATAACGGTTTATTAGAGCGGAGGATTTTGTGAAGTAATTTGATGGAGAGGGGATGATGCGAAGGAAGGAGGGTTATATGTCATAGTGAGTTGTAAGGAAGGTTGTATATAACGGAGGAGGTTAGAAACAGTTAACTTCTAGAACTAACTATTAACTAAATACTATATCACATAAGAAAAAATAAGACAACATAATCGTAAATTTCCCGAGATTGCATGATTGGAGATATTGTTGGAGGAAACCTTGAACTCAAAGGAGAAATAGAAAAGAAAAACATCTAATTTATTTGATGAAGAAAAGGAAAATGAGCTATCTAGAAATGAAGAAGATTGCAGGGGACAGGAATTTAACCTATAATAATTGACCTATGAATGGAGGATTACTTTTAATTATGCCGAACAAAAGATGTCAGATCTCTGGGCTTACATACATTATTTAACTCTTATTTTGATACTTACAATTAATGGGGTAAATAGAATATGGCAAAGGTGGCATTTGCAATAGGAGTCGCTACAAATGGTGCCAAACGTTTCCTCAACTCATGCCAAAAGATTTTTTTCGATAAGTAAGTATTAATTTAATAATCAAATGTTAAATTTATATTCAGTAAAATGCTAATATACTCTATAAAAACGCAGGAAAAATATATTCTACACAATTAAATCGTTTCCTAAAATTTTGCCATAAGCGCCAGATACTTTTTCCTTACAATGTTTAGTACTTCTGCAGGTTCAATTGCTTATCCTCAAACTTATGCAACTTTAAAACACTGTGAGGCAACGGGTGTTGCCTCTCTCGCCTTAACGTAGGCGTAAGTTTTTGATGTTATCTGCATTGAATAAATAACTATAAGATAGTTTTAAGATTAATTTTATACTGATAGAAATTAATAAAGAGACCAGTTTGAGCACAAATTTGGGGCCAAAACAGGTAAAATGCTTTACATGTGCTCTATTGATTATCAAGAAAATTGTAATGGATGGTGACAAATTTTTAGTATGTACTAGGATAGTAAAATAATATTCCAGCTATGCATGAAAAAGACGAATCTTCTTCTAACTCTTCGTGGAAGAAGGTCACGTCTACTATGAAATTATTACGACCTTTTAAAATAAAATAAAATCGAGCGTAACTTCTTAAACGTTTCTATAAATCAGGGATAATGTCAGAAATAATCAGAAATGTTAGAATAATTTTAATTCACGGAGACTGATATTATCCCAATATCTAATCACCAAACAGAAAAGGAAAAAGAAGTTTAATCCAAGAGTTTGCGCACTTTCAAATGAAAAACTCAACGAGATATCCGATTTTTGAAGAGATTCCTTCACGATAAACATCGAAAAGTTACAAGATGGTTTATTTTAGAATAATTGGCCCTTTTTGACAGCGGATGTTCTTTCCTTTACTCCACTTTAAAACCAAAACTTGAACGAATGATCGTGCCTGGACAGTAATGACCGAGTCAAGACTAAAGGCCGAGGGCTTCGATTCGTCGCCGCAAACTATTCATCAAGAAACCCGCAAAAATACTGGTGTTAACCGTGACCCAGTTATATTCGGATGGACCTCTTGTCCATCGGATGCGACCCGGACGCAGGCCGGAGCGGAGGGAGAGGAGGGGGCTTAGGCGGGGGTGGGCCAATTATTCACACGCGGGAACCCTCGGCCGCAAGCACGTACGTCTGACCAAACCGACACGTCACAGTTGCCGATCCATCAGCGAGCGAGTGAGAGAGAGAGAAAGGACGGTCGGTGACACGTTTTGTGTTCTTCTTCCTAAACCTTACAAAAAATTGCCTAAGCGCCGATCGTTAAGAGAAAATTCCGACGGAAATAAATTGACCATACGAAATAATTTTTTAGTCAGGAAATTTCTACAGAGCCTCCCGAAAGACGGATGAAAATGTTGTGCTATTTTTTGTACCTGTAACAGCGATGGTGATTATCGCTAAATCTTTAAAACAAATAACCGAGAATTCTCGTTGAAAAAATCGGTGCTACATATATTGCATCAACGTTTACATATTTGCACGATTCGCGGCGTGAATATCGATATATTTAATATCACTGGACGCTATATACATAGTTATATTTTGAGATAGATTGTTTATGTAGCACTGCTCATGGTAACAGTATTCTGGATGAAGTCGAATTATTTCACAATCATTATATTCTCTCTATAAGAATGTAAAAATCGTCTAAACGTACGTTAACACCACGTGCAACCAATATATAAAATAGTTTATCACGTTATCTTTAAATATACTAGATTTAGTTTATTTACATTACTGGTATGGGCTATAGTGCGATATATGTATAAGTTTAAAGTCCTTACGTGAAGCAATAATGTGCTAGATTTAGATATTTTCGGTGGAAAAGAAACACGTTTTCCATTTTGTAAGAATTATCTCAGAAGAAAAAATTGATTTAATTTAAAAAAGGAATACAGATTAGAAAATTCAGCAAACGTACTAAAAAAATTGACGTATATTTTTTACTGTCGAGGACGCGTAACTAAATCCTGAAAATTGAGTGGATTAAAAAAAACTCCCATTAAAAATTATACACACGATAAATCAATTCAACATATTAGTACATTCTTTCCACTTTTGAGGTGTTATTTCAATTAACCACACCACGTAATTTTTCACTGATGGGATCGACCGTGTAGATAATACATGGGGCAAAATGTTTTAATTGGGAAAAATAATTTTCAATCGTATCCCTTGTTTTGAATTGTCGAACATTGTTTTCCATTGGGGTATATTCGGTAGTAAATGAATGAAACGCTTTTGAACTAGTCAAAATGCAACGGAAATCCGGATTAGCGAAAGTCCCGTTCCGCTAATCGTTCGCACGCTTGTTTATTCCCACAATATTCACCACCGAGTGACGACAACCCTCGCATTACCCCATATCCCCTTGTTACGCCTCCCACCCATAATCTACGCTTACGCACAACGAGAAAAAGAGAATGCAAGTGGGGATTTGAAAAACGGGAACAAAAGCGTGATGACGATTTCGAACCGAACGTTTGGAATTGATCATATTTTTTGAATTCCTTCTGGTGAATCGGAACCGCACACGTGTAGCAACCGGATTGGCGCGCGCGTGGGCGATCACGTGACGCCGCCTCGCCAAACGGATCCACCGGATGAACAGGGAGTGAGGGTATGGGATTCGCTTAATCGGGTTTAATTCGACGAAGAGAATCCGATTGACTGCATTCGCCATTCGGATTAACCCAGATCGAATTAAATCAATTTTTGCGGCAAACTCCTGCTTCTATCTCACTTCTCTTCCTACATTCTCTCTCCCATTTCATCATCATCATAAATAATTCCTTAAGTCAGTTTTGTGACTATTATTGGTTAAACGTGATTCTCCACATATTTCATAATCCTATTCGTGTCTTGGCAGCTCTTTCCATTTAAAGTCGTCTATCAGATGAAACTTTTTCTTTCTCTTTCTAACACGGCTTTTATCTTGCTCTTTCTCTACAATTAATGTCTTATAGCTTCTGAAATCGTTCGTTATCTCATATTCGTTTTCGTTTTTCAACCTAGCTGTCCATTTTATCTTCAGCATTATTCTCAATGCCCGCAATTCTAAGCTTCCCAAGTAATTTATGTAGTTTTACTCGAGTATCCATGTTTCTGCCCCATACAAAGATTTACTTTATACATAGCATTTATCAATCTGTTACGACTATCTTCCTTTACTTTTCCCGTTAGTAGAAGTTTCTTTCTCCTGAAGGCGTATATTGCTTTCACTACTCTAACCCTTATTACATCGGTGCATTTTGCATCTCTTGTTATGATGTTTCCAAGGTAATTATATTCTGAGACTTGTTTAAATGGCTTTCCACCAAACGTATGCTCAAGTTTTCTTCTACATCCGATATTTGTATTTAATTCCATTCCGTATTTTAAATCTGTTATTACGAGTTTATTAATTATTTTTCGTAGTTCCTTTCGCTTTCTTGTTAGAAGAACTTAGTTCTCAGCATATTTTACCGTTCTTATAATACTTTCTCTAATCTTGAAATCTCCAGTGGCTTCTAGCGCTTCTTGCCTTGACCTTTCTCCATATCGGATAAGACCGGCGATAGGCATCAACCTTGTCTTATTCCTCACCCTATTTTTAAGCCGCTGGTGTAAACATTCTTCAATCTGACCTTTGCAAAGCCTGACGATGCAGTTGTCACTGCGAAACCAGCCACTTTTCATTAAACTGTGGAACACGTTTTATTTTATCACTTTGTTCCCATTTATGGCGTCGCTATTGCTTATTTATAAATTAATCATACCACTACTCTAATCCATCCCACTCCGGTTGTAAATCGGTATACGGATTAGAAAAAACTGCGTGGGATGAAATCATTTCCCGGAATATAGAGATTACTAAAGGATTAAGTGCGGTATTATCGGTACCGAGAAAATATCGCTGAGACCTCTAATTTTGAAAAAATTCTACGAAATTTTCATAATTAACGCTCCTGGATTGCTGTCGCATTATATCTCCGCCGGCCATTAGATTTCACAACACTGGTTAAAGCAAGACGCGGATGGGAACTAGAGAGTTTAAAATAAAGTAAAATTTGATTTCTTGCTAGAATGGGCGGGTAGTTAATCCGACTATTATCGGTTCCGACCTTAAAAGAAACCTACAATTCCGTCTGTCATTAGCCTGTCGTCTAGGCGCGGCTTTCAAGCGCTGAACCATTTAACAGAATCTGAATAAATGTCAAATTTATTGAGGGTAATACCTGGAATATAAACTTGATTGGATTGAACGATATCGTGCATCAACGGAGCGTAGTTTAATCTCGTCGATTTTCATATAATTTCGAATTACTCTGAAAATGGCATTACAAACTTTGATGATAATTCATCCTGTTATAGGCCTTGTTACCATAATTAATGTTACGTAAGTCACGTCACAATATATAACGGTATAATGGTCAATGACATCTATATAATGAATGAGCTTGGTTTGTAACTCCGTCACGCTGAGAGAGCCTCATTTTTGCGGGGAGTGAGAGAGACGGGATAATGGGAGGGAGAGAGAGTGAGAGAGAATGAGTAGTGTTTTAATTTAAATTTAATACTTTCTTCAAGTATACCCTTCATATTTGACGGCAAATCGCACTAGCTATAATATACCGCGTTTAACGCTCATGTAACGCCGACACTGGCATTATTGCACGGTCTATAACAGGGGTCCGCAACCTTTTTAATGTAGCGAGCACCAAGTTACATCCTAGAATACACAGCGAGTACCAATATACATTTGTGAAAGTAGGAATGATCAAAAACAAAACCAAATTAACGTCAAAGTGATTTAAAATGTACTTCCGTACGTCTAAAAAGAAAACAGGCGGACAAATTTAATTGATGGTACTAAGAAAGACAATTTTTAGCATCATATAAGTGCACGGAAAGACTTCTAAATAGCACCGCGGTGTTCGCGAGCGCCAAGCTGCAGAACCTTAGTCTAGAACCGCACTGAAATTCTCATAGTTCGCGCAATGTCCGCTGCACCGATCTTTTAAGATTTTAGCATCATACTTCTCATTCCCGAGTCAATAGTAAGCTTTTTATCGCCCCTCCTTTCTTGAAATACCTCGAAACACTTCCAAGCATAATTGGACCGTTTGCGGCGGCGACAGAAACCGACAACCTCGTGGGTCAAGAACGTCCATTTTTGAACATGCGCGCGTGACACGCACCTCGAGTATACACAGAAATTGAATCATAATCCGCCGATGCGGTGGCGCACGAGAAAGCATTTTCGGGTTCGCGGAGTGAAGAGAGAAAAATAAGGAAGCAGATTTCGTGCGAGGTCCCAAAGCGGTTATCAAGATGGCGGACGGAGAAAACGGACGACTTCATTACCATTAGCGGAGTTCCCTTAACGTTTGATGCGAGGGATACGGACCAGGTAACACGAATTTTCACTTTAACCTCGTCCGTGATTAACCCAAAAATATTGGTCGTTATGAAGTTTGGAAGGGATATGAAGCTTGAAATACCATAGCTGGCCTGTTTACGCTCGATTTCGTTTTTATTGGTAAACGTACCTCGTGTTTCGATGTTATGGCAACAGAAAATTAAAAGCGTCCATTTTACGATTATTAATTAAATACACCTTAAAAATTAGTGTAAAAAGGACATTCTTAACTCTATATGTGCTATTTATTAATCAGTAACGTGTTTTACGATTACTAACGGAATTCACCACAGTCAGCGTTGAATAAACTCTAAATTTATCATTTTTACACCAGCATGCTATCTTCAATTTTTCCAAAATTCGAATTATTTTTTATTGCAAGTATTTAAAAAATATATAGGATAAACTATATATTAATGAATAAGGTTAAATATAATGACGGTTTCAATTTTTCCTTATCTTCTCAGTTTTAAACGACCGATTGTTGAGTTAGTAATTCACGTCGCTGTGAAAAATGATTAAATCCAGCAACCCAACACTTAGAATAAATGTACCTCGTCTGTATGAGTTCTTTGCATACAGACAGGGTAGATCGTGGCTGTCCTTAATATTTGTCTCAGAGATCACTCGAATTTTTATTACGTGATCTAGTATGGAAAATCTACACCAAATTTTATAGAGCAAAATGAAATTTGGCACAAAAATTTTAACACCATTTAAATAAAGACCTAAGTGATCTTTTACATACATCTCGTCAGTGATTTGAGTAGCTGACATAGATTTCAAGTTGAAACTAAGAAAGAAAACAATTGATGTCGCATAGTTTTTATGGCACTTGTAACAGTTTTCTAAAATATTTTGGATGAGTATAAAGTAAAACTTTAGGATTATAATTTTCTCACCAATAGATTTATTAATAAAAAATAGACTGAATCAATCAGGGTTGAAAAGTTTCAAAGGACGCATTTCAAAACTGCAGTAGAACATGAAGCACTTGTTTCTGATAGTTTGTTCTTGACTTTAAATTGCCGTTTTCAACTTTTAGATACCATATCTTCGTTCATATTTCAATATACATGCCTATAACGACGCATTGTGAAAAATTTGTCAAGGAAGATTATTTTTAACATAAAATTATGTATGCCATGCAATCACAGGCGCATAGTGTTTGCTAGAAACTTAATTCCATAAAGAATTATTGAGCTCGTTATTTAGCTAAAACTAATTAAAAGATAAAGAACTTAAGAAAAAGTAATAGAAAAAATACGTAACTATCTCAACAGTCTCTACTGTAAATGCAAGATTAAGCCGTGGTCAACAATATGAGGACATTTTTCTTGTGTTCTACTAATATCGGGCCTCTTCAGATTAGAACAGAGGTGGCCTACGTTTTAACGCAATGTGTCACATATTATTCCGAAAATGTGTCGCGTGCTTCCAATAGGTGGATCCATGGGAGAGCGATTTATCCCTCCCCTTCCCAGGATTAATCTTAAAACTTACTCTTCATCTTCATTTTTCTTAGCGGCATAATTTTAAATTTCAATTTTCAACATTGAGCTTACGTTCACTTTCAAAATTATATGAGAATTAAATTTCATGTAGATTATTTTACTTGTAAGTATTAAAAATTATTCCCTTGGGGAACATCGCTGCCCCCTTAAGAAGTTTTTAATCCGATCCTGGTGCCACAAAGGCACCGTATTTTTTGCCAGCTACGTTAGGTATTGCATGTTGGAAACATACGCATTTACATACATACCTATCATGCAATTCCCTTTCCAAGTAAGCATAGCCATTAAGTTGTCATACATTACGCATGCAGGCTTGAAAAAGAAAAAAAAATGAAAAATGCCCACAAAATTAAATTATTAGCATATTAATAAAAAATAACATTCCTTCCCATGTAGGTACTTACATTTTCCTTTCCCATGTACTTCTCCTTTCATACTTATGTTGTCCTTAATGCGGCGATTAAATCAGTTTTAGGCTCATAATTTCTTCAATGTTTGACTCCACTTTTGAACAAGCTTAGTATTAGATTTTTACGATGATCATCAGTCAATTGTGATCTAAACCTCATTTTTATTATATTTATAATTGAAAATGCCTGCTCGCAAATATATGTTTACCCAAATTTGCAAGAATACCGGAGCGCTAGATCGCGTAAGTTTGGAAAAACGCTGCCAGGAAGAAATTTCCGAAATGAAGAAAGATTTTTACTGGTAGGAATTGTAATTATTTCTTTATATTTGCACTGCAGTTCAGAATGACTCTGAAATTCTAAAATTTTGGTCTGTAATTCTGCTGGATAATAGTCAAGATCTGGAATGGAGATTACGAAAGGGTTCGTGAAAAGTTCGTTTCTTTGTCTGCCTGGAAATCTGAAAATCTTATCTCAAATGAATGTAGCAATTCAGAAAGAAAACATATTTTTAAAAAATAATGCACTTCCAGTTCCACTTATATTTTCCATTTGCTGCATTAAATAGAAGTGAGAATCGTTTTCGGGACAAATCATTCAGAAAAAGAGGAAGTTTGCTTTTGAACGCCAATATAGAATTATTAGATTTGGAAAAAGAAAATCTTTTCCTTGCTATCGCAAATTTAAGTTATTCGGATGCCTCATAAGATCCGAGGAAAGTTAGATCCCAAAGCCATTCATCTTTTTTGAGAAAAATGCAATCTTCTGGCTTTTCACCATTTTCTTCTAAAAATGTCAAAACCTTATCTTTCAGATTCCAAAATCTCTCGAGCGCCCTTCCTTTTGATAACCAACGGACATTACAGTAAAGGAGTAACTCATTATCATCTTCCGAATCTGAATTAAAAAAAAACACGTTACGAGCTAAAATTTTGTTTATGCAGCGCACTACTGGGTCATGCACAAAAGAAAAATTCAAGTGTTTGGCGCACAGAATCTCCTGGTGGATAAAACAGTGATACTTATCTATCCTGCGGTTCAAATATTTTTCCAGTCAAGCTACGCAATCCTTGGAACTCTCTATCATTAAAGGGGCCCCTTCCGTACAAATGCTATCTAATTTTGCCCAATTAATCTCCCTCTTTTCAACACAAATTTTAATTTCTTTAAAAATATCTTTACCATTAGTAGAAACTAGTTTACGCAAATCTAGGAGTTTTTCAGTTACTATATCAACATATTCGTTAACGGCACACACAAAAACAGAGTTGAGCCGTATCAGCATTATCACAACTTGCATCAAGAGCAAATGAAAAGTATTTGCATGCAGATAAAAAAGGTGATTTTTCTAGCAACATTACCAGACATGTCATATATTCTCCTCATTACAGTATTCCTTGACAGCGAGATTTTATCAACCATTATTTTTACTTTTTGGTCATCACTATATTTTGCGAACTTTGAACTTCATTTTACAATCCTTTCTCCATCGGAGTACGGGTTTTGCTTAAGAACGAGCAAGAGAGAGATTTCATACGTCACTTTTACAATGCTTGTCAATTCCTCCCTTTTTTCAGAAAATATGACTGCTGTCCCGACAGCGCACTTTTCTTTTTAAAAATTAAATCGGCACTTCAAGTGGAGCCAACAGAATACTTTGAGACAAACTTAAATTTTTTAGGCACAGCAACACACGCACCTCAAATCAAACACACGGGCTTTTCACCTTCTTGTTTGCGAATAAAAACTCTTCTTCCCAAGCCAAGTTGAATTCCCGGAGATCAATATCATCTTTTTATTTCCTTTTCGACTTCGAATTAGAACTGGGCTTATTGAGGGACATTTTCATTAAAGGGATTCACTTCCGAACATAAATCAAGTAACGAGATAATAAAATTAACAACACAATCACAGGTTACTCGAGACTAGCTTACGGAGCCCACTACTCAAAATTAACATTAGAATGTGAAGCTGAAGTTCGATGGAAACATAGAAAGCAGTTATAGGGGTCGTTGATTACATTTGAAACCTCTACCGAGAGTTCAGGAAAACAGTGGCTACAAAGTGGCTTTGAATACGTTCTCTACTCTCAGGAGTAAAGAAGCAAGCGAGTCTATTTTTACGGAACTACAATGTAGTTCAAAGACGCTCGCACACAGCATACGCAGTCTATTTTCGAAGAACTAAGATGTAAACCGAGAATGTTACATCTGTAGACTAGCAAGAAGACAACTTTCCCTTTTTCCTTCTCGCTTCAGTGATGAAACCATATCCCCTCACCCCGCCCTTTCCTTTTCCATCCATAAGATAATTACAATGTAGCAGTAATATGATCCACATGTTGGGCATATCCAGAACCTTCCATGGATGAGGATATGTATACCCCTTGACTGTGGTTCGCGAGATCACTCGGGGGAGGTCGCGGCAAAAAAGTCCGTAATGGCAACAAAGTTTGATCAATTAATTTAGTCTTTGTTGGCCATTTAAAAAATATACGGCTATTTTGTAAAAATTCTGGATTTTGCCTTTGCAAGCGTTTATTTAATAGATTAGAAAGAGACGACGCACAAATTGATACTTTTTTTGATACTAGTACTCCTAACATAAAGGTTAAGTAGGAACTTTGAGACAATTATCCACATAAATTGTACGTTGGTTTCTGAATGCGGTCTGGAAGGAGTGCACCATGTTACGTAATGAAACGAAATCGAGCACACATTGTAGCACACCGTAGGAAAAATCTGTTGTATGCTACAAAATGTCCTGTTTCAGTTAATCTATGCTTTTGCATTCTTTTCTTGCCATAAATCAGTTGGTGTTTTATCCTCCAGTGTAAACTTACTAAAAGGAACTGAAGTTATTCTTTAGTATTTTATTTGCGTTCTACTGTATTTTCTGCTTGTGTAATTTAGTCCGGTGCATTGAATATTTCCTTTTTTACTCTTAGGATAAATTTTTTATCTTTTTAAAATTTAATTTTATGAATCGTACTTAATAATGGATAAGTGGTTAAAACGGATTTTGATGTTGGAAAGATAGAAAAGAAACGTCAAGATAATGGAGAAGAATCAATTAGTAAAAGAAGAAAGTACAATGATGATTATATAAAGTTTGGTTTTACGTCTACTGGGGATAAAGATTTTCTACAACCAAAGTGCGTGATTTGTGACGAAGGTTTAGCAAACAGTAGCCTTAAAGCATCTCTGCTTCGGTGCCACTTATAAACCCGGCATCCTACACTAACTGATAAGACAGCTGATGTTTTCAAACGGAATTTAGAAGAGCGAAGAAATGATATTGCCAACTTTTTAGTTAAACAAACTACTAACGTTGATCATGCACTGGAAGCATCGTACCATTCGAGTTACCGAGTGGCAAAATCCTTAGAATCCTATACTATAGCAGACAGTCTGATAGGGCCTCGCATTAACGACGCAGTTAAGTGTATGCTAGGAGATGAGGCTGCAAAAAAATTAACTTGATATCTGTCTGACAATACGTTGTCGAGAAGAATAAATGATATATCAACTAATATCGAGGTTAATATACTACACAGAGTAAAAAATAGTCCGTATTATGCTTTACAATTAGATGAGTCAACCGATGTAACTAATCTTTGTATTTTGCTAGTATTTGTATGCTATATTGTCGAGGAAGACTTGCTATTTTGCCGTCCATTACCTGAAAGGGCAACTGGATAAGATATTTTTAAATTGACTGATGAATATTTTCCAAGTAACGAAACAGACTTGTCTCTTTGCATAGGAATATGCACTGATGGTGGAACGGCAATGACGGGAATGAATATCGGATTTGTAACTAGAACAAAAAAGTTGCTTTAAACGTCACATGGACTCTCGCAGCTAAACGCATGCCTCAGGAATTGAAGGAAGTACTAGACGATGCTATGAAAATTGTCAATTTCATAAAATCACGACCGACAAATTCAAGGATGTTCCAGGAACTTTGTAAAGAAATGGGGAGCATACACTTCTCTTTTGACTCATACTGAAATTAGATGGTTCTCTCGGGGGAAAATTATTGGGCGTTTATTTGAGCTTAAGGCAGAGGTTCTGATTTTCTTCAAGAATCATCCGTTTTACATCGCCAGTCGTTTCAAAAATCATGTTTGGTTCTAAAGTCTTATCTTATTAAGCAGATATTTTTTCGAAGATAAATGAACTAAATCTCTTCCTTCAATGCTCGATTGTAAACTGTTTCTATGTGCAAGAACGAGTTAAATCAATGGTAAAAAGTTACAATTCCGGAAACAATGCTTTGAAAATAACCAAACTGATTGTTTCAATACGTTACATGACTTCCTGGAAGAAAATAAAATTCATTTGGACGAGAACATTAGAAGTAACATAATTGCGCACCTAAGTGGGATCGGTATAACATTCATGGAATATTTCCATCCCTTTCTAGTGACAATGATTGGATTCGAAACCCCTTCGATGAATCCAATTTTTTATCGCAGAAAATATGCATTAGGGAGAAAAAAACCAGATTGACATAACTTGTGATGAAGATTTAAAAAGAACTTTTATGAGCTTATCATTGATCAACTTTTGGTTAAGTGTAAGAAATGTGTACCCATTCCTATCCCGAAAAGCCATTGCAGTTTTGTTACCTTTTTCCACAACTTATTTATGTGAAAAAGCATTTTCATCTTATGCACTACTGAAAACGAAACATAGATCCAGACTTAGTGCCGAAGCAGACTTAAGACTGTACCTCTCTTCAGTAGCTCCAGATTTTCAAGAATTATGCAGGATTAAGCAAGCTCATCCTTCGCATTAAGAATCTTCAAAAGTGCGCAAGGAAGAGGAGTGAGCTATTAAGTGCTATCTAAAATTAAATAGAATAATAGTGATTTTTAAAATAAGGAGATTATATTTTTGTATAAGCTTTAAAAATGTTCCACTCTTTGAAATTCATGTGGGCATTTCTATACGAGGTATATTGCTTAAATATAATAATGACTAATATATACCACACCCTTTATATGCTAAAACTATGCAGTAGTTGATTTTCATTATAATAGTGCTACTTTTTCTGTTAATTATTATAACCGATAAAAACTTTTCATATATCTAGGGGTAACTTTCACGAAGGACCTTCAGTGGGGACCGCAGATAGACAGAGTTGTAGCCAAAGCTTACGGAGCACTGCATTTTATAATTAGGGTCTTAGGAAAGAGTAGTCCCGCCACAAAGGAAATGGCTTATAAATCGTTAGTTAGGCCTATTCTGGAATATGCTGCAATAGTGTGGGATCCTCACTCAGTGGGTCAGATAAAGCAGCTTGAGATGGTGCAGAGAACTGCAGCGCGCTATGTCTTAGGAGATTTTAGAAGAACCGAGAGCGTAACAGAAATGTTAAAAAAACTAGAGTGGGAATCGCTAGAACATAGAAGAAGCATAGCAAGGCTAGGGGGACTTTTTAATGCATATACGGAAAAGCCAGCTTGGGCAGATATTTGTGATAGGATTAAAAAACCTTCTTATCATGGACGCTGGGATCATGAGCACAAGATGGAGCCTCCTCCACAAAAAACAAACTGGGGAAAATTCTCGTTTCTTAATAGAGGGATTGAGCATTGGAACGCATTACCTGCAGAGGTCTTCAAGCCATTCCCTTCCCGCGTAGGTCTCTTTAAAGCGAAGTTAAATACCATTTAAAATGCATAATAATTATGGGTAATTCTAAAGACGAGCTTTTGAGTGATATGTGATGTTTCCATTTGTGTACCCTTCCCTAGAAATGTTAAAACCTTTAAATCAAGAGAAAAAAATATCACTGGGAACGATTTTCATTACTTTATTTAATTTATTGTTAAATAATATTGTAAGATGAATTAATTAACGAAGGAGCTCGAACTCGAAGCTCCTAACAGGAAAAATATATGAATAGAATATTATATGTGGTATGTGAAAAATTGTAAACTGAATCTTCTGAATATGTTTTTATGTGTTTTAAATATGTTTTTTTTTATATGTTAATTTTGTAACCTTGCCACCGGGCCAGGCGCCCACTTGCATTGTATATTGAAATAATAATATGTTAATTAATGATTTAAGAATTTATCATCTTAGTACCACACTGTAATATTTAAATCGACAATAATTATAAACACTATAACGAAGTATTTTCAACTAAAAATTAAAATAGTAGTCTTAAATTTATTTGTTTGTTAACGGCACCTATATTCTCAAATGTACGGTCGGAAAAGGTAAAATGCTGCTGACGCGCATTGCTATAAATCTCGAATTCCTAATACTTCTTCCATTTCTAATTTTGCAAATAAAATGTACGCTGTCTTACTAGTAAAAATAACGCAGAATACGGAAAAGTACAACTAAAAGGTGGAATAATAACTTGAATTAAATATTGTTTGGTTAAATAGGTACAAAATGGCTATAACATATTTTCCTTAAATATTTATAATAATATAAGAAAAATAACCCTTGAAAACTTTAATTTTAAGGAGGGGGATTGGGAGATTCGAATATTCATAAAAAGGGGTTTGCGGGATCACAAAGTTTGGGAAACACTGATATAAGACGAGCGCTGTAAATTGGTGGAACCGTGGCGCGGCGTGATGGGCAGTCGTCAGTATGCTGAGTCGAATAAATTTTTTAAAGTTGAAGTGATTCAGATGATTTGCGTTCCCTCGGTTCCCTCTGACGGACCGGCGCAGCCCCGCCATCTCCCCTGACCGACCGGTCCTTTGGGGAAATCCTTACACATCGCCATTTTTCAAAACAATTTCATAAGTTATTTTTCAAAACGGGCAGCGTGACACTGAGAAGAGCTTCGCGTGCCACTAGTGGCACACGTGCCGCAGGTCGGCCATTTATGCATTAGAATAATACCCGCTTATTACCTATTTGTACACAATGATAGAAACTGACACCAGTGTTTTAAAGAAAACAAAATGCATAGATTTTCCGGCGATTTGACAGAAATTCGCTTTCTGTTATTGGAAAATTAGCGTTTTCACTGGAAATTTGGGACTTTAGCTTAGAAGGAAAGTTGAAAACCTATAACTTGTAAAACGTAACAACAATTTCCAAAAACATTGTATGTCGAAGAATTCTTGTTTACGAGTGCCACTTGTGATGCATATGTTGCAGGGGCATGTCAGTGACTTGGGCGTTGTGAGTATTAAGGGTCGCCGGAAATATATAGTGGTATGATTCAACGGGAATGGTAAAGCAAGTGGTAGTGGAATAAAATCAGGGTGCATTTGATGAAAGGGGCCATAGAGTTTAAGTTGGGTTGCAGTAAATGAGAGGCAATCAACTGCAACTTAGTGGCATAAAATCAGGGGACATATGCTGTATATTGAGCGGCATAAACTCAAGACACATTTTCTGTATGTCGGGTGGCACAAACTCAAGGGGTATTTGCGGTGTGTTGGGTGACATAAACTTACGGGAAATTTTCAGTATGTTGGGTGGCATGAACACAAGGAGAATTTTCTGTATGTTGGGTGGCACAAACTAAAGGGGCATTTCATGTATGTTGGGTGGCATAAACTCTAGGGGCACTTCCTGTACGTTGGGTGGCACGAACTCTAGCGGCATCTGCATGTTGGGTGGCATAAACTCAAGGAACATTGGCTGTATGTTGGGTGGCATGAAATCAAGGGGCACTTGCTGTAGGTTGGGTGGCATAAACACAAGGGGCATTTCCTGTATGTCGGATGGCATTAACACCAGGGGAATTCGCTGTATGTTGGGTGGCACGAACTCAAGGGGCAGCTCTATGTTGGGTGGCATAGACTCAAGGGGCGCTTCCTGCACATTGGCTGGCATGAACTCTAGCGGCATCTGTATGTTGGGTGGCACGAACTCAAGGAGCAGCTATATGTTGGGTGGCATAAACTCAAGGGACATTTCCTGTTTGTTGGGTGGCATGAACTCTAGGGGCATTTTCTCTATGTTGGGCGGCATGCATTTAAGGGGCGCTTGCTGTATGTTGGGTGGCATGAACTCAAGGGGCACTTGCTGCAGGTTGGGTGGCATAACAGCAAGGGGCATTTGCTTTATGTTTGATTGCATAAAAGCAAGGGGAATTTGCTGTATGGTTGGGTAGTATAAAATCAAGAGGCTTTTGCCGCATATTGGGTGGCATAAAATAAAAACGCATTTTTTGTATGTTGATAGCATAAAATCAGGCGGAATTTTCTGTATGTTTGTATGCTAATGGCATAACATCAGAGGCATTTCATGTAAGTCTGGGAGACATACGACGAGGACCAATTATTTTTTTGAAAATTTAGTGGCACACAATGCAGGAGTAATCGAATCTAAGTATAGTGGCATAATTTGAGGGAGTATTATATGGAAATTTGGGTGGCATAAACTCGAGGGGAATTTTACGTAAATTGTTCAGTATTATACGTTTTAAGAGCAACCGTGTGTAAAATGGTTGCATCAAATCAGCGGCATTTTGTAGTCAGTTTGGTGTATACGTTGATAGACTAAACTACAGGTTGGTCGGCTTAAGGAAATATTTGGTGGTATATAATTCTGGGAAGACTTAGAGTAGGTAGATATGTAAGGATGCTCACATACAAGGAATCTCCTGGTCAAAACTTGCGCTGTGCTAGGCGGCAAGCGCTTTTTAAAAAATGGAGAGTGTATAAATATTGTTATTGTCGCAATCAAAATATCTCAAGGTAGATCTTAGCAAGTCCAAACCTGTCGAAGATCACACCGGGATAATACCTACCAGAATGTGGAGGTCGACGGACGATGGCCCGTGACTTTGAATGTCTCAGAACACGATCTCTAAGATAGTAATAAACAAAACTCCGACGCCTTGGGAGTACATGAACCGTTTGATACATCGCAACAAACATTCGAAGATCTTTATCACAATCCATAAACTTACAAAGAAAAGCAACAATATGATCCAGAGGAATCTTATTACAAATACAAAAAACACAAATATTACGACGTTTAATATCAGAATGTTCCCGAATAATAATATTATGCAACAACATTACAGGCCAAGTATTAAGTTTCACATGAGTAATCCGCTGCAACTGCTAGAGTAAACCAAATCATATTGAAAAGTAATACTATGTCAAGATGGAGATCGGATAACTCCAAGCCTGATTGGACATTGGAAAATAAGAGATGCCTGGGTCCAACAGCCAAATGGTAAAATCGGCGTATACCTCTATCAAGGTGATTCTGCTCGGCTTGGTTACCAGGAGATGGGTTCTGTGTAACACTCTGCATCGCAAATGGTAAACGAAAGACAGGTTTCTGTGAAAAATTTATTACAAATGAATTTCAAGACCTCTTCCGGCAAATACAAATCTCATATACATAGTCATTTTCTATCGTATAGTAACTCTAGCGAACTGATGAGCGTTTAACCTCTTATTCCTATCGGGAGGTAAACAAGACATATAATAGGCAGGTATACACCTTAGAGAGCCAGATGCAAAATGCCGCTCTATTTCCATTTGGTCTTCATTTATGATTTTCGGGATCCACTTGGCTGTTTTCTTGCTGTTGTTTGAATCATCGTAGACACTACCATGAACTACTTGATACGTAATGCCCACAGTAGCAAATATTTGTGTCAAGCTTATAAGAAGGTGACTTATTATCAATTCATCAATTTTGATTTCTTTTGATACAGATCGTGACGTGGATGGTCAACCACAGCGGGATTCATAATTGATGGATTCACAACCCTAAGAAAACCATTGATGTCACGCACACTGTAACACGAGACAAGCAGCCCCTACTGAATGTTGACTAGATCATTTCAAACATTTCTGAACTTCTTTGGGGAAACGTGCAAAAAGCATTATTACAACCCTCAGAAAACCCTTGATGTCACGCACACTGTAACGCGAGACAAGCAATCCCTGTTGAATATAGTTTAGATCATTTCAAACATTTACGAATTTCTTTTAGGAAACGCGCAAAAAGCATTATTACATATAGTAGTATTATTCGAAAATCTAGGGTCTGTATTTTAGCAACACTTCACTTCATGAGTGTAATAAAGAAACTGGTAAGGACATATCAGTTGTCTACTGAACAGATAATACATGAGACATGTAGTGGCATGTTATGACTTGCAGTAAACTAGTATCTGTGCTGATTCTGCAAATAAAATTTCAGTCCTGTTCTCGTGCGTTTAGTACAACAACCAAATAACATTCAACGTATCTACACTGGTATTTTTTAAGTTTACATGTTGTCGGTTTTTGGACAATATGTAATACCTTTGTTTCAATATTTCAATAGTTCAAATTTTAACGAAAGGTAAAAAAATTATTTAAGCCACATAAATGTTAACCACTGAATTTCTTCATGCAAATTTGATCCATTTATCGAAAAATTTGCGTTAAAGATTTTTTAAACGCATTTAGTTTCTCCGAATAAAAAACTTTTCGATATGGCGGCAAATGAATTTGGTAATAATCAAAATTTTGAAGACGAGATATCGATCTATCACATACGTATATCGTGTTGATAATGTAAAAGATATTCGTGTCACGATCATAGTTTGAACCCAAGGCTCGGCGAATGGAAGGAATTCCGAAAATACAGAGCCACCATCACGACTCATCTAATTAGGCGAGTATAAAGCCTTCGGAGTACACGAATGATAATTTCCTTTGTTTTACAGACAAGCGTTAAACCGTTACTTGATACGTTAGGTTTTATCCGTTCACTACCATCTGTTAATTTGAAACAATTACTATGGACAGGAAAAAACATTCACTTGGCTCCAAACTTCACGAAATGGTAATTAAACAGAGAATTCATTAATATTGATGTCATTCATCGAAACGCTACAAGAAAGAGAGAGGTAGGGAGAAATGGGGAGAGGCAGTGTGAAGTGAAGGGGGAGACATGGAAAAGTGGAGAGAGAAAGCCAAAGGGCGGCATGGGGAGAGACAAATGGAGAGAGAGAGGAGATTTCGGTAATTAATCATAATTACAGCGCCAGCCGACGGAAATGTCTGAGAAATCCAAGCGCAATATCAGCTGCTGCAGGGATTTGATGGGATCGTTAAGAGGAGAAGGGAGAAGTGACATCACCTCCAGCGACGCAAGCTCTAGAGCTTAATAAGTCTTTCGACTGCTGGTCTTATATCTACTTCTCACACTCTCACACCCAACCAGCTTCAACCTTTTGAAATCTGCCGTTAACAATTTCCCCGCCTTTGCCAAGCGATCCTTCCCTTGCAAAAGGAGAATTTTGCGTGAAACAGATGAATTGGACGATAGTAACGCGTTACTCGTAATGCCGTCGGATGAATGCATGACGACCTTTCTTCAGTTTCCATTAATGGGAAAGCATTGGAGAGTTTCGGAAGTTCAGAATATGAAGTCGTCAATGCACCGATTACCTATCATCAGCTTTCATGCGTAGGGAAATCAGAATCGATAAATCTGAGTTTAGGGCTTCAATATTCCACGAGACGCACATTTTTGCTGAATTAAAGTTATTGTCTTAAAAATCCAGAAATGAATTTCGAGCTCTCCTTACTGCTGAATCAAAATTGAAAAATAATAATGGGTTATTTCAAATTTATTACTGCTATTGTAGAAAAGTTTTTCGATTTTCGTTATCTTACTAAAGAAAGGATTCCACGGCATGTCATAAAACATTTACCACAGACTAATTTTCTCATAGTTCAAAGGTGATTTTGTTCCACTTTTATTTTAAAAAGTATATAAAAGCTAAGAAAATAACGCATAGTATTATCTGGGCATAGAGGTTTAAACATTAATAGATATTCACTAATATATATATATATATATATATATATATATATATATATATATATATATATATATATATATATATATATATATACAGGGTGTCCGGCGACTTTATGTCATAACTTCGGGATCTTATTCCTTAAGTGATTTTGAGTAAAAAATGTCATATGAACATGTGTCCAATTCTCATTTGTTACAGGGGCAATTGAAATTATCTCGTACTTTGCTTTGTACAACATAACGGCTGAAAAAATGCACTGTTTAAATAATTATTCGTATACATTGTTAATTGTTGAAAAATGTATTTAAATAATCATTCGTTTACATTGATACTTAATCCATTGTTACAACAATTGTTCAAATGGCCGCCTTCCGCTTGAATGAACAATCTGACCCGTTTGAGTAGGGAACGTGAAACAGCACGAAGAACTGCAGCGTTATTAACGCGCCTCGCAGCATCAAAAATTCGCTGAATAAGTTCTTCCCTCGTGCTCACTTTGACTTCATACACAATGAAATTGATGGAATGATATGATCCGAAGATCCTATGCAGACAGGCATAAGCTGTGAAAGATGGAACAATTTTTGAAACGAGAAAAAAGTCTGCTATGACCGGGAATTGAACCCGGGTCTTCCACTTGCCGGGCGGATATTCTACCTCTGAACTATAGTTCAGTGGTAGAATATCCGCCCGGCAAGTGGAAGACCCGGGTTCAATTCCCGGTCATAGCAGACTTTTTTCTCGTTTCAAAAATTGTTCCATCATTCATACACAATGTTTTTCATTTTCCCCCACACATGGAAATCCAACGGAGTGAGATCCAGAAACCTCGGTGGCCAATCCTGCGCACCGCCACGAAGTCGTGTTTGCAGAGGAATGCCTTCTAAGAGACCCGGCATTTCATTTTCCAAAAAATCAGCATAAATGGCACCTGTCAGACGTGGCGGGAAGAAGTACGGTCCAACCAGCTGGTTCTCAATGACACCACACTACACGTTCACAGAAAAACGGAGTTGGAAGTTGCTTTCCACTGTTCCGTGAGGAGGTAGTTTCTCGTGTTGTTTATTCCATCACGAGGAAACTGTGCCTCGTCCGTAAACAAGATGTAACGGTTCAGGCGGGGGTGTGCATTTAACCAAGG
This sequence comes from Tanypteryx hageni, assembly GCA_028673005.1. Lineage (NCBI taxonomy): Eukaryota > Metazoa > Arthropoda > Insecta > Odonata > Petaluridae > Tanypteryx > Tanypteryx hageni. Next base: position 127,386,837 of record CM054114.1, read on the forward strand.
GTAGAATTTCAACCGCCTAGCCATATCCCCGTGTTGATATACAGGGCCGTGAGACGGTGAGGCAACCGCCACAGTGCCTCTCGATGGGGGCGCCAAAATTTGACAAAAATGATACATATTAACGAAACGGTAACTTTGTATTAAAGATATGTTTGTGAAAGTTATATATGCAAAGGTGGCGCTGTTCGTTTGATTGTCCGGGTGTTAAAATACGATACCTCGGGCTGAAATTGCATATTCATATTTTTTCGATATCGTTTATTTCTTTTTAAACAATGTTGCAAAAATTTATTTTTACATTGAATTGACCTTGAGTTGGATAATAGCATCTTTGTAGCAGAGTCCCTCAGCCTAATCATGCAAAGCAGGGTTGAATGAACGACTTTGTTATTAACAGAGCCGTAGGGATCGCTTGTATTTTACACAAAACCATCCGCCCTGTTCCCCGAGTTCACTCCTAACCTAGAGAGGCGCAGACTTTCCTTTCAATCACTCTCTGCTGGCCTCTAACCATAAAGAGGTATCGTTCTCTCTATCGTTGGCGTACTTATTTTACTGTGTTATTCTGAAGAATTCTTACTTTCGGTCAGCGGACTTGGAAATACCATCTACGAACTTAATTAAGAATCAGCGCAACGTTTGGAATCTAATAGGTAAGATATTTTTTAAATATAAAACTGGTGGTGAAGTCTTCTAAGGAGGAGTTAAATATAAATTCAGTGTTAATTTATCAGAAGAAGGTGAAATATTTTTGCTATTAAAAAGTTAGTAAATTAGTAAAATAATGTGCTATTAAGGATATATTTTTTATCCTAAATATCACACTTCTGATGTTATATTAGGTTATCAGGCTCCGAATCGGCAGGGATTTAAACGGAGTAGTGAGAAATTTTAGTGCATGTGAAATTTGTTTTTTATTTAGATTTATAAATAATGGCATTTGTGCTTGGTATTTGCATTTTTAATGTTACTTTCTTTTAATGGCATGCGGTTTCTATATATTTAAGAAAAATATTTTATTTAGTTTGTGGTTAAATATTATCATAAGTATTGGAAACTATACGCGACTTCTCCTTGTTAGTCGACAATTTTATAAAATTCGCTAATGGAGTGTGTCACTGACAGAGCAAAAGTAACACTTTTATAATTTATAATTATATTTAATAATAATTATATACTTTAAAATTATTGGAATTATAGATTTTGATGAATTTCATTATTTTCTGTATAATTTAGGTATACTAAGAAATAATTTCAGTTCCAATGAAAAAGCAAAAACTATCAGGCCCACAAAATCTGAAAAGAAAAACGGCCAGATTAGCTGAAGCAAGAAAGCAGGCTGGTTCGTTTAACAAATTTATTCTTCTAAATCCTACCTTAGAAGATTCAAATGTAGCGCAGATTCATCAACAAAATAACGACCCTAACAATGACCAGCGAAAAGATGAATAAAGGAATCAACAACAAAGTTATGAGCAAGATCGACTACAAGGTGAAGAGGAAGATCTACAATGTGAAGAGCAAACAAAATGCTAGTGAGGTGGGAGGTGACAGTGACTCTTGTTTGTGGCGCTGATTCTGGCTTATGGGGCTATATAAATGTTGAAATGAGAAAGATTTTAATTGAAAATGGCCCTGTTCAAGTAAAGGATTTCAATTTTCCTACTGATGGTAATTGAAGGCACTTTTCTATAACACACTACAAACGCTGTTTGAGAAATGGAGGAGAAATTGAGCGAAAGTGGTTGGTTTATTCTGTCCATAAAAATTCAGTATACTGCTTTTTCTGTCTGCTTTTTTTTGAATGAATTACATAAACAATGGCTTTCCGATGGAGTCTGTGACTGGAAAAATCTTTCACGAGCTTTATCGACCCATGAGACACCTAAAAAGCATATTGACACATTCAGAAAATAGAAAGAACTAGATATGCGATTTAAAATGCATCAGAAAATAGACGCATAATCAGAAAAGTGTCAGAAGAGCAAAAACACTGGCAGAACATATTAGAGAGGTTAATTGTAATTCTAAAATTTTTGGCTTTCCAGTGCTTGGCTATTCGTGGTTCTACGGACAAGTTATATGCGAGCGATAACGAAAATTTCCTTAAACTCGTTGAGCTTATGGCAAAATTTGATCCTAATATGAGCAAGCATGTTCGAAGAGTAATGGATAATGCTTATGTTTGGAAAGTCCATTATATGAGCAAAAATATACAGAACGAATTGATATCAATAATGGCCGACAAAATCAAACAAAAAATTATTAATCTTCTTAAAGAGGCAAAATAATATTCTATAATAGTTAACTGTACGCCCGATAAGGGTCTCGTGGAACAATTGTGTTTAGTTATAAGAATTGTTACTAAAGATGTTAAATATTGTAAATATGTTCCTCGAGAACTTTTAATTTGCTTTTCCCTGTAACAGATTTAATTGGAGCCAGATTAAGTGATGTAATTTTACAACAGTTAGAGATATTTGGGCTGTCTTTAAAAAACATGAGGGGCCAAGGGTATGATAATGGGGCAAACATGAAAGTTCAGAATTCAGGACTTCAAAGCAGAATTCTTCAGTTAAACCCTAGAGCCTCTTTTCTTCCCTGTTCATGTCATTCATTAAATCTAGTCGTGAATGACGCTGCTTCTTCTTCGGGTGAAATAGTTGGATTCTTTTCGATAGTACAGGCTTTGTTCGTGTTCATCGGTGAATCTGTCTGCAGATGGGATACACAAAGAAAGCATGTTACTTTACTCAACCTAAAACCAGTTAGCGCAACTCGATGGGAAAGCAGAATAGATGCAATAAGGCCATTAAGCTATCAACTATTGGAAATTTACGATGCTTTGATCGAAATTACGCAGGAACAAAACAAAATAACCTCATAAAACATCATGCACATTGCTTGGCAAAAACATTTCCACTTTCAAGTTTATCTGCAGCGTCATCATTTGGAATAACATACTTTTTAAAACAAACATTGTCTCAAAATTACTACAAAGCCCTACACTTGGCCTCTCAGAATGCATTAAAGCCATTGATAAAACTATTCATATTTTTTGATTATCGCATGACAGGATTCAACGACGTAATAGTAGCAGCAGAAAAAATCGCGGAAGAACTAGAAATTGATCCAGTGTTTGTTACAAAAGAAAGACTAAGAGTACGGCGTAAGCATAAACAATTACATCACGAAGGAAATGATTTTGTCATTGATCCCAAAGAAAAATTTAAGGTAGATTTATTTATTTATTTACTCAATGTCGCTATTAATTCCTTGGAAGAAAGATTTTATAGAATTAATGAACATAATGACATATTTAAAATATTTTACGATATTTGCAACATCAAAAATATAGATTCAGGCACTCTTAAAACTCTATGTAGTGACATCCACATTTCTTTGATGGATGGAGATGATATGGACATAGATGGTGTGGAGCTAAAACACGAATTGGAGAATATTTCACCATTTTTATCTCCTGGAACGACACCATTAGAAGTATTAAATTATATCTATTCTCACGATTTCATCTCTATTTTTCCGAATACATCGGTTTGTCTTCGAATCTTCTTAACTCTGCCGGTAACAATTGCCAGCGCAGAAAGAAGTTTTTGAAAGTAAAACTAATTATAAATTACTTATGGACAACTAGGGGCCAAGAAAGGTTTGTTGGTTTGGCCATATTGTCCATTGAAAGCGAAATGGCCAATTCTTTAGATTATTCGGATACAATCGATACTTTTTCCAAATTAAAAGCTCGCAGAGTATGTTTTCAGAATTTCTTTCTTTTTCACTTGTTTGTATTTAGGTTTGTTGGTATTTTAATACATATATAGTCTTGGTAGTTTTATAAGTTTGTACTATATATATTCAGCAATTGTACATATTTTTGTTTTAGTTAGGTTATTGCTCAATATAAGATATTAGTAAACACATATTCTGACTCAAATGCTATGAAATTTAAAATATGTACAGCTGTTTTTTTTTCATAAATATAAATTTTAATTGATTTGAATAAATAGTTTTTTATTATTCCTTATCGATTTCTACTAACACAATAAAATTACTTAGTAAAAAAATTAAGGGGGTGCCATATTATATCTCGCCTCAGGCGGCTAAATGTCTGGGCACAGCCCTGTATACACACGCACGCACACACACATATACACACACACACACACACACACACGAGTTGTTGGTGCTTGCATGCTGCAAGCGCTTAAAAAAATCACCATACACCAAGATCTAAACTCGTAGATAGACAAACGCGATCTTCAAGCAACAGCACTTCAGCCAAGTGGAGCCCATATGTATTAGGTAATAAATTCCATGAGTTTTGGCAGAATAATTTTTCACGAAATTAAGGCAACTATCCGTAATTTCCAAATTATCTGGCAATCGGCTCGTGTGCAAGTTTCCGTATTTCAAGATTCGTGACTTGGATTGTCCTGCACGAGCAATAAGAATAATCATCATTAAGAATAACCTATACAGTCGTACCCCGTTTACCACTGGGGAGGCGTTCCTGGAAACGAGAGCGCTAACTGAATCAGCGTTATGCGGGGTCATTTAAGTATACTACGTATGGAGATGCGTTCCTAAAATTGTAATTCATTCCCTATTCTCAGAATAAGAGTATAGCCGCTATTCTCCCCGAACTTCTAAAACTGTACTGTAAATAATTAACCCTGCTACATATCAAAAATCCTTCATTATAATAACTGTCCCAACGTTTTTGTCATTGTCTCACAATGTAACAGATTCCACACAACCTCCCCTTATAATCATCGCCCATTGCCACCAATTGCTGTCCAACTTCGTGAGATATGTAAACAAAACCATAGATGTAACAGATTCCACACAACCTTCCCTTATAATCATCGCCCATTGCCACCAATAGCTGTCCAACTTCGTGAGATATGTAAACGAAACCATAGATTACTCTGTAGTCTGAAAACGTAGTGTTTTTGCTGTGATTTGTTTGATGGTTTCGTCAGTTCTTTTCAGTTAATTTGACTGAAAAGTTTCTGCTAAATACCGAAAATATTAATTAAAATCACGTCTTTTATTTTTTTATTATTGTTTTCATGGCGTAACACTTAGTAACTTAAAAATGTTAAATATGAAATTTGGAGATGTTCCAGTACATAATTAATTCTTATGTTAGAGCACCCACAAAAACTTATGGAGAAAGAAAAAACTTGGTTTGAGAACAAAGAGCGTTATAACGAATCAATGTTGCACGGGGTAGCGTTAAACCAGGTGTTACTGTACACTGATATTAGGAAAAAATAAGGATATTTTGTGTTAAGATTATGGCATCATCATCCGTGCCTTTAGCACGTATTTGGATAAAAAAATTGCAAAAGAGTTATGACGCCATTATATTTGACACCGAAAAGAATTAAAATTTCTCAAGAAACTACAAAACACAACAGTAAAATACTTTTTAAGTCTTACTAAATTTCGTGTGTTAGTATAATGGCGTCATCCTATATTTACGTCGTAGTTTAAAATCATTGTCATAATAATATATAAGTAAGACAATAATTTTCATTTTCTGCGAAATTAGGATATCTTTTTCTGTTAGGATTATGGCATCATCATCCGTATATTTTAGTACGTTCCGGATAAAAAATTAATTTAAAATTAACACGTCATCATATCTATACGTCGTTGGCTGAAAACAAATGGATTGTAATGCAATCTAATCATTGAATCAATGCTCTTAAAGTACGGAAAATACATTCTCAATGAAAGGCATTGGGATTGTAGCTATGGCAGTTGATATTTTTCATTGTTAAAAACCGAAAACATTTCATAATTTTGATTAAAATAACATTTTCACGCAAATTCAGCATGGAATTGAATCCTGTCCTCAAGAAAAATAAACTTAATTTGTTCTTCCACAGTATTATTTGTCCCTACTTTGTATCTTAATTGAAAATAATCTAAAAAAGAAATTTTATATAGTCCGGCACTGTTTTCAGTGCTTTTCTTATGGGTGTTTATAATTGGACATTGGGGTAAAAAACACCCCTTAAATATAACATTTTCTGGAATTTCGGATTTTTGCAGAGGTATTCAATGACCTATGCTCATGCCAAAGTACAGCTCTGCAGCACTTCTAGAAGTACCTTAGGTTTTATATGATATATCCTATATCCTATGGTATCACGTCAAAATGGCGAAAACAAAAAGGTCGAGATTTTAAAAGGCATAAACAAAATGAGCGAAAGTAGAAAATGAAATTAGTAAAGGAAGAAAATTAAGTGGTTTTACGAGTATATGCTCTGTATTTTCGACTGATGATGAGAATGGGTTAAGTGGTTGGATTTGTTCTCTTTCCTCCCCCCGGATTGGGTTATGTGGTTGGGGTTGGATTTGTTCTATTTCCTCTCTCCGGGTTAAGTCGTTGGGGGTTTAATTGATACTAATTTCTCCCCCGAGTTGGGTTGTTGTTGGGCGTTGGATTTTTACCATTTTCTAAATAAATTTGTTGGTCACATAAGAATTTTTAAATTTAATAATAATTATTTTAAAATTATCTTATAATAACTAGGTCTTGAGAAATATACTGAAAAATTCAGTTACGTATCCATATTTTCTACAAGAAACCACGATTTTTCACAAAGAATCGATTCCTTGATTTGATCGATCCTTTTAATTAAAGAAATATATTTTCTCTTCAATACTTCCCATTTGAATAACACGGAAATGAGTCTAGACAAATTTTAATTTTGACTTTAAAATTACTAATAACTAGACCGCGGATCTTTAGGTAAAAACCTATTTATTTCCTGAGTAGATATCTGAATATACAATTGTATATATACGTTTCATGAATAATTAATCCCGAAAACATATTTTATAGTGCCTATAAATGCCTATTTTGACATTAATGTCTAAAAATGCCTATTTCGACGTTAATGCTTATTTTTGCCCTTTTCATGCAAAAAAGCCTAAAAAGGGCTAATTTTGTAGAAATAATCAACAATAAATCAGATTTTAGTACTAGTCATTTTTTAAACTGAGTGTACAATGTTCAGTTGAGGTGGCGAACACCAGCTCAGTCCTGTCACGCATCCGGCGGGGCTATTCTGTTTTCCTGTGTCGCGCGTTGCGACAATGTAACAATGGGTTTAATCTGACGTTGCGTTAATTTCTCGTCGTTACATTGTCATATTGTGTGACACGGGAAAACGAGAATAACCCTGCAGTCCATCTCCAGACCGCAGAGGGTGAAGGTGAGAAGTGTGAACGTGAAAATTGTGAAAGTGCAATGCATAAAGTAGCAAGTTCGAAAGCTTATTTAATACGTCAGTGGCTACAAGAGTTCCCGTACTTCACAACGGATGAAAAATTATCTTCTGTCAAGCATGCAACAAGGAGGTAAGTACATTATAATGCTGACTTGCAACTAATTATTGGCCGTGAATTGCTTGTCATCGTTGAGGCAAAAACCATCTACATTTTTTGTTTATACGAGCCATTTTATGGTAACTATGGACGTGATTATTCAAAATGTCCAGCAATCCAGCTGCGGACCTTCGTAGCTCTAAAGTAAATTTTATATTTTTGTCCCATTTCCATATTTATTAGATTATTTCCGTATTTCTAAGGTTAATTATTTCTTCATAATTTTTCTTTATAGGTTTCAAGTGATAAAAAATCCCACCTAACTCAGCACATCCAAGGAGTGCTACATAAGGCAAATGTTGAACGCAAATCGAAGATGAAACAAACGCTTTTAACAAAAACTTCTGAGGGATCCAGCATGAAGAATCAGTTTGATGCAGATTTGTGTCATGCAATTGTGGCAGCCAACATTCCAATCAGAACACTAGAAAATCCAACATTCAAGGGGTTCCTAGAACGATACTGCCATCAGTCGGTACCTTCCGAGTCAACGCTAGGCAAGAATTACGTGCAACCCACGTACGACGGTGCAATGCGCAGGATACGGGAGGACATTGGAGATTCACGTATTTGGATATCAGTCAACGAAACCACTGACCCTCTCAGCAGATACATGGCCAACTTGGTTGTCGGGAAATTGGACCCAGATGTGCCTTCCAGAGTCTACCTCATCTGCACGAAGCAACTTGCCAAAACAAATCAAGAAACAATAGCACACTCTGTGAACAATGGACTTAAAGTGCTGTATCCCAACAATCTAGAATAAGAGAAAGTGCTGCTCCTATACACAGATGCTGCGTCGTACACGGTTGCTGCCATGCAGTTGCTCAAGGTGTACTAGCTCTCCCTTGTGCATGTGACATGCCTTGCCCGTGGTTTTAACCGCGTAGCAGAGCAAATAAGACTGGAAATCCCCAAGGTGAACAAATTGATCTCCACCGTGAAGGTCTTCGTCAAGGCACTAACAAGAAAATAGGCTTTCTGAGAAAAACTGCCCGATGTCCCTCTGCCACCTGAGCCTGTCCTCACCCGCTGAGGCACATGGCTGAAAGCAGCTGAATATTACAGTGAGCATATCCTTCATGCCAAGGAAGTTGTGACAAATCTAGCCGAGGATACTGTCTGTGTCACTTCGGCGAAAATGTTGCTGGATGATCCCTCCATTCCCAAGGATTTGGTGTATATTAGATCCCACTATACATCCCTTGTGTGGATTATTGCTGAATTGGAGGGCTCATGAAAATCCATCTACGAAAATAATGCTTTGCTGAATGAAGTGAAACAAAAAATCAAGGAAGAGCCAGGTGAAGTGGGAGAAAAGTAAGAGCAGAACTAGAAAAAGTGCTACAAAAGAACTCAGGTCTGCATAGCCTATGTACAGCTGCAGATATACTGGCAGGAAAATCCAGTGAAGTTGAGTGCAAAATTACATTTCAACGTGTACTTAAGTTGAAGTTTGCCCCCGTCACATCAGTTGATGTCGAATGTTCTTTTTCTGCTTACAGGATGATATTAACTGACAAATGCCATAGTTTTGTGGTATAAAACTTAGAAAAGGTGCTTGTTATTTACTGTGAGGCCAACTACGGGAAATTTGTGGAATAAACACAAAGAGGTGACAAATTCATTATGGGAATTTCGAATGAAACAGTTTGTCAAACATTCTGCATAGTATTTAAATATATACTTGAATAGTGTTTTCAGTCAGTATTACTATATGTAATGTAGATAGTATTTTCTCTGTAACGTATGGTAAATTAACCATAAGAATAAGTTTCAATGCATAGTAGTCAAACATTTTTATGTTCTTTGAAAACACAAATCAATTATGTTTTGTTGACTGGTAATTTTTGCGTGCGTGCATGTTTCAGTCCTTTTTCGTGAATTAAAGTTGATGGTTGACAAAAATGATGTTGTTGTTTTTTACTGGACAGTTTTGGAAATAGTTTTTAGAGCTTATTTTACGTTTTATAAAGCCTAATTAAGCTACTTAAAGAGCCTATTTTAGTCGCCTAAAACTTAATTTTTAGAACCTAAAAATCCGCGGTCTACTAATAACCCAAGTATGAGTTCCAGACTTAAACCAAGAAACGCAGAAATGTATGAAGGTTTGTTTCCCTACCGTCGAATTTCAAATACGGGCCAAAGATTCCCTAAATTACACTTTTACCAGCAAACTTGTGACATTTTTTAACCGAAAACTTATCGTTGCCATGTATATCCAATTGTTGCCGACTTCTTGAACTAGGAAGAACCGCGTATGCGAGTTAAGTAACTTTTAAACGGGTAAAATGAATTGTTATTGATTGGGTGAGCATTTGCGTGATGAGGTGTCTGGCTTAGATTCCGGGAAAATTATTTTTTTCTAGGTTCTTTATTCATTCATTTTTATTATTTCTTTCATCTCATATCTTTCTCTTCTTATTTGATCTTACCCTTATTTATTATATATTATCTTATTATTTATATCTGTAAAAGAAAGTGTTAAACGACCTAATTATTTTATATTTCTAATGAATGCATTTTCTATTTTATATAGAGCACATTTTTTCTAAGTAAATCAGATGTTATAAACAGGGCCCACCTAATTTTTGACAATTTTTGTAATTATTTTTTATTACCGTAGAAATGTGATATCACGTGTTCATACTGTTTATGTTTATACTTTAAGAAAAACATTTTTCGAAGAAACCCTTTCGCTACAAAACCTGCGGTAATACTTTTTTGAACTGTTGTCAAGTGGGATTTATTAAAAACGAATGTCCCTAATAAATCCCGGGGCGTATTTAAAAAAATACCCATCGTATAAAAATGGTTTGAACGAAATGAAATGAGAATGTGTTTTAAATAATTTTATTTTGCTATATAATAAGTAGTATAAAAATGTAAGGCATATTTATAAGGTCCATAGTGCGATAACTGCGAAATAGTAGAAAAAATGTAAAAATTATAAATAAAAAAAAGTTCATTAGAAATGTCAAAACTATAGAGTTCAAAACTTGAAACATTTGCCTGCATCAAAATAATAAATCTTTTATTAAGTTGGGTATAAAATTATTAGCAAAGTATCAAAAAATTCTGCAAGTTACTCAGTAATTTAAAAAAAATGTTTCAAAAATAAGCGTTTATTAACGGAAGTCAAGCATCAAATTCACAAGATGGACTCTCAAAAAGTTCATTATCTTCAGCAGTGAGCCCAACTCACTCCTGGTGTGCATATATTTTCCTAGTAATGCAGTCTTATGTCTGCGACTCAATACTCATCTGATGGGTCTTCGATGGTGTTGAAATCGCGAGCTGAAATTCTTCAATGGGAAATTCCCCGGGCCAAAACGTATACCCTTAATTATGTAGTGGCATTGTGCCAAGGAAGACAACTTAAATTTGCAGGAAAATGTGATGCATGATCCAAATAAAGCCTACCCGGGCCTTCATGGAGAAACTTCTGTTTTTCATCGCTTTCCTCGTCAAGGTCTCTAAATCACTTTTATAATCTTCTTTATGCTTTAAGAATTTGATAATACAATACATGAGGAATCCAATGATGTTGAAAACAATTTAGATTACTTGCGTCTAACTGTAATAATGAAAATAAACCAATATCACGAAAACCACTGCCTCAGACGTGAAAAATGAAACACTCCACCTATAAGAGACAGCACTGAAACTTCTAACTTGCAGCGATACCATCTGTGGGAGAAATAACTACTGCGATCCACCAGATCACTCAAGTGCTTTCAACAGGACATCGTAAGGACCTTATTAAATACCGGATATGATTAGTACACTTACTTCACTTACGAGTTTTCGTAAATAATCGTTACTCGAGTTTCAACTATAGGATAGAATATCTAGAATTTGTCATTTTTAAAAATTAACTATTATTATCCCGGGAAAATAAATGACATTTATCAGTTCTTATTTGTTCTTAATCTTAAACCCGAGCAGCTATTTATAATGATATATATATACACACGCACACATAGGTTCGGCAATAAGTAACATTTCGTAGATTGAGAACCAACTTAAAAGGAATAAAATTCAAGGCACGAAGGGATTAAATAAATGTTCGCATAGAAATTAATTGGGAGATTAATTAGAGAGAGTAAGTGGATGGGAGCATTAATTTCACCACCCATGAGGGAAATTTTAAGGATGACATGGTTGGCGTAATATAACTAGCCTTAAAATTAATATTACGCAAATTCATTAGTTTCACCAAAATACCGCAAAATAAATTATTTTCATAAAAAAATGAGTTTGGTAAAAAGGTGGTTTTTTCAAAGATAAGAGGGAGTTACAGCGTGAGCGAAAACTTTACTCCTTGATGACGCGCAGCGAAGTGTGACGTTTCTGAAAGGTTTCTCAAGTGACAAGTTTCATATTCCAATTAATCTTCAAGGCTGGTGGGTGAACTAATTGAACCTTACGCGGTCTGTAATTTTGGGGCCAGAGGTCCTTTTAACAAGATTAACAAAGAGATCCATCTATGCGTGTGTTGCGCGTGCGTGTGTATTAGTACACTAATTTATAGGGTTAAACGGTTATAAAGAAAATGATGAACTGAAGCGGAAATTCCTTTAGAGGAGACGGCATAGTTGCTTGCATATGTGATTGGAGGAAAACTTGGAAGGAAAAGAAATAGGTTGCAGAGGACAAAGTCAATAGACGAATTGAAGTAACAGACACAAGGGCAAGGGTCCGATACTCATGTAGGTGCGCGGGCCGCATGAAGACCATCCACTGAACCCGCGGGCCGTATTAAGGCACCGTGCTAGTCTGCGGGCCGCACATTTTTCCAGTCATCACATCGTTTCATATTCTTTGGACACTCATTCTCCCCTTCCACAGGGAAAAATCACTCCAACCATTTGATGCGGCCTTAAACCCATTCATTACCAAATTGCTAGATTAGGTGCGGAGGATTACGTTTTATTGACATGCAAGAAACACGCTATCAGCGGGAAAACACTTAGTACCCACCTGTGCAGAATTTTTATAAATCAACCTGCGTATATTTTTAAAGTGCTGATTTAATACACTTCTTAAATTTCTTAGATTTACGTGATATATTTTATAAGAAACACATTTGAATTTCGGCGCTCTAGTGTAAACTAGCTTACTTCGCGGGCCGCAGAAATGTAACACGAGGGCCGCGAATTTGAGATCCCTGCACTTACGGAGCTTAACCCAGTATAACGGCTCGTTTCACTCGGCTATTATTTTAAAACTAATTCAGCATGAATTTGATAAATATCTGAAAAAAATCAACGGAAGCAACCTTCACGTGCTGGAACCCCATATTAAGGGAAAAATGAATGTAGTACTTTGGATTCTTTACAAAGTACTACATTCATTTTCCCCCAAATATCTGAAAGATAAAATACATTTTAATTGCCTGATTTATACTGATTAATGATGGAAGTAATGCGTCCTTTTTTACACAGATCGGTTCCTGTGTGGTAGGATTTTGACTTCGTCATGTTTTCGTCATTGGTTGAAATCAACGGTATTATAACATAGTTAATTAATTCCCATTAAAATTGTTAAATGAATGCTGAAATTATATAGATTATTTATTTACATTTAAAAGTAATGGAATCATTGTCACGGTGTTCAACATTTTTTCATATATAGCGTACTTTGTAGAATGGAAATGGAACTCTCACACATAGTTTTTCAGTTCTGTCGGTCTGTGTGAGACGCTGACGTAATCAATGGCACGTTTTAACGCGTTTTTAACAAGCTTCCCGATTAGGTGGAAGGTTGAAATTTTGCAGGAGTGTTTGATTCCGTTATAAAACTTAAATGACAAAAATACGAAAAAAGACTCTGGTTTGACTCCAGGGAGGCAATTTTTATTTTCCGTAAGATAACACGTAAAAAGCGACTTTTTAAAGCGCAGGCTTTATTATTTTGGAAATTAAAATAAGAAATAATTGACGTACGACATTCAAATGTAAACTATATTTTAGGAAAATTAATGAAGTTTCTTATTATATTCATATTTTTCCGCCTACCTTTAAAAATCTCTTATATTAAACATTCATATCACATATTTTGGGAAAATATCGGCTTTTAAACGGGATGTTGCCTTGCCGACCACGTCATTGTTAAACTTTGGGAATCAATTGTTGTCTCAACCCGCATACGTGTAATATATACTAGTGTATAGATTGCCTTAAATAATCGTAGGACTATTTGTCAAAATACGTAATACTAATGGGACTGGGATTTAGTTTGGATTCTTTTGCTTATATAAATGACTATATAGATAGAGTAAGAGAAAGGGGAATGTGGGGAGGGAGATAATAAGGAAAGGATACAGAACGGAAGGTACATGGAGTAAGGGGGGAATAGAATTAGAAAAGGACGGGAGGAAAGAGATAGAGGGAGAGCTATGGATTGGGACAGGGAGGAATGAGAGAGGAGGGAGGTGAGACAAAAGAGAGGCAGAGAGGGAGGGGGAGAGAGAGAGAAGGAAAATGATGGGAAGGGAAGGAGGGACGGGGAGAGGGAGGGAGGGAATATTATTATTTATTTATTATTATTACTTCATTTTTGACAAGGGGCTCATCATTTAGCATATCTTACTGATTTTTCATATCGAACTCAAATATATTGGGAATACTTTTATCATAATCCCGTCATATTTGACGGGCAATGACGCTAGTAGGCTTATAGTTTTGTCGCTGTGTCTGTCTGTCTGTCCGCCACCCTATTAGCTTTTGAACCAATAGACAGATTTTCATGGCACTTGGTGTACATCTCTTGCTACATGGGCTGAGCTCTCGAGGATAGTTTATGTTGGGAAGAATGAAGTCCCGGGTTTGATTCCAGGAACTATCCTTCCGATTTGATTTACATGGGAAATCTGAAATCTATCGTGCAGGGTAATTTTCTCTTGCACATTAAATTATCTTAGAATTGAAATATTGGAGCGAGTTTTATACTATTCTCTGTGGAAAGAAATGGAGAGTTTAATTATTGAGTATTGCTTATTGATTGTATTTTTTATAATTTTGCGTAAATACTGGCGATTTTGCAGTTTTTATCACTCATTACGAGTGTTGCCATGGCAACAACTATTGTTGGACTCTGATTCGGTATAGTCTAATACAGTGATTCCCAACCTGCAGGCCGCGAAGTTATTCCATGGGGGACGCGAGGTTATTTCCAGGAATCGGCAAATTCACATAACTTCACAGTAAGTCTTCCTTCTCCAATCGGTGCTTGGTTTCCTGTCATTTCCGCCGCTGACAACCAGACATCTTGGAATTTGGTGCGCCAAGCAGGAGCTTGTTTCTCTCTGCGCCTCGCTAGATTACCATAGAGCAGAGGTTCTCAAAGTGGGAAGCGTGACGGGTTGCCAGGGGAGACACAAGATTTGTCTAGAACAGTGTTTCTTTGTCGGGTGGTCCTCTTTAATTGATTAGAGATCTATATACTAAAACTGAAAATAATTCCCGAGTATTCTGAGAGTTTTTTAGTAATGTACCCAATTATATTTATTTGTTAATTATATTATAAAGTTCTACAGATATTTGGTGGCCCGCGGAAAACCTGCTTGATGGAAAGTTGTCCGTGGCGTCGGAAAGGTTAAGACCACTAGTATAGAATCTAAAGGTTGATCTTTTTAAATAATTTTTATTTTTATTTTTTTTTTATTTTGGAAAAATATAATTTTCATTATACGAAATTATTATGAATTGCTTTCAATTTCTTCAGTCGTTTTACATTTCAACACAATCTGACGCAAATGTGTTCCTTTAGGATCGAGTCTTCTCGGAAAAACTCGATAGACGGTTGTTTTTACGCAACAATTTTAAAATTCCAACCTTCGATATTAGTTCGTCAAACCACCGCAACAGTCACTTCTCTTACTACTATCTCCGATCAGCTGCTCGCTTGCGGCACTTGGCTGCTTTGATCCGCTCTAAACCTGCCCACAGGGCCTCGCCGTGCTATGGGTGCAAGGGGCTCGTCGCACTAGGACTGAGGGGCCCTATCTCTCCTCCACCTTTCTGCTCAGGGCATAGAACCGGAACCGAAAAAAAAACGATATTCTACCCGGAGTGAAAAAGAACCATAACCGATAAAAATATTATTTTTGAAGAAGAACCGAAACCCAAAACCGTTATTTATTTCGTTCCGTTTTTTCGTTCCACACCAACTGTGAACGAAAGAAAAATTTTCTTTTGCTTTCTCATGAAAATTTTTTGAAATTCTCGCGTTTCAGTGAATAAAATGTGAATATATTTACAACGGAAACTGAGTTTATCAAAGTTTCTTTTTTGTTATTACGTATTTTCATAATTACCGAAGCCTATAGCATGTAGGGGGGCCGCGAAATTGTTTAGGTTAAGAAGGGGGCCTTATACTAAAAAAGATTGAGAACCACTGATCTAATACATACACGAATTATTTTGCCGCACAAATACGCGTCATCAATTTAATATTCCGTCCGAATGTATTTTTAATATTTTATAACGCTAAATTATGTAATTTGGGAACACAAAAAGCAACATTCGCGATGACTTTAAAGCTATTAAAGGCAATATAGGTATTAAATAAATGATCAAATGGAAAGTAGGCATCATAAATTCCGTTTCGATTATTTTGTTTTAAATTGAAAAAACTCCTCTTTTATGTGATGAAAATTGTTTTTTGCGATAATTCGAAATGGATTAAAACATTTATCTAAAAAAGTAAAACCAATTCGTTCAGCTATAGAACTGTTTATATTTCGAGTTCGTATCTCATTTTTAACTAATTAAAAATAATGCGATTTTATAATGCCCTGTACTGATTTCCATATGGAGTATAGAAATGAAACGACGAGTCGAAAAAACAGCTTAATAATGAAATATTTTGGCATTTTGGACTAAATGAACTATCATCATGCAAAAGTTCAGATAAGTAGTAATTCTAGAAGTACCTTAGGGATTATATTCTCTTATGTAAGAAGCGGCCATTTATACAATTTATGTGACCGAAAACTAGCCACTTGTAGCTTTCAAAATTAGCGATTTTTATCAAATGGATGGCAAATCTCAGTTCCCCAGCAGCCGTCCTTGAAACGCGCCATTTTTGCCTTCCTGCATGAATCAAGAATAAGATATTTAAGGTAATTATTTTTTCCATTGCTAATTCTTGAATATCGGTTATAATCCTCTGGCGAATTCTAGCACGAAGCCAAGTGAAACAAGTTAAAAATTTCTCGTTTTCCGTTACGATGGACGAATAAACAAATGAATGGTGCCATATATCAAAAGGTTTTGTGAATAAAAGAAAGTTTCAAATTAAAAAAAAATTCATCCGAGTTAAATTTTCAGCAAGGGCGAAACACAAAACCAAACTTCCGAGGATCACGATGGCGGTTTTTTAAATTTTGTATGCGGACGAATGCTAAATGTTTTACTGTTGGACACACTGGAAAAATAAAAACAGCAACGCTACTATCTTCTCCCATACGATCACATATTTAACAAACATGACGACAGCATGGAGTTGTCAACTTTGACGTACGAAATGGGAAATGAATAAACAAATACTAATCGATTGAATATTGAATCATATTTTTTTGAATACCGGAAATTCATATCAATAATTAATCAACAAATTTGAAGTAGTTCTTTTCCGTCAAATTGAGTGAATTCATCGTCATCGCTTATCATAATAGTTAAAGTGTTTGTTGGTATATTTGTGAGTCGCGATCGAAATGGGAACGCGAATGACTCAAGAGAGACTGACTCAATTTTCCCCATTCTTTCAGTGTTACGTCGGCATGACACCTAAAGAAGATTATGGGTCACTGTATAAAACTTGATCACGGGATTTGACTAAAATAGAAATGGGTGCGACTTATTTTTTATTTGCATTTAAAATTACTTATGATCACCGCACGAATTCGGGCTTTGATTAAAAGGACGCCTAATGGAATGAAAATGCATTTTATTACCGTTGGTTTTCAAATACGAGTAGAATCAGTCACCAAATATGTTTTGAATACGGTTATTTGACGTTATTTTGAGGTGAAAGCCTTTCGTTGTCTAGGGCAAATGCATTGTCGCTGGTTTCGTTAAATTACGTACACGAGAACTTTTCAGGCACCTACAAAAGACTAGACTAAGGATGGGACGGTTACACCATTCAGGAGTCTTTCTACTGATACAGCAGTAGTATCTTTTAAGTCGAAATTTTTTAGCATAAATTTCGAAAAACAATATATAAAGATTTAAACTTGAGACATATTATCACTGAAGTTGTCAATTAAACGAGTTGATAGAATACGCGATTGCCGCATAAGTTAAGCGAGCTTTATGATGTTTTTGGGATTCGTTTCACTTTTCCGACATTAATAATACAATAACATTGATTACGGAGGTTATTATTAAGTTTACTTTCTCTCTTTGGATATTATAGGAAACCTTATACGAGTTAAACGAAATATTTTATTTTCCGTTTCCAGAAATGTTGACTTGTTGAATGGCAGATCTCAGTATGTTATATTTAATATAATTTAATTTTATGTCAAGAAAAGTCTCAATTACCAGATTTATTGCCAGATGCGTTCATAGGTAAAACATTACTTGAATGAGAACAGAATATTCTTAAAATTTAATTGAAAAAATAAAATAAAATTCCTGCAATCAGAAATTGTAGATGACATGATTAAAAACTGAAGAAGACATAGAAACTTTATGCGTGTATGCATGCAAGTTAGAGGAAGTCTTTACAAATTATGTTCAAGGCGAAACAATTGATCAGTCGTGATGGTTAAGTTAAAAAAAATTTTGTTTCGAAGAAAGTGGCACCCCTGCTTGGGCTATTTGACCATTAATATCATTCTCTTATAGCCCAAAAATGCCCAAAATTTCCAAAACTTCTCGACAATTTACTCTTTAGAAAAGAGGCGAAGAGATATGACGGAAAGCTCGTTTCTTTGTTGTTAGAAAGGTAACACCCCTGCTCGGATTATGTAAACCATATCATACCATTATCATATCGCCATTAACTAAAACGTTTTTACTGTCAAACTTCGCGAAAATGCACTCAATAGTATCGGATATGAAACGTAAAAAGAAAGACACGACCTGACCATATGGCAGATGTGGGAAAACTATGGCCAGCGTCCCACATGTGAAAAGGATTATCTGCGACGAAGAAAGGAACGTAAAACGTAAATATTACAATTACTTAACTCAAGTTTTATATGATTTTGGGTTTTTTGATTAATTACATCTGATAAGAAAATATATCAGTAAAGAAAAATTTTATATTTCCCTGACATTTATGATATACCGTGTTGAAGTATTTAGTCATTATACTAAAGTTACGGAAATACGTTTATTAATGCATCAGCTTAGGGAAGGAAGAAGTTTTGAGTAGACAGTAAGACAATCGGGCCGTGATATATCGCTGTTTAATGGTGTTCGTTCGTTCAAAGCATATCGTCGAGTTTCAAAAACTCTATCGCATGAAACGCGTCTATTTGTGATACACTGTACACTTTCCTAACTTGTTTAACTTTTGCTAAGAACGCCTAAAAATACAAATGGTAGAGTTATAATTCATTCGATTGTACTTAGCAAATTAACTCAAAGAGGACCAAATCCTACACCTAGTGAGTATTGAAACTAGGTAAATTCGAGGGATCCTTGACTAAAATGAAAATTCTTTTGACCCCAAGAGATTTTCTGAGAGAATACATTTAGAAAAAATTCTCACGTCACGAACTCACCAACAGCTGTGGTTGCACGTGAACCGAGAGAGAGGACGGCGTCGAGAGTATAACCCCCAGGTGCTGCTCGCCGAATGCGTTGGCTGCCCTGCACTCCCACCGCCCTGCATCCTGAGGAGACACCCTTCGAAGCAGGAGGAGGGGAGAATCGGATGGCCCTATGATCCTAGGTCGACCACCGGCGGCGCCACCTCCGCCCCCGCCGACGGCTCCCATTCCCAAGACGCCGGCGCTGTCATCCACCTTCTCCCACCTTCCGAGGGAAATAAGAAAAAGCAAATTGAATGGCGCTTTAACGACTGGAGAGTGAAAAATTTTCAGAAAATTAATTGAGCGAGGTAGATTTGCTTTTTAACGACAGGAAAGTCGAAGGTCGCCACCGATATACGTAAGATATGCTTTATGTAAAAAGGAATGTTATTTGAGATCATAAAATCGTGTCATTTAAACTAATATTACGTAAAAAGGAAAGTTTTTGAGATCATAAAAATAGTGTCATTTCAATGAGTACATATTATATTAATGTGGCCTTCCTTCGAGGACCAGAATCACGAACTAAAGCAGTGGTACTAGCGGGAGAATTTTTCGGCGGGCCGCATTGGAAGTTGCTGGCGGGCCGGATTAGAGATAAAATCGAAAGTTATCTGTATGTTGTGAGGAGCTATATAAGTGAGAATCACGTCTAAATAAGGTTTTTGTGGTTAATATTTCAATATTAAAAGTTTTATTATAAATTTTTTCAAAAAATGTATGAACTTGTGTGTTGAATTCTTTGGATCGATCGGGCCGCATTGGAAGTTGCTGGCGGGCCGGATTAGAGATAAAATCGAAAGTTATCTGTATGTTGTGAGGAGCTATATAAGTGAGAATCACGTCTAAATAAGGTTTTCGTGGTTAATATTTCAATATTAAAAGTTTTATTATAAATTTTTTCAAAAAATGTATGAACTTGTGTGTTGAATTCTTTGGATCCATTTTTCATCACACCCTCGCGGGCCGCACAAAAGCTCTTCGGGAGTTGGATGCGGCCCGCGAGCCGTAGGTTGAGCACCACTAAAGAATTAACATGCTACAAAAGCACTCTAATGAAGAAAGACAGGGTAAATCGTTTTAATTCCTACAAATGTTTTTAAAACCACCATACTCGATTATTCTGTAGTAGTAAATAGCAATGAACTAAGTGTTTTGGGCACGATGAATCCCATTTATTTAGTTTTTTAAAAAATCATTGACCCCACCAATTGTATTTTCTTTTTATCATTTTTATTTTCTCCATACGTAGTATAGGGGCAAGTATTGTTTTCACGAAAAAAATCGATTTCGAGATTTCAATGGAAATACACGTTTTAGAGGTATCCTGGACATGTTTTGACTATTTTCTCGATGATGTTTCTGTGTGTAGGAGTGTGTGACAGTTTTTTTTGGGTGCTCTAACTCAATCACTACTAATCAGGTAAAACGCAAAATTTTATATTTAACATTTTTATGAAAGTCGCAAGAGCTGATTAGTTTTTGGTAAAAATCGGACTACCGGAAGTGGGTCACTTTTTAGTTATTTTGAAATATTTGCTTTAATATTCGATATATGTACAAACGTATTAGAATAAAAGTTGTAGGAAATTTAATTTTCTACAACCTTTGTTTGAAGCATGTTTCCATATAAGGCCTTTTTAAGAGATATTTAAAAACTATATATTTTAGCTAACAATTGTCACTCCTTTATACATTCTTTATTGTTGGAGCTTTGTGGCTATATCCAGTATTAGAAGGCTACGGTTTGAGTTTATTTCTGTTCTTTGTTAAGTCTTTGAATTTTTCTCACAATTCCTTAAATTATTTATTATTATGTAACCTATTTGGAATTTTTTAGAAATAATACAGGTATGAAGAAAGTCATGTGGTGGCCACATCAGACTTTTTTTAAATATTTGATTAATGTAAAAAATATTGGAATAATTCTTGTAGGAAATTTAATTTTCTACAACCTTTGTTTGAAACATTTTCCCATATAATGCGTTTTTAGAGATATTTTAAAAACTAATTTTTTAGCTGCGACCACCTACCGTAGACTATTGTTAACAATTGGCGCTTAGTTACGACTTAGTAACTTTCCTTTTTATTCTTAATTGTTGGAGATTCCTGGCTATATCCAATATCAGAAGGCTACGGTGTGTCTTCTGTTTTTTGTAAAGTCTTTAAATTTTTCTCGCAATTCCTTAAAATATTCATTATCATTTAACCTATTTGGAATTTTTAGAAATATTACAGGTATGGAGAAAGCCATGTGGTGGCCACAACAGATTTTTTGTAAAAAGGAACATTAAAATCATTTGGATGACAGTAAAGGACATATTAATATACTTATTTCATGCGAGCATAGGACAAAGAGAATATATAGATGACACTTCTTCTTTTTTGTTATTTTCGTATTCGTCTATTTTATCAACCTGAAATATTAGCGAATTACCATGAGGTAATTCATACAAAAGCTTCCACTCAGCCATTATTTTTATGAGTTCCTCGCACCCAGTGAAGTAAGCGAACTCATAACTGTTGAGTTGTGCCCTTTTATTTTGTAGATCTACAGAATGAATTGTATGTTATCTGATATGAGAGACATACGCTACAAATTTACGAGCAAACTACGGCCCGGTTCCATATTCACCAATTAAATAAATTGTACATAATTGCTTAATCGAGCTTTTAAGTTAGCTAATCAACGATGTTCATATAGCTTATAAAAGGCTGCTGAGGAGACATTTTAAAGCTTGATCTTTCTTATAAGTGTGATTTTCGAATTATAATTGTAATGAATAAGAATTCTTAGAGAAATTGTTGCCGCAGGGAGGGCATTTGAAAACTGTGTAATTAGACATGTAGCAAACGTTTTCCATCTTGTTAAAAATATATTATCTCCGATACTTTCCTTTACAAACTCACAGCGAATATTTAAGTAAAAATATAAAATATGCTTGCTATTTGCTCCACACCAGCAAAACATTAATTAATAAGCGGAGAGGGCGAGAAAAGAAACAACGAGACTTTCTGCGCATATTAAGGATGCGTTCCTCTGCCACTTGTTAGCAAATAAGAGTGGGAAGAGGAGGGGAAGAGGAGCGCGGA
The DNA here is from genome assembly GCA_028673005.1 of Tanypteryx hageni. Classification (NCBI taxonomy): domain Eukaryota; kingdom Metazoa; phylum Arthropoda; class Insecta; order Odonata; family Petaluridae; genus Tanypteryx; species Tanypteryx hageni. The sequence continues at coordinate 127,409,125 of CM054114.1, forward strand.
TGAAAGATGGTGTCCAGGCGGGGAATTCTTCTCATCGCTGTAGGAAGGGAGATTAAAAACTAAAAAAAAAAGAAAAATTAGGGAGAAACGGGGGTAATAGAGTGTCCTGGGAGTTCCAAGCTACTTCCTTCCAAAAACACTCTTCTATTCTAGAGTAGGTGAATAATGAGGCCTCTTCAAGAAGCTAGTAGAGAAAATAAAAACGAAAATTAGATGTGTAGCTGGGAAAGCGAGAGAGAGAACGATGAAGAGAGAGAGAGAGAGAAATTTATTAATTCCCTAGCATTTTTAAAGACGGCCAAGTGCAAGACGGGGAAAAAAGACGCGTTTAATTCCCTTGCACTCTGTCACTCAGACGTGAAATATTCTCGCAAAGAAAGGAGCGAGACGTGTAACACGGGCGGACTAATTCGTTAGTTTTTCTTCTTTCTTAAAAAAACAACTAGTGCGAGAAGAGCGTTTCGTTTAAAAATTAAAAAAAAGCGGTTAATTTCTGCTGTTCAGTGACGAGGCTCGAGTAAGTCCCCATTTCGTGAGAAAAAGGCACTCTGCGGGAAAATTATTTTCTTTTAAATTCGCTATAAATAACGCCTTGATTAAAACTATTTTAATTTAACACGCTTCGCGAAGGAAAATATCGGCGAGCTTGCGAAACCGCGGAGTACGTTTATTTGAAAAAATTAAATCACGATTGATACAATTTTAATTTAAAGGCGATTTAAACGAATGTTAATCATTGAACGTTTTTGAAGGAAATTCCAGAAATGTGTATAAGATGGTTGCGTGATTAAATTAGATTGTCTTCAACTTAAAAAAGAATGATATGTTGTCGTATTTATGGAGAGTATTGCAGAATATAAGCTCCTGAAAATTTATAATTTTCAATCAAAATTTTATAATTGAGAGGAATTTTATGCATTGAGGCATTATTTTGTGTTGCAACGCAACATATTTGGTGATAAATTCCTCTCAAAATATTGTTCAAATAAAATAAGTTAGTTAAGAATTTTTGAAAACTAAAAAATGGAATCCGAATGATAAATTTGGGAAATTCCAATGGCCATGAAAGGTTTTGGGAATCCAATCAGCCGTCATCAGTGGCAATTCATCAAGTTCAGATAGGGATATTCTTCCTTCAGCGAACCAGCGGTGATGACTGCCACTTTGTAGTTGATATACACATGATTTTCCCAATAATTTTACGGTTATTGGATGTACCTACTGTATTTATTAGAGTGCGGTCATACGGCGAGCTCAACTAGTGCTTTTAAATATAAAAAAGGGGTACTTAAAAACTTCATGAATACTTGTCAGCCAATGTTTCTTCCGTAAGGTATAGAGGGAAAGAAAATGGTCAAAAGATGCGCTCAAAAAAGGAGAAAAGGCAAGATGGAGTCCATTTCCGTAAAAATGAGCCTTTGGTTTTGATTCACTGTTGTTTCTAGTTCGGATGAGATAAAGGGCTTCAAGATTATTGCATTACGTCCATTACGTAACTAGATATAGATACAAGCCTTATTTATAATTAACTCGAGATAATACATTAAAGAGAATAGCGTATGGATCACAAAGCCCTCAGTTTATTAAATATGAACTATGCAATTAAGGTCGAAATTATATCCATTAAAATATTGCCAGCCATGCAGGATAAAATTCGTAATAATCGCGCAATATGTAATGATTAACCTTTTTGCTTAATAACGACAAAAATTATTTACTATACAGCCGGAAAAATATCTTTATCTTGTTCGGTTGCTAAAAACATTTAAATTAAAAAAATATTTTCCAATGGTTCACTTTAAAATATTTTAAACCCATGTAACATGAACGCTTCCCTCACTATATTGGAGAATTATTTAAATTATTCAAATTTCTCAACTAAACTTCCATTAAGGTGACAAGACCAAGAAGAACGAAGTAAAAATTTCGAATACGTGAATAATTAACGTTTTTTTGCGCCCCCATAAACATCTCTTCTGAACACATTTAAATTACAAAAACAGTTTTATGGACTAATTTCTAGCCCATGTTACATATATCAGCAGTTTGCCTTTAAAAAAATATCCCATGGGAAAAAAGTTAAATAAAAATATGATTGGTAAATTGTGCAATACCTTAACCTGGCCTTAAAGAAAATCATAGAAATCGAATCAGGAGCAGTTTAATCCCAAGTTAACAGACATCATCCACTTATACAACGACCGGTATTAGAGTATTCGGAGGGGAGTAAATTTGGGATTCGGATCTTGATTGGCCAGTTCAAAAACTCAAAAAGGTTCAAATGATCGCGGAGAATACAGAGCTTAAGAGAGGATGCGATGGGAAGAGAGAATCACGAAAAGGAAGCAAATGTGGATGAAGCAAGAGAGTGAGAGGAGAATATCTGGGAAGCGAGAATAAACCTTATCAGAGGACGAAGGCTGGGTTAAGGAGGAAAGCTGGCGACAGAACAAATACGGTGGCCTTCTAAAAAGGAGGTAGAAGGGAAAGGTAAATGGAAAGGGAGAGGAGAGAGAGATATAGAGAGAGAGAGAGAGGAGGAGGAGGAGGAGGAAGGAATGACGAGGAAGGAGAGGGGGTTTGAGAGGGAAGGGAAAAGGGAGCGGTAGACCTGTCCCCGGCTTTTAGCATGGCGAGCAGGCTCCATGAATAATTAATCGCTGTACGCATATAGGGACTAGGGCTTTGGGAGTCGGGAGGTTGGGACTCTGAAACGCATTCTGAACACTGCGCACTACGGTGCAGAACACCATGAACCATTAGCGTCAACTTCAACGTCTTTTCCTTTCCTCCAACCCTTCTCCCTACGTTTCCCCTCATCTATCTCTATCTCCCTCTTTATCTTCTTCCCCTTTTCCTGTCCCCCGCATCGCAATTTTTCTCGCGAAGGTGGGAACATGGTCTAATGAGAACACTTTTCTCTATTTTTTATGGATCTCGGACATGGAAATGAAGATTTCTTTCACGGCTGAATAATACTTCTGGGGAGGTTTTTTTTTAATTTTTCCGCCTTTCCTTAAAACGGATAGATGGACAAGGAAGAATTTCCAGTCGTGCGAAATGGTTTGATTTAAAAAGTTCGCGCGTGTGATGTTTAGCAGGAATGACCAATTTGAGCAATTCTGGAATGCATGAAACATGACAAGCTAAACGTATTGAATTATAAAATTTTGTGTATAATTTACACAATATCATTTGACGGAAAATTTCTAATAAATTAAAATGAATATTATATATGATATTTAAGAAGATAACTACTGTCCCTGCTAAATAATTTCCAGCGAGAAAAATGGAACTGAATCAACCGATAATTTGATTAATTCATGTTTAGTTTTTGTCAATAAATTATTCAAAACCATCGAAAATAGCACAAATGACTAAAATAGTGTTATGTATATTTCATGGAATAAAAATATACGGAATTTATTAAAATACCAGCGTTATTACCCGTCATATATGACGGGTATGCGTGAATTAAGTGTTAAGTTAACATTGAAATAATAATTTATGAAACCAACTTTTATATGCACTAAAATGTAAGCAATAAATATAAAATTCACATAATTGTGTGTTCCTATTAGTTACCATGTGATAAAATGTTATAACGAAGAACTTTAAACAGCAATCCATTTGCATCCATGTCCTATGTGCTTATTTATTTATTTTTTGTTGTACATAGTGACTTATGATAGCGCGAACACTCTAAAATATACTACAAATGAACTCCGGTTCTTATCTAATGCTTTAATTGGTTACTCTAATTAGTAGAATTGAATAGCATTTTTTCCTGTTTCCTTGCATATTTGGAAGATTGTAATTACATGAGTTTTAAATAATAACAAAACAACTCTGGATCCTTAGCAACTAATACAAAATTTGTGAAATTATTTAATTTTAAAAGGGCTAGATAATATAAAAGGATTGCTACAGTAAAATAATTTAGAATTTTGTTGGTCATTTAGATTAGGTTTGAAGTTTCTAAGTTAATATATAGGAATTTTAATGAGAAAATAAAATTGAGTTTCATACTTCTCTTATTTACCACTCTGGCAACGGTGGCGCCCTCTGACAGCGTTACGGATACACAGACATTGGGATTTTATTATAGTAATTTTGCTCCAATTAACACAACATAACATTTTATTTATTAAATATTTAAATTATAAATTCTAAATAAAAATTTACACATTTATTTCCATTTAAGCAGGTTCGTATCTTTTACTATAAGCATTTCAAGAAATATCTCTGCATCATGGAAAGTGAAGGATACATAACAATTGATTAATGAAAGCACTGTGCGTAACCTCTTCCAAAAATTCACGCAAAGTAGCTGCCAAAGGAAATGATAAATAAGAAATTTTTTAAAAGAAGCACTTGCCTTTAAAGAGCAAGTGAGCGAAAATTATTTTACCTGAAAATTCGCGGCGTATTATGTGTCGAGACACGTTCGACGCGCATAAACGAGTTACTTATAACCGCATCACTTCTTTTCTCCCTATGCGCGAGACTTGTACGGCAAAATAAAGATCGTAGCCGTCAAATCCATCCAAATGCTCCTGACGTCATTCAACTCACAACAGGGCGACAGACGAGAAGTCTTTTTTTATATTCTTGCGAAATACATATTTTAAGAGCTCGAAAGTTCTTTTTATATCAAATAAAACGCCAACTACAACTCCCAACGCGTTTATCCAGAAATAAAAAAATACGAAAAAAATTAGAATCCCCAAAACGAACGTACAGAAAAAAGTTTAAGAACTCCGGCCGTGTTTTTTATACCTCCACCGAAAGCGCAGAAAGGAAAGTGAAAACAATGAGTGAAAAAAATAATTCGAACATTATTTTTTTGACGATGAAAGGAAAAAAATAACACCGAGATGGAAGGGAAAAAGAAAGGCAAAAGAGATGGATAGGAAGAGGGAGACAGACAGACAGATAAACGACTTTATTTAGGGCGATATTGAGACTATATAGTCTCTTCTTACATTTAACTCTTTAGTCATGTAATTAGAATATTTATATATTAATAACAAATTAATTACACACGAATTACAATTAAATATACATTAATTATATATTAATTAGAAATTAATTATATATTTGGTTAATAGATCATAAAGAGTATTAGCATAGAATTTTGTTAGTTTTGTGGGTATAAAAACTGTGTATCAACTTCGTTTAAACAGGAAAAAATGTCCCACTGCGGAAAACACCTACGAAGATGAGAGATGTAAAACAATTCCTAAACAGTTTAGAGAAAAAAACAATAGTTTGAAAGAAAGAGAAAAAAACATTTATAAAAACATACATATGTACATACATTAATATCTATATAAGGGAGAGGTTGAGAGGGAAAGGGAAGAGAGAGAGAGAGAGAAGGAAAGGGACTGGAGACAGAAGTGAGTACGGGTAGAAGTGGGTGGAGTATTAGAATGCTCGAGGAAAGTGAGGGAGGACGCCTAAATGTCAGATATTCAGCTGTTTTCGAGTCGAAGTGGCGAAGAGAGAGAGAACCGAGTGGCCGTTTTGCAAAGAGGATTGGAGAGTGGCTGGAAAGGAGGAAGTGGGAGATGGTGGGGAGAAAGATTTGGGAGGAAGTGTAAGAAGAAAGGATTAAAGAGAAAGAGAGAGAGAGAGGGATGAATGAGAAGGATATAGAGGGAACAAGGGAGAGAAGTAACGCAGAGCAAATTACATAAGGTGCTCATTCCTTTTTTCACAAAAACTATAGTAAATAAACATTATTGCGTCCTGCCAAAAACCAACAAAAAATTTAAGAATAAAAAATTCAATATTTAAAAATAAACTCCCACTGAATCGAACCCCAGTAATTGAGTTTTGAAATACACCACGCGCTATATATTACACGAACTTTCATCCATAGAGGGAGGATTCCTTGCAAAAATCGTCTTTTCTTCCTAGCATGAATTCAGTGGCGGATTTAGGGGGGGGGGGGGGGGGGAGGTCGCACATGGCGCGCGTCAGGAGCCCCGTGAAGTATGGAGCCCCTTGGCAGTGCTTCGCAACTTGTGTTACGCGGAACCCAAGGGTCCCGCGAAAGATTGGGGTTCCGTATGGATCTACGAAAATGTGAGTAAAGGCAAGATTTCTCTACACCTCAGTTACCGTAAATCTTGAATTTCTATCTCACACTCAGTGGCAGATGCAAGGGGAGTCGCACTTGCCGCGTATATATACTTTCAGAAATATTAAATGTCTCGATTTAAAAATCAGTGGAACCTATATTATTCCATAAAAAACGATCGCTAAGAGGTGTCACAAAAGAGGGTAACCGTTAGGAGCGGTTTCCCTATATATTTAGATTGCAGGGTCCCCGACTGCTTAACGCTAAGGGCCCATAAATGTTTAGTATCAGGGCCCCACAAATGTTTAGCGCCAGAGGCCCTAGGAGGCGTAAATCCGCCACTGCATGAATTCTTCTAGAGTTATTAGCAAAGTGTAGATAGCGATTACAACCCAGAAGCTAACTATATACTCACCAAATTCTACACTGCTTGGCTCTTATATAGGTCGACTTATCCTGAAAATATGAGTTCTATAGATTGTACAATTTTAGAGATATTGCCAACACGGACGGACGGATGGACAGACAAACATAATACTTAAGGGATTTTTTAAGAATAAGAATTTAGAATAAGCGCTAAAAAGGACGGAAGAAGAGGAGTAAAGAAGTAACACGGAAAAGAGTGGAAGATGAGAGATATGAGGAGGGAGAAACGGAAGAGATTAAAAAGGCAGAAAATCCGTACAGAGGTGAGGAGAGATACAGAGATTGGTTCATGCAAGGGGGGGGGGGAATAAGAGTGAGTGTATTAGGTAAGGAGTTTCGCCAGCTACAAGGGGAAGGCGGAGGTAAAAAGGTGAAAAGGGGGATAAGAAAGGAATGGAGAGAGTGAACAAGTGATGGAGGGATGAATGGGCGTGTGAGTGCGTGTGTGTGTTTGAGTGTTAAAGGGAGAGTGAAAGAAAAGGTGGGATTTATGAAGAAGGCAATTGCACAGAAGGACAATGCACCCAAGTAGCATTCGAGACAAAAAATGTCTGCAACGAGAGTAGGTGAAAAATAAGTTGTATTTTTATAGCCGCTAAAAACTTTGAATTTTTGGAGATTTTGCTTCTTTTTGTTTTTCTTTCATTTTTCAAAATAAATATAATATATAATTTCATTGAAGAACGAAGCCAACGAAATACATTTTTTTATAGGAAGCCAGTGAATATCGCAACCTTTCTTTTCCGCACGAGAACATAGATGGCTTCACTCAATAGAGTTCAGCAGATACATAGAAGGATATATTAGGTTTAACCTGTTCATTCGTGCAACTAATTTTCATGAAAGAAAAAATTCTTTTGCATATTATGCCAGAAGTCGCTTGAAAATATCATCATTTCTTCGTATAATCTGTAACAAAACGTAAAGTCTTAATTGCTTTCGTTGCTTAGTACTGGAGTACTCAGTTCTGTCATACCACATACAATATTTCTGCATTACAGAATAAGTTCTGAAAATATAATTCCATTTTTACTTTCTCCATATACGAAGTATAGAGAAAGTATTGGTTTCATAAAAAATCGAATTCGTGATTTCAACGGAAATACATGTTTTAAGGTCCCCTGAACACGTTTTGACTATTTCCTCGATGATGTCTGTGGGTGTGACGGTGTGTCTTTGACCGGATTTTTGTGGGTGTTCTAACTTAAAAACTATTACTCAGATCAAAGCAAAAGTTTATATTTTACATTTTTGTTAAGGAAAAAAGAGGTAATTAGTTTTTGGTAAAAATCGGTCAAGCGAAATTGGGTGTTTACTCATGTCACTTATCAGTATTTTAAAAAATATTTGCTTTAATATTTGATAAATGTAAAAAAGTATCAGAATAAATGCTGTGGGAAATTTAATATTCTACAACCTTTGTTTGAAATATTGTCCATATAATGCATTGTTGAAGAGATATTTTTAGAACAAGATGTTTTAGCTGCCACAACCACACCACCTACCGCAGACTATTGTAAACATTTTACGCTCCTTTTTCTTTCCTTAATTGTTGGAGCTTCGGGGCTATATCCAGTACTAGAAGGCTATTGAGTTTATTTCTGTTCTCTGTAAAGTCTAAATTTTTCTCGCAGTTTCTTAAAATGTTTATTTTCATTTAACCTATTTGAAATTTTTAGAAATATGAGAGGTATGGAGAAAGTAATGTGGTGGCCACATCAGAGTTTTTATTAAATAACTTTGGAAACGGGAAAATGAGTGAAAAATTACTGAATTCCGCATCGATCAAAGAAAAAAGAACCTAATAAACACGCACATTATAACGTCCAATTTACTAATATCAACATGGTACCAATAATCGATAAATTTATTTCGTCTAATTACATATTAACAGGCGTGAATATTTTTCACTAGTTGTTCTTGTATTCACTTTGCAGATAAAGCGTCGATATCCAGATTCGAATGAGAAGACAATTCCGAGCGATGAAGTAGTTGGGATAATGAACCTGCTGCTTCTCAAACTACGAAAAACCAAAAGCATGCCAACCGTTCTCGCAAAGAATATGCTTATTATTCTCGTCATTATCGGCAAAGAAGTCAGAGAAACGTGTCGAACTTCAAAGCATAGCACGAAAAATTAATAAGGGCGAACTATCGAGGCGAAAATTAATTCAGTGGAGAAAGAGAAAGGGAGAGTTCCATGGAGCACGTATTGTTGTATGATCACTTTTTTAAATCTTTTGTTTCTTTTGTGGTAGAATCATTTCCTTGGAAACGTTTTTTGTGTACCTTGTATTATTTTTCCCGTTTCACCGCCTTCCTTTTCCCCCGAGAATATCAGCTGCGCGTATTTAAGTTGCCCGTGGCTCAGAATGCTTTTATATCTTATATATGCGTATATTCATACCTGTGTTTGTGTACACACACACACATATACATATATTATATATATATATATATATATATATATATATATATATATATATAGTTGCCACCCTCATCACTACCTTTTCTTTTCCTTAAGTTAATATATATATATATGTATATATATATATATATATATATATATATATATATATATATATATATATATATATATATATATATAAATTCAATAATTTCGAATGTAAGTTCGTACATACGTAAACATGACTGAATTGTAACCATGGTTTCACACATACGTAATAATATTATACATTATTTATATAATAATTGTAATAATAATCATACGTTAATCTAGCAGGAATGCTAGATTCGCATATTTTAAGGGGATGACGAAATCGATTTTTAATACGCCTCGAATCGATCAGCAGATCAGTTTTTAACGCGAGAATTTGATGCATTCTTAGTGGTTCGTTCTGTTGCCGGTTTCGTGTAATAGGGTACCATAGACTTGGATAATAGCTTCGCTTCGCATCTATTCATGAAATTTCTTAAAAGAACTTTCCCGTTGAATTTTAACGAGTATCTCCCTAGTATAAATATCAAACATAGGACGCATATATTTTCTTTTAGGATTATGACGTCATCATAAGATAACATCTTTGGTTGATATCATCGGACTCATTGCCATGGCAATTTTCTTTTCCACTTAAAAAAACGAATATTTTATCTCTTATCCGATTAAAAGCATTTGTTTGCTCTCATTTGACATAGATTTGAATTATGTTTTTAAAAAATAAACCTCGGTCGCTCAGCTATAGAAATGCTCATGTTTCGAGCTAACATCTTAATTTTAAGTAATGAGGAAGCCTTTTGTCGCTTCACTGTCACATTAAGTTGATTTTGAGTTTTTAAAATAATCCATTTGATCAGACATTTTATTTATAAAAGATGTTACAATGAAGTACCCAGCGGTGTCCAGGAAAATCCAGTATTTCAATACCAGTTTGTACAAATTATCAACAGCTTTTTCTTTCTTATTTATTATGGGAATTTAGGGTGTTTAATTTAATTTAATTTTCCAAGTAATGAGATAAATAAAATTAACTGGCCTTTTAAACTTCTGTTTTCGTAAACAGAACAGAAAAAGGTAAACAAACAAAATGACGTAATATCGTCAAGGGGAGCGCGAGTACACAACGAAAGGATTCTGCATTTTTACAAATTATGGATAACAAAAATAGTCCAATCAGTGGTCCAGATATAAGCTTCCCAACATCCTATACAAACCTATAAACTAATATGAATGTATTGTTTTATTAAACTTTCAAATAAGAACACGTACAATTGATCGTTCTTTTTAGGTAAACATATAATGTAACCAATAATGTCCCGATCTCTGATTGGCTGACCAGTCAATCTCAAGAGTTGTCGTTAAAGATTCAGAGAACTCATAACGCGTGCATTAGATATATTTTTAACCTGAAGAAATCAGACCATATTTCAGATTCACTCGCTAAACTAAACTGGCTAAATTTGGAGTCCCGAAGACGCCTCCACTTGCTTTTTTTACTATATCAATTACTTACTTCTAACAATCCACATTATCTTGCAACGGAATTTAGGAGTATAAACACTGTACATAACCGTAACACCAGAGGGTGCCATAAACTCCTTATTTCTCAACACAGAACGGTAATATTCAACAAGTCCTTCATTGCAACTGCTTGCAGACTATGGAACGAACTTCCCCAAACAATAAAAAACTTGCACTCGCTCTCATCATTCAAACGACATTGCTATCTATCTATCTTATCCTTTCAAAGGAACAGTTAAACACACTTAACGCTTCAATTGTTTTCCAATCTTGATTTTGACAAAACAATACCCATTGTGCATGATTTATACTTTTTTGTATTTTTTATTAATTAATTTATTTTTTCTCCTCTATTTTTTAGTCATAACAGAGTTATTATCTATTCATTTTGTCATTTTCATATGTTCATTCCATCAATGATGTATTCGTATTGTGCCAAATTTTTCCTGATGCATAGCTTTAAGTTTTTCATGTATTCATCTTTTGTTCTAAATATTCAGTTATTAATGTCTTTAGTGAATCTCAGTAGATTTCGCAGGTTTTTCACACCCCCCTTCCTGTGTGGGTGTTTTCCTGCTGTGGGTTTTATGCATGGATTTCATTATTTCAGCAGTCCTTATTTTTTCGCACAAAATTACATCTTTTCTTTTCCAATTTTTGTATTTTTATTGTTACTTGTATTTACATAAAGTGCTATGTATTATTATATATGTTTCATGACGAGGGGTTAGGTGGATGATGGGACTTCTTAGTCTCAATCTCGCCCCAAATAAAGACCATATCAATCAATCAAGCAATCAACCAATAAAAACCTACCAAAAAGTGCGCCGACGGCGATTACGGTAATATAATATAAGATTTAAAAATGCAAGTTTATAATGCCCTCCAACGATATAATGGTTTTCTTATGGCGGATGTAAACGAAAGATGTGGTTGGAAAAAGACACCGATTAGTCTCCACCAGTTAATCTTAAATTCACTAATTTTGAGCCTTTTGTAGTGCTCATATAGACCGTCTAATACTGAAAATTTGGCTTCTGTAAGTTTCAGGGTTCCAGAGACATTTTTCGAACAGACAGGCGGACAGACAAACCGAATACATAAGCAAATTTTTAAGGAAACAAGTAAGGCAAGAATTGCAGAGCAATTGCTAGTAAGCAAATACCAGTACAGTTAATTAATGTTAAAATGATGCTATAAATGCATTACAGTCGACCGTTGACACTGAGAGACACAGGCAGTTGACCATAATCTGATTTCAGTAACATCCCTGAGAGCAATTATTGCGAATGTCCTTAACGCAGGCTCACCTACAGTCAATTACTATGAAATCAGGTAACTGGACCAGTTTAAGTATATTATCAATGCTCGTTTGATTGAAAACGAGTAAGGGAAAAATTGTAGAGCAAAAATCATTGCTTTGGGATTATGACTACATCGCGATATTACATCTGTTGTTGAGATCGACGGCCTCGTAATTTACTCTATAAATTCACTTTAAAAGCATTATATCAATGCTATGAAACGTAAGGCGATCAACTGCTCCGAATTTGGGACTCGTCCCGCCTTGTAAAATGTCACAATTTATGTCCCGCTTTTTGAAAAATCTTGATTAATAACCCAAATTGTCATATAAATCGTCCGGAACGCCCTTACTGGTCACACCAATCTATCTGATACCTATTGCATCGATTTACCTAAGGCTGACACATCAATAAATGCACCACAAACATGCCACTGTAATCTGCCCCTCCTTATTGCCGGCAAATATTTGAAAACTAGATAATTACCCGGGCTTTTCCCCGAGCTTAGAGTTTCGAATTTCTCATGCACATATCACTCGCTAATATTTTCATCCAAACTTGAGGCACTCTCAAGGTAAGTGACCAATATTTCCCTTTAACTGGTATGAACAAATTAAATATAGACTCAAATTTGATACTTCCCTCCCCTCCCGCCGAAGTATATATCCTCAACATCTCTTTAGTATGTGTACCAACTTTTATGTCTCTACGTTTCTTGGATCAACATCGATATTGATGGAGGATTCATCAAAATCAGTCAATTGGTTGCTGAGATATCTTAAATAAAAAAACCGAAATTTAGATCCAACGTTCCAAGGGGACCCCTCGACCCCGTGGGGCGATTTAAATTATATTTGGCACTGCAACTTTCATGATCAACCTGAAGCTGCATAATACTTCTGGAGATAATCTGGAAGATCTATTAAGAATGTTAGGACCTTATAAATAAAACTCGATGGTTGAGAAAACGTAAAACTCGTTTACGGCTCGAAAATGTATCTCATCAAAACATTGATATTAATGAAGGTTTCATAGAAATCTATCAATTCGTTGCTGAGATATATTTAAAAAACAGAAATTTGAACAGGCCCTTACATTATGACCATTCGACCCTGTGGACCAATTTTGTCCATTTTCGGCTCGAATATGTGTCTCATCCAAACATTGATAATGGAGGAGCATTCATCAAAATCGGTCATTTGGTTGCTGAGATATATTTAAAAAAACTGAAATTTGGATCGACCGATCCATGGGGACCCCTCGATCCCGTGAAATTTGGACAGGCCCTTACATTACGACAATTAACCCCGTGGATTGATTTAATCCATTTTCAGCTATTCAAGTGTACACGTCCGGAGTTCTTATCTTAATTTTAACTTATTTAAAAATGCAATTTCGTAATGCCCTGTGCCGATATCATGCTTTTCTTATTGGGTGGAATAGAAACAAAGGGGTTGAAAAAAGACAATGATTTCTCATCCTAGATATACCAATTTTTAGCCATGTCTGAAACTCATATAGACCGTTTTATCTAGAAACGTTGACTTCTCCAAGTTTGCAGGATTTAGATATACTGCCCGAACAGATGGATAGACTGACAAACCGGATACATACGAGTAAGCAATTGAATAAAGGCGCCAATGATAAATCGACTACGAAGGAATGACCGGAAACGTAAAGATTACTTTACAACTACTTAACTCAAGTGAGGTACAGATTAAATTATATTAGGGTGTGAATAACTATTACAACTGATTATAAAATAAAATCTATACACAAAAATTTAATATTTCTTTGGCATCATTTCTGATGTATCGTTTGGCAGTTATTAGTCATCATACTAAAATTACGTAAATAAGTTTATTCAAGCGCCGATTTAGGAGATGGAAGAAATTTTTAGTAGAGAGAGAGAGAGACATAATCGATTTGTGTAGTTTCGTTCAAATTATATAGTTTAGTTTCAAATACTCCATCGCACGATACGCGCCTGTTTGTGACGCACTGTACACTTTCGCATCTTTTTATTTGCAGGCTATGTGTAATCATATTTCTCTCTCTCCATATCTAGACGGAATGAAAGCTGAATATTTAATCGGATGTAAATGCTGCGTCGAACTTAAAGACGAGGTGGAGCCCAAAAATTTCCGGCCGTATTTTTGCTTGAAAATGTCGTAGAATTTTCGCAAATGGCATATTTTATGCCGCTCAGGATTTTTTTCTGCCCTGAGGAATGTTTTCGAAAGAGCTGAATTATTTAAACGAGAGAGAGAGAGCGAGATTGAGAGTTAGTAAACTTTAAGCTCGTGAATAAAATATTATCAATTTTTTCAGCGTGGTTACTTAGTATTAAAAGCAGTAAGAATTAAAATACCCTCGACGCGATTTTCAATTCCGTGACGCAGGATTATTCCAATTCATTCAATATTATATGCGACAAAACCGAATATGTATACCGATTAAGATGAAACACGATGTGTTATATTTTCAGAGTCTCTTTGAGTTTTCATTTAGGGGGAAGATATTAAAGGGGATAAATGAAAACCCTGACATTGAGTGAAGCATTATATGGGTGCGATACATGGATAAAGAGAAAAGAAAACGTGAGAAGATTAGCGGCGATTGATAAATTGGTCTGGCGTAGACTAGAGAAAATTAGTTGAACAGAGAGAAAAACCAATTAGAAAGTTTTGAAGAGTAGAGGGAGTAGGAGAAGAGATTAATTAGAGTAATAAAGAACAGACAAAAGGAATGGATGGGTCAAATTCTGAAAGGAAATCGTCTAATGAAAGAATGTTAGGAAAGATGTAGGAAGCGGAAAGGTATATTAGATGAATTAAAAAATGGAATTGGGTGTGAGAGCTTGAAGAGAAAAGACTTGGATAGCACAGATTGGGTTGGATGTGCTTAATATCTACTGAAAGGTATACATATTTTGGTGTGTTTTTTTGTGTTGTAAGTGTGTCTCTTCGACACCCCCAGCAGCTCGCCAACTTAGTAAGTGTCCGCTGGGCACCCTTCAACACCTTGTTACCACCCTCATTGCTACCTTTTCTTTTCTTCAAATTATATATATATATATATATATATATATATATATATACACACACACACACACACACAGTAGTTGGTGCTTGCATTCTGCAAGCATTTAATCTCACCTTGAAAATATTAATTTTTCTGACAGATATTTCATTATTAGAAATATTTTTAATTCAAGAGTTTTCACCTCTGCACAGATTTCCGTTCTTTCCGTAGAACAATATTGTAGTAAACTAAATCCCTAAAATTTTGAAATTTTAAGAATATTATACTTTTTCCATCGTGGGGTATTAATACCACACATTTATGCCAAATTGTAAAGTTGTAGCACATCAAGAAGTGAAATAGTATTTATCTAATTGCTTAAATATTAAGAAAATATTATTGGCAGCATTAACAACTTCATAAAGATTTTAAAATGTGTATTTGTGCATATGCACTAACTTCTAAATGAGTGAAAAATTTCAGCTCCCTAGCTCGTCTCTAAGTACCTATATATTTATCTCTTTGTTTAAAGTTTAAGAAATTTTAACAGCCAAATCATTTAACTATCAGAATTTCTACAATCCTTATTTAGATATTTCACAAATTCTATCATTACAAAAAATGTCAGCCTCGTGCCGAATTCAGAAATACATAAAGATTAAATATTTGTTTAAACGTATGGGAATGTTTAGCAGCCGCACTATATATTTTTATTGAGGATTTCAATTTTCTACTCAGTTATACACATAGTCCTACCTACATAAAAAATTTTCAACTATCCAGGTTATCTGGAAGTGCCTAGCCTTGTCATTCCACCATGGTCTTAGCCCTGTGGTACTCGCGTTAAGTTTTAAACCGCCAGTACTCGCGTGGGGTGCTCCAGACACCCCACTAATATTTTTGTTATAGTAAAATCTCACTATTATTCAATCGGTTCTTTATTTTATTGTATTTATAATCATTTATAGGTGAATTTGGGAAGTTCCAACAATTTTTTTAAATTTTAATCTATTTCGAAAATAAATAGTCTTAAGCTATACTTTCATTGGAACAATTTTTGAAACGAGAAAAAAGTCTGCTATGACCGGGAATTGAACCCGGGTCTTCCACTTGCCGGGCGGATATTCTACCCCTGAACTATCGTAGCAGAACATTTTCTCTCGTTTCTGAACACGGATGTTCAGGTTCAATTCCCGGTCATAGCAGACTTTTTTCTCGTTTCAAAAATTGTTCCAACTTTCACAGCTTATGCCTGTCTGCATAGGATCTTCGGATCATATCATTCCATCAATTTCTATACTTTCATGAATATTTTCGGAGGTCATTCTGGGATGTCTAATGACGGGAAATAAAACATTATATGATGAAGATCTTTGAAGAAATTATTGAGAGGCAATCTCAAATTATGTGAGATAACAAATGTTCTGGGGTGTCCACAGCACCCCACGCGATTACTGGAGGGTTAAATATGTAACACCATAAAATAGGCTACAAGATCCAGAAGAACAATTTAATTGCCGTGGTAATTTCACATTGTTGAGACCCGGAAAAAAACTTTTTTCGCATAAAAAACACGTAATTGCGCAAATAGTGCATGTATTTGAATTCTGTCTTCACAAGTAAGAAAAGACCGTCTTTAAGTCGTCTGATAGTTTAAATCTGGAATTCGAATCGTGATGAAAATTAATTTTAAAAAGCAAATATATAAACCTCTGCACCGATGTACGTACTTTTCTTATGGGGCAAAAAATGGGGCGAAAATAGCCCCTAACAAAACGAATTTTCCCAATTTTGGATTTTTTGTTTGGTTTTGACCAAAATCCTAAAATCGTGCCCAATTTCTAGTCTCTATCTAATCTGGAAGTGCTTAACATTAGTATCCTCTTATATATATTATGATATACAAGTTGTCGGTGCTCGCATACTGCAAGCGTTCAAAAAATCACCATACACCAAGATATACCCGTAAATAAACCAACGCGACAGTATTCGAACTACACAGCCCATTTATATAAAATAATAGTTTTCATTTTCTGTGAAATTATGGCATCTATCCGGAATTTCTCTCTGGCAATCACATCGCGTCCAAGTATTCGAATTTCAAGTTTCATGGCTTAGATCACCCCTTTTTAAGCAATAACTATAATCATCACTAAGACAATAACTTATATGTTACACTAGAATTTATGTAAAAATTAGGATATTTTGTCTGTTATGATTATGGTATCATCATGCATCCCTTTTAGTACATATATATATATATATATATATATATATATATATATATATATATATATAACAACTTACGGAAAAGGAATGGTAAAATAGATATATGGATGTCAACAAGGTGTTGGGATGAGGAAACCCAGTGAGCACTCACCAATCAGACGACTTCAGGTTAGCGAGGCCCCGGGGATGTCGAAGCGACACACGTAAAATAACACAAAAACACAGAAACATCACAAACGTAGAAGATTTCGGAACTACTCCTTCTTCAGCTACAGAGAGAGAGGTTTCCTCATCCCAACACCTTGTTGACATCCATATATATATATATATATATATATATATATATATATATATATATATATATATATATATGGTGGTGTAGTGGTTAGCGTGTCGGCTTTCTATTGCAAAGTTCGGGGGTTCTAATCCCTCGAATGGAGGTTTTATAAAAAAAAACTATCATCAGTGCCTGGCAGTAGGCAGCAGTACTGTCAGTATGGTATAGAGCCGAAAACAAATGATGTTGGTTGGGTCTATATCCAATACAGCTGTAGGCGTGATCAGGACGATTTGAACGGCTACAGTACTGTGATGTGGAAAGCAAGAGGGAAACTATCACATTACAATCCCTAGTAAAGATTATATGGTTGGACAATATGAGTTCTCTCGAGGTAAAACAATCCGGAGGTAAAATAGTCCCCCAATCGGATCTCCGGGCGGGGACTGCCTTGAGGAAAACATTTGTCGAAAGTAATTTACGAATAGGGACTTGGAACGTAAGAACTATGAGAAAGGCAGGAAAGCTAGAGAGCTTGAAAGAAGAAATGAGAAGAAATAGAGTTGACATTATAGGCCTAAGCGAAACTAGATGGTAGGGAGAAGGACAGTTCGACTCGGAAGAATTCACGGTAGTTTATTCTGGAGGAAATAGTCGGGAAAGGGGAGTAGCTCTGGCACTTAGGAAAGATATGATGAAAAGCGTGACAAAGATAATAGCAACGAACGATAGACTGATGGCAATAAAGCTAAAAGCAGTCCCAGTGGACATGCTGATAATCCAGGTATATATGCCAACGTCAGCTCATGTCGATGAAGAAATAGATGAGATCTATGAGCAAATTAATGAAATTTACGAAGAAGATGGAAGAGGAAAGGTAAACTGCATAATAATGGGAGATTGGAACAGTATAGTCGGAGAAGGACAGGAAGAAAATGTTGTCAGGTAATACGGACTTGGGAAGAGAAATCGAGGAGGGGAGAAACTCGTAGAATTCTGCATCAATAATGACCTTGTAGTGACTAATACATGGTTCAAAAACCATAAACGAAGGTTATACACATGGAAAAGCCCAGGAGATAGAATGAGATGCCAAATAGATTACATCCTTGTAAAACAAAGATTCAGGAACAGCATAAAGAACGCCAAGGCATTGCAAGGAGCAGACATTGATTCAGATCACAGCATTCTAATACTTGACGTGAGTACAAAGCTCAAACAAATAAGAAAAACGAGAACAGAAAGACAGGCCTGGAACCTAGAAAAACTGAAAGAAAGGCAGGATGTGGTCAGCATGAAGTTGGAAGATAACCTAAGAAAGTTGGAAAACAAACCGAAGACCGTTGATACAGAATGGGATGAAATTAAAACCAGTATCAAGGATACCTTGGATAAAGAGGTTGGAAAACAAGAGAAGAAAATCAGAAAACCATGGATCACGAAGGAAATGCTGGAGAAAATGGATGAGAGACGAAAATGGAAAAACGTTAACAGTGAAGAAGGTAGAGCCAACTATAGGCGTATAAACAATGAGTTGAGAAGGGTAACAGATAAAGCTAGAGAAAATTGGATAAAAGGAAAATGTGATGAAATAGAACAAATGGAGAAGTTAGGACGGTACGATATGATGTACGCTAGGGCACTGGAATTAGAAGATAAGAAGTCTAATGGAATTTGTGGTAAAGGAATTATTAATACGGATGGGAAGATAGTCTCAGAAACAAAGGATGTAGCACAGGTATGGGAAGAATACATTAAGGAATTATACAGCAAACAGGCAGGAGCGGCAAAAATAGAACTGGAAAATGAGGAAAACATTGAAGAAGACAACTTAGGACCAAGTATTATGGAGAGCGAAGTAGAAAAGGCGATAGTGAAACTAAAGAAGGGGAAAGCCACGGGCAGCGATGGAATACCGGCTGAGATACTTAAAGTCATAGGATCAGAAGGACTAAAAGCGATCACGAAATTAATTAATAAGATTTAGGTGTAGACTGGAAAGACAGGAGACTGATTAGGAATCTATATGAGAATCAAGTTGTAAAGGTCAGGTTTGAGAATGTGGACACCTGCGGAATAAATATCGGTAGAGGAGTAAGACAAGGCTGCTGCCTATCGCCAACCCTATTCAATATATATATGGAGAAAGTCTAATGCAAGAAGCTTTAGAAGGCACAGGAGATTTCAATATTGGAGGAAGGATTATAAGAACAGTAAAATACGCAGATGATCAAGTGCTTCTAGCAAGAAAGGAAGAGGAGCTACAAAAAATGATAAATAGACTAGTGATAACAGGAAGAAAATACGGTATGGAAATAAATACAGTAAAATTCAAGGTCATTCGAATGTCGGGTAAAGAAGAGAATCTGAACATAATTATTGGGGGAAAGCCATTAGAACAAGTTTCAGAATATAAATACCTTGGAAGTATCATAACACGTGAGGCAAAATGTACGGATGAGATCAAAACTAGAATAGGGAAAGCAAAAGCGGCTTTCAGGAGAAAGAAACAACTACTTACAGGGAATATAAGGGAAGATATCCGCAAGAAGTTGATAAAATGCTACGTATGGAGTATAGCATTGTATGGGGCAGAAACATGGACGCTAAGGAAAAATGACATCAAATACTTGGAAAGCTTTGAAATGTGGACTTGGAGGAGAATGTTGAAGATAAAATGGACAGATAGGATGAAAAACGATGAAGTGCTACGAAGAATAGAAGAGAAGCGAATGATTATACAGACTATCAGAAAGAGGAAGGCTAACTGGGTTGGACATTACCTGAGGAGAGAGAGTATGATTAAAGACGTGTTAGAAGGAAAACTAGATGGGAAGAGGGAAAGAGGTAGGAAAAGGTTTCAGCTGATAGACGATTTGAAAGGGAAAGAGAGTTATCAAGATATGAAGAGGACAGCGGAAAATAGGAGTATATGGAGAACCAGGTTTAACCAAGAACAATCACGGACCTGTCTACGGACAGACTACCTATGATGATGATATATACACACACACACAAGTAGTTGGTGCTTGTATTCAGTAAGCATTTCAGTCCATACCGAAAGTAACACCGCAGGATTGTGAGGGGTTGCAGTGCATCAGGAAGCCCATAACTTCACTAATATTTCCTGTTTTTGGATTTTGACGTCGTTATAAGTGTACGCCGTAGTTTTAAATTAATTGCTTTATAATGCAGTCCACTGATTCTATTTAGAAGCACTAAATTAAATCTATTATTATATACAGTTCATCAAACTCCATAATTGAAAGGAGTAACGTCCTTTTATTTAATAACATATATCGCGCTTTAAAATTAAGACCTCATCATATGTATACGTCTTTGGTTGAAATCAATGGGACAATAAGAATTTCCCTATTAAAAAGCATTAAAGCGATGCTATTATAATTAGGATTCCCTTTGAAAAGCAATGTCCTGGTTGCTATGGTAGCTGAAGTTCTTTATTGTTGAGCATCTGCTTTTTCTGATTAAAAACATATTTATTCGACAATTCGGTACCGATTTGAATTTAATCTTAAAAAATAAGAAACCTCATTCTCTTAGATATGGAATTGTTTTCATTTCTAGTTTCTATCTGAATTATAGCTAATTTAAAAATGAAAATTTATGAAACTCTTCACAGTATTCCATGTTTTTCGTATGGAGTATCGAAATGGAACATTGGGGTCAAAAATACCTCACTAATAATTAAAAGTTTTCGATTTTTCTGGTTGGTTGTACCTAATAACTTATCATCTTTCCAAATTTCAGGTCCGTGGCATATATAGAAATACCTTAGGTTTTATATAATATAGATATCCTCTGCCAGAATCAGCTATTTATAATATATATATATATCCACACGAGTAGTCGTTACTTGCATACTGCAAGCGCTTCAAAAAGTCACCGAAGATATAAACTAGTAAATAAACCAACGCGATCTCCAGGGCAACAGCACTTCAGTCACTTGGAGCCTTTATGTATGTATGTAAGTTCCATGAGTAATAGCAGTATATTTACAATTTTCCGTGAAATTACTATCCCTAATTTCCAAATTCTCTGGCAATCGGCTCGTGTCCAAGTTTTCGTATTTCAAGTTTCGTGATTTAGATCGCACTGCATGAGCAATTAGAATAACCATCATTAAGACAATACTCAATACATTAAATTGATGGAAAAATTAGGATATTTAGTGTTAAGATTATGGTACCATAATCCATGCCCTTAACCCGTATTTGGATAAAAAATATCGCGAAATAGGTATGACGCCATTATATTGAACAATAGAAAAGAATTAAAATTTCTAGAAAAACTATGAAACACAACATACTTTTCATATTTTGCCGTCGCTGCTATCAGGGTTGCTTCTCCTATTGTGATGCCTTATAGCCCTGGAGAAAAACATACCTATTTGCTCCTTCCTACAGTCGATAACTCAAATTTAATCGCCATGTTTGTGCTTTCAGTAGTACGTGCGAATTGCAATTATCTACGATATCCTCAATCACAGTGTGTGATGCAATTATTGTTTTGGATAGAATAAAATCTTACATATTATCGGAAGAAAATATTGATGTTTAATATGCACGATATTGAAAATTAGACATATGCTTATGAGAATCAACTTGGCATTAATTCAATTAAAGAAAAATGAAAAAAATATATTTCCACAACTCAAAATTTCTATAACACGAATAATTGTTGCTTTCCTTTTAGATTCGAGTTTTAAAAGTTCCACTGTATAAGCACAAATATTAAAAAATATACGATATTTCCATAACTTGAACTTTCTATTACTCGAATAATTATTACTTTTCCTTGAGATTCGAGTTATGGAAGTTCAACTGTAATTCGTTATGACGGCATTAATTTACATTAAAAGCATTAGATCACTGCAATCGTAACGTATAATATCATATCCCTTTAAAAGCATTGAGGTCGTTGTCATAGTATTTAAAGATTTTTCATTGTAGAAAAGAGGAAAAAATTCACTTTTTTTCCGATTAAAAGTAGATATTTACGCTAATTCAATATGTATTTGGATTCTGCCTTCAAAAATTAAGAACTACGTTCTTTCAGATAGACAACTGTTCTTTTACCGAAATCGTATACTAATTTTAAATAATTTAAAAATACTTTTTTAGAAAGCCTTGCACTGAATCCCATGCTTTTCTTATGGTGTATTGAAATGAAACATTTGGGTAAAACATTCAGTTAAATATAAGCATTTTTGGAACTTCCGATTTTTCTGGTAAGTTTTGAGTAAAAACCTGTAATCGTGCCAGATTTCAAGTCTGTAGCTCATCCGAAAGTGCGTAAACACTCGTATCCTCCTGTATGTTAATATTGACATATCATAAGTAAGAAGCATCAATATAGTAAATAAATAAATAAATATATATATATATATATATATATATATATATAGACTTAAGGAAATGAAAAGGTAGTGATGAGGGTGGCAACAAGGTGTTGAAGGAAGCCCAGCGGACACTTACCAAGTCGAAGACCAAGTTGGCAGGCTGCTGGGGGCGTCGAAGAGACACGTTGAACACACGAACACAAAAACACGCAAGCTTATCGGGCTTATGCCCTTCTTCAGCAGTAGAGTAAAAATATGTATATATATATATATATATATACATATACATACACGCACACATATATTTATTTCTTTTTGACCGCTTTCTGTGGCAGTTTGAGATAATGTCATTAGTTCATTAGTTGGAATTTTTCACGCTAGGATAACTGAATGTTACAAACCAGAAAAATCAAAAATCTTGCAAATTGTTCATAGCTTGATTCATGGAACTTTCTTTTTTTATAAGGAGAAAAAATTGAACCGAGCGTAAGGTGTTTTGTAATTCGTGTTTTAAAAATAGCTTGAGTCGGAATTGTGACAGGGCATCACGGGAAATAGAACGTAATTTTCTCGTTCTCCTAGCAGGATTCCTTTCGAATTGGACAAAAAATAAGTTTTAAAATCCCAAAAAAACGCAATTTATACAAAATCTCTACACCAATAAAAATTGAATTTTCTTCCGGCATTGTTATCGCAAGATATGATTCACATTAAATTTTGTCTTTATTGACACTGATACCATTCGAGAACCCGACGTCGTTCGGGGTAGATAATAATATATTAAATTAGCGCTTCTATTTAATTAGTCCTTGTTAAATAAATCTCAGTGGATTATACGACGTTACTTAAACATGTGAAATTCTCTGACCGAGAAATTACAACATTGTCCCAACGAACCTAAACACATAAAACCTCCTCACTTTCCGCCTTCCAAACTGTAAATATATCGACGTCAGCTGTTTGGTTTCGCTTCTACCGGAACCATTTTCCCGGAGAAAGTAGGGCAACCGATGACCGGCTAATGGAATACGGCGAAATTTGCATTATAATGATCCAGCATCGCCTTCTGCAACGACACGTTTTTGCCGCGTTTTTTCTGCTCTAAACTCCAACTTTTTTTTACCTTTTTTAGTTAAAAAAGGGTTTGGGGAGATGGAGTAGCAAGGAAGGGATTTAAATTTGTGATGATGGAGGACAAATTCTTGCTATACAAACAGACTGGAAATCCTAACACGTGACCCCATAAATAAACCAGAAAATCCATTACGTCGAATCCTGCGTCCGCGGTGAAAAAATCGTTCGTAATGTTATTTTTACGTGATTTAAATGAGTGAATAAATAAACGTCCCGACAGTTCTATATTTATTTTCGTTCTTTCTATCAGAAATTATTTCCCATGGCCGTCGCGCGAGGACAGCACATATGCATATGAGCGTATGAGAGATTATTATCGTAGAAATTTACCGTTTGTGGGGTAGGGGTGTTAAAATAACGCGGATACCTCTCTGACGTCATTCCATCTTGATGACAGAGAATTTTCGAGGTTTTAAGATTATGCGACAACAAATATAATTTTGAAAAATATGAAGCGCACATTTGAAAAAGTTCTGGATGCGAGACTTGTATCTATAAAGCAGGTGCCCCCAAATAACGGCCCGCGGGTAGGATCCGGCCTGCGAAAGGGTTATATCCGGTCCGCGGAAATTTTATAAAACGTCATAAAATCAGTGTTTCCAATTTAAAAACAGGCGCATTGTTGGCATTAGAATTTTTTCTTATATTTATTCACGTATATGCATGTATGCTTAGGTAACTATAGAATAAAATATTTTAAATTTTGAAACGGTTTTATTTTTCGATCTGACCCACTTAGCACTTTCAATATTCCTATGAGACCCTCTTCTCAAAAAGTTTGGGGACCCCTGCTATAAAGGATTTGTACCGATGAACTAAAATATTTTGCCTATGAATATTTTCTTTCCCACCATCTATCAAGTCTAGCCAAAAATGTATGTATTCCTACTTCATCTCTTTCTGATCATTGCACTAACATGGTTACTCATTCTTTCAAAAATATATATTTCCCATTATTCACCATAACGCCGCCATTCTTAGGTGCTTTTCATGATTTTTATAGCAAATGTTACTTTCTTTCTGGTTCTTTCTTCGTAATCGAATTTTTAATCAAGGTTTCATCTCCCTACTTACATTGTTCTCTTCTTAAGTAGAATATTTTGAGATTGTCGGTCATATCTACATAAGACTATATTATTTCTATTTGTGAGATGATTTTTCCAACAGGTTAAAACCAAGATACTAACATACAAGATCAAATGACTGAGGATTTGCCTTCCTTAAGAATAACTTCATACATTCTGAACTAATCTA
The DNA here is from genome assembly GCA_028673005.1 of Tanypteryx hageni. Lineage (NCBI taxonomy): Eukaryota > Metazoa > Arthropoda > Insecta > Odonata > Petaluridae > Tanypteryx > Tanypteryx hageni. The sequence goes on from CM054114.1 coordinate 127,434,196, forward strand.
AAATTTCCTTAGAATTAGAAAAACGAGTACATTTTAGGCATTAAGAGTATTAGACTTTAATTAACCGTGGCTAAAAATTGACGCCGGATTTAGACAGTAAAAATTACGTAAAAGGATGACTAAAAATGCGATTTGTATTTGCAAGTTTACATGTACATATGTACGCAAACTGACTTGCAAGACAAATTTATAATTATGAGAATTTTTTATTAATAATGGTGTGGCCTATGATGCTTACGGATATATTATATATATATATATATATATATATATATATATATATATATATATATATATATATATATACACACACATATTTATCATTCGATTTTTCTCTTTGTTGTTCTTGCTACATTTCTTTTCCTCTACGCTTTTAATGGCTTATGTTTTCCTTCCTTTACATAATCATCCTATCCTACTGATACTATTTTCGGTCTATCACTCTGTCCTTGCCTAGGTAAGTTGTTTTTCTGATTCTATGTTCCTCACTCGTTCATTAAACTCACATACTTCTCGAATCTCTCCTTAGCTTAGCCTTCCCTTTTCCTCTATCTCTTTTTCCTTCTTTCCACTCTTCTCTATTTCCCTTTCTCATATCTCCTCCTCCCCTCTTTTTCCTTCCTCTCCCACCCCACTTCACCTCCTCTCCTTCCCTTTCTCTCTCCCTGTCCCTCCATTCCTCCCTCCCTCCCTTTTTCTCTCTCCCTTTTCGTCTCTCTATCTCTCCTCTTTTTCTCTCCCTTCCCTTCTATCTCTCCTTTTCTCTCTCTCTCTCTTTTTTTTGCCTCTCATTCTCTCTATCACCCTTCCTTTCTCCATTCCTCCCTTTATATCTCTCTGCCACTTCCTCTCTCTCTCTTTCCACCATCTCTTCGCGGTCTCTTCATCACACGAATAGATTAGAACATCGGTTGAGTGCTTGCAGAACCTTTGCCTTGCTCCCCTTTCCTATATACTCTCCTCCGCCTCTAGCCTCTCCCTCCACTTTTTCTCCTATCCTTCTCCAATATCCTTTTCGACCTCGGCTCTGAGGGAACCGAACACATTTAAATTCATGAATTTCGCGCAAATCGATACCTAATTCAACACCGCTGAAGTGGGTCTCCCGGAGAGCTTCAAAGTTCTTTCCCGCTAAAATTGCGTCGAAGATGAAGGATATTTTAATTTTTTACTCACTTTTTCGTTGTATCATGTAGAGAGCCCTTTTCGAGAAAGATTTACTGCGATTACAATGAAAACGGTCGGCTGCGTAAATTATTCATCGGCCCAAAATATTTGCGCGCTTTCATTGACCGAGCAAAATAAAATGAGGCGGCGAGATCAATCCAGGAGGTTGATCATCTTTCCTGGTAAATAGACTTTCCGGATGATGTAGTTGTGAGTTGTGATTGGGGTTTGTAAGTTTGGCATTCAAATACAGCGAGAAAACGCCGAGGAAAATTTATGCTGTTAATTAAAATATTTTACGTCATCCTGTAGACTGATTAGGAATCCTCAAATCATTATGATGATATATGATCAAATAAATGTAACGGTGGAAGACCTAACTTTGTGGAATCGTTCCATAGTATACACAAGGAAGAATATGGAACTTAGTGTTTTTGCTTGTGTGTACTATTTATGATCAAAATAGATGTTTTAAGCCGCTTCACATTCCACTAAGAAGACATGCATCCTTTCATAATTTTAATTACTATAAAAACAAATTAGTTAAATTCTCCTCAAAGATTTTAAGGATAAATAATGAGCAAAGATCCATATGCAAATACTTTTTTGAGTAACAGATAACAACATCTCCATTAACACACTTTCTAAATAACAGTTTTGCGAAAGCCAGAGAAAACGCCAGATAGATAATACATGAGGTGGATAACAAATTCAGGTGCTCAATCGATAACGAGAAAAACCAAACTGCAACCATTCGAATATTATACCAAACTTCCCAGGCATCAAGAGCTGGATCTTGAATAAATCCACCAATTAGCGAATTTATAGATACGAGGGCGAATATGAAATTCGCGTGTCATCTTACGCCTAAGCGTATACCCGCACACACAATAAAAAACTCCGTGATATCGCGAGACACACACAATAATAGAAAGAGCGAGATAGAGAGCAGGAAATTAAAATTCTTCGGCGCTCTTTTCCAAACAAACGAACGTTCTTCGGTGGAGGAGAAACATAGAGGGAAGGGGTGGAGTGGGAAAGGAGGAGGGGAGGGGATTGGAGAGCCGTGGAAAAGAGCAGACGGGGGAAAATAATAGCCGGAGGAGGAGGGAATGGCCTCTTTTTCTCTCTACCCGTGAGGCCTCCTACGCCAGCCGTCTTGTCACGACGACGGGCGAGGGAAACGCCCTCGAGCGGGAGAAAGAGAAACGCGAATGTACACAAGCGGAAAAATGTGACTTAGGATAGGAGAACGGTGCGAGTAAAGGGACATGATGAAAGCGCAAAATATTTTGAGAGCGTAAGGAAGTACAAGAGACGGAGAGAGGATGGAATTGTGGGAATGAGATATGCGAAGGAGGAGAAAAGAGAGGGAGAAACAGAGAGAAAGAAAAAGATAGAGCTAGGGTGAGTAGAGTGATATGCGAAATAAATAAAGATATTTTCAACATTAAAAATGAAAAGGACTAAAAAGAATCTTTTTAACGCGTAAACACGAAGGAGCTGATGCTACTTTATGATAGCAGAAGTGTGAGTAGAAAAGAAATGGTATCAAGTTTGTACGCGTATATTAATTTGAAACTAAATGATGTAGACCTTGGAGATTTTATAACAATTTTTCCCGAATAGCATATGCATATTAGATACCGTTTCATATGTTTTTAGATTTTTAAGAATTTAAAAGAAATCTACGTGATGATAGAGGATGTATTTTGGAAATAATTTTCTGGAACGATAAATTAGTTCAGCCAAAAGTTTATAGTTGTTAAATGTTTATTCTATTAGACATTCTTGTCAGTGGTCCAATTTAGGAAACCTATGGTCCAATTTTGGCGACCATTCTCCTAAATTGGACCGTTTGCAGTGTTTCTCTATTTATTTATTTTTTAATTTCACTGAAATAGGAAATTAAAATTTTATGCCACATTCTTATTTGTTAAATGCTAATGTAGATTTTTTTATCAAGAAATATAATAAAAATGCCGTACTTAATGAGGTAAATCATAAAATCTTAAAACTGGTCAAATTTGAGCTACTCTCCCCTAATCGATGAGCATTAATTCAAGTATTTTCCATCGAAGATAACACGAATCGTCACCTGTATGTAAAATTTTAATAAATCAGCCATTTGTATTATTCATTAATTCTTGAAAATTCTTAGACCAGTGTATCATACGCGACGAGACACCATTACTTACAATTAGCAACGTCGTCTTGTGCTGGAGAACCTGGCATTTATAAACTTGAGACAATGTTGAATATGTTCGTTACTTCCCCTTCTATAAATAGCTTGAAAAGGCAAGAGAAATGCAATATTTTCTATTTTTGCAAAATTTTAATATATACTTTATAATATAATATGTACTTTCGATTAATCGGTTATTGAATAACCCAAATTTCTTAAATTTAGAACATTTTTATGGTGCATTACGTAAATAATACGGTATTTACTTGTCTTATATTTAATAAGTGCTCTCTTTACTATCTTAATATTTATTATTTGTCCATTTTGTTCCTAAAAAACGTTTAATTGTGAGTTTTTTGTACAGCGATCTTTTTCTATAAAATTTTATTTTAAAAATGTCTTTATTGAATGAAATACAAGTTATATTTGGGGAAAATTAAGAGGTTATCAAAAAGTAATTTTTCTACTTTTAAGCCTTTACATTGACAGATGTTGTTGTGTATAAAAGAGAAGCAAATGAATTTTCTTTTCAACTGCGGTAAACTTCCCTGAGTAGAGAGCGAAAGATGAGGCGCGGCAAAGAAGCGCGTGACGATGTGGCAAAGAAAGAACGAAAGAAGAAGACGCCAGAGGAGAGATCGGAGAGAGTTAGTAGGAAGAAGAGGGCGTGAGAGGGAGAGAGGGACAGAGAGAGGTAAGGAGAGGAAAAAAGGAAGAGAGAGAGGAAGGTAGAGAGAAATACAGAGAGGAAGGCAGAGAAAGAAGGGAAGGAGAGAGGGAAGAAAGGAGACAGTCAGACAAACGACTTTATTTAGGGCGAAATTGAGACTATATAGTCCCTTCTTACATTAAACCCTTTCGTCATATAAGTAGTTACAATATTTACATATTAAAAGAAATTAATTACATAAGAATTACAATAAAATATATACAAATTACAAGTAAATTACATATTGGTTAATAGATCACAGAGTATTATCAAAAAATATTGTTAGATTTGTGGGTCGAAAAAAAATGTGTATCAGTTAAATTTTAACACATAAAAAATATTTCCCACTGCGATAAACACCTATGAAGAGAAGAGAGTTTAAAAAAACCGCGAAAAATTCCTAAATAGTTCAGAGAAAGAGAAAAAAAACAACAATAATTTGAGCATGAGAGAAAAAATCATTTATAAATACATACATTAATATCCATATAATGGTGGGGTGAGAGGGAAATAGGGATTGTAGTGTAAGATATGCCTGGGTGATTACACAATATTTATGATACAGGAAAATAAAGTAAAATAAAATTAATAATTTATGCCTAATAAGCGCATCCTTGTGACGACCTGAAAGAGAAGATAGGGAGTGGTTCAATGCATGGAGAGTGAGAGAAGATACTTGTAATACAAGCGTCTAAAAGTGCCTAGAGATAGAGTTTTTTATTAACGTTGGAAGGCCATTACAGAGTTTGCAAGTAGTGACGGTAAAGGATTTGTTGTAAATTTCTGTTCTATGAAGTGGAGTTAGTAATTTATCGCATCCTCTGATGTTTCATGGATGGACTGTATTAATGGCGGCGAACTGAGAAGAAAGATAACAAGGGATGTGATTATTACGAACTTGATACAATCGGGAGAGGAGGTGAAGGTTTCTTCTGGATTCAAGTTTTAGCCAGGAGAGTCGACGGAAGTATTCTGAGAAATGGTCAGATTTTTTAAGATTAGAAATGAATCTGATGCAGGCATTATGAGAACGTTGTAGCTTAATGGCGAGATCCTTTGATAAGTCCTGGTATACAATATCACAATAGTCAAAGTGAGGAAGAATTAGAGAGGTCACTAGTTGTATTTTTAGTGAAGAGGGAAGAATGTTAGTGAGAGGCCTTAGAGTGTGTAAGGAAGATTTTTCCGTCTTGTAGGCTTTTATTACATGATTATTCCAGGCAAGCGTTTCATTAATTAGAATACCGAGATTTTTTATGATTTTGCAACAGTGTATAACTGAGCCATTCAAAGACAGAAGAACTGATTCCGCAAGGTTTATAGAAGCCAGTAGTTTTGAATAACTGATTAAAATGGCCTGAGATTTCAAGGGGTTTATGTTGAGAAGATTATCATAACTCCATTCTTTAAGTTGAGCCAAGTCATGATTTATGTTGGCAATGGAAAGAGATAAGTTATTTGGTTTTGTTTCTGAGTATATTTGGAGATCATCGGCGTACAGATGATGCTTGGAGTAAGTTATGTATTGAGAATAATCATTAATAAATAGAGAGAGAACTATAGGGGACCTAAAATTGAGCCCTGCTGAACGCCTTGGTTAACATTAAGCTATGAAGACGAGGAGTCGTTGGAGATGACTCGTTGGAAACGGTCGCTAAGGTACGAGGAGAACCAATCTATTGAAGGTGAAAAGAATCGCAGGCAGCGGTGTTTTGCTAAGAGTATGTCTTTGTCTACTGAGTCGAACGCTTTGCTAAAGTCAAGCAACACTTGTACTGTAAGTTTTCTGTCATCCATATGTCTGCTTATATCATCGGTGATTTTAATTAGCGCGGTGGTGGTGCTATGTGACTTCCAAAATAGGAGTCAAGTAGATTATTTTCGTTGAAAAAATCTGTTACTTGTTTATGCGCAAGTCGGTCAAGGGCTTTTGATAAAGTGGGAAGGAAGCTAATCGGGCGATAGTCATTGTTTGCGGAGAGAGATTTCTTAGAGATTGGGCGGACTAACACGCGTTTCCATTGCGATGGTAGAGGTAAAAAGAGAGTGAGGGAAGAAAGGAGAGGGAGAGAGAAAAAGAGTGAGGGAAGAAAGGAGAGGGCAAAAGAGAGTGAGGAAAGAAAGGAGAGAGGAAAAAGGGAGGGGAATGAGGGAAGGAGAGTGAGGGAAAAAGAAAGGGAGGAAGGAAGGAGAGAGAGAGAAGAAAGGAGTGAGGGAAGAAAGTAGAGACATTAAAAGAGAGGGAAAGAGAGAGGGATGGAAGGAGAGAGAGGGAAAGAGGGACGGAGGCAGAGAAATAGAATGAGAGAGAGAAGCATGGAAGGAAAATAAGAAGGAAGGAGAGAGGAGGGAAATAGGAATGGAAGAAGAGGGAGGGAATGAGAGATGAGGGAAGGTAGAGGGAGAAAGGGAGGGACGGAGAGAGGGAGATAAGGAGACAGAGGGAGAGGACGCGATGGAGAGGAAGGGAATTGAAGGGAGGGAGGGGAAGGGAGAGATGGTGAGGGGAGGAAAGATAACGAGTGAGAGGGAGAGAGAAAGGGAGAAGTAAGCAAGAGAAAATGAAAAAAAAACCTGAGAGATGGGAAGAATGAGTGTGATATCCGGAATGGGGAGTTGTGCTGAGGAGGTGGCGGGGCCGAAATGAATACGAATGCGAATTGGGAGGAGTTGATAAAGACAAAAAAGAATCGCCCCAGGAGAGGGTTGCAGAGCGCGGCGCGGTCGGGACGCAGGGAAATGGCAAGGAAAGGAAAGGATGGGTAGTTTGGGAATCGTCTGGGAGGATATTTACACCCGATGGGAACGCTAAAAATGACTTTTATTAGTCTCGAACGCAGACGTTCGTTGCCTCCCCTCCATTTCCTCTCTTCCCCCCTTGAGGACTCACATCACGCCTGAGTTATAGTTGAGAGCACGAACGAAGGCGGGCGAGTCATGATTACTGCGCAGAGATAGAGAGAGAGAGAGAAATACACGTTACATTGCTGCCAAACCGCCAGCCTGCATAAGCTTACGCAGGGAAAATAGCGCATGACGCACGAAGTCATTTGCCGCTATGCCACAAGCGCTCGCCGTTCGCTCTTGACAGCTGGCAACCATGTAAACAGCTGCACGTGTTGAATAGTCTGCATGCTTCGACTCGTTTTTGAAGTACTGATACACTTTATATACAATTTCTCTTGCGTGTGTGTGCAAAACCTTGCGGTTACTTCTTTCGCCTTCCATTTTAGAACACCACAAGACGCTGCTATTTAAATCTCAATCGTAAAACACGCAAATAAACATGATCACGCCACAAATGCACGAACCGCACCCCAAGAACCGCTGTAACTGAATGACGTTGATTGGACAAGTGAAGGAGGGAGAGAAACCATGTGGCATTCCTTGTCTTCTATGCATCCATTTTCCACCCGTCCATCTTGCGTAAATTCCACTTCCACTGCTAGGGTGCGGAAAGTGATTGCTGCTGACCAACATGAGTTCCTAAGCAGCTGCTCGTATCTTGATAATTGCCCTTTAGAGAGGGGTATGTGGGTCCACTTCGGCCCTATGTCCTTCGATGCTTCCAAGGAGGAAGGGCTTGCCACCCGCCTTGCATTGCAGTCTCGGGTGCTGGGATCGACTAAGTTGCCGATAGCCCAACCAGGTTGCCAGCTTAGCTATGAACCTGACTTGAATTGTCAACGGTTATTCAGGTAGTGCTTGTCCAGGTATAAGTGGCGGTCGGTTCACAACCGTATTTGCCTCTTGGGCGGAGGTTGATATTTGAGACACATGGTTTGGGGCGCTTCTGGCGATCCCACGGCATGACTCTTCTTGAGGCAATCTGCCGAATGAGTGATATAGGGTGCCGACTGCACTTGGTGTAGAACACACTAGCTCTCCGTAGTAGGGCCTGCTGTAGTGGTTCTATACTTGTTGTGGTCTTCAGCTCAATGACCCTAACGAAGACCCTCCAGGTTACACGGAGGATCGTTCGTAGGGCCGTGTTCTAAGCATCGCTGAGCTGCACGAGATGAGTTGGCGCTGGTCCCGACCATATTAGGGAAGCGTATAATGAAATTGGCAGCACACAGGACTTGTACAGACGCACCCAAGTACCCAGCATCACCTCTCTGGAGCCCAGGATGGGGCCAAGCCTGCGTACTGCACCCATTGCCTTGCCTTTCAGACTGCAGATGTGCTTCTTCCAGGTTAGGCTTCTGTCCAGTCACTCCAAGGTATTTGGCATCATTGGACCAAGGAACGACCTGACCCTGGACTGTAAGGGTTCTAGAAGGTTGCTGCCTGGGCCTTTCCTTGAACGTTAAAACATCCTTCTTTCCTGGATTCACGGCCACCCGCCTTCGTTCGTGCTCCCTACTATAGTAGGCAGATCCGCGGAAATTGTTCTAAGACCAGAAACGAAACTCGAATCCGCGGCCTTTCATATCACTCGGGAATCTAAATTGGCAAAAACAATTTTTGGTTGGCCTTTTATACTGTTTTGAATGCATAACGAGCAAAGTGATATACACCAATTATATTAGAAATTTTGGGAGACGATTCACCAAATGAAGTTTACAGGAGGAAATTACGTCACGGGGAGAATTTATTTATTTAGAGCTGAGGGTGAGCGACGAACTCAATTTTCTAGGCAGCGTGATTGTTAAACGGATTTTCAGTTTCATCAGTGGGATAAATTTGGTGTCTGAGGTACCTATATATGATGCTTGTCGAATGCCTTTGCCAATTCCGTCAAAGCATTTACAAAAATATCTACAATAGGATAATTTACAGCGTTTAATATGCGGAACAATTTTCACTTCGTTTGTGAGTATAAAGCACAGTTTTAATTAAGAGCCTCGTCCATATTAAATTAAAATAAAAAATACTGACATTTATTCTCACTATGTAAGCTAATCCGCATTCATAACAATAGTAATGCCTTTTAAACGTTTCCCAAAATGAAATACACAGGAACCTCGACAAATGGAACGCCAACACTTGAATTTTCGAGGAGTTGAAGAGGATATCTTTTGTCCTATGTTCTAATACTCGAAGTTCCCACAAGTCGAACATTTCCCGTCTTCTATTGGGGTTTGAGCTATCGATATGCATTATTTATCCGTCGATTGACTCATTTTCATTAATGGAACTACGTACATAGATAGTTGTATACATACTTGCAAAGATTTACCGAATATTTTTGCATGCTCCCCGTGATTTGCTTTGGACATCGTAATTGCTAAACCGACCCAACGATTTCGATCAATTTTTCTTTTGCGGGAATGAATAAAAATAACTAAACAAAAATCGCCAGATTACGACGCGAGGTATTCATCGACGAGAAAATACCTCGATCGTGCGAGAAAATAGTGAGAGGGGGTGGGGGAATGAACGATGTTACAAATTTCCACCAATGAGGTGCGCATCTTGGAATTCCGGCGGAGGGGAAATCCAAAAAAATATAAAAAAGAAGAAACCAGTAAATTTCACGGAGCGGCCATCCACAATCGATTTACCAGGAAAACCGTAGAAAAGTGCGGGGTGAAATTCTTTATTTTCTACCTCTCTCTCGCATCCCTTCTGTGTCCCCTTCCCTCGCATACTTTGCATAAGATATGGAAATTTATGGCATATAAATCTAGAATAAAGACCTCTCCCTTGAGGTAAGAATTCACCGCTTTTATCACTTACAACCACCGAAATTAATCTAGGGGAAACTATGTCTGGTAATACGTTTCCCGTTGTCATTAATGCTCTTCTTTTGAATAAAAAATGAAAATCATTTCAACTTTATTTCGACGGCGGACGGGGAAAATATTAAAAGATGCTGAAATTAATTCAACTGGAGAAAAATATGATCTTTAAGATAGAGCTTATTTATTTAGAGGTGGATAAAATATGCTATAGTCATAAATATATATTTTAAAAGAAAATAATTACTTGATTATATGTTTATAAGACGTTATATTTATTGATAGGTGGTGATAGAAGAGAGCATTCTATGATGGCGGCGTAAATGAAGACATGATCTTAAAATTGATGATAAATGCTCTGGCTGTCCCACTGACAGCCACATACAGGTTATTAACTTCTAAAGTTCTAATTTTCTGGTCGTTTTAAAAAAACTCTTTTGTGGATCTTATGATAATTAAACGCGTTAGCATTAGTTCGACTATTAATAAAAAGCCTTAATCTGTTGGTTGGTTTTTTGGTTGGAACGCTATATGGGATTTCCCATAAGAGGGATCTTAAATATACCTCTTTCACACTTGCAGACTTATTTTCTTTTGGAAAATTAAATTAGAAGTATTGTCGCACAATCTTTGGATAAAAACCATTTTAAAGGAAATCAAATGAAGATTATTATTCTTATCTTCGATATTTGCTTTCAAATTGAATTCGCTCACATTAAGCTAAAATATTCCAAAATTTGTCAAAATTGTGCATTTTTATTAAAACTTTCCCTTGGCGATCAACAGCATTGTTGTTCATACAGAAAATCAACATATCTGGAAGGTCCATAATAGCTAATTTTTTTCGGATTAAAACGTTAAAGATGTTGTTAACTTAGTTAAAATCTGACTACATTTTAATATTAACAAATATAATAATGTATTAGATTTAGCTCACTTCCTTCCAATATAGTTGAATATAATAAGTTCCAATTTTCCTGTTGAATTTTAACGGGCAATTACGCTTGTAAAATAATATTTTCATAAAGTGGATGATTGATATGAATTAGTTATCTATGACTTTATCGTAATATTCTTCGGTAGCAATATTTTTCCAAGGTTTAACGTTTAAAATAGCTGATATCATGATGCAATTGCAGAAACATAAGCAATATCCGGCGGAAAGGAGGCTTTCATGGGCCATGAAATGATAAATGTAACTCCTAAAGTAACCTATCTTGTTTCATGTCAGGCTACATTTGAAGTTGCGAGAGCTTCGGTTTGTTGGATAAGTTTATATTGGAAGTTATTTAGAGAACTGTGATATCGTACAAGCGAAGGTCGAGTATAAATAATTCATCATCAAAAATTCACGATAAACTATTCTATCGTTGTAATTTAAGTGAAAAACAAAAGCATCCGTGTTGAATTTATGAAATAGATATCTCATCATGGTTTCATGGGCGGGAGAACTTATTCTGGCCAATGTCTGTAGATACACCCGCCTCAAAGTGATGAAACGATTTGTCAAATCCCAAGCGCATTTAAAATAGGAACATTGTATCCTCAGAACGAATCCAATGTGCCTGAAGGCATCTTATCAGAGTAATTTGATACTTATTGGGATTAACAACCCGTGATTCACGGCTTTATTAGGCGTACTTTATAGGTTAAGTGGTATATATCAATAATTTTTTCGGCCATTGGTTTTCCATAGCCAGAAACTTAACAAGAGAGGAAGGATGCAGGCATCATGCTTGCATACATACAAGGCAGAGGCGTTCTTTACGATTTATGTATAATGTCTAATAACTTAAAAATGGAATGCCAGTAGTGATACCAAGGAAATCTAAAATTTTTGATACTGAGACATTTCGTAATCGGTTGTAATTAATAAAACAATGGACATTTATTTAAAAAACACCTCACTCGAATAATAGTAATATAATATGTATGTTCACGTCCATACTTCGTCGTAAATTACCCATTCCTTTTTTATTTACAATCACTGTGTATGCGTAAAGAAAATTGACGTATTTCATTTCATCGTCGTAGATAATCCATTTCCCTTAATTTTTCAAAAGTTGCGTGGCCACGAAATAAAATTAAGTTAATTAGTTATTTACAGTAGATGTTGTTTACTTTAGTTGCCACAAATAATGTTTTCGTTGACAAAAATTAAAAAACACGAGAGAAAATTTCTAAGTTCAAAGTGAATTACGATTTTCTCGTTTGATTTTCTTGAAATCGGCTAATCCTGCGATATAAATGTACTGAAAAAACATGCTATTTTACTACTACTACAAAGTCGTTTCAAGTATTTTTTGTTATAAATGATATTGCACGAGATAAAAAGAAAAGTTCATTTTTTGTCACCAGTAAAGTGGCACTCCTGATTACGCTACGTGAACCATTTATATCACTTTCTTATTTTTTTGTCTTTATGTCCTAAACACCAAATTGCATGAACATCCGCTCACTAGTTTCGCAGATGAAACATGCGGACGAACAGACGGACACGACCTGGCCATAAGGTTCATTTTTTACTTTTTATAAAATACGCCTAAAAAGAAAGTTAAGCGCCCAGGGCGAGAGGTAGGAACGCCGCCCAAGAATTTGGCAATTAAAAAAATAATAATTTCATTATAAGTCAAGCAGGAAGAACAGTTCGTACAATAATGAAATTCAGAAATAATTTTCCAAATGTTTGCAACAAATTATCGACGCGCGCCTATATGTACCACTTGGCTACGGCGCGCCGGAGCGGTTGTCCGGACCAACCTTTTCTAGCTACGGCACTGCCTATATCATTTAAACTTGGGCTAAAGGAGGAAATTACTAATTAAAGATTAAGATCCAAATCGAGAACAGGATATAGAGAACGAAAGGGCGATGAAGCTGAAAGCCAAGCAGGTGGATAAAAAACCGATTTAAGCTGCATCATCAATATCCTATTGCACATATAGCTAGTTAAAATTTTTTCCTCGGAGATAAAAAAGGCCTCAAATACACTTGACAAGAGAAAGAGAAAACCCCATTTATAAAACAAATCGGAATACTTAATTTATATGCAGATCCAATTTTATCATCCCTGAGCGATCTTATGGCGCTTGTGCCCATCCGAATAAAAATTTCATCAACACTCGCAGATTGATTCTTCTCCTACGTTCGTCTCCCGGAGCTATTCTGATCTTCAGAATTTGTCGAAAATGAGTTTTTTTTGGAGTTTTTAAAAGTCGAAAAATCGTTTTGCTTCTAACCATACACGCAAAGGGATGATTTTCGCATGTAACCCTACGATATTCTTTGTTTTACTTATTATTTTTGCATATTCAGCATTCTTCTGAATTGTGTCTTTCTCATATAATTAATAAGGTCAGGCTCAACTTTGTGGAATTTACTCATAATGAAATGAAATCAGGTGATGCTACGATCGTAGTGAAACCGGTCATGTTTATAAAAGTTAAAGTTGTGGAAACCACTAAGTATTCGTTTCATTATGTGTCTTTCTCAATTCATAAAAAAAAGATCGATTTAAGGACACCTTCGCGCCTCGCAAGAAACGAAAGAAATAATATAACTTCACCACGAAGCATATCACGAGCATTGTATTGCATTAGAATTGCATGAAGACAAAGGTTGCGATTCCTCGTAGCTGGATTATAGTAATGCGAGAGATAAAAAGAGAGCGGATGGGTTTATGGAAAAGCATGGAGAGATTAGGAGCGCATGGAAAGGGCGAGAAACAGTGGAGGGAAAAGGAGAGAGATGAGAGAGGGTGGTTGAGAGGAAAGGAGAGAAAGGGATGAAGAGAGTAAGGTAGAGAGAGAAAAGGAGGGAAGAGAAGTGAGTGGAGAAAGACAAGAGAGAAAGGGGGAGAAAGGGGGATGGGAGAAAGGGAAGAAGAGGGAAAATGAGAGAAATGGAAAGATGAGAGAGAGGAAGTGAGGAAGAGTAGGAGAGAGAGATGGAGAGGGAGAAAGAAAGCGGCAGAAGGAGAAAGAGGGAGTGAGAGAGAATGAGAGAAGAAAGACCGGGAGGGAGGGAAATAACTGATGGTATAGAGATGGAAAAAGAGGAGACGGAAGGAGGAGTAGAAGGGGGAGGAGAGAAAATGGTAAAGAGACAGAGAGAACGGAGGAAGTGATGGGGGAGAGAGTGAGGGGGATATCTAGAGATGGGGGTGTCTATGTCCGCAATAACAGAATGAGAGTGGAGCACGGCGTGCGTGTACGCGTCGGTTTGTATCGGAGAGCTACGTGCGATAGGAGAAACTCGAGTGCGGGGCGACGGAGATGAAAGGAAGCCGTTGCTGCGATGCGGCGAGGACAGATAGGGGGCGTCGTGTTATGTGTTCTGTTTACTCAGATACGGACGGTATCGTTTTTTTTCCAGCTTCGGAAAGGAAAAAAAATGTCTATCCATTTCCTCTCGGTGGGTTATGACTCGGCAATGAATCCACCCCTTCCTTTCTACACGAAGACGTCACAAGGTTCCGTACCTAGTTCTACTCACGTAACAGTCTTTTTACAACCTAGATGCTATTGGAGTATATGACACGAATTCGCGGAATTGAAGGATTCGTTTTTCGGAAGAAGCGCATTTGACAGCTCTGTAATGGTAAAATAAACAACACATACCGACGTCTCGTATAGTAGCGAAGCGTTTTGGTGAACCTCATACGCAATTCAGATACAAAGCTGCCGTTGCCGGCGATAATTCACCAATTTTAGGTTGAAAATATTACCACAGGCGTGTACATACTACGTATTTTGAAATATATACATGGTGCGTTAAAGTTAAGGTAACACGTTTGAAGAGTTTTGGCTATAGTTACATTAGATACTCCGTGGGGAAAAAGCGGATTTCTTATTATTTATTTCAATGACTTTAATGATAATGATCATTTTAAACTGAGTTCTATCGTTGCTGCTTTGTAAATCTTACCGGTGGAGTTGTGAAAACAAGTTTGCCGATTGGTACCAGAATGACTGCAGTTGTGAAACATGTAGGGATGCGCACGGGTTTCCCGTGGTACAGATGTGCTTTTCGTCAAATTCGCCGTAGTATTATCGTATACTAATGTATTTGCTTTGAAATCATAAAGTTATTTTTTCCTTATATTGTGGTATCCTGCTTTTTAGATCCGCTCTAAACATGTTCATTTCGTTTTGTCATTCTATACTCGTCATGCAAACGAAATTTCTTTGAAATCGGTTCAGTCAATACCTCCGAAGTTTGTAGTCACAGAAAAATTCTAACCTTAATATTGTGGTAGCCCTGTCTACTCAATTCGGATTAAATATCCTGTTTTGGTTATTTATT
Organism: Tanypteryx hageni; assembly: GCA_028673005.1. Classification (NCBI taxonomy): domain Eukaryota; kingdom Metazoa; phylum Arthropoda; class Insecta; order Odonata; family Petaluridae; genus Tanypteryx; species Tanypteryx hageni. Next base: position 127,449,245 of record CM054114.1, read on the forward strand.
TATATGAATATTATATATATTATATTCGGTTAAAATCCATGCTGTCAGTTCTCTAGAAAAAGGCGTAAAATATTATTATTTCACTTTTTATTGTAGTAGCCCTGCTCTGTAGTTCCTCTTTAAACATATTGATTTTATTATGGTGTGTTGTACAAATCTTATATAGAAAATTTAGTTAAAATCCGTTCAGCCAATTCCTTTCAAATCCATAATTACTTAAAGATTTTAGTTTGTAGTTGTGGCACCACTGTTTGTTTGATCCTGTCAAAATATGCTATTATGGTTTTGTATATACATTTGAATTATAAATATTAAATTTGGTTAAAATTAATGAGGACAGTTCAACACAAATACTTGTGAAAACAAAGTTTTTAATTACTTTTATTGTGGCAGCCCTGATATTTAAATCTATACTAAACTAATGAGTTTGATTTTTTATGTTACATGCCGTCTTCATACAAAATTTCGTTGAAATCAGTTCAGCCAATTCCTTCAAAATTTATAATTACCTAAAAGTTAAACTTTGCAATTGTGGCACCCATGCTTAGTCGATCCGGTCCAAATATGTTATTTTGGTCATTAATTTATGTGAATATCTTATGTACCAAATTTGGTTGAAATCGGTTCAGCCAATTCTTCCCTGACATATGCGTACGTACGGACGGACATCACGAAGGTAATAGTGCTTTCCAGCAATGACGAAAAGTACTAAAAATGAACGGTGGACACATTGAGCAGCATTTGTGAAAAACTTCATAAATATAATTATTCTTGATTTCATGTTTTCTACAAATACATTTTTATACTTATTTTGCTTTCCAGTATTAGTCGTAATAGTGTCGAAAGGTGTTTTCTTACTTTTGGCCCACTCTATATATTAGGGAGGGTCGAAAAAAACATTTTTTTAAATTTGAAATCCCCTGTACTGGGAAAAGTTGCGTATATGGACCAGTAATAAATATACAGAGTTTTACTGAAATCGGATAATTTTTAAGCCTCCCGCTGGAAGCCTGAAGTTTATTAAATTTCGTAAAATGTAGGCGAAAGAACAAGGCACAATTTCTAAGAAGGAAAAAGATTAATTATTACATTTTATTACTTTCTAAATGAAAGAGAGTAGATGTTTACAATGTATTTCTCTTTCATAACTCGGAGCAACAACAATGTTGCTAATCCGCAATAAATCATGTTGCATTCCTCCGTTGATTTTACAAAAAAGTGTTGCGCTTGCGAACAATCGATAGAGAGCTGGTATCCTTTGTATTGTGCGGGTGAGAATTTGTGAGCGTGTGATTTTTCACCTTTGTGGTTCTCTACAATAATAATTCTACACAATGGCCTCTGTTAATGGGACGAAACTGTGTACCAGGCACACTACCCGTGACTCTGTGTTTGGCGATCCGAAAGATCTTTTCGAACTAACACTTCCAACATATGAAGAAGTAATAAGATTTTTTCTTTATGTGCAACACAATATACGCGAAGAAAGTGTTGCTTTGAACCATACCTTTTTCGAGATTTCAAGAATCGTTATAGATAAGCTTGAGAAAATTTGGCAAAAGGCTTCTCTGCCGAATATTTCTCGTCAGCAGTGTGTTGCTAAACTAAAGGTGTATCATAAGAGGTTCATTGACCTTAAAAAGTCTCTTGTACCTGTAAATATCAAGTACGGAAGAAAAATGACCAAAATTTTGAAAAAGAAAATTGTCGATTTTCAGGAAGAGGCAAATAGGACACTTTTCGATATCTCTACCTGCAAATGTTTCAACTTCTCAGATTGTACTTGCGAAAAGTTCCGCAAAGTGCCCCGGTTGGAACAAGAATTTCTCAACGATCAAAGAACAAAGAGAGAAATGATAATGGGAAACGTGGACAGTAAAAGTACTAGAGTACTTAAAACTAGATTTAAAAGGAAAATAGAAAGGAGCAAAGGACCGGAAAAACCAGAAAAGCAAATTGTTTCTGTAGCACCAGAAGAATATTGCAGCTCATCAACTGAATGCTCTGACGTTACGGACCAGCTATATGAACCAAAACCATCTACGTCCAAGGAGCCAAATTCTTTTCAGATGAGATAGAATCTACCGTCTTTGGCAGAAGCAGCTGAAGGAACTGGAGTATCCGACCGTCAAGCTGCAATTATAGCTAGCGCAGTATTAGTGGATGCGGGTTTTGTCGACAAGAGCAAAATTAGGCGACAAAGGAAGAAAGCTCGATTTGATATACGAGAAGCAGATTCAAAGGAAAATGTACGTTTACAGGCCCAGTATTTTGATAGTCGAAAGGATAAAACTTTATCAGTACAAGAGAAACATGGTAAAAGGTTCAAAAAAATTGTAGTGGAAGAACATATAGTTCTACTGGAAGAGCCTGGAAAGAAATACATTGGTCATGTGAATCCTGAGAACGGCTCCGCGAAATATAGTCAGGCTAGTATTTTACAATACTTTCAACAGAACAATATAGGCATCACAAATCTATTAGCTATTGGTTGTGATGGAACAGCTGTCAACACTGGTGCTAAAGGAGGAGTTATCCGCCTCTTTGAACAACATTTAGGACGACCACTGCAATGGTTAGTGTGCCAATTTCATTCCAACGAACTGATTTTTCGCCACCTACTGCAATACCTTGATGGAAGCACGACCGGCCCATTCACTTTGTCTGGGCCCTTAGGGAAACATTAAGAAACTTGCGAACTCTTACCAATTGTGAGTTTCAATAGAATTGAAGTTGACTTTCCATCAGTAGACCATGAGGATCTTAGCACTGATCAAAAATATCTATACGATATTTGTCAAATCATATCTACCGGAAATTGCTCCAAAACATTGGCGCACAGATCGTCTGGAAAACTATCTAACGCCAGATGGTTGACTTCTGCCAATAGGCTATTGCGCCTATATATTGCGGCAAAGACGCCATCTTTTTCCTTGGGAACTCTCACCAAGTTCATTGTTAATGTGTATGCGCTCGTGTGGGTTAACATCAGGGTTTCTCCAGCATGTAAAGACGGAGCTAGGCATCTCTGGCAGATTGTTTCACGCTCGAGGTACCTTAGCGAAAATAAGAGAGTAGTAATTGATCCTGTCATTCAGAGAAATGCTTAATTTGGTCATCCATTCCATTCTACTTGCTATGGTAAATGATGAGCGAAAACATGTGAAACAGCTGGGATGGAAAAAAATTTTGAAAGGAAGAAAGAAAACAAAAACTGAAATACGAACCTTTAGAGTTCCTCCATTGAATTTCCATGCCTTTAACTAAATAGACGCTCTGTACTGGGAAAAGTGTAACATAACAGACCCTCCTATAATAAAACACATGTCGGATGAGGACATTGAGGAAATTATAGAATCTGAGGATGTTCGTGATGGTGACTTATGGGAGATTCCCTGCCACACTCAGGCTGTAGAAATAGCGGTCAAACTAGTGACAGAGGCTCCTTCCAAAGTATGTGGTGAAAGATCTCACGATTGATTCATTCGAATGACACTAGAGTCAAGAAAACTACTACCCAGCTTTGGAAATGAGGCCAAATATGTGGTAAAAGACACCACAGTTAAGCTAATATTGATTATGCGCCCATTTTGACGGGTGGTTGGGCGGGCACGGTGTGGTACTTGAAGACAGCCACCTCCTCGTGATAAGTTCTGGGTTATTTTGTAAAAAAAGTTGGTAAAATAAACAAAGAGCTGTTATAAAAAAAAATTTACCTTTATTTCCCATGTATTACTCTCGGAGAAATTTCAATCGCCCAGCAGCCTGTCTAAACATTAACCAATTTCAGTAAAAAATTGTGTTTACTAGTGGTCCATATACGCCACTTTTCCCGGTACAGGGGATTTCAGGCTAAAAAAATTTTTTTTTCGAACCACCCTACTATATATGTATATACGAATGTGTGGGTGAAGATGTAGTTAACAATAGAGCTCTTTTCCTCAGACTTCTGGTGGAGCAACAAAGTTTATTAATACAGCGTTGTCTTCAAATCAGTCATTAATTTTGTGTCATACTTATCTTTTTCGTTTAATAAATTTCATATGAATTTTGGTCTATATAGGCAGAACAAGTATGACCAGCTGCACCTCAAGGTGAAGTGACATTGTTGAGCTTAGAGCAATGGTGCCCAACCTACGGCCCGCGGGTCGGACGGGGCCCGCCAACGGTATTTGTGTTGCCCGCGAAGCTACGATGACGATTCGAAAAATTTTATGCACAAATTCATACATTTCTATGAAAATTTTGATGATAAAACATTTAATATTGTAATCTTAATCATACAAGAGAGGAAAGAGGCGCACATGATGCGTGCATACGTACAAGGCAGAGGCGTTATTTACTGTTTATACAATCATGCCAAAAAAGATAAATACTGATGGCGTAGTATAACATCAAAGAACTAAAAAATGATATACCAGTAGTGATGCAAAAGAAATATCGAATTTTTGATTCACCAACTAATTTACTAACAATTGTAATTTATAAAAGGATCGACCATTATTTAAAACTTACTCACCTTACTCGAATAGTAATAATGAAATCTTTATGTTCACGTTCATTCCTTTGTCGTAAATTACCCATTTCTTTTTACTAACAAACGCTGTGTATACGTAAAAAGAATTGACGTATTTACGTTCATTTCTTCTTCGTAGATAATCCATTTCCTTTCATTTTCCAAATTTAACGTGCGCACGAAAGAAAATTAAACTGATTAGGTATTTACAGCAGATATTGTTTACTTCAGTTCCCAGTTCATCAAAAACAATAAAAAACGAAAAATTTCCAAGTCAAGGTAAATTACGACTTTCTCGCTTGATTTTCTTGAAATCGGCAAACCTCTCGATAAAAATGCATTGAATAAAACACATGCTATTTTACTAGTACTACAAAGTCATTTGAAGACTTTTATGTTATAAGTGATATTGTACGAGATATAAATAAAAGTTCATTTTTTGTCACCAGTAAAGTGGCACTACTGAAACTATTTATATAATTTTCTTAATTTATTTGCCCCTATATCCTAAATACCAACTTTCACCAACATCCGCCTGGTAGTTTCTGAGAAGAAACATGCGGACAAACTGACGGACGGACGAACACAACCTGACCCTAAGGCGTTCTATTTTACTTATTGTAACAAACGCCTAAAACCGTCATTTAGAATTGATTTTTACTTTCACTTCGGAATGTATAGGTAATGTAATTTAAACTCGAATCCGGCCCGCCTGAGAAATAACAACTTCCAGTGCTGCCCGCTGAAAGATTCGCAACCACCGTTGCGGCCGGCCAAGTAAAAAGTTTATGCAACACTGGCTTAGAGTAAGGGCATTTCAAATGACTGATCGGGCTGTGTGAATATTTCATAGAGCAAGTTTTGAGAATGTTTTTTGATTCTGTAACATGTAATTCGCTTATATTAAAAGTAGATTTCATCCAAGCACTCAGAAAATGTCGTTTAAATATTATAAATAATCTATATATTAATAGCGTAATAAAATGAGGTTTTTAAAGCGAAGGTAACAGCCACCTTAACGTGAGATGCATCAAATTAAACGTCTTGACCTGCAGATTTACAGGAAAATAATAACATTGAAATCGTTCATACTGTCGGCGAGATATTGAGGTTTTACTTGACCGGCTAAGCTCTTCTCGTCGTACGTAGTTGTAATGAAAACAAGAAGGCTTACTACCAAGATTTGTGTCAAGATACAACTAACATTAATTTGTTATAAACGTTTTCAAATTGAAATAATCGGGACATAGTAAGTATGCTAATGATTTATAACTGTTTTAATACATATGTCACATTAATATTTCTTTTTTATTTTGTAAGGTTCTATTTGGAAGTCACCCTTTTTCCTAAAAGTTTAAACTAACCAGCAATGAAGCTCGTAAAAAACTATATATTTCCTTTTTATTTTGTTTCCAAACTGACATTTTCAAATTGAAATAATAGTGACATAGTAAGTATGATAATGAATTATAACTGTTTTTAATGCACATGTCACATTAACATTTCCATTTTATTTTGTTCCAAGTGTAAACAATATAGGTATATCTCACGATACGCTTTCTTCGGTTTTACGCTCATTACACTTTCTGACTCTTCCTCCCGATACGCTCGCTTGATTCGGACATAGACTCTTACATAACCCGGAAAACGAAGAGCCTTTCTCTGCCCATTCAAAAGGTCTCAACGCAAGGAACGAAAAACAACTTTGTTTCATTATATACGAACTACTTTTAAATTGTTTTCATATTCATTTCATGTGTACACAATATTGCACCGGAGAAATAATGTAATCGACGAGTATCTTTTTATGCCCACGGTAGTGTTTCGGCGGACTACAGTCAGTTTTCAATCCGAGATCGTGGTGGTGACACATTGAATTTGTGCTCGAGTTTTCACCATTGTAAGTATGATATGTCGCAATCGAAAAAATTAAAGAAATCCTATTTTATACATGATTTTTAATGAGATTTTTGCTTTTGTTTAGCACGATTTCGCGCAACAAGTCCCTTTTTAGTAACATTTCTGTAGTGCTTACCTGTGATTTTAATCAATTTAGGAACTATCTCTTTTTATAGCATTGCTCTTATGTAAAAATGTGTTTCGCAATACGCTGATTCGCGATACGCTCTAGTTTTTTGGAACGCAACCCGAGCGTATAGTGACATCTGTATATTTCCTTTTTATTTTGTTTCCATACTGACATTTTTCCTTATAAACATTTTCAAACTGAAATGATCGGGAAATAATAAGTATGACAATGAATTTTATCTATACTAGCTGGCGCGCGACACACATGTGACGCAAATCGAAGACAGTCTTCTTGTTAAAGAAATAAAACACTTCATTTTATCTATATAATTTGCATTTTAAAACAATTAGTACGTCAAATTAACTTTTCATTTTTCGCTAATTTTAATAATGAGAAATGGAAAAACAAAGGTAATATAATAAAATTAAATGAATTAAAAAGTTAAGTTAAAAACTTCAGGATACACAACATTCTTAACTTTGTTATCGCAACTGGATAAAATTTGAAAATTTTTATGCCAACATATAGCTTTCCATGTGCAAAAGCCTGATTTTGTAAGAGTAATCCCACAGTATCAAATGTTTGGCCTTGACCTTTATTAATCGTCATGGCAAAGGCTAACGTTATTGGAAACTGACGACGCTACATCTCGAACGGAAGCTCGCTATCTCCTGTCAGTGTCACATCGAATTTAGGAAGTATAACAGCGCGGCCTTTATTAATTTCGGTCGCAATCGTGTATTCAATGGTGTGCTGACTAATGTATTTCACATTTAAACGTGTTCCATTGCATAGACCCTTCTTAACGTTATTGTTGCGAAGATGCATTAAGACAACGCCAAACCTGAGACGTCATTTATGCGGTGGCATTCCTTGCGGAGTAAGCGAATTTCCGTTGTAAAGTTAATTCTTTCATTTTCTGTACAGTTGATGACCTCATTGATGCTGACATACACCGCTTCATGTTGTCCTGGAGCCAAAATCATTTTGTTGAGGATTTCGTTGTTGATCGCAAGGGAGTCGAGATTCTTGGGTGCTAATATTTTTAATAGTATTTTTATTTGACTTTCTCCAACACTAAAGAAAATGTTTACATGCCTATCGACCTATAGAGGTTAATCCTTTATTATACAGTACGATATTAATAGCGTAAAAATGAAATTTTTAAAGCGAAGGTAATAGCCACCTTAACGTGTGATCCATCAAATTAAAAGTCTCGACCAGCAGATTTGCAGGAAAATGATAACATTGAAATCAGTAAAACCGTTGGTGTGATATTGAGGTTTTTTTTTGACCGGCTAAGCTCTGCTCGACGTAGTTGTAGGGGTTGATGTTAAGGTGGTGCTGCTAGCAGACATTAGACGCTACAGGGCATAACTCCAAGCGTACATCAGTAAACGTAAATAAACCTTGGAGTCACTGACCTTCATGGTAATATGGCAATATTTAATCTAATCAACCAGTCGATTTATCGAGGGGCAACTGCTAGTATCTAATAAATACTCTTGTTGATAAGGGGGGCCGAATCAAATCACTGCGCGTGCCCGATGTGGCCAGCGGGTCGTAGTTTGGGAACCCCTAGCAGGGGCCACCGACCCTTTCACTGAAAGAGCCACATGAGGCTTCATGATCCACTGTGCGGGCCACATACGGCATTTCGAATAACTGATCGAGCCATGTGAAAATTTCAAAGAGCAAGTTTTGAGAATATTTTCGATTCTGTACTATGTAATTCGCTTATATTAAAAGTAGATTTCACCCAAGCACTAGGAAAATGTCGTTTAGATATCACAAATGATATCTAATGAATACTTTTGCTGATAATGAGGGCCGGATCAAATCACTGGGCGGAGCGGATGCGGCCCTCGGGCCGTAGTTTGGGAACCCCTGACTTAGAGGATTGTTTGAACCATTCTGGATCTCTTATTGAACTGCTACCTCTCTCACTCCGCCTTAGTTAAGCCGCTGCTTGGGGAAAGTAAAATCTAAGCACGAATATGCTATACATTTATTTTATTGTTTACATACATGCGAGCGTGCTTGCGTAACACCGCTGTGGAAGGGGTGGATCCAGAAGAGGTGAGAATCTGAACTTTTGACAGATAGATGTAGGCATCAGAAAAAAATCTTAAAGGCGTGAAATGAAGAATAGCGATGAAGTAATAATTTATTAAGAATAGATTTTCACATAAGAAATACATTGCATTATACCCACAACATTGCTTTATAAAATTCATTAGAAGTAGATACGAACTTTAGACTTGAACAGTTGTACAAATGAAAGAACGAAGCGTATTTCTTTCGAAGAGAGAAACCGATTCTGAGTTAAATCAGCTTAAAAATCCGATTGAAGCCAGATAAAACGGGTATTATAAAAAGTATTTTAACAATGAGATCCTCTGAAGCCATAAAAACAAATCCAATGCTTTTAAATGGTGTAGGAATTTTCTATGGGGGAGGGGAAGTGGAAGAGAAAGACAGAAAGAAAATATTGTATTTTATACCGCGTAATGAAGAATCGAGAACAAACATGGAAAGCTATTTTTATAGCGATTTTATAATATGATTCGATTAAATATCAAAGATATAATAAGGGTTTTACAATTTTAGTTCTTAAATAAAACCCGTAAAATTAACGCTTTTAGTCCTTTTTCCTATCTTTGTAACTGCTACACCAAAATTTCGATGAACGCTGCAACGAGAAGACCAATAAAGTTTTATTTTAAACCAATTTGAACTCAGATGAGAACTGGATTTTTCCAACAAACGGATGAAAGGATGAGCAAAAAATTTATTACCAAGTTCAGTCAACCATTCCTAATTATTTCTGAGTGTTTATTAATATTCCTTCAAAGGTGTTTTTTCTCGCCTTCAACTAAGAGGAATAACATGACTATCATGCACATTGCAGCCTAGCTTAAGCATATTTAAATTAAAGATTTTCCGTTCCCTTTTATGAATGAAATGGCCACAACTGTTTCCCTATCATCTTAATTTATGGACAAAAGTTGCACTTTGCGTACCCAAATTTCAGAATTTAACGTTATAAAATATTACATATACATTCGAACGAAAAAATAAATTTATCACGCGTATTTGTGTGGCAAAAATAATGTGTGTATGTAGTACACTGTGCCGAATCCGAGTCCAACAGTAGTCGTTGCGATGGTAACACTCTCGTAATGAGTGATAAAAACTGCAAAAACGCTAGAATTTATGCAAAAGTCGAAGAAATACAATGGATAAGTAACATTCTACGATAAAAATTAGAATTTAAATTCCTTTCCTCAGAAAATAAATCAAATCCCGCTCGGATATTACAAATCTAAAATATTTTAATGTTTAAGAGAAAATTACCCTGAACGATGATGTATATCAGATTTCCTACGTACGTAAATAAAATCGGAAGGATAGTTCCTGGTATCGAACCTTGGACTTCTAATTTTCGAAACAAAAACTATGCTTCGGGGCTCACCTCAGTAGCAACAGATTCCCATCAAGTGTCATGAAAATCGGTCTGTTGGTTCAAAATTTAACAGGGGGGACGGACAGACAGACAGACAACGATGAAGCTATAAGCCTATTTCCATTCTGGAAAGTAGGCTAAAATCTTTATATTATAATGATTGACTTCTATTTAACTTTTAACTGTGCTGGTAAAAAAATTGCACTTACTTGCTGGTGGGGTCTGTTAGACCCCAAATTTAAAAGGTGTTTTATTTTCATTGAAAGAGAGTATTTTCATGAACAACTATGAATATACACGTAAACGTAATATAAATTTAATAAACACAAAATGTTCTTCTCAATAAAATGCAATACGGCAAATAGAAAAAAATCTCAGCAGAAAAAAATCAGTAATATTAAAAACATGGCAATGTTGCACTACACAAGTGAAAATATACAAAAAAATCACTTTCAGCATTCATTATACAAAAGGTTGCTGCGTTCCGAGCATATGAATTTTAGGCATTTTGTGAAGCTATTTTTGGTTTTGCGATCGCGTTTCTGGGGGCACAGCTGACGTCCCTCCCTCACTATATAATTTGGTGGCTGATTTTCCAGGCTCCTTTCCACCAAATTTTCACCACAAGAATAGAGCCATATGCCATCTACGGCTTCGTCTGGACGTAGAGTAGGTGTTGCAGAGCTGGTGCAGGGTATCGATACCGCCTTTGGTCACACTGTAGTCCATGATAATTTCCGGCTTCCTAGATGAATGAATCTTCTGATCATGATCCATAATAGACAGTAATGTAATGGTTTTAATATTCCCGGGTACATTAGAGCAAAGAGTGAAGCCAGCTGTGTCCGAAGAGAGTTGAACCGACTTCTCTATCACGATGAGGCTTCAATTCTTTCGGAATCTGTGGCTTGTTGATCCTCATGGTACCCATCAATGTAAGCTTTTTTCTTTGAGCTTCTCAGCTAGCTCAACTGAACAGAACCAATTATCCACTGTCAAATTTTTATTAGTCCCTATTACCGGTCCAATGATCTGATTGTGTAGGAATTGAGAGCTGATTACTCCGCTGTCACTCATTTCAGCATTATCCTCTTCAGTGGAGCTATCATCTTCAGAAACAATACTATTGTCAACGTCATCATCTGAACTGCAATCTTCCAGCATCCGACGAATTTCATCTTTCAGAAAAACATAACGTCCAGCCATATTAAAAAAAATAATCTGAGAAGTGACAATATCTTATACATAAGAATTGAAAAAAACACACTAATATGCCGGTGGGGTGTATTGGACCCCAACGTAACTCTTACGCCAATCTACTTTACTCTCTGACAATGAATCCTTAAGGTATACTGATAGATAGCTATTTAGTGCGTAAGAGAATACCTAGACACACAGCGCTACCTTGTGGAAAATACGTCAACTACCGAGAGAAAACAATTGACTGGGGTCCAGCGGAGCCCACCAGCACATTTAAGGGTTAATATCTAGCGTGTGAGATTAATAAAACTTTCCAGCCTAAATACCAACCCTTGTTATGTTATTTAATTATTGGAGAACAATATCCAATAGTGCACAAGGCACAGTTTTTATTCAGGATATCACTTAAATGTCAAGAAAGGAAATCGAAATGCTGCAATAGATTTATCTTTACACGTATAATAACACTTTGATACGCTACAGATGGATCGATAACTTAAATTTATCTTGAAATGACCCTGATTTATTGAAAAACCTGAGGTACGATCCACTATAATTTCAATATTAGCATTTCAGAAGCTACATGACCTTTGATTCCTGAAATTATTGGGAAAACAATGTAACTGATAAGAATTGTGGATATTGTATTGCACACTTTGAACCAACCCGATAAACGATAGAATTTTTAACGAATCTCTGAAAAACGGCAAGCACATAAGACATTTTAACCCTGATATTTCGCAGAATATCGCCTTCCCATCATTATTCGAAGACATTCGTTAAAATATCGACGCCTCTCACATAGACTTTCTCGCGCTACCTCAAAACCCTTTCTGCTTTCAACTCCACCTTTTCAACCACCTTTCCTCTTCCCTAAACTCTCCCTTATTTACACCCTCATCCCGCCACCAAATTTATTCCGCAAACCAACCGCCAACGAAAAAAAAAATAAATCCATTCTTGTTTTTTTCCTCCTTACGCCCTTCAGCCCGAGTCATTATCGCACCTCAGTTGTTTCCCGAGTGACTCTTTCTTCCTCCGCGCTGTCGCTTTCACCCTGTGTCGACGCACCTCTTTAACACCCGCACTCCTGCGAGACGCGAGCGGAAGAGATGGTGGGAGAGAGAAAGGGAGGTAGAGAGGGATGGAGAAAGAGAGAGGGAGGGAGGGAGAGAGAAAGAGCGAGAGAGAGGGAGGGAGGGAGAGAGAGGGAGGGAGAGGGAGGGAGGGTGAGAGAGGGAGGGAGGGAGAGGGAGGGAGAGAGAGGGAGGGAGGGAGAGAGAGAGGGAGGGAGGGAAAGAGAGGGAGGGAGAGGGAGGGAGGGTGAGAGAGGGAGGGAGGGAGAGGGAGGGAGAGAGAGGGAGGGAGGGAGAGAGAGAGGGAGAGAGAGGGAGTGAGAGAGGGAAATAGAGGGAGGGAGAAGGAGGGAGGGAGGGAGAGGGAGGGAGAGAGAGGAAGGGAGAGAGAGGGAGGGAGAGAGAGCTGGAGGGAGAGAGAGAGAGGGAGGGAGAGAGAGAGGAAGGGAGAGAGATGGAGGGAGAGAGATGGAGGGAGAGAGATGGAGGGAGAGAGATGGAGAGAGAAAGGGGAGTTTGACGACGCATTCGATCAAGAGAATCCTCTTTTATCCTCCTCCTTTCTCTCCAACCATCGCCCACCCGAAACTTTCTCCTCTATCCCTCCCCTTCTATATTTCTCGTTCGTAAAAAACCCTCTGTTTCTTTTTCTCCATCATATCACATGCTTACACTTTCTCTCTCGCACATACACAGGCACATCCGCATAGCGCACTTTCTCGCTGGTGATGGTTCACTCAAGGGCCGAGAGGTTGCCTTCCCCTCGCTCCTGAATTATTCACGGGATTCACATCCCCTCGCTTTTTTCCTTCCACTTTTTTTCAAGCGATACTTTTCCTACACATTCACGTTCTCTCGCGGCCCCCGTATCTATTTTTCCCTCTCTTTCCCCTTTCTTTGTCTCTTTAACCTTCCGCTATCTCTTCGTTCTTTTCTCTGTCTTCGTTTATCCTTTATTCTCTTTCGACCTCTCATTTTAATACCTTTATAACTCGTTATACTAGATCCCATTTTGTTTTTTCGTATCATATTTTAAAAATATTTTTGCTACGAAACGTCTGTATGTTTATTATCGCTTTCTTACTGTTCTGTCGCATTCCTGGTTTTCACCATCTAATCAGGTTAACTTCTTCCTCTCCAATTTTTTTCTATCTGATCTCTAGGACAGTTAATCTTTTTACTCTCTTTGACTAGAATATTCCTAACCGCTCATACTTTTACCTCCCATTCGTTTTCTTTGTAACCGCTATTGTCTCCCTCTCCTCCCTCATTTTACCCTATATATATATATATATATATATATATATATATATATATATATATATATATGGAACAATTTATATATTTTCACCTGATGATGCTACGATCGTAGTGAAACCGGTCGTGTTTATTAAAGTTGTGGAAACCACTAAGTATTCTTTTCATTATTCCTCTGCACCTTTCCTCTTTGGCTATCTTCACTCTCGTTTTTTCTCTTTCACCTCCTCTCTCTTTAAACCCGTTTTCCAATATTTACTTCGATCTCTTTCTATATCTCTATCTTTCGATGTTTTATATTACTGTTAAATTCAGATAATTCGCAAGCTGATTAATCGGGTGAGTGGACGTTCTGACGTTTTGCAATTTTTCCTGAAAATATCTCTTTAGTATTCTCAGATTTCCTTAAAACCTTTTCATTTATTTTTTATTGTTAGCTCACACACAGCACTGTTAGGTAATCTCCGATTAGCTTAATTATTTTGTTTTTTGTTTCGGCTGTTACATGAATCTATATACTATGTATTTGATGAAGTAATAACCTTTTCTGCATTATCGTCCTAATTCGGATGAATATGGTATATCTCTCGATTTTGCTAAATGAAATCTTTGGATTAAATAACAGATGTTTTAAATGATTTCTCTTTATTATTTCTTCCGCCTGGTTATCCGTATTTTCTCATCATTTTTGTTTACTTCTGTCTCAATAAACACAGATAATACAGATTTATCCCCGTTTATTTATCCAAATATAATTCACGCTCAATCCGATTCTTTGATCATCTTTGTCAGTGTCACCTTTCAACGCCATATTTCCTTAATTTCCTTCAGTGCAGTGTTTTCTTCAAACGGAGCAACAAGCTCCTCCTCAGACTCCTCTTTCTTTTCGACCTTCAAATGTTTTGTTCCTCCTCTCACTTGGGGAGGCGCAGTTAGTTCTTTCTTACCTTTCATTTTTCAGGGCGAGGGGGGAGCAAAACTAAGGGAGAAAGGGGAGAGAGAGGGTGAGAAAAAGCGAGAAAGGGGGAGGGAAAGAGAGAGAGCGAGGAGAGAGAAATTGGAAGAGGGAGGGATTGAGAAAAGAAGATACAGAGGGAGATAGAGTAGATGGAGAAAGGAGAGATAGAGGGAGAAAGAGATAGAGAGCAAAAGAGAGTGAGGAAAGAGAGGGAGAGAGAGGAAGAGGGAGACAGAGTACAGGAGGAGAGGAGAGAGAGAGAGAGAGAGGAATAAAGAGAGCGAGATAAGAAGATAGCCAGAAGGAGAGATAGAGATGGGGTGAGAGAAACGGAGAAAGAATGAGAGGGAGGAATAAAAAGAGGGAGGTAGGGTGAGAGAGAGAGAGAGAGGGAAAGTGATAGAGAAAGGTGGAAAGAGTGAGAGAGATAGGAGAGGGAGAGATAAAAAGAGGAGAAGAGAGGGAGAAAGGGGGGAGAGAGGTAAAGAAAGAGAGTTAAAGAGAGAGAGAGGTAGGGAGAGAAAGAGGGAGGGAGTGAGAAAAGGAGAGACAAAGAGGAAGAGGAAGGGGGGATAGAGGAAGATGGAGAGAGAGGGAGAGATAGAGAAGAAAAAAAGAGAGGAAGAGAGAGCAAAAGAGAGTGAGAGGAAGAGAGCGAGGAAAGTAGAGAGGGAGAGAGAGGTAGAGAGAACGAGGGAGATAGCGAGAAAAAGAGAGACCAAGAGAGAGAGAGAGAGACAGACAGAGAGAGAGAGAGAGAGATGGATAGAAAAGTGAAGGCGACGCAGGAAGGTTTTTGTTTCGTTGAATGTTTCCGTTTTCTTGATGGATGGTTGGCGTATAGGTTCGTTTTCATTTTGTTTGGCTCGGATCGGATTTTCCTGCGGGTTTTATCTTTCTTTCTTTCCGTGGCGTTCCCACGGTCGGCTTTAGTTTTGAATTTCTTGTCGATGGGGTCGATTCTCTTCCGTAGAAAATATTTCCTGGCAAAACACCATCGATAAGGCGGCTCACTTTTGTGCGATCGTTTCTTCAGGCGGACTCAAGTTGTTGTTTTAATACGATATATGGGTAGACATTTTCACATTATCTCATGGTTCAGTCCAGAAAAGGAATAATTTTTGCCACCAAGTTATGACGAAAATTTTCCTTTCATAAGGAAGTGAGGTGTTATTTGGCGAATGTTCGAAGGGCATAGCATGGCAGGCACCACGAGCAATATGGCGATTTTATGCATGGAATAAAATATATAAATAAAAAAGTCTCTCGATAAATTTAGGTGAATATCATTATCTTAGAGTTAGAATTTTCGAGTAAGCAAAAGATTTTTAAACTGGTATCGAAGAAAGAAGCAATTTTATTAGGTAAACATAAACGGAAGAATAATATTTAAATTACGGCTTTAAAGTACAAACATAAAGTTGGAATTTCATGTGGAAAAACTAAATTTTAAACCTTTAGCAAAGAAGTTTTTTTGTTGCTATTTGGCCCAATAAAAAGGTTGCAAATACTTAAAAACTCCTCACTGAATCTATAAATATATTTCACTGCAATTATTGATTTCGGGACCACGGAGAAAATTTTTATTCGGGAAGTGATTCCGTGTAGCTGTATTATAGTTAATATTATTATTGTTATTACCAATAACAACTCTGGAGTGATACTATAAATTCAAGGAAAGCTATATTTTTCATCTGTTCATATGTGTGAGCCTATTCCAAAGCAATTATTAATACATTATTAGTTTACGCGTCAACAAAATTTCACAAAACATGAATAATAAATAAAATAAAAAAATAAAACAGTAGAATGTATTAATGTTTTAACAGCAATAGATTCAGTTATGGAGCAAATGAATCAAAATTTTTATTTAAATTTTGATTGAATAATAAATACTTGGCAAATTACACCTGTTAAAAATAATGCTAGGCTAAAAATATTAACGAATGGCAAATTAATTTAACTTAAAGCTAAAATAGACTAAAATTCGGAATAATTGAGTTTAGTATAGCTTGGGAATTATATCGGCATATTTTCCGATTTGAAAAACAATTTCACGTAAAATTGGCTTGAATTAAAATTCTCATTTCAAAAAAAGTTAACTATCACGTTTTCAGACGCAGACGTACCGAGTTGTTTGCTTGATTTGAAACTTTTTTTAATCATATAACTACTGAGAAAAGGAAAGGGAGTGAAAAATCTAGATAATAAATCCCGCTTCTTTATGCATTTAATATGTTCATTGGGCGTAAGGGTTGGGAAAACAGCCCAACTGTATCTGCTTGCGCACGTTTGTCCACACATATTAATATCACACACACACACGTAAGCTCAGTTAAAATTCCATAATTTGTTGCTTTGAAAATCTGAATATATTTGCACCGTCATGTACGTACATTACTTTCTAAAGCATAATACTGGCAGCATAACTTTTCGATAGCTCACATTTCTTCGAACCTCCCAGATTAAGTTGCGAGCAAATTTGTTTATCTTTGGCGAAATATCTTATCTCTCGGTTCGTAGAATTAATTTGGCTGAGATTCTAAGTTAAACTTGTCATAGCTATCGGTGATACCTATGATAAGTAGACACTTTTAAATGTTTTATATTTATATGTCTATTCATGCATTTAACGATAATATCGCTCAATATTCGAAGTAACAACATCGAAAAAAACGAAGATCAATTAAAACCAAAAATAACAGTACGATTAAAAATACAGTTTGACTATGGAATTCCACGAAGTCTCGGCCTCGTCCATTAACTCCTTCTGATCTGGTGTACATTACAATGTACATTTATTTTGAGGTTACTTTTCAAATATTCTTGCACATTATATTTTATAAAAACTTGCTGAGCACTTATTGTACCTTTACTGCCATCAGTTGCAGACTAGTTAATATAAACATAAAAGAATTGCTCTAAGTAAGTCATATTTCTTTTTTGTTTTTGTCGTCCAAACATCACACTTTTTATTATTTTCTTTAAACCTATTGTTAGATAAAAAAACTTTATTTTATCATAAGTAATTTTTTACCTTTTTGTAGATTTTCGATGTGTTAACACGTTGCAATGGACATTTCAAAACTTCCTTAAAATAAAGATTTTTTTCAAATATATTTTTTAATTTCTTTTGTATCCAATTAGCATAAATCCGCTAAAATTTTTTTCTTCAAAGAAAAAAGTCAGGTCTGAAGGAGTTAATTTTAAAATCAATTCATTTTTTGCGAATTTTCGTAAAAAACCTAGGATTAAGTTTTAAAAATTTTAATTTTGGCTGAAATTATGAGATATCATTCGACCTGGAACGCTTTTTACGGTTTATCCAACATTTCTCTCTCACTCACTTCGCAAGCACGTGACACGTAAGCTACATGAGACCACGATGATTGAACTCTCGAGACCGTCCCGTGTCGGAAACGAGAGTTGCGGAATACTCATTTCAACGAAATTGCATAAAAAATATTTCATTCTCAAGAAGCAGAAGGTCTTCCGATAAGAAAACATATTCCTTGCTGTTCGAAAGGGAGAGGAAAAAAAGCGTATCGGAAAGTTGAAAAAAAGCAAACCGTTGCGGGCGCACTCTCTCCCCGATTTAGTTCCCGAATAAGAAAAATAATAACCTCTACGGAATCATCATCGGAGGGAATCCCGGAAATCGAAAAGGGAAAAAATTGGGAGGTTCTCATATCCTATCCATTTTTTCCCCTCTCTCTTTCATTCCTCGGTTATTCGGGGGAACAGCGATTGCCTTTATGGTCGTCCTTTCTCCTTTTGCCATCTCTTTCTATCTCTCTTTCTTGGCATCGACTTCCTCGTTTCGACACCCCCCGCCCCACCCACCCCCCCCCCCTCCTTTCCCTCCGCCGTTCTTTTTGGCCTCCATCCAAGACTCCTCCAACTCCCATTACAATCCCTCATTCTCGCTCTTATTCTCTCATTTTTTCACTCCGCCGTGTATATAATAATCGATCTTTGCGTCTTGTCGCATCCTACCAAAATCTCCCGTTTTTCACCCTCCTCCGTCGCTGGGAATTAAGTGTTTTATGGAAGGAATCGTTTTTTTATTTTACGAGAGGGTAATTTTGGACGTGCGTCCAGAATATGGTTGACACAATGGAGGGATGAGAGTTGGTTGGTAGCATGAGAAAAATTCTGCATTTACCAAGAATCGAACCAGGTTCTTACAGTTGCCGGGTGGTTATTACGCACTGTACGCACTACTACTACTGTGGCGGGCTAATTTTCCTGTTTATGGAATCTGCCTTGATAATATCTATTCACAAGTTCTTGCTGTATAGAATATTCTTTGTTTCAATGTCGCCAAAGCTTTTCTGCTAGAGAGCCACGTAGACCACTTCGGCACTCATAGTGGGCTGCACGCAGGAAAAAATACGGTTGAAGAATAATTTAAGGAACTTTTCCCGAGGTCCATCTTACATGCTTTGTTATCAATTCATTTATCTATAATGTGAATGGAGACAAAGAGGAAAATTATCGTTTTCATCATTTTATATTTTTATTTGACGCCACAATGTGTCTTTCGGCTGTTTAAGTTTAAATCATGGCGGGCAGGAAGTGGCCCGCGAGCCGTAATTTGGAAATCACTGCCTATATGCATAAAATTTTCGGACCTATACCTTTAATTGAGTTTTGCAATGGGGAAAAGTTAATCGATATTTTAATAAACTTGGATATAAGGTGCATTCGATTAGTCGTTGCGTCGTTCAACCACGTCTGAAGTGTTCGTTACCTGCGGAGTATTTTATTAAAACCGTGAAACGTTGACATCGACGTTCATCGCCCAATACAAAGATTTATCTCTTGTAGTTAGTTATGGAATGAAATAAATACCCGACAGTTTACGTTTAACATACCGATGGAAATAGTTAAAAAAGCTCGGCAAAATGAAGAGAATCAAAGTATGATTCACTGGCGAAGGCATACTTTTGCGGAACTACATTATAATAAAACATGGAGCAGCGTAACTTTGTATAATTTCTTAAACGGTGAAAATTGTACAAAGTTGAGTTGTTCCTTATTTTATTAAGATAAAAGCAAATACAAAACTTACAGCAATAATATTTTTGAATGAAACATACACGCGGTTCTCCCGAAAACAGCTTTGATGCGAACCATAATCCCCGTATTAAAAAATACACCGTTTTATAGCAACTCCGTGTTAAAAGAACCCGTGTAATAAGAGGACCAGTTGTACTTCTTGTAAATATTGAAAATTAACGATAAAAGCGCTCTTATTTCTGTTTCAACTATATACTGAAGTCGTTTACACATAGATATTACTCACTGTTATAGAATGAGAAGTTTTTTTATAAATTTCACTGTAACGGTACGGTAACATATCTACACCCTCAATTGAAAGCGGGAAAAATTTACTGGTGCAACCAACCTTTATTTTAACTTTTGTACCCCGTCTAATCTGAAAACAATCCAAAGCTGCATGCGGGGTTCGAACCAACACACCTCACCATCGCGTAAGACACGAGCGCTTTAGTCACCTCTGCCACCAGATCCTTCGCGTTGCGATAAAAGTGTATTTAAATTCACGTGGGAAGATAGACAAGCGCTCATCATAGCAACGAGATTAAACAAACTATTGTCATTAGGTAGATAGGTAGACACTTTTGCAAATTTTTACGCCCATGCAAGCTGAAAGATTATCATAATTATATTATAAATTTTATTCATATTAAAGTATTAGCCATGTAAAAGTTGGTTATAAATATTCATTTTTATACGTTTACTTATTTTCGAAATTAAATAAAAAAAAAATGTTTTTCCACCACTAACGCCAGGTACTTTGCTGCCGAAACGCGTATCTGGTTTTCCCAACCCTCTTATGGATATTGGTGAGATATAGTTTCTCTATTTACCGCTGCACTAAACTTATGTAAAAATAACAGTTGCAGATACTCTGCTTAAAAAACACTATACGTGAATTAGTAAGAATCCAATCTGCGGATAGATTGCACTGGTCCCCCGTGGCAATGTTCTTGAAGATGATAAATGAGATGATTCGAGAATCGACGTGAATATGTTACGAACAAGACAGTCGTCCTAAACTCTCACTTATGTAGGTTAAAATGTTCATCCAACAGTCTTGATTGAAAATATCACGCGCTGTGGTAAAATTTTTAATCCGACTGTCGAATATTCAATCCTCTCTTTCCTATCGCCTTCCGATGACGAAGATGTTGAGTTGGTCTTAAGATCCAAGAACGTTTCTGGTTCCCGGGATACCATCAATTTTCTCGACTAAGACATATTGAATCTTTTCCCCGAGGACTTTGAAAAACATCATTATTTAAAAATGGACACCTTACAAACCGCTTCCACTGCTCTCCCGTGCCTCACCCCATAAAATCCAAGACTCGCGTTTCATGATCTTCAAAAAACTTTCTCTTGATTATTTTACTGTCGTCCTCCGTTAATCTCACACCTGTACAAGGGTCAGATGGAAGAAGAGGCTGCCTAGTCTCCATCTCGCCCAAATAAAGATATATATATATATATATATGTATGTATGTATATATATACACACAGTTAACCCTCGCTAGTCCGGATACAGCTAATCCGGATCGACGGACGACGTTATTGCTTACCGCGCTAAACCAGGGACGGCGTGATTATTTGCGGGGCCTAGTTCGACATGAGCGGGAATGGGGCCTATTTAGGTATGCTAATACATTCGGTGGCGCAAAAATGACGTTTTTTAAGAACAATGGTATTTTTAAAAATAAAATGGCATTTATTATTATTTTTTTAATTTCAAATTAAATCAAACAGGAAATATGCTTTTAAAAATATAAGAAATTATACATAGATAATATTTTATTTGTTAAACATACTTCGATATAACTACATAAAATAAAGTCCTTCTCGTAAGCCTGTTCATGCACTACTGCGGGTGCAGACTTGCAGAGAGCGGATAAGGATTTTGTAGAGTGACTAGTAGCCCGTTGCAGCTACGCTTGCAATTAATTTGTATTAATCTTACCACATCATTCTAGTGGTACTCGCGCAAAATTATGTTAATTCGCTAAGAAGCCTGTGCGTCAAAAATTACCTTAGAGAGGAAAATATTAACACATAGTAAAGAATTTGAAACTTATATCTTTATCGAGGTGTATTTAAAAGGAAAAACTTAAAAATCTACCTTGCCTTATTTCCAATGATTACTTATCACAGCAAAAATTTTGTTAAGTCATTCGGAAATCTGACTGTTTAAAAGTCATCTTAGGGAGTATTTTAAAACGTTCTTATTGCTTTAAAATCGTTTATTTTTATTGAAATATATGTATTTTACCAAAATATTTTTTGTACTTCACAATATGTTATTTTTCATTTCTTAATAATAGCTCATATTTTCCATATCATCAAATTTTAAAATGATGCATAGGCCCATTTGCGTTAATAATCATTAAATGTGTAGAATATAATAATTTTACTGAAGAAAAAGGTAATATTCCAGTACTGAAATAAAGTATGAAGATTTTTTCTTTTAGTCAATCGTTTAAAACGCCCTCAGTCCACATGCAGTTTACTGAATAATCATTATCTGCAATTATTTACTTTGCAATCTATTACGTTTGATGATGCTATAACAATAATTTCGATGCTTCATAAAAAGCGCGAAGTGAATAACGCAATTCTTTCATCTATTTGAAGGTTTAATAGACGCTAATTGAATCGGAGGCAACAATGCGGATCGCCTTGACAACACCCGGAAAGAAATGCGTATTTCTGGCAAATTCATTTTCATAGTTTTTTGCAGTGCATCTTATAATTAACCGGAGTTATAAATACGCATCGCATATATGGATCACGCAAAAAGCCATTCCTTGTTTTGTCGACCTTTTTCGTTTACTTTTTAAAATATTTCAAGGATGAGGTATTTAACTTAGTTATGCAAAGAGAAGAATTTAAATCTCATTCATAAAGCTCCAAAAAATACGTTTTAATACGATTTTTTCACGTTTTCACGCATTTTATTTATGTTGGGCCACTGTAGTCCCAATTGTTGAAATCTATTCTTGGCCTCATAATAAATGCACCAATTTAGTGCTTTAACACGGGTCAGACTTTTATACATGGGTATAACGTATTTACTGAATCTATTAAGTAATTAGAGGGAAGGAAGGAAAAGAGAATGGGAATGAGTAGAAATTGAGAAAGAGGAAGAGGACGTAACATTTGTATAGGATTAAAAGGAGCTGCAGTACAAAAATAATAATAATAAATTATAGTTGATTATAAAAAATGTTATACTATTGAATCATGCGCCATTGCCAAATGGTGGGAATTCATAAAACTAAATATAGGTCACGTAATTTTCAACGGATTTCTTTAACTGATAATACAGCAAATATTTCGAACCGAATTTCAAATAGGAGTAAAAAAATAACATTTTATGATTTTTATTTAAATTTCTATAACTAAAGGGAATTTATGGAAAATTTTCAAAACTAATATAGTTAAAAGAAAAGTGTGATCTTAAAATATAGTTAAAACTCATTGCAGTTTAAGTATTTAGTTAATACTAAGTACTACACATTTTTCCTTTGATGGTAAATTAAATGTTCGTTCACATTTTTTTCCAGTTTTTTTACGAGATAATAAGAGTAAAATAATTCAATTATTAAGTTAAATTCTCTACGTTTGAAATAAATTATAATTTGCTCAAATATTTCAAGTAAATTTCAGCTATTTCATATCATATTATTTCTTATTATTTCGATTTTCCTCTTATTTTCATTAAATATGGATAATCATTTGGCCTATTTACTAATAATTACTTAAACAGTATATTCAAAACAATGGTAACTTTTAAAAACACTGATTTGATTGTGCATTAAAACCAAACCAGATCATAGCATATTTACTGATTTTTCATATCGAAATCATATATATTTTTAATACTTTTATGATAATCCCGTCATATTTGACGGGCAATTACGCTAGTTATTATATAATATTACAGATGATTTGAAGCCTAATGCAGAAAGGTTGGCTACTCCTGTCATAGAGGGATTTCCCCAGCTTCAAGTATTCCACCTATCCCCCCGTTCAAATGGCAGTGTTTGTTGAGATAAAAACTTACTAGTATAAAGAGAGAAAGTGACTCTACATTTACAGTATGTTTTGTAAGTTTGTAAATTAATACATATTTAATTAATTAATGACGTTATTTATCAATATTCCATTTATTTGTATTCTAGGCTTTTCGTCTTTTAGGGCAATCTTTTGCTTCACTAATCCGGATTATTCGCTAATCCGCACCACCCTTTCCCTCAATTCATCCGGATTAACGAGGGTTTACTGTATGTGTGTATGTATGTATGTATGTGTGTATATATATATATATATATCCTTACAGAGGAAGAGGAGGATATAGCATACTAGTAGAAGGTGCTTGCATACTGAAAGCATTTCATCTGACCTTGAAAACAACCTTCATTTTTCAGAGAGATATTTCATCATTACAAATATTCTTTAATTCAAAAGATTTATCCTAGGGACCAAATTTCTTTTTTTCCTTATGGAACAATAATGGAATAAAACAATTGCTAACATTTGCAATTTTATGAATATTATACGTTTTCCACATACGATTAATAATTCCTCACATTTATGCCAAATTTTAAATTTGTAGCACATTTAGAAGTGAAATAACATTTATCTATTTGTTTAAACTTAAATAATTTTTAACGGCCGCAATAGGAATGTGCACCATTATTACCCCATAATGGAGAAAGTGTAAAATGTTGAAAATTGTAACATATGGGGATTGTTTTAAACTATTATTTTTACATGTGGGAAAAACGAAAATCGCTGCGGAGGTGAAATCTCTAGAATTAATAGAATATTTGTAATGATGAAATATCTGTCTGAAAAATTAATGTTTTTTCAAGGTTAGATGAAATGCTTGCAGTATGCAAGCACCTTCTACTAGTATGCTATATCCTCCTCCTCTGTAAGGAACGTCTATATATAATGATATACACGTATATATCTCACTATTTTTACAAATCCTTGTCATCCAACCTATCATCAAAATCCATCTAATTTCCATACGATGCTCCAAATTTCTCTCTGATCTTATTTCAAGAACACCAAATCTCTTCCTTAATCTCCTAGCAATTGTTTCTTCTTTTATTATCAAATTCAGTCTTTTTTCGGCACGTTCTTTTTTCACCTTTAATTCCTCTCGGAGTATTACATATTGTGTATCAGCTGTTTATCTAGTTTTTAATAACTTTGCTGTTATTATCTTCCTTTTTCTTTCCGTTTCTTCTTCCTTGTTTTATGCTTAAATCACAACTACTCGTCCCTCTTTGATAAGTAATATTTTTTCTGTGTTCTTCGATTTATCTATCGTAATGGATTGATCCGATTATCCGAAGTAATTGGGACCAAGGGTTGATCGGATACTCGAAAATTTGGATAATCCGAAAAAAAGAATAGGCTACTGTAAGTTAAAAAATAAACATGCAATCTCAGTTTTTAAGGTAGCAAAAGACGCACTTGTTTACCAGTAATACGAATAATACATGAGAACATTCCTCTGCTGGTCGGTAGTCATTATACCAGGCGTATTTCATGCAACCAATTTAATCACATTTTGAGACCGAAGTAAATACTATTATGCAAATAATAATTTACCTTATAAATACCAATATAATCCAAGATAACCGCTAAAAAGCGTATATGTACGAGAAAACTGAGAAAGAACGCACGTCTGATTGCAAAGAAAGATATAAAAAACTGACTGACAAATCTCTCTACAATACGTTCAGAACAATCACCAGCGCCAAAGAAACTGCTCTAATCTTACCAAAAAAGGAATGACGGACAAAAATAGCATCAAACACGTGCTCTTCCACTCAGGGGTATGAGGCCTAAAGTGGGTGAGGCACATTGTGTCGGTATTTACGCAAAGGAGAGCATTCAGGGTGTGTTTGGGTAATGTTTCAGGGCAATGGGTGGAAACTGGAATGCAGGAATATCGATAGAAAGTTTTTTTAAAGGCCGTGGGATAAATCCGTTTGTCGCAGCGCAAGGGTTAAGAAAACATGCAGGAATTTAAAATTTGTATCGGATAATTGGCATTCGGATAATGGGAGTTCAACTGAATATCGATTTTTATTGATAGCTATGTTAACATTTTTTATTTCCACTTATTAGAACAATTCCAACTTTTAATTTTCTCTCACATTAGGGTGCTGATGATTGGAAAACTTTGAAACAATATTGTGGCAAAACATTTAATCCATGTAATGTCTAGTTAAATAAAGGATTTGAACACCGTCTGTCTACAAAGAAGAAAAAGCATGCAGTCATATTGTTTGAAATTATCTCAACATTTTGCAATTTTTCTATATGTAATCGGGTTTTTGGCATTTAAACTGAATAATACACATATAGAAATGAAAAATAGAAAATAATGTGAGGGACAAGGTGAATGTCAATGCTGCAATTCGATAGAGGCTAAACATTTATTTGATTCTTGAAGGAATGGGTTTGAAAACGCCGTATATGCCGTGAACAATTCAGATTCACAAAAAATATTCTTTTTCGTTTAAAAACACACGAATTTTTCATGGATCCCAAAGTTTTTGATATCTTTTCAACGCGACCACTTTAAAAATTGTCCTCAAATGTAAGCTCTTCGACTAAGCAGGCGAGTTAAAACAGTCGCTCACTCCATTCGCTTGGACGAAAAAAGGGTCAGTTTATTTGCCTCCCTCGCCTCCTCCACCTCCTCCTTTCCCCCCTCCCTAATTCCTCTCCGTCCCTTCCTTTCCATCCTTATTCCTCAAAGCGTATAATTTCCCGCTCTCTTCCTCAATCTCGAAATCTCTTTATTTTCATCCCCCTTTTCGAATCTCTTCCTCGCTGCGGTATAACCTTATTTTAATTCCCTCCCATATCTTCATTCTGCTCTATCGTTCTCCTAAAACCTCCGGTCTAAACTCACTACCTCTCCCTCCCCATCCATCTCTCACTCCCTGCTTCTCCCTCCCTCTCACTTCCTCTATGCCCCTCCCTCCCTCTCTCCCTCCGTCTCCCTCACTCCCTCTCTCTCTCTTCCAATCCTCACATTCGTCCTTCGTTTCCTATATTCAACGCCGTTCCCTGTCCTTAAAACATTCTCTCTTCCACATCCGTATGCCTCCTCACCCTCCCCAGAAAATCCATTCCCTTCCCCTTTCATACCCGCGATTTTTCTTCTCCAGAAGCTTATCTCCAGACCTCCTTCCTCTCCATCTGAGCCATTTCCTTCAGTATCAGCCATAGAGAGAGAGAAGCAGAGTCCCTCCTACCTCTCTTCCCCTCCATAAAACCTGTCTCTTCTCCACTCACCTCGTCCTCTCTCTCTCTACCTAAGGATTACGCTTATTTCCTTCTCTCTCTCTCTCTCCCTCCCTCCACCTCCCGCTTCCCCATCTCTGCTTCCCTTTGCCTCCGTCCTGCTCCCTCAAAAAATTCCAAACTCTCATCTAGCAACGTTTCCATCTCCGTCAGGGATAGAGACCCCAGTTCATATCCTTTCCATTCCGATCTCATCCGCATCCATTTCTTCCAATCTGCGAAGAGTGATGGAGAGATAGCGAGCAAGAGGGAAGGAACGGGGAGAGAGCGAGAGAGGAAGGGGGAGACATAGCATTCAGGGAAGAGAGGGAGGGAGGCGGAGGGAGAGAGAGGGGGGGAGGGAGAGTGAGAGAGGGAGGGATAGCGTGGGAGGGATAAAGAGGGTGGGCAAGAGAGAGGGGAAGGGAGAGATATAGCAGTCAGGGAAGATAGGGAGGAGTTAGGGGGAGGGAGGCGGAGAGTGAGCGAGCAAGGGAGGGAGAGAGGGAGGGAGAGCGTGGGAGGGATAAAGAGGGCGGGGAAGAGAGATGGGAAGGGAGAGATATAACAGTCAGGGAAGAGATGGAGGGAAGAGTTAAGGGGAGAGAGGCATAGAGGGAGGTAGGCAGATGGAGAGGGAAGCAGAGAGAGAGGGAGGCAGAGAGGGTTGGGAGTGTGTGCGGGAGGGAGAGAAAGAGCGAGGGAGGAAGAGAGGGCGAATGAGAGCTAGGGAGAGAGAAAGTGAGGATTGGAAAGATAAGAAGGGAGAGAGAGGGAGGAAATGAGAGGGAGAGAGGAAAGAGAAAGAAATAGGTAAAGAGAAGGGATAGAAGAGGAAAAAGAGAGGGAGGGAGAGTAGCAGATAGAGAAGAGAGTAGAGTATAATGAAGATTGCTGAGACAGGGAGGGATAACGAAAAAGGGAGAGAGGAAGAAAGAGATAGGGGAAAGGAGCGGGATAGAGATGGAGGAAAAAGGAAGGACAAACTGGGAAACGTGGACAGATAGAAATAAATAGGGACGAAGAGGGGAGGTGTGAAAAAGAACGAAGAAAGAAAGACAAATGTCTTTATTAGCTAGGTTGAAGCCAAAAATCCCTCTCCTACACCCAGAATTTTGAAATTTGTAAAATTTACAACACGAATTTATGCCATAAAATTTAAAGTAAAAACAACGAGAGTGGGAATAAAGTAGGGGAGGAAGAAGGAGAGAGAGGTTTGGAGGAGTGAGGAAGTACTTACGAGAGGATAAATGAAGAGAGTGGAGGTAGGGCGAGAGAAAGAGATATAAGGAAATGGAAGGGAATAAAGAGGAGAGAAGAGGGATGCAGGAGGATATTATTAATGATAAACGAGCAAAAGTGTAAATGCGACCCAATGACGGAAGAGTAAAACAGAACGAGAGAATACAGCAAAGAAATTTCAAGTATGACATCTTGAAAAAATTAATCCTGTTCTTGCTTATCATGACAGTTTTCCCCTCGCTCTTACATCCTTATCTCTCTCTTAGTGCGGCATTTATTTTATCTTGACCCACCGCGCACTCACGCAGACACACAAATCCTTTCTGTGCCGATCCCAAGAAGAGGATGAGAAAAACGTGGGGATGGGATTTGTGGCGGAAAATGTCGGAGAGGGGGAGGGGATGGGACGAATCCGATTTTCGGAGAAGAGTAATGCGGGCGGACTCCTTTTTGTTTTTATTTCGTTCCGCCCATCTCTTCTGATGCGCCTCGGGTAGAAGCGCAAACATTTTTGGATGTTATGGCTACGCAATTTTGCTTTATTGGCTCGTCTTCTCTCTCCCTCCTTATTCCTTCCCTCCTTCTCCGTCGGTCATCAAAAACGTTTCCTATTTTTGTGCGCGGGGAAACGGTCGGCAGTCTTGCGTTAAAAGGACGATACGTCGCCGTTCAATTGGGGCGCGAAGGGAGAACCTTTAAAAGAAAGGGGGCGTGGCGCTCCGTTTTGTCTCGAGATGGTTTTTCAATGGCCTTTTTTCGGGTCCGTGAGATGGCGGTCGTAGATCGCACCGGATAAAACCGGAATTGGCCAGATGCGCGAATCTGTCTCCTTTTGAAACGCTGGAGTAGGATTTTTGGAAATATTTCTTTGGGTAATAAGTAGACGTGCGGACGATTCGATATTTTGTACCGTAAAATGGATTTATATTTTGAAGAATTTCGTTTTCGTGTAACGCGGACTCATTGGGTGGTCAGGTTTAATTTAAATGCTGTATTTATCACGCGTAAGTTAAAAGAAAACTTTTTTATCTGGAAATAATTTCGAAGTACATATTTAATGAAGGAACTGAGATGCTACTATAACTACATCGGCTGTTAGTTATGACGCTAAATAAGAGCGACGAGAGAAATGGTGGAAAAATTACGACTGATGTATTATCCACGAGGGCGGAAATAAAAAGAGTAAAAAGTGTAAAATTAATAAACGTCTAAGTCGATATAGAACAATGGAACCTTATGGCTAAAATCATTTTGATACAACGTGTCTCCCAAATAGCAATGAAATGATTAGGACACACAGGAGTGCTCTTCGGCTAAACATCAGCCATCATCAGTGGTGATTTACCGACGTTCAATAATAATAGTGCTATTAGAATAGTATTAAAATAATATTAAAATTAACATTCTAGCAAAAATATTAAAATCATTAATAACAGATTCTACTATCGGCGAATCACCGCTGATGAAGGCTGCTTCGTAGCTGGAATGCACGTTTACTTCTCCTGTGTTTATATGGAGGCATATTGTTTACTCTCTTTAACAATCATTATGTGTAAAACATTAGAAAAATGATAGCTGGTCATAAAAGTAGTCAATGAAAAGAATGTTTAAATCATACACGAATCATCACTTAACTAGAATTATGATACAAAAATGAATAACTTAATTTACAATGAAATTATGGTCTTTTTTGTCGACTAATTTTTTGAAAACTATCTGTAAATTAAAATGCAGTTGAGATAAATTGTAAACAAGATCGCTTTTAATATGGAAGTAAACCAAGGCTAACGCTTAATGGCAATGTTAAATGTTAAAATTTTCAAATGTACTTGCGAAAATTATATCCTAAACTAATAATGCCATAACAGAGCAACATATTGTTTTGGCTGCACATCCTAAAAGTTTGTTTTTGAGATTATGTCATCCAACAGCTTCTTTTGGACAGAACAAAGTTTTTTATGCGTTCTTTGCACGAAGTATACGAAGTGAACGCATATAGGGGAGGTCGATTCCGTCCGTCCGCATGTTAAAACTCGGAAAACTCCGGGCGTATTATGATGAAATTTGGTATTGGGGAGTTTTGCTAAAATTGGTCGACCGATTTCAATTTTAGTCAAAATCGGACAAAAATGATGATCACTTAACATGAAGACCTTCATGTAATTTACAATGTTCCTTTGTTTCAACTCGTGAAACGCTTGACATATTGTGATGAAATTTGGTATTGGGAAATTTTGTTAAAATTAATTGACCGATTCCAATTTTGGTTAATATCGGACAATAATTACGACTACTTTACATGAAGATCTACGTGAATTTTACAACGTACCTCGTTGGCTTCACGTTAAACTCTCATCTGAGCGAAAAATATTGAGAACATTGTGAAATCTCTAAGAACGCATTTGGAAACTCTGTGTACTCCGACATGGAGTACACCTTTCCAATCTTGTTTCATTTCTTTCGAAGCTCACTTTTTTCACGGCATGGGTTAAGGTGGATCATAAACGCCATGCAAATTTAAAACAAATTCCATCTCTGCAACGTAAATAATTAATCATTGATTTATTTAGGAAGTTTTCGTACACCGGAGTGATTCATAATCTGCGAATCAAGTTTTCCGTTTAGCAGTCTAGTCTAGTTAACGTCGTATGGGTTGGGTGCCATTTTCCACGGCAAGAAATCCACAACTCCTCACGAACCTACTTCTCCGGTGTACATCTTTTTCGCTCCTTGCCATTTTCGGCGCGTCATCTCTTATTTTATCACCGCATTTCTTGTGACGCCTTGCAGATTGAAATAGGGTTCAAGTAGATGTACGTGTCTCTTACGATGTGAAGGAAATATCGCAAGTGTGAAGGTGAAGCCTTCGTTGGGAAAGTTTTATGTCGACACAGTTCCTATATACCTATTCGTGTCTTGAAAATTTATTTCGTTTCACCCAAAACTAATCGAGAGATTGCTGTCGATATCACCGTTGTCAGTGAATTTCCATTTGTTTTCAAATTCGGTTTTATGAAAAATTCCGGAATGTTGTGATTTTTAACTTACTTTTAGGAGATGGTGAGGTACGCAAGCATATTTTCGCGTGCAACTTCTGGCTTTGAAATTTGGGCTAGAATAGAAATAAAATGCACGCAAAGATCGCAAATATCCGTTCCGAAAAAAGAAATAAAAGTATTTCTAACCTGTCTTGCATAATAAACGTACACATCTGCTTTGTATGAGATTTTAAAATAAATCGCGAAATAAATGCAAAATTTTCCATGTAATCGAAAAAAGGTTTACCAAGACGCAATATCCTGCTCTGTAAATGGCGTATGTCGTCGAAAAAATCCAGTTAATGCAAATTTTATGCTATTTTACGCGGAAGTTATTTGTCATTACTCATCCATTATCCTCGAAGTTCTCGGTACTCGCTCAATAACGCTTTTTAAAAGCTAGTCTTTCGTTTTTTATACTGTTCAAATGACATCAATTCGTCGTAGAGGCTTTAAAAATAAACCCAGCTACGCTTAGAGATTAATCCAGAACGATTCATTTTATGACTTTTTATTAAATAAAGATCCAAAGTTTCTAAATTTACGAAAAACATACGATTAATCTATACCGGAGAGAGATTTAATATAATTCCGTAGGATATAAATAGATATTTATAACGGCAAAAATTTTTAATTCGACGGCAACCTCCGCAGGTGTATAAAAGTATTTCTCGAGCAAGCTTTCGGATGATATTTAAAAATCTCCACTATAAAAAATTCCAGGTATCGTTTGGACATGGAAAATTTTCCAGAATACAAACACACGCAGACATACACAAATACGCGCGCACACACGCACGCGCACGCACGCACACACCCACACAAATATGCATATAAGAGTAAAATGCAGTCAATGCAATTTTCCAAGTCATAAGTATTCGCGAAATTTGATCATATGTTTTTTATTCCTGAATCTGATCGGTTTAAAATTCCAAGTTCCTTTCAAAGCGAAAACCTGGCCGCGTTAAATATCATATATTTCAAAATTATTTAAAATCACTGTTGTTGTTGTGCAGGTCGGTTTTATAAGTACCGAGCCTCCCAATTCTAAAGTGGTGAGTTCTGGATTCTTTCCGGAGAATTATTATTGAAACTCGGCTGAGGTATGGATCGCAGTATTTGGGTCAACAGAAAATGAATCAAGTTCCACGAATCTCATCCGAAAGTCGCCGTCGATATATGCATATTTTTCGAAAATTTGTTGTTTTTATTTTTTCGAAAATGCATACTATCCTACGAGCATAAAGGTTAAATAATCGGATTATCAGTTTATTTATAAAAAGAATATATCTGGGTCATCAGGATGCGATTGAATCTTTGTTTCGAGTGGGTGGGATTCTCGAAAAGAATGAATCGCTAGAGAGAGAGAAGCTTATTTATTTTAATGAATTCAATTTGCCGATAGTCCCAGGTATAAGAGAGTGTATAAACTGGCATCTCTGAAATTGTTTGCCAGAGGGACGTCTACGCATCGATCGCAAACGCTTTTTCAATTTACTTTTCTCTGAGAGGAGTATAAAAATATCGGATTTAGGTTAAAAAAGCCCAATCCTTTTACCGATTTACGAACATTTATCGTTTCAATTCCAGTCGTGAAAATACCATTTTCTGAGAAAAGTGTTAATATAATACGCACGAATTTTAAAATAGCATTTAGTGAGAGAGAAGGCGCATTTCCAGTTTTACGTGTGGATGATTTCCTGCATCGCCAAATATTAGATTATATGCGAGATAGGAACGGCATGCGCATAATGCCTCGCGCCATGCGGCTCCATCTCGAGCGAAACCCGCGCGAGAGATTGCGATATGCAAGGTCCGGCGGTGACCTTGACATCGGGCGAAGACAGATGTCTTCATCATCTCGTATATAACTCGAATCTTTCATGCGATAGGCACGGGATTAGCTTCGAGGGCATGAGACTTTTTATTCACAGCGTTAAATTTGCTTAACCTTTGAATCTATGCATCCAGATACTTCTTTTGTTTGCTCTAAAGTAGGATAAATATCTAAACGCGCGATATTTCTTATGGAGATTCCTTTTTCTAGTTACTCTTACAATTTATATCCTTGAGTTCGACGTGATCATTTTGTTTTGTTTGACGGTGATAAACTCCGATTTTCGTTAGCGTCTATTTTCATTTACAGTCTAACTTACAATTAAGCAATAAAACCTTTTTTTATTTGGTTTATCGGTAACTTAATGGATGACGGGTGAGTTATTTTACAGGTAGCTGCGGAAGTTTGTAGAAAACTTACATAAAAACTCCTCCGTATAACTTTTTAGGTAACTTAATTCCTGGATTAGGAGGCTATATTATTTGGACATTTTGTTTAGAACTTTATAGGCGCGGTATAAGATATTTTATGGACAACTTATAAACAAGTTTTGGATAACGTATTTTTATTTGAGCCCGATTCTCGTCTGTTCAAACAATGCAAATTGAATTCTTTTCAGGATCCATGGTAACTCATGACTTTGGAATATTACCTACTTGATCCCCGGCTGTCATATTTAAGATCTCCTTTTTACGTTGTATCTTTCTCTGTGCGTTACCAAATTAAAAAATTAAAGCATGGACATATTTCCAATTTTGTGATAACGTAATTTTTAGAGAAGAAGTCCGTCACGGTGACCAAACCAGAAATCAAACATCTAAATTTATTCACGATTTGCATTGAAGTTTTCGGCATTAATTGTCCTCTTTCCTTGAGTTTACAGTGATGACACTTTATCGTTTGAATTTTCTCTTATAGACTAATTATAAAAATTTCAGATACCAAATAGTTACTGAGTGACTGAAATATCCTTTGCACGAACGAGCAATTTGCGTCAATCTATTTCGTATTGGCGACGACTTACTCTAATACTTAAAACGAAACATTCAATCCCGTAGAATAACTTACTAAGTTTACGAAAGTGTGGTTTTCTCTCGCAGAGTCACCTCTCATAAGTTTTTCCGTACAACTTGATGGTTTTCCTTCTTTTAGGAGCAGAAGTACCTGCTGCAGAAATATTCCCTTCTGGAAATTTCTGTCGCGGGAAAAATATTTCCTTATCGCCCTCCTCCGTCTTTCATCTTTTTTCTTCGCAGCGGCGGAAAAAACCACTTCCTTCTCTTTTAACTCGTTTCAAAGGGGTTTCCTTATTCGAACGTCAAGAACACAGGATCCCCGCGGAATTGGGCGTCGACTGCAGATCCGTGGAAGGGAATTCGTCGGACGCACGGAAGAAATGGAACTGGATCTCGTGACAGTCTTAGCAGAAGAGGTTACGTGCGAGGAAACGTATGGAACTACATACAAAGAGGAGGAAGAGATGGAATGAAGTGTTATTTCGGTGTGCAGAGGATTTTGCACGTGATGCATTCATTCGCGATCGAAGATGAAGTAGCCGAAGAAGAAGCTGAACAGAACTGTGCCGCGTCACCGTGGCAACTTTGAATCTTTTTTGACATTCAAAAGAACGATATATTTTATAAAACTGATAAACAAGAAAAAGCAATGCACTCCTAAAGTGTAGTATATTAGGTCCATTTATATTAGTAGATAAATTAGGTAGTGAAAAAAGACAAATTTTGTTTTTTTTAAAAGTTGGTATCCGCGATACGTCAACGATATATATATATATATATATATATATATATATATATATATATATATATATATATATATATATATATATATACACACAGTCAAACTCGGCTATAACGAGCGCCACGGGACCGTTTAGTTTTGCTCGTTATAGCCGTTAAACTTAATATCCGTGAAGGCAAAAGCATGCATGCGTATGGTGAAATAAGACATAAGAAGTAAAAGTGAATATATAAACAGAAAGGTTATTTAGTAAATTTATGAAAAAACCTAAAAATGAGAATAAACTAGAAAATTTACAGTAAACATACGTACATATAAAATTTACTCACAGCTGTATCCTTAATCACTCCCCTTTTAACAAAAATAACTTTGAATAGTAGCCTGTTTCATAGATTTCACTTTGAAGTCTCTTAAGTTTCCTCTTATTACACTTAGTGCACTAAAAACACCATCGGAAATGTCAATGTATTAAAAAAATCATTTAATGCTTCCATGGCATCCTGAGTAAGGATTGTGTCTTCGACACATTCAACATTGTCTTCATCACTGTCTTCTGTGCTTTATACTGTCTCTATTATTTCACTCTCAGTAGGAATTCCACTGGTAATCAAATCATCATCAACATGAACAAAATTGTCAATGTCATTTACATGGTCAAAATTCGCAATTCCATTTTCTTTAAGCCATTCTGATCTTCATCAACGTTATGGTTATCAATCAAAAATTCTCCCGATCTTAAACCAGACTTTCGAAAACAGTTTATGATCGTTGAAAGTGAAACATGCATCTGTCATCAAATGAATTGCATCCAATACAGAGTCATTGCCATCTAAACGTCTTTCCCTACTTTCAATCAACTGTAGAACAAAAAATCGCTTGAAATGGCATTTAAAACTTTTAATTATCCCCATGTCCATTGGCTGCAAAATAGAAGTCGCATTTGGAGGCAAAACACCAGTTTTACATTGGATAACTCCTGCATATGTGGGTGCGCAGGGCAGTTATCGACAAGGTGTAAAATGTTTCTATTTTTCCTCCGTAACTCGTTGTTCCACTGACTTAAATATTGCTGAAAAATATTGGAAGTTATTATTTTAGTTATTAGCTACATATTCAACGGGAAGCTTCTTTACATTTTTGAAACAACGTGGCTTTTGTGACTTACCAATAACAAAATTTTTTTTTGTCAGTCCCATTCATGTTTGCGCACATTAAAACTGTTAAACGATTCTTAGGTCTTTTGCCACCAACACATTTGTCACCTTTGAATTTAAACGTTGCATTAGGCATCATGTTGTAAAACAGTCCAGTTTCGTCGGCATTGTAGATGCCTTCTTCTCTGTAACCTTTTCGACACTCCTCCCAAACACTTTTCACCCATTCACTTGCCGTTTTTGAATCTGCTGACAGGGCCTTTCGCATAAACAATGCTATGCCGATTTTTAAAACGGTCAAGCCACCCGTTATTGCATGTGAAGTTCTCGTGTCCTAACTGTTTTGCAAATTTATCTGCCTGTACCTTGATGGGGAAACCAGCATTTCTCTGCCTCTTAAACCACTCCACAAGTGCTTGATCAACAGTACCCAAGTCACACTTCCTCATTTTCTTGTTCGTTGTTTGGTTGTTCTCTAGTGCAGATAAAATCGCTTCTTTGTTTTTCCATAAAGTTAAAACCGTAGACGACGATAAATTAAATTTTTTACACACTTCAACATTTTTTACCACGTTCTAACTCTCGAATAATATTAACCTTTTCGCGAATAGACAAACACTTCCTTTTATGTACGGACATGTTACTCGTTCAAGGGCAAAATCTCAACTGATTTTTGTGATCAACGCTAAGAATTTTCTTTGCAAACTGTGAGCATACAAATTTCAGGAAGAGTTAATGAGGAGACGGATTAAACGTGGGATTTCCCATCTTTACGTGGGAAAGGGTGTTGGGTGCATTCGGCTGAGGGACGGGGGTGGGCGCCATTGTACACGCCCTTATCCCCTTCCAAACACAACCTCCTGGCTGTAAAAGTGCTGGGGGTTGGGAGGAGAGGACAAAGGACCTCAGCGAGTGCCACTGTACCTGTAAGTTGGGAAATCTTGGTTTGGACGAAGGGATTATTTTTTAACAACAACGCCGCGGTCTTTAACCTCCCCGAGGGATAGGGTGTAGAGGCTGGACTCGAGAACACAAGGTTACATATTTTGGGTCACTATGAGGATTGAAGGGGCTGACCGCCGCCGCGTTTGAGACAGAGAGAAGTGGTCAAAGTTTGCTCGATATATCCATGAAGCGTGCTCGTTATATACGTGAAATATTTGTATGTAAATGCTCGTAAACTTAACTTGGAGGTAGCATTTGCTCACTATAGCCGTGAACTCGTTACAACCGTGCTCGTTATAAACGAGTTTGACTGTATATATATATATATATATATATATATATATATATATATATATATATATGTATACCGTAAACCGATTGTTTCATTCAATTCTAAGAAAAAACTTAGTGCGATTCTATCATCGGAATTTTGACTTGAAATTTTATTTTCGTTATAAATATAAATTTTTCGGCCTTCAAAAAAACGATATATGCTAAGAAACCGTAAATGTGAAATTCACTCTTGAAGTGTTGTATATTAGGTGTCTCTCTCAATAGGTGAAGCAGTAGAAAATGAATTTTTGTTTTTATTAATTTGGTATTATTGATACAGAAACTCCATTATCTTATATATATTTCTCTTACTCCGTCTGCAACAACTTCCTTGACATTTTAACGGTATGTCGCCTTTCCTACCAACTACATTGTTAAACCTAGAAATCCTGTTGTTACTTCAATCCATATAGATTTAAGGGTGAAGTGAAGGATTTTATTAAGAGAAGGAGAGAAAGATGGAAGGAGGGGGAAATGATTTTCATAGCAATAAATGTAAACAACATTCGTTGCGTTATTTACGAGAAGGAATACCTAAATATCTGAAATATTATCCAAAGAGATTAAAAATCGTAATAATATGCTAAATTCAATATTATTGAAATAGAAACGGAATGAACATCTGAGGAACGTGCTTGATGTTTTAATAAACAAATCGAGCAAAAAAAATTTATAGGGTGAAGGATTGTGCGATAGGTTACAGGAGTTAGGTAGAAGAATGTAGGAATTGAGGATGGTTTTGGAAAGGGGGAAAGAAAAGAGGTTTAAAAGAATCAAAAAATCACAAAAATATCACTAAAAGGCTATATTGTCCGTCCTTTTGCCTGAGTACCAAGTTATTAAAACGCGAATAACTTAATCAAGTATGTAGATATAAAATTTAAAATTGGCAGAAATAATATATTTAAATATAAAAAAGCTTTGCCGAATTTAAATTTCCGAGTTCGGCTCCAGGATGATATTTCCATTCTACGTAAGATAAAATTCAAAATTAGACTTTTTGTCGTGCATGCTTTACCTCTTTTGGAAATTAAAATTGGAAAAACCTGACTTTCAATCATCCGATTTGCACTATTTGAAAGAAAAATTAATAAAGTCACTTATTCTATTCTTCTCTTTCCGAAATCGCTCATTTGTTTATTTAGAAAACCGACTGCTGTGAGAAACAAAAACAATATAAACAATGATTGTTAAAATAATTTTTTTAAAGTTAAAAATTTTAATTCCGTTTTTTATTAATTTGAACCCGTCATTTTTGATTGAAAATTTCGCTAGTTCGAGATATTTTTTAAAAATTGAAAGCAATGATTTAATGCCATTCTATCATAGGACTTCGGATTTGAAATTTGAAATCTTATTTCCGTTATTATGGCAGCATTGACATGACCCAGATACGTCAATTTCGCCTTTTGATTAATCAAAAGTCTCAAAAATAAAACAGAAGATGGATGACTCCAGGAGATACGTGCGTGAGCCATATTTGATGGCCATCCTCTAAGACAGTGATGGGCGGCATTGGTGGCAGTGAAGCCTTCGGTGGGCCGCACTGGAAATTTTAATTGCTTCGGCGGACTGGATTAAAGTTAAATCGGAAGTTACTAAGACATTGTTGCGCACCATACTAGTAGAAATCAAGTTAAAATTAGGTTTTTAGGTTTAATAGTACAATATTAAGAATCATGACGGAATTCAATCTTATAAATAGTTTCCTTTGAGAAATGACAAAAAATCAATAAGAACTTATTTGAATCGAAAAATATTTATTAAGGGGTCTCAATTTAATGCTAGACATTTTAACAGTTTTTGCTATACATAAAATAATTTTTAATGGGTAATTAAAAACATGAAATAAGTTTTGAATACTATGAAACACTGATTGCGGGCCGCATGAAATTGTTAAGAGGGCCGCAGGTTAGGCACCCCTGTTATAAGACAATGTTTCTCAACTGGAGGTCCCCGGGCCTCTAGGTGTCCGCGCGTTATTTCCCGATAATCCACGACTTGAGTAGGGCATGGTATTTATGTTAATTTATAACTTATTTAATCATACGCACAGGTCTTATTAATATTTCAAAGTAAAAAACGAGACAATGAATGAAAAATTTATGAACATTTTTCATGGGGTACGCAGGAATTGTGACTTCGTAAGAGGTCCGCGGCTCCAAAAATGTTGAGAATTACTGTTCTAAAAATAGCAAATCCAATCAAGAAACGCGATTGACAAAAATATTTATTTTGTTCTTTTTCACAGTTTTTAAGAAAAGTATTTCCTTGGATGAATATTTCATGAATTAAGAGGTCAAAGAATTCGCTTCCTTGTTTTGATATAGTGACAGGTTTGTTTGAGTTATTCTGACCTCCATTTTTCATTTTGGTATTTTGCTATGATAAAAATCCTAATGACACATTTAATTGAAATATGCACAGCAGAGAAGTGACATACGTATATAGGGTGACCAGATTCTGAGGAAGTAAAACCGGGGCACAACGTGTTCTGGGAAAGAAAAACCGGGACATAACCGGGACAATATAAGATCTCGCTTACATGCCAAATAGATAAATTCTTGGCCATGATTTTCTTGTCAAAGTTGACAATAAATTTGTCAAATTGTGCATTGTGCACAAAAGTATTACAGATATGGTCAGAAATTTGATGGAGACAAATATTACCGTATTTTTCAGGCTATAAAACGCACCTCAAGTTTTTAGAAAATTTTTCAGGCTTGTGTAAATTTCAGTAACAAACTGTATAAAAAGGGAGGTATGCATTCGCGGGTAAACTTGCAACGTGGGAGGTATATCTATATTTAAGGGCCACATGTGTAAAGACGGAGGTGTACGTATCAGGGCGCGCGAAGTGTTAGCATAGTGGTGTACGTACGTATTGGTTTATTATAGCAGCGGTTCCCAAACTTTACGCCTCTGAGACCCCCCTTAAGGCCGTTGAACATATCGAAACCCTCTTAATCTTATCTATCTAACAATAAATATTGAATATAATATTAATTGAAAATATTTTTACCCGTGCAAAAAATTACCGTTAACTATAAATACAGGGTGTTTCTAAACTATACCAACAAAATGATAGGGGTTGTACGGCAGTATATCTGATGTGCGAAACATCCAGTCCCTGTGTACGGAGCAGTTTCCTGTTAGAGCTACGAAGTGAGAAATCTCTTACCTAAGCGGCCGGTGTAAAGGCAAACCGTCCATTGGGCAGCCTCTCCCCGGATCTCAATCAATTTTTTTGTTTGGGGTTACATAAAGAGTCTCGTGTACGGAAATGCAGTCGGTCAAGAGTCGGACCTTTTCCCTCGCATCCAGGCTGCTTGCGATTCTAACCGCAACACAGCGGGAATTTTCGAACTAACGAGGCAATCATTTTTCGGAAGATGCATGTTGTGTTTGCAGGTTGAGGACCGCCAGTTCGAGCACCTCCTTTAATGAATCTTGTCCCGTACTCAGTACGGTAATTGTGATTAATGAAACATGCTGTTATGTCCCGAAGTTCAAATTTCTTTTTCTTCTAAATAGGCAAAAATACGTGCCACTGAATGCACCATCTGCAATCCGTACACTCGTGCACACTGAAAGCAATGCTAAGTAAACAGAGTGAGCAAAATATTGCACCATGAACCAAGGCAGCACATCACAGGTGGCGTGCAAAGCACAAGGATTGCCTTAACACCGGGCACTTGGGTACAAGATTTCTCACCTCGTAGCTCGAACTGAAAACTGCTTCGGACAGGGACCGGGTGTTTCGCACATCGGGCATGCCGTCCTACAACCCCTATAATTTTCTCGGTAAAATTTGGAAACACCCTGTATATCTTATAAATAACAATGAAAGCTGCTATTTTTTCCTGTCTGATTTCCTATCTGGCAACCTATTGTACTCTACACGCAGATGGCACGTGCTCCGCCACTGTCTAGCGTATTTTTTTGAGTTATGCAACAACAAATAGCTGGATTTTTTCACTTTGATTGATATCAGTTTCTACCAAAAATTCTATACTTATATTTAATTTTGAATGAATTTTTTTACATCTCTACAGAATTACTTTTTCTCAGAAGAAAGGCATTGAAGAGATTTTCTGGGACATTATCAAAGTTTTATCTCGGAAACTGTAAATCGTAGATACATCTACAGTTTACCCTGCAAGCCACCGCAAGGGTGTGTGGCAGGGGGTGTATTAACACCAAGGGGAAAACTCCAAAATTAGGCCTTGGTTTACGGCCCTACGCGAGGTAACTTTTGATCGCAAGTTTTATTCTGCTCAGCTATCGTTCTAGGAAAAATGAGCATTTGTATCTTTCTGTCCTACAGGCTATCTCTATTATTTTACGAGGATGGTCCATTCTACCGATATAGTTGGGAGTTCTTATTATTTCTTCGACGTCGCTGGAGAAAGTACTCGTTCTAAATCTTTCAAGAAGTTTTAACCTAGCACGTGATCGGCGCTCAGCTAGTGATTCCCATCCTAAGTCCTGTATCAAGCCTGTAACGCTTTTATTTCTATCATAATAATTTTTGACGAATCTAGCAGCTTTTCGCTGCACTTTCTCTAACTCGGCGATTAATCCTTTCTCGTACGGATCCCATATGCTCGACGCATACTCTAGCAGCGGTCTAACTAAAGAAAAGTAACATGTCTCTTTGACTTTTTCTTCGCTTTTACCTGCTATCCGTTTGATGAATCCTAGTTTCTGCTTAGCTTTCCCGGATATATTTCGTATGTGTGTGTCCCACGAGAGGTTACTTGTTAAAATGACACCTAAGTATTTGACGGATTCGGCTAATTTTAGATGTACGCCTTCTATGCTGTAATTCATCGCCTCAATTTCTTTGTTTCTTCAGAATCTCATGACGGAACACTTACCTAAGTTCAGCTCTAATTGCCACTCTTTACACCACTCGAGAATTGCGTGGAGATACATGCTGTCGCGGAAATTTCCGCAACAAATATTGTTCTCTATCTGAATAACGTTTTTAATTGCAAACTTACAGATCATATAAGAGCTAGGGAAAGCAAAATACGATTTTTATATTATTTCCGAAGAAATTTATGGTAATCGCCGACGCCTCAAACTGTGTTTGATCTCACAATATAGTTTTCCAATAATCAATCATACTACAGTTACCACAATTTTACTACAAGACGCCAGTGTAATTTTATATTTTCCAACAACAAATAATAGATTTCAATTTAGGATATTGATTAAAACTGGTATCAATATTTAGGTTTTACGTCATGTTGAATTAAAACTGAACATAAGTTCAACAAAAGGCTTTGCTTGTTAGCAACGTTATTTTATAATATACGTACATTGTAATTTTATAAATTTCATATCGTAGTGAATAGTACCAGGTTTCTGAGCATTTCATAAACAGTGTTAAAATGTGCGAAAACACATTATTCCGTTTAGTGTAAATGCCATAGCTAGGAAACCTTATTTGTTTTGCTTTTTAACTGAGGAACAAAAAGTTTGATGATACCTATTTAGGCAAGAAGCAATTTAAAATATAGCTCAAAATTGGGATCGATTTAGACATATTTTTGGGATGGAAGAACGTGGGAGGAGTATGAAGCTCATATAAAACGTAATTTAATTTATTAATTCACAAATACCAGTCATATTTGATGGAAAATTACGATTTTACATGGATAAAATTAAACCAAAAACATTCGCGATCATCACCTTGGGAACCACTACATTAGAGAAGGTATCTTTCCAGAGGCAAGATGTTGTTTTCGGATGATCGGATATAGAGGCTTAGATGCACGAGTTCACGCG
Source organism: Tanypteryx hageni (assembly GCA_028673005.1). Lineage (NCBI taxonomy): Eukaryota > Metazoa > Arthropoda > Insecta > Odonata > Petaluridae > Tanypteryx > Tanypteryx hageni. Next base: position 127,492,222 of record CM054114.1, read on the forward strand.
CTCACACTTTCCTTACGAAATCTTAACGATGGTTTTTCAAATTAATTTTGCAATATTTTAAAATGAGAAAAAGTTGTAGTATCTGTTTATGAGAAAAAATGAAAACAGGAAAATCGTCAACAAGAAAAACAGCGGTATCTGGATCGATAATACCATTTTGAAAGAAAAATCTTGAGTTATTGTTATATGAAGCAAATATACCACTAAAAGTGATTTTCGCTCATGTAGTTGATCACCTTTTGCGTTTCAGTTGTATACTTTAGGAAAGACGGTTTTGATGAAGCTCTGAAGTTAAATCAACTAACTAGTCCAGTGGTGCTCAACCTACGGCCCCCGGGCCGGATGGGGCCCGCGAAAGGTTTCTGTGAGGACAGCTAGGGTAAGATGAAAAAGCTATCTAAAAAATTTAAACTGAAATTCATACATTATATGAAAATTTTTATAATAAAACTTTTAATACTGAAATGTTAGCCATAAAAACCTTATTTAGACTTGATTTTCACTTATATGGCTTCTTAGAACATATAGTTAACTTTCGATTTAATCTCTAATCCGGCCCGCCGACGAACTGGCGACTTCCAATGCGGCCCGGCGAAAGATTTGCAAACACCGATGCGGCCCGCCAGTAAAAAAGGTCGGGCACCACTGCACTAGTCTATCTTCAAATGGAGAAAATACCTTATTGTACTCGATATCCGATGTAGACGTAAAATCGTTTTTATGAAAACTAAGAAGATAAATTTTATGTACCCCCATTCAGAATTTGGCAGATTTGACGCAAAACCTTGAATCAGAAATTACTAAAATAAATATTGGAGTCCTACTGCGATATCACATTCTAGTTTACTATAGAGTTAGTGGCAACTCTGACGTCATACAGCGCGCAGATCGACAAAAAAAACGCGGAAGAGGAAATTCAGCAAATTCAGCATGGATTTGAATTTTTTCTTGAAGAAAAATAAACTTCATTCTTTCATTCACGGTGCGGTGTATGTTTAAACTTTGTATCCTAATTGTAAATAATTGAAAAAAGGAAATTTATATATTGCTGCACAGTTATCAGTGCTTCTCTTATGAATGTTTAAAATTGGACTTTAGGATGAAAAAAAAAACCCTTAAATACATATATATATATATATATATATATATATATATATATATATATATATATATATATATATATATATACTTACCAAGTTGAGGACCAAGCTGGCAGGCTGCTGGGGGTGTCGAAGAGACACGTAAAACACACGAACACAAAAAAAAAAACAAAAAAAACACACGCAAGCTTATCGGGCCTATGCCCTTCTTCAGCGAAAGAGTATCTGCTTCTTATATATATATATATATATATATATATATATATATATATATATATATAAAAGAAGCAGCTATTTATAATGATATACAAAAACCGAAATATTTCTTCATTCCATCTACCTGGCGAAGACGGACCAGCAGAAGCGGGTTTAGGGGGCGCGAGACCCCAGGTGATGGTGGTGGTATATCAGGGCAACAACTTGTTACTTCTGAAAACATGTGGTTAAATGCCATTGAATCAGTAATAATATATTTGCATTTTATTAAGTGCTTCTGTACTCGATGGCAGACGCCTCTCAAATGAGAAATATTTATTTTTTCAGTGATACCCATTAGTTGTTATTGGACTTCGTCCATTATCGTGGACGTTGATTTGCCATCATTTATGATGTATAATCACTTCCTGGTGTTGGGACCTTTCACTCTCAATGTATACATTTGTTTCCCCTCTCGCGCAAAGCTCCTGATTTCGTCAACACTAATTCCCTTGTAGCTCTAGGCGCATGGCCCTCAGGGGCGCGAGGCTCTCAGAGGCGCGAGGCACTATGGGACCGCCATAATCGCTTGACCTTATACCCGCCTCTGCTCCCCAGACGATAGAAACCTAAACGCCACCTGAAAACGACTCCCTCCTACTCACAAATAAACCTTAAAAACGCCAAAAAAATTCCCAGAGACATAGAACCTTAAAAAAACCAGCGTTCTTTTCTTCAGTTCACGACAATCGACAAAAGGACGCTCAAAGTGGTATTCGGACGAAGAAAGAAAAAAACGGCAGATATAAAAACGTTACCCGGTGGACGGTGGTGGTGGCAGAGGTAAAATTTTCCTGAAATGACATCTGCGTGTAGAAAGAGAGAAAGAGGGCGCAGGAATAGGGGATGGAAAAAAAGATGAAAACCAGAAGGCGACGAGCAAAAAAGGAAGAATGAGAGAGAGAGAGAGAGAGAGAGAGAGAGAGAGAGAGAGAGAGAGAGAGAGAGAGAGAGAGAGAGAGAGAGAGAGAGAGAGAGAGAGAGAGAGAGCTCGTGTGCGGGTATAGCGGGAGGAGAAATGGGAAGTGCTTTTTTCCTCGTCCGTCGGCCGCTATGAGAGATAGAGGAAATAGAAGGAAGATAGATATATTTTCCTATCAACAAAGGGTTCTCCTTTTTTGTGCATATAACGAAAAGAAGAAGAGAGAAAGATGTAGAGAGTAGAGAGAGGAAGAGATAAGGCAAGCGGAGGAAATGAAGATACGCGAGTTGCTAGGACCGCCATTTTGAATATACCGGTCGGTTATATTTCGTGGCTCAATTGGTCTACCCTAATTTTCCGAATTCTCGTTTTTCCAAGATTCTCCTTTCAGATTGCCTTCCAATCTCACCGACCCATCTTCCAATCATTCTACCGTTCTCATTTCATTTTGTGTACTTATCTTATGTGTTCCTCTAAATCTTCTGACTCTTTAAATATTGCTATCAAAAGGCTTCGTAGGCTTTTCACACTCCTTTCTTGTGTGGGTGTTTTCCTGCAGTGGGGTTTCTCCTAGGGTGCAGTACATTAATTACTCTTAGTTTTTCCCCACAAATAAAACTCCGTCCACTCTTCCTATGCTTCTACTCCTTTTGTTATCTTCCTTTTCTATTTTATGAAGCGTTTAGTAACTCCCACACCTTTTGTATAACCTCATCCGTTACTCCCGTATATTATTATTATTATCGTATATTCTATCTCCATTCTCCTTATTTCCTGTCACTCTCGAATTCAAATCTCTATCCGCCCATGATGATATTTTTTCAGGATCATATTCCTTAAACGCCATTATAATCCGTCTCCCTATAAAGCCACCGGATGGAGTTTTTGAGTCCTACCAATTCCAAGCGGGAGAAGAAGGCCTCTTGCGGAAGTGAATTAATTTAGCGTTCGTGTTAGGAATAGGAGAGCTCGCAAAAACGTGTAAGTAGCAATTCGGTAGAATCCATATGGGACGTTTCTGCGTATCTATGCAGTTTCTGACCCATGTAACCACAACGGACTGGGATGATGAAGTAATTGAGTTCTCCAAATAATACGGAGAAAAGATTTTCCACCTTAAATTTACGCTAAAAAACATCGAGAAGAAATGTTTCGCTTTTTATTCCTGCTGCAATTGACTGAAACCTGTATGGCCATTTAAGTTGTATGACGTTATGATTATGAACTGAAAGTGGAAAGGTGTTATGACGGTAAAAAAATTCTGGTCTGTATCCCACGCAAATAGGTCGAATTTTAACATTTCTTAATGGTCATAGTTTAGAAAATGTAAGCATAAATAACCTTCTACTTTACTATATTACTACAATATATTATTGACGATGAGATTAATACGAAAATTTGTATTTGTTACAGAAAAATAGAAAAAAGATAAAAATACGTTAACATGGCCATTTTGATTGAGGAAAAAATTGTAGCACACATTAAATTCCGTTGAATAACCGTGCAAAGATTATCAAAAATCAGTAGGTACCATAAAATAATGCATAATCATATGGTAATTGTTATTCCTTACTATACAGTTAGGTGCACGTGGCGTTGAAAATTTTCTTTTACCCTCCATACAATTCATCCAAAAGAGGAATTAAAATGCTTTAAATGTTGCTCTAAAACAACTCAGCCTTTCCATAATGATTTTTTAAAAATAATAATTTACTTACCATATAGTGATTAAAAAATTTCGGTGTAGTTGTAGACAATAACTCGGTAGATCGTTACAAACTATACTTTCACTCACGAGGAAAATTTTACCACTTATTAAGATTTATTTTTGCGACACAATGATCTCCAAATAATAACATCGGATAGTAATTAATTGTGCGCTTCTCCACCTTCCTTTGTTTTTTCATCAGTTACTCACGTGAACGTTGGCGGCGGGTTCCCTTGGGCGGCGCAGCTCAGGTGAACGTCGCTCCCTGCGTCCACGGTGACAGTTGTGAGCAGCCGCTGCGTTAACCTCGGAGGCATGCTGCCAGATGGCTCTGCCGATGCGAAAAGATTCACGCTCTGTCAGTGAGGCGGAAGCGAATGCCACGGCAATAAAAACACCATGCAAATTCAAAGGAGAGGTTTTTCTCTCGCACAAAAATGAAAGCAAACGCTAACGCTGCTGAATAACGCGATTTTTGTATGCTACCTTTATTTATCGTTGGAGGCAAAGAGATGAAGTAGGAAGAGTAGACTTGAATGACTTTATGGCGATTTTGCTTTCGTTTATTAAAAAATAATGTGCATGCTTTGAAAAATTTTCTTTCAATCAAAGAATTGAAAAATAGATCGAAATGTTTGTCACTACGCCACGCGTTTTGAACTTTGATTATAATCGGATTTAAACTGTAGAACAGGGGTTCCCAAACTATATGTTGGCAAGGGCGCCTTCGACTTCAAAAGCGAAAGCGGCGGGCGCCGCCGATATTTTACCCCCCCTCTCCCCCCACTCCTCTGCTCAGCAATTACAGCTCAGCTCGTAGCTATGTTTATTTACAATTAGGTTTGGTAGGATTCAATTTAAATCGATAAATGTCGATAACAATCGAATTCGTAAAAATTTCAAAATCGACGAAAATGGATTGTCGTCCATTTTTCACTACTAAATTTTATATGAAATTATCAGGATTATTAAATTTGCTTTGTCACACTTAAATTTGATATAGTTTAATGCCGCACGCCTAAAACAAAAGAGAAAATACACATTTTTCATTCCAAAGAGCCACACTTCATTTGGCATTCCAAACACTTTCTAAGATCCCTTACGTCTTAAGGATCCATACTGAGCTGACATGGGTACGGGACAAAACAATATGATCGGTTTATAGTACTCTGTCTTTAATCTCGACTACACCTGATAATCCCTACGCCCCTAAGTCATGAAGTCTTTTTAGATTAGCACTTTCTAGATTCTGTGGACGCTCATCATTTTATGCCAAAAGAGCTAAATTTTTTAGGGAGGATACCTGAGCAAACCTCGGCGGGCGCCACAGCGTACCTTTGCGGGCGCCATGGCACCCGTGGGTGCCGCGTTGGGAACCCCTGCTGTAGAATAAAATAGACCATGTGTCCTTCTACAAGTTAAATGACGATTAAAGTTGTAGTCGTTTTTGATATGACTGAAAAATCTTCTTCTTATCGAAGGTAAGAAAGGTTTGATTTAGGATTGCAAAATCTATGAGATATATTACAGATTTGAAGATTAAAATTAAATTCATCGGGTTTTAATTATTCACGGATTGCTATTTACTAAATAACCACCCTGCACATAGCTTTTACTGTTCTTCTTTGAGGATTGATATATACCTTATGAAATATGATGTCGTCTAGACGCTTAAGTGGCATCAATTATGCAGGTGACGATTTAGAGTATGTGGTATTAATCTTGCTAACAATTATTAACATTAATGGGTGTTTATTTGTAAAAAAGGAACTCAAAAATTAACATCAGCAAATATTAAGATTGTTATGTAGAATAATAAATACGTATTTATTACAGTTTAAAAACAAGGATTCTATAAAAATAGCACCGATATAAAAAATATCATCAACATCTAGACTTCCAATATCACAATAAATTCATACCTCCGAAGATAAGAATTTCATAGCATAAATTTGTGGTAATAAAACTGTAAGTATGACTTTGATAAAAACTGAATATGATAAAGGTAATGTTTCTTTAAGTGATACTTTTCCGACAGGATTGGAAAACATGAAATGAACATACTCTTTACAGCTTATTTTATCATTTCCAACTATAAACGTGAGCAAATCTCGTCATCACTCTTCTTACTTTTGGAGCACAAAGATAGCTGCACTATCCAGATACAAAAACCGACATAAACCTGCCGCCGACGATCGAAAGAACCGTAAATATATATGACGCTTCGAACGGCGTATAAATGACTTCACTCAAAGCCGACAAAAGGAGCGAGAAAGCGCATTAACTCTTTGACGGGCCCATGCTAAAACTCTTTCGTGAAAAATATTGGGACGTAGCCATTAGTCCAGTGAAATAAAAGAATATAACTTCAATCACTCGAAGGAATCCTCATGCAATGTATTTTCTGGCCGGTGCAGATTAAATTTTTGCTAAAACAAAATACGACCTTTACGCTGTTTTAGAAAAGTGCAACAATAAACGCTTTTATAAAAACTCATAGCTCAATAATGCCGTTATATGAGCAAATCTGTCTCGTAGCGCTCTATATGCTTCACGTTTTATTCTGAGGAGTGTCCATCATCTGAAAGAAATCTACTAAACTATTTAACTTCGAAACGTAATTACGTAAATTTTTTACGTGGTAGCGTGTACAGGCGTATTGAAAGCTTACGGTTCCTAAATGTGCGAACTGCCACGTGTTGTAGGGAAAGACGTTTAAGGGGAGGGAGAGTGAAGGGGAAATGAATCTCCTGGGGATTCAGCTCGACAGTTTGGCTTGGAGGCTAAATATTTAGCCACTGGTATTTTCTCATGCCCACTTTCCTTTTCGGCCAGATTGTCCTTACTTACAAATAAGGACCACATATTTTGTTTCTTCACTAGAATTTTGATGAAGTTTTGAAGAATAAATATGGAATATTTGATAACAGAATATCAGTAAATGTGTTCCCGAACTTAGAAGTGGTAGGATAGGTATCTAATAAATTAAGTAAAAATGGAAAACAAAGTAACGAGTACGAAAACGCAATATCAAAATGAAACAAATTAAGCAATAACGAAAACTAAATGACGAGACTAAAACAGCAATCAAACCTACAATAACAATTAACAATATCAACGATAAGTATTAACCAAGAAAACAATAGCGAACAAGAAAAGCAATAACAAACACTCGATAACCAAACAACAATAAAAACTACTATAACAAAGCAATGGCAGTAAGAGCACACCTTAAGGTTGGCAACGAAGGCACGTGGAGTCTCAGTAGAAAATGACAGAATTTTTTCCCTCTCCCCCACGCAGCCCGCGTTTCGAGAATGGGATCTTCCAGACCAAAATGCGTTTCTGCATATCAGCCATAAGCTTCCAACAGAGCTATATTTTGTAAATATTTCCAGAATTGGCTGATGATGATAATGAAAACATTAGAAATACAAGCAAATCTGTTGACCCATAAAGGTATTTAGTCAGATCGGAGATATACATCAGTCACTTGTGCAACGGGAGGATTATGATCTCGAAAAAGACCGCGTTCGACATAGTCTACTTGCGCAAATATAAAAGCCTATGGAAAAATAAATTAGAATAGGCTATAAGCTCTCTCTTGTGATATACATACGTAAAATGCAGTGCGCGTCCTATTAGAGACCACGTATAATGACATTAATACGTGTTAGGTATATTAGGTTCACGTTTATTTCGCCTCGTACTATCCAATCCGCGTTGGGAAACACACATTGTAGATGTTTTTACTATACACAATTAGCGTTTAAATAGAACTTCAAACAAATGCAAGGAATATATAGTCACACACGACATACGAATGCAAGCGGTTAGACTGTATTGTATTTCGGTAATTTAAGCAATGATGAGGACACAAAGGACAGTCTTGATGCGAAATTATATATACGCAGGTGTACGCTGCACTAGAAGAAATTCTGAAGAGCAGGAAGAAAATTCCGCCATGAAGAAACGCCCAAAGAAAGCCCAATTACATCCCAGAGGTGAGATTGGCATTCGTCATGTAAGATGTCTATTGGAAAAAGTTGATACTAACGTAGCTAGCCTGACCTCAACCTGAAGGAATATCTGTAACAGGATGACTTATCCTGGATGATTTAGTGGTAAAATATCCACTCGGGAAGTGGGAGATCAGGGATCGATATGTTACCGGTAAAGTATGAAATCCTGAATTGTGTTGAATTCCCGGGAAATTTATACAATGCCTAAAACTATTTTGCAAATTATGAAATAAATCTTAAAAGGATAAGGAGTATACGTCACTGTTCTGGCACACAATCATCGATGGCGTGGTGATGGAGAGATTAGCTTAGTCAGGGCACCGCAGGCGCCCAACACTCGTTCAATTTCCAGTATTATTCCCTTGTAGTTAACAAAAGAAGTTCGGAAATCGTAAGAAACTGTCCGGCGAGAGAGGAGTGGGGTGGAGTGGGCGGAGAGAGGGGGAGGGAAAGGGGGGGGAGGGGTGAGGGTAAAGTGCACAGTGCCGGTGAGGTAATAAACAACATTGCATATTAACATTTGTTCTATTAATGCTTTGCCTATATTAATTTCTGCATCTTATATAATTCCTAGATATTTTGTAGAATCCCTAAGTAAAATATAAAAGATTAGATCAAAACACGCTTATTTCATACTTTTCCAAAAAGTTTTAGGCATTAAATAGAATGCCTAGGAATTTTATACAATGCCTGGTTTTTACACTTTGCCGTTAACAGATACACGGTAAGGCAGAATCTTCCTCCTCCTTTCCAAAGTATCTTCACTGACGAAGGACCAACAAGAAATATGCACCTTTGAAATAATTAAAGAATTATTCCAAAATTCACGAAATATAAGTGCGCCATACATAAAAAAACGAATGAAAAAACCTTATGAATGATAAAGGGTAAAGCACTGTCATTTCGAGAAGGGAACGCCTTTCTGGAACAGTGTGTAGGGAAAGGTGCAGTTGGTTTGAGTGACTCACCCGTGACCGTGAGTGTTGCCGGCAAGCTGGTTTTTCTCTCTCCCGTGAGCATGTGCCTTGTGACGCAACTGTAACGAGGTGCGCCGTCCTCGGGTCTCGCACCACGGATGACGAGGTCGCCGGATCCCAAGGTCACCACGAAACGATTGCCTTTTCGTGAGAGAAATGAAAAAATAAACGTCATTCGAAAATTACATACAAACATAATTTTATATATATATATATATATATATATATATATATATATATATATATATATATATATATATGTGTGTATGTGTGTGTGTGTGTGTGTTCGCCTTGCATTCAAGACGTTATACAAGTAACTTCTATAGAGAGTTTTTAGCCATTAATCACTACTTAGAAAGGATAATTTCTATCTGGTTCACTTCACCGTTTCATGGTTATAGTTATAGATTGTATGTTATTTTCCTTATATAGTTCATCAATTTTTAAAAATACAGTAATTTAAATTATAAAAAGTACATATAATACAAAAAAAGGAAACTATATTTGTCTTTTTTAAACAAAAAAAATATCGAAAACCAGATGCTTTGCCGATAGTATATGCTAACATATTATAATATTATCAATAATATTAATTAATTCACTGATAGTAGTTTACAATGAATACTATAATTAATAATATTAAAAATTAATACTGTTCTTTGTTAAAATGGGCTATAAGTTAATGACCATTGTTGACGGCTGATTCGTAGCTAAAAGGCGTTATTATTATTATTTATTAACTTTTTACGAATACTGAAGACGAACACTCAGCCAACCTCATTTTAGCCATGAGACGAGCACGATAATTCTCTTACAAAAAGTAATGGATATTAAAATTTGAATGATATTAAAAAAAGAAGCGAAAATAAATGTCAGCAAAATATATTACGAAAAACGAGATTAGACAATATATAAACGGAGGCACTCCAACATATCGATTAGGTTAAGTGGCGAAGTAAATTAAATGTCTTGACACGACACGATGCTAAGTGCCTTTTCACAGCTGCAGTCTGATACCTTAAATCTAAGAAAAATACTCTTAACTAGTCTAGGTATTTAGGGAGTTAATCGGTGATAAATCAGGTCGTAAAATCGAGGGAAAGCGGGATTATATGCAGTCGACGTTCAGCAGAAACACAGGTACCGATATAAAAAGGAGTAAAAGGCCAAAAAAAGAAGAAGAGCGAGGCGCACTTTTACGACGCACTTAAAAAGGCGAGGTTAATTCCTTCTTCTTGCACAAAGACAAACGAGAGAGAAAGAAAGGGAACGAGAGAAAGGGAACGAAAGAAAGAGAAGATACAGACAGTTTGCGACAGTTTTTTTCCTCTCTCCCGACAACTTCGATAAAAGTTGCAAGCGGTCTCATTTTATTTACATTTTTTATCGCTATAAGATACAGAGAAATAGAAAGAGAGAGAGAAAGAGAGAGAGATAATGCAATCTTCAAAGATGAACGCTACTTATTTTTTGATTGCGCAGCTTGATGAGAAATTCCTGCCTCTAGAACGTTTTCAGTCGTGTATAAAACCACAAGTTTCAGTGGTCGGCAAAGGGTTTTCAGTGTTTTATTTATAAATGAATGTTTTTGGCTTCAGATTTTTTTACGTACTTATGGGTTTACGTAGACCGATGTACAACTTTGACTTTCATCTTGGAAAAAATATCGCAGGAAAGCATATGCGGATAATTGTTAGGAAATGTTGTAGTTAAATTCTTAAGAATACTTTGTCGAACTGATGCACTTTAATATTTTTATTGCTTTCAGTTTTTAAAGAATTTATATGTTTACGTTTACCGTTATTTCTATCATAATTTAACTTTCTTCTTGAAATATGCCGGCTTTTGAAGAGTGATAATTCGAGTGTTTGGATTCTAACGTTATCGTACAATTTTTTAACTTCTGACGGGGCATAGTTGTATTTGATAGTATTACGCTCATTATGGAAATCCGGTAACGGATGTATATGAGCTCTTTAAAATAGATTTAAAAATAAAAATGACTGCATACTGCCATTAACTGGAACGAGATCCTGCAACGTGGTGTGTAAGGATATATGCGAGAAATAGTTCGTCACCGGGCTACCCTTGAATTAGAAATTCGAGTAAATTTCAACTTGAATTACGGATCGCGAATGAAGTAGCGTAATTTTCCAGCCTTTGGTTTTGGCTTGTTTTATGAGCCATCTCAAATAGTTAAGCCTTTTAATATCTTTTTATAGAAAGGTACGCAACGCAAATTTATTTTTTGCCGTAGTAATGTGAAATTAAAACGAGCATGACCAAAAATCGTGCTACAAGAACAGTTAATATTATCCCTGCAAGCTTTAAATAGCGTTTGCTTTACCTTAACATAGGTACTCAATTATAGCACAATAGCACTATAACGTAATGGAAAAGTTTCGAGAAAAATATAAATATATGATACAAAAACATTGATTTCAAATTAACAACATGCAACAACCTATTTAACCATAAATTGACTGCGAAAAGTAAATATGCCTAAAAAAATAACGATTGCAATGATTTTATCAATGGTGGAATAGTTATAAACCGCATCTTTAAATCAACGCATCCAATAAATGTACATATAATAGACAACTTATTCGAACGCATTCATCCAATCTTTCACCAAACTTCACGTTTTAGGCGGGTTCCAGTTGCTATTCGTCTCAGCCTTTCATTAAACCACCGACAATAAGTCCTACAGAGAACGCCTCCGGTGGTTAGATTGGTGGTCGGTGAGGATGAGAGGAGGCACAAACCCTTAACAGCGCGGATTGGGGGAGACACCTTTATTGCGTGTTTAAGTTTCTAGGATCTTCATTTCCTGGGGGTGAACGACGGAATGAGCTATGGAGAGCGTGGCATTGGGTGCGGTGCCGGAGAGGTTTAGGACGGCAGCCGCCAGAGGGGAGTAGAGGGCGTGGGGGGAGGAATTACCTCCAGAGGAAGCTCCGCCGGTGGGGGCTGAGTCTGCACCGGAGGAGGAAGAGCCGCCGGCGTCTGAAGCCCCAGGAAGGATTAGGGCATCATCTCTGAGCCACGCCGTCACGGTGACATAGTCCCTGACAAATGGAGGGATGACGCAGCGTAGGACCGCCGTGTTGCCGAGCAGCACGTGGGATCGGTATACCTGCACTTCATACTCCTGGCGAACGACTGTAAAAGTGAGAAATGTGACAACACCGTTAGAAAATACCTTTGTGTCCTAGAACAATGAGACAAATTACCGCTAATGTTTATTTTTGCAGAGAAAATAGCGATTCAAATAACGCTGATATTAATAAAAATAATTTATGCAGTTGAACTTCCGATAAACAATTATTAATAACATTATTTTAATTTCTTCGAATTAAAATAAATTAGGAAAAATCGCCTTTCAAATTATGCCAGATGCTTTTCGTAGTTCATTTCTGGAAGTTACTCTTACGAAATTTTAAAGCCAATCTTCAAATAAAAAATAAATTTAGGTTAATAAATGCTGATACAAATATTTTAAACGAACATATGGGGAAAACATAGTTTTACTTGACTCATGAATCAGGAATTCCAATTTTCTTCATTAAGTAGCATACATCGGCGAAGTGGTTGGGCGATCCGATGAAATATAATAAAGTCATAAACTGTTTTCATAACAGATTAAAATTGAGAGGATTTGTAATGTAGTGCACTGAAAACCTGCGATAATAAAATTTTTTAATGTATTCCAACGATCAAATTCATAATTGTTTCTTTCATTCAAACTGAATTAGTCTCCAGTATAAATGTCTTTCGTTTCGCCTATAATATTATTTGAATCAGTAATTTCTTCATGCAATTTAAATTTAATCAACAGAGGAACCGAGAAATAAGGCAAAGAAAGTTATATTTCTACAATGCTAAAGTTTATGTTCTCATATTGAAAAACAGGATGATTTCTTTGATAATTTTCATTCTGATAACATTTAATTCCCCCCGTTAGATGGAAGAGGAGACTGCTTAGTTTCAATCTCGCCCTAATAAAGACGTATATCTATCTATCTATCATAAGGTTAAAATTCAACTGGGATTAGTCTGCATAAGGAAATTCCTCAAGTTCTTTAAGGATACGTGGTACCGAAGGAATAATTTTTATTAGACCGAAATGTGTTTAATATTCTTCCCAAGCAGCGAAAAAAGTTACCTAGTATCCCATATCAACATGATGGAGCCTTACTTTGCATAATGTAGAACGCATATATATATGAACAGTTCACGGATGAATTATAAAATAATCATTGATGGAAGAAAAATATTTACTGTTAGTGGATTTTCCATTCAAGAATGACTAGTAGGCATGACTAAAGAATTAAATTAAAACTCTTCCCATTCTCCTTCTCTCTATCCCTCTATTTTCCTCTCCCTCTCTCTCTGCGATAGCGATAGAATATGCTCCAGTATTTTATACCACCGGTGATGCATATGCCGTGACAAACAGATGGAAACTTTCGAATCTATAATATAATTCAAAGCGTTTGTCTGTTTGTCCGGCTATGTAAACCCACACACATGATCCTAGAGCCACGAAACATGGCATGCTGTTTAATATGATCAAAAGAAAGAGCGTAGTTGGGTTTTGGGGACGAAATTTCAACCCCCCCAGTTTACCTGTCTGCACTAATGTAATGTTCTTTGAACTGCTATAACTCTCCGATTTTATCTTCATAGTATAAAAAAAATTGGATCTAGACTTACAATGATACAGTTAATAGAAAAACTGTGGAATATTGAAAAAATATTGGTATTTCTTGTGACCAGCACATGACTTTCCGATAGCTAAAATTGAGAGTGAACAGAATAACCTACCGAGGTATATGACGGCTCATTTGAAAGCCTAAGTCGCTCTGGCGTCGGGAAACATATAGGTTTTGTATTTTCGTGTGACCAGCACACGAATTTTCGATACCTGAAAGTGAGAGCAAACGAACGGTCACTTAAATCGAGAGTACATTGAGTTTGAATGGAAATATTAGCAAGTGTTATGAGAGTAAAAAATTCAAAACTGTGAACCCGAGTAATTAGTTCGTTATTATATAAGACTAATATAGTCGTATCGCTTTCCATAACGATATTTTTAGTTGGCCAATATATATTCATCACTGGCAAAACAACCTGTGAATAATTAACATATATTAATTGGAAAATAATTAACGAGTAATACTTGAGTATGACGCAATTACTTCTGCTTACAAATTAATTGCTATGACAGTAGATGTTTTGACGCAACAACATAATCGACGAACGGTTTGAAAGAGCGTGGCACGTTCTTGAGCGACTTAATGTTCGTAACGGGGGAGCGATTGGAGCGAAGCCCTCAGTCAGAAGTCCATTCGATCACTTTTACCTTTCAATCCGTTCGAGCGCCGTGACTGGGCATTAATTCGACTTGAAAATGGAACTAGGACCCACTTTCGGACGGCGCGTAAAAAATAGTCCGCTCACGATCTCTCTAAAATAGTTTCCCACGACATTTTCACGGAAGAACGATGGAAGAATACGTGACCGAAATATTTTCGGGGCACTCTTTATGAGGATCGAAGAAAGATTTTTTTACGATCTCCATTCACAGTTGGGCACAAAAGAGTCTTATCGGAGCGCAAAATGATTCCATTGCCCCCATCCTAGAATTATGCCGCGAATTCATTCACCATTAGCTTTTACAACCGTATGAACCGGAATCAACATGAATCCGGAGTCTTGCAATTCCGGAGGTGTTCGCGGGGATAAATTGAAACGAGATAGAATCAAGTGGTTAATAAAAGATAGGGAGTTGTGATGGAAAATGTTACATACACACTGGTGTCAAATATTTTATTGATAATTTTTAAAGAGGATGGATATAAAAGTTTCACAATCGCTGTATTTTTTAATGATAACATCCTCGTTCTAAAATGGGAGAATTAGTCTGCTACGATAGTTCAGTGGTAGAATATTGGCACGGCAAGTAGAATTGTCCTACTTGTTTCAAGTTTTTCCCAACATGCAAGCTTGTGTCGGTCGCATAGACGCAGTGGTTCTCAGGCAGATCTATCTTGCCATCCCCTCCGCGCGGATGTTTGGTCGCCGCGACCCTCCCATGATTTTTGAAATGTAAAGAAACGGATTTCTCCGAAAATGGTAATTTATGATAATAAGCTGAAATGTTACCACTGAGATTACTTTATTTATTAATATTTGCGTATAGATACATTTTTAGATGTTTTTCATTACTGAGACATGTCTACCTGTTATTTATTGCATTGGAATAACAGAGAGTGTCCGAGAAGTCACCGTACCCCTGACTTACTTTCATGATATATTCGTTACATTCTCTGACATATATCCATATTTTATGAATCCAGCAAAACCGTCATATTCGACACAGAGATTGATGCGTTGCCATGTTCTTCGTGACATCTTCCACGGTATTTGTTGTTCTACAGAAATGTTGTTCTTTGGTCCAAAGAGAATCCTCATTACACGTTGAAGATGGAAAACAACCCACCACACGTAACGTTGTGGGCATGTATAACTGCTAGTCGTGTTATTGGCCCATATTTCTATTACGGACCTGTTAACGGTGCATCATTTCTGGAAATGTTGAAATTTTATTTTATACAAGAGCTGACCAACGGAGAGATCATGGAACAGGTGTGGTTCAGAAAGATGGCACGACAGCCCATATTATGCTAAGTGTTTGCTACTTCCTCAACGAAGCATTTATTCTGAAGATTCCAGCTGTCAATCAAACATAAAACAGAATAACAAACTATAAATAAAATTGAAGTATTCAGAGAATTAAGAAAAAAATGCATCGAGTACCTATGATCCATTCATTCTATGAATTTGTAAGTAAATAATTATTTGTTCGCATAAAATTATATTATATTATTTTAGTTATATTCATTTGTGAGGAAAGATTGTATTTCAATGCAATTGATAAACTCACAGTAGAATTTATGAGCTTGTCTTATGGTTGAAAACAAATCAAAAAATAAACGCTTAAAAAATTAAAAAAACAAATAATTTTCTTAGGTCTCTTCAATAGGCATATCAAAATTATTTGTTATGGTTATGGGAGGTGCCAAAAACAAGCACTTATGCTTTTGATTTTTGATTCTCAAATGCTTCTGTATGGATGCGATAGAAAAAGGCGAAATAAATGCTACCCCTAAAAAACAGTCAACACACACACACCACATGTTTCTTTCTTTGCATAATCACTACCGAAATGCCCGAACTACATATAATTAGGCTTGTTAGGATTCAATTTGAAATTTAAAAACGTAGATAAACGTCGATTTAAATTTTTTTTCAAAATCGACGAAAATTAATAGTCGTCGATTAACGTCGATTTTCCAAACAGATGGAAAAGTATACGTCTAAAAATCAAATCTGAATTATAGCATTAAAGTCGTTTCTTTTTACTTATTTCGCAATATTATTTCCTAACTACGATGTCGTTCTTTTTCTGGGCTTGCATTGACAGTGGGACTGAAAGAAGGGCATTTCCTTACACTCAAATATGCGTCTTTTTGAAAAGCTCTGAACAATCAGGTAACCGCAAGGTCCTAGGGTAGTTTCTCTGCTCTTTCTAGGTTTTTGAGATTATATTTGCCGACCTAATGTTGGGATATTCCACGAGCTTCTCTATACAGATAAAGTCATAGATATATCCTACTGGGAGTTCCTCGAGCGCTGTTAAACGAGGCTCGGAAGAAAGGAATTTCGGTGGTGGTTTGAAGATCGTTTTGCTAACCCCTCCACGCATCTACCTCGAGGAGTGTATTCCTGGAACAAATGTTTCTCGATTTCTTGCTAGGGTTTTTCCTATAAATGGACGTTGTTGTACGCACTTTCATAACTTTTCCGTATGTACCGAACCCACCCATTTGGCAGTCTCTCTCTAAAAATTATCCAGGAAGGATCGCTCCGCTTTCTTACTTTTGACTCCTTCATCCTTTGCTACAGGTTAATAAATTTCAATTTGTATATAATGGTTTAAGAAAGGTGCACATAAATTAGCAATCGTAAAATTGAAGAGGGATTTTGGATTAATATTTATTTGCTATTTGTTGTAAAATATTTAATCGATTGGAAATACACATTTTAATCTGGATTTGAGGTAAGAGAGTTGATCGAGTGCTCAATAATCAAGTCTAATTTTTCTCTCTGTATATTTGATGTTAAATAGATAGAGTATTTAGTACAGTGATGAAATATATCAAATGATACAAAGTATTAGATATTTCTTTTTTGACTGCTAAAATATAATTGCAATAATTATATGATTAATGTTTTTTCCTTAATTAGTCCTCAATTGGCATCAACGAATGTCTAATAGCCTTTAATTTGAACTCGTAAATTCTTTTTTAATAATGTTTCTCGGCAAAAGCAACAGCATATTGTTCGGATTTCATAAATTAAAAGTTTTTTAGTTTTCATTATACAATTTCAAGAGGTAAAGCATAATTTACTATCTACATTCACGATATAATATATTTGTCAATAACGCGGTTGGAAGAATTATACAAAATCAAAAATATCTAGTTTGGAAATACCAGCTTACGATATTTGAGATTAAAAATATACTAATTTTCAGTGTGGTAGAAAAACAATAATATTCTCGTGACCGATAGGCAAGTTGCTAATTTGTTTTAATCATCAAGATTCAGTTAATAAAAGGAGTGAATTGACTATTAATATGTGTTATCTCATATAGATTTGTTATCGAAATCATCACGTTTGGCAAAATTTATAAGGGGTGAGAATACAAGAACAAGAAATATCGCGTTTTGCACTATTTTTTTTACTTAAAGAGATTAGATTTGAAGTGAAAATGTTTGGTTGTACACTGTGCATACGTTGCAATTACACGTTGTTTAGTGGATTTAAATTCCCGTACTACACTCAGTTCCTGGACTTTTTTTATAAATCCAAACAAAACCACGCAAAATCTCGTGGCCGGTTCAAATTTGGGGATTTTCTTAGTTAAAAGTCACGATTTAATTAGTAAAAGATTAAATTAACAATTTAAATACACTTTATACTTTGTATTGTATACTTTTTACTGTAAGTAAAAGATAAAATGATATTTTAACAAATTCTTTATTGTTTTCTTCAATATTAACATTTAAAAATGACGAAGAGTGTACATGCGCATAAATAAATTAAAATTTATGATGAACATAATATATTAGTTTGATTAATTTTTGCATAGAGATTTAACTTCCTATAATAATTTTAATAAATAATCAAAGTACTAGGGGTGTTCAAATTTTACCTGTACTTTATTTTTTTAACGTACTTGAAGAGCAACATTCAGGGGCGACCCGAGAAATTTTGGCGCCCCGGGTGAGATAGCACTCCAGCGCCCTCCCTTCGATAATGTTTGTTGAGATATTTACAAAGTACATATTAATATATTCGTCGCTCTGTAAAAGTTACTGATTATGAAAATTAAAAGGAATGCCATCAATATTCTAGTCTGTTCCTCGATATAAATTGCTACCCAATATGCATTAAATTGCAAGTAATGCATAGATAAATGATCGGCATAGCACCCCCATAACTTTGGCGCACCGGGCAGCTGCCCGGCTCGCCCGTAGCTCGGGCCGGCCCTGGCATAATTGATAGCCGTGTAGAGTTTTTAGCGCGTGTATGTTCTTCACTTGCTTGCGGCAACAAATGACAAGCGTATTCAACCTGGAAGCCAGTGATGTACCGAACTCTGTCACGCAGCGCATTATTATCAAGTTTTTACGTGGGAATAAACGAGAAAAAAGTCTGCTATGACCGGGAATCGAACCCGGGTCTTCCACTTGCCGGGCGGATATTCTACCTCTGAACTATCGTAGTAGAACACTTTCTCGTTTCTGAACACGGATGTTTCCTTAGTTATTACGTAAGAAAGGTGTATAGGCGGCTGAGATTCATCGCCAACATTAAGCTCAGTTTGAATGAGTGTCTCTCACGTTCCCCAGTGTTTGAATTGTGGAAATTTTTTAAAGATGGTCGTGAGTTGGCGTCCAATTTACCTCAGACTGCGTGCCCTGACACGGCAGTGAACACACAACATTCAAAGAGTTGATGAGCTCATTCGCAGTGATAGGTACCTGATGCAGCTGAATTAGTGAAAATCAGTGTCAGAAGTGTTGAAAACATTCACAACAACCTTAATTTAAGAAAGTGAGTTCCAGATGGGGGCCGAAGCAACTTTTGGATGAACAGCGAGAAAGACGTGCTGAGGATTGCAGAGAAAATTTTCAGCGCTACGAACGGGATGGAGAAGAGTTTCTGTCATTGATTGTAACCTCCAACGAGACTTTGCTTCACCATTACATTCCGGAAAGCAAACTGGCGAGCATGGAATGGTGAAATTCATCCTCGCCGCGACCAAAGAAGTTCAAAACTCAGCGCCCTGCGGGGAAAGTGATAGTGATGCGGATTTTCGTTGATTTTTTAATAGAGCAAAGAACAATGATTGCGACTTATTACAGCGATCTGCTCACAAACAATGTCAAACCAGCCATCAAGTCTAAAAGGCGCGGTCGGCTGTCCAAAGGGGTTGTTCTCATTCACGACAACGCCCGTCCTCATTCCGCACAGGTGACAACTGCTGCTCTCTTTGATTTAGAGTGGGAAGTACTGCCGCATCCTCCTTACAGTCCAGACTTGGCCTCGTACGACTTTCACATGTTTGGACCGCTCAAAGCAGACCTGGGAAGCCAGCGTTTCAGTTCAAACGAGGAAGTGATGGAGGCGGTGAAAACCTGGTTACACAGGCAACCGAAAGAATTCTTTGCTACAGGGATGCGCAAGTTACCCAAACGATGGAGAAAAATGTGTTGAAAAGCAGGGACATTATGTTGAAAAATAAGCAAGGTTTGAGATGTCCAAAAAATATTCAGGTCAAATTTGAACAACCCTCGTATTGTAAAATAAATGAAAATGTTACGTAGAATTTCGAAATAAAAAGTAAATTCAAATCATCGTATTGAAAGGCAGAAAACTGCCAGCCATGTATGTAAGTAGTAATTGTAAGCGTAGTCATTATCAGAAAATCACCCTAGAAGATAAACGTCGACTTTGAAAAAAATAAGCGTCGAATTCTACCATGTAGTAATTTTAAGCGTCGAAATTCGTCGAAAATCTCTCGGGAAAATAAACGTCGATTTAAATCGTCGGTTAAAAAAAATAAACGTCGAATTCTACTTATAATATTCCATAAAAATTGTATCCTTGTCCCTGCCCTTTGAAAAAATGTTATATTTATTAGAAATTGATATTATTTTAGTTTTTGAAATCCATAAACTATGATTCCTTTTTCAACTTAAAACCTAGTAATTGCATTAAAAAAGTTTTATGGTAGTATATAAAATGAACGGCTTTCGAGGTGTGTTATAAAAGCACCAGAAAAAAAGCCCAATTATCTGATAAGTATTTTCTATTAATGAGAGGTGCATCGAATGAATAAAAAGTAAAGCAAATAGTCACTGTGAGTTATTCATTTTATGCGTTACAATGATAAAAAAGCCTTCAAGTGTCTATTTTGATTCATCATATTTGTGATAAATCAATAAACCCTTAATGGATTGCAGGAGTTTAAATCCTTTTTTGTGGACGTTTGTGTAATTTTATTTCCTCTGGACCCCTGACAGGTTTATCTCGGCCAAGTTTTTTTTGGAATACTGGCCTGTATATCAGATAAAATTTACTCCGCAGTTTTTAGCCGAGTACAAAAACGGTTAATTCTCAGAACACGTGTTTCCAATTCATTTTATCGACCAGATCCGCTTTAATTATCGGATACATCGAACATGATTATATTACGACATAATTTAATTACCATAATAATTATTTTCACGTGCAAAACGGATTGAAATTTTAGAATCCGCTTAAATACAAGAATAGAGTATCATTAAATCGACCAAAAGATGACAAATTATCCGTTATGACGCATTGCTCCATGTTTACCAATGGCACTACATCCCATTAGAAGCATTTTTAGCTTTTTTCTAAAAAACGTCATTTATATATAATGCTTGTCTTTTCGAAAAATATCTCTTCCATCCTGTAATTTCTAGATGCCAAATTTTCTGGATAGAACAATCAATATAAGGGCTAGACATGATTCAAATTTAATGAATGTAGAATCAGCTGCAGGGGAGTAATCGATGTCTTTTTTCGACCCTTTAGTTTCATCCCAACCCCCACAAGAGAAGTATATCTGTGTTGGGCATTATAAATTTGCATTTTTAAATTAATGAAAATTAAGATAGGAGCTTGAGACATAAACGTTTCTATAGCTGAAGGAATGAGGTTTATATTTTTGAAGCAGAATTCAAATTCCTGTTGAATGAGAATGAACAATTGTTTTTAATACAAAAAAGAGAAACATTTGTTGTTTTTTACAATTAAAAATTCCAACTTAGCAACGAGTGCACTGCCTTTAATGGGAAATATATCATTATATAGTAATGATATAATGTGAATTTATGAAATATATACTGAGGCCGTAGATCATAACCAAAGATGTAATCTTATGATGACGTCATAATCCTAAAACAAGAAAAAAGCGCCATATGTAATTTTATCTGCAAATCTCCCGTTACATGTTTCAATTTCTTTTAAAATTAGCTAATGAGTTACTATTCAAGCATATGATATAGTTAATAATGAAACCTTTAAAACGTTTAACAAATCTATAGTGGCCGATTATATCTTCAACTATCCCTTTGTCAGTAGTAATACAATGAGTCTTATAAAACAATAAAGAAAATATTTTTATATAACGGAATAAATTTAGAGCCCGGGAGAGAAATTATTTGCACTAGGTATGCCACTCTTTCCTTGGTCCTCAATAAATTTGACTAATTTGCGAAGCAGATGTTTAATAAGATAAGTAAGAAACTTCAATGAAAGTTCGAGTAGGTACTGTTCATTTGGACTGTCATATTTACAGATTTCTAAAAAGCAGTGCTTCTACTAAAGTAGTGGTGGGCAACCTTTTCTACGTGGCGGTCCGCATTGGTGGTTGCGAATTCCTCAGTGATCCTCATCGCATGTTTTCAATACTTTGGCGGGCAGGATTAGACTTTAAATCGGACGCTAACCCAAGATCTTGTGGTATCATATCAGTGAAATTATGTTTTTCGGGTTACATTTCAATATCAAATGTTTTATTTTCGTAATTAGAATGAAGACGACATACATTTGTGTTAAATCTCATTTTAATCATAGCTTCGCAAGTCGCATAAAACACACTCGTGAGTTACATGCTGACCCGCGGGCCGTAGGCTGCTTACTGCTGCATTAAAGGTAATTGTGCGATGTAATGCGAAAATCGAGAATTTTTTAAATTTCCGAAAACGTAAAACAGCAGTACCATTTTACATAACCAAGTAACGGAAGTCTTATGAAGGACAGGGAAATTAATTAGAATAAAATGATTTCTTTTTATATTTTCTAGAATAAAAGGAGGGACAGACGAAGGGTGTCTCTCAGGCGCTAAGTGGATTAACTTCCAGCTTAACGTAAGTGACAAGCGCAACGGGCCCTCAGCCTGTCTCCAGCTACTGGAAAATGTAGTACTGAACACGCAGGTGTAATTACATTCACGACATTGGAGAAAAAAATTTTAAAATGTGGTTACCCTGATTGAACGTGAGCCTCCTGCGGATTCTCATCCTCATCCAAAAACGAAAAAGGTTAATTTGTTATTTAACGCCCGAATAAGAATTCTAATTGAAGCCTTTTAATCGGTGTTATTTTAATTTCCCGCCACCGCGCTTAGCTCTTTGGCTTTGAGCTAATCGAAATCACTTTCTCTTTCTGTTGACCGCCGAGTGAGAAGAGAGATTAAATATAATTAAAAGGCGCCAGCTCGACGTCATTTGCGTACCCTGTTATTCCAGAAGACGACATTCGGGAGGAAGGAGAGTGGAGGGGGATGCGATTTTCCGTGTGCGCGGAACAACGGGTTTAACTTTGACGGACGGAAAAATAAGAGGATCCAGGTGCGCAGCGAAGTGGTAATTGATGCAGTATCAAACGGAGGTGGTTTGGGATAAGGTCGAATGAGGCTCGCGCGGTCGTTCGAAAGGGGTAGATAAAGCGGGGAAGGAGGCTCGGGGAGAGAGAGCTTTAGTTTGACGGAGTGGGGAACGGCTCGGCCGTTCTGCGAGTATGACCCACGCAGCGCAGCCCACTCGTTAAAGAAGAAATGAGGGTCAAATGGGATGAGAAAATGCTACTGCGGGGTCGAATGGCGGAGGAGGGCGGAAATGCTGGTTCGAACAGGATGCTGAGCATATGGAAAGAACGGGTCAAGAGTAGTAGGGAGAATATGGATCGGGGGAAGGCTGTAAGGGGGCGTGTGGAGGGAAGGTTGTAAATCAGGGTACGGAGCTCAGCAGTTTCCCAAGGTAGGAGGCATATGAGGTGTTTCAAGAGGACACAGAGGAATTTCAGGGATATGGCCGTACGAAACCGGATGGCAAAACTGGCGATTCTACTTTTCCCTCGCTTGCTGCTTTCCATACATTGCAAAGGCTGGAAACTGGTTCGTTGAGGCTTAAAGGTTTAGATGAAAGCTCGTTTCAGAAGGTCGCGGACATTTATGGACGCATGAAAGATGCTTTTCACTTTTAACGAAATTGAGTCGGAGCGTTTGAGTTGTGTGGTGACAGTTAAATTAAAATTGCGAGATATATGAACATTTTTTTACATGTAGTATTTGAATGAAACCTCTGCGCATCATTTTATGCATTTTATCTCTACTATAAATATTTTGAAGAATATGTTTGTTTGTGCATTGATAACGCAACAACTATAGAACGTAGAAGCAAGATGAAGGTACCATTTTAACCGCAATAAAAAGTTAAGCAAAATGGGCAGGTTTTTAAAGCGATTTGAATTAACTTTTTCGTTTAAAAAATCTTGTTTTCTTTTAATTTTTCCCATTTAAATAACATGGGAATGAGCGTATTGTTGTATTAACGATCTACTTAACGACCGTTATAAACAATACCAAATTTAACTAAAAGAAATAATATACACCTAATATAAACTAATTGTGAGTAGGGAAGAAAGAAACACTAAAGTTATTCAAATAAGGACAATCTCCAAAAAAAACTATAAATCTGGCTAATTGTTTCAAAAGGTAATCGGAAGACAGTTTTAATGTGAAATTTTATGCATTCTGCATATTCTCTATACTTAAGCGACAGCGAAATTTGTTTTTCATTAACAAATAAGATTAAAAATTAATAAGGTGAAAGATATCTCAGAAAGTACAATAAGAAAACTTCTATAACAATTTTTTAATTTAAACCAAAATTTATAATCATTAACTCTTCCTCCCTTGAACGACTATATGTACACTTTGCTTTCCTTTCAACTGAACATTTTTATGGCTGAATTAAGCCAATTAAAACAACACGTTCAATGTCGTACTAACATACTTTTTATCGCCTATATATCTCCAAACGTGTTTCCACCGGTTGCATCCCTAGAGCTTGCAATTCCTGCCCAAGGTTTTAATATTTTTGAGATTCATGACCACATAAAATGATGCAGTTTCTTTCCCTGGAGATCAATTCGAGTGAAATAACTATATTTTAAAAGTGATTCCATCGACTGTTTATTATGATTATTTTATATAAGAATACAGTTGCCAAATTCGTCATTAAAGGATGCGGGAAAAATTTATTTATTTGGGCAAAAGATGGGAAGATAAGAAATATTGCATACCATTAAGCACTACAATAAAAATTAATCTGCTTCTGTTATTTGGTTTAAATCTCAAATCTTCCTCAATATCATTTATCTTGACTTAAAAACCCGAGCAACGCCGAGTAATTTCAGCTAGTTTTATATAAATGTAGTTATGCTGCTGTAGTTGAAAACTTTCAGAACTTTCGGAGAAAATATTTAAATGCAACATATAATCCGTCATATTTAGTTTTGTGTTATTTCTATACATGTATGAGAACCTGAAAGACCATAAAATAAGGTTGTCCTACCATTTCGCGTAGGGTCCCATACTTCATGTTTTTCTTACACTCGAGCCAGTGAGCGAATCTAGGAAAGGTGAGTCAGAATTATTCAGCCATTGTCTAACGTTGCGCCGTTTAAATCGCTTAGATAATATTATAAACCATAATTATTATCCATTATTTTGATTTTATGCTTTTTCACACAAAAAAATTGTTCTATTTAAGTAGGATATAATTTTTTTCTGTTAAGAAGTAATATTTTTCAATTTGGTTTTGTTTGAGAATGTTAATTTTATCTGCGCAAGTTATGAAAGTGGAGCGGGTCGGATAAAACACTTTCGCGGCCCGGATTCGGGACTTCTATAAACCCTTTAAATGTGAGGCGAATACGACTAATTAGCCATTAAATTTCGTTAATATGAAATAAAGAGAAAGAAGAGTTAATAAAACCTAGCCGGCGAAATGCATTTCAGACGAAATTACGCGATTTGATTATTGTATCCTGCGATTATCTGCAAGTTTCATCGCTCGCGTAGAGCGGATTGAACCACACGTTAATCAAAGTGGAGTTGCATGCGCGAGTATTACAATGCGACGGAAATACTATCGCCCGTTTGTTAATGACGCTTCAGCACCTTTATCGCCGTAATTACTTCCGCGAAAACCTATGTACAACCCGATGACGTGAAAAATACGAGAAACACCTCCTAAATAAAGTGATAATTATTTTAATTAGCAAAATACCTGATTATTGAGTTATGATTCCTATTATAAATTGAAAGTACAATTTCTTTGTGGTTTCTGCCCAATTAGTCTCGAAAGCTTAGCGTAATAATTTATCAAGGATCGTAAATAACCCTTTTAGGATTTACCGAAGTTTGCAATTAAAGAGAAGATCCGGCGATCCATCGAAAATAAAATTCCAAACGGTTGCGCATTACCTCAATAAATAGGGTGCCGTTAAAAAAGGACACCTCCATTAAAATTGCCCATCTCAGTAACGCGCGGCTACAATTTTAATCGATTCTCCGAATCCCTCTCAAACAAATTGCTTTTGTTAGCCGGAGAAAAGCAGCCGATTCTAGAGTGCAAAAACTTGAACAAAGAATTTATATCGATAAACTTAAGTGTTAAAGATTTAATTATAAAAAATTTAGTACGTAAAAAGTTTTAAGCCCGCGATTAAAGAAGAAGTAATATATTTGAATAAAATCAAGGATAACGAAGACTTCTACGAAAATTCAATGAGTTAGTTTTATACCATGAAATCAAAATGTATGCAAAATTATTTCATTTTTATTAACTTCTGTGTTTGGTCGCTCCTTCTATCTTATGATTGGCGGAAACGCCCGTCAAAAACGAAGGGCATGCATGAATAATATTTTTAAAATTTAAGGAATTACCTTTCTCTCGCCCTTCCCTCCCTTCATCTTCCTCTCTCCCCTTTCACCACCCCCCTCAAAAGTTAGCTATCCCCGCAATCTGACGGAATTACAAACAATAATTTGTAGAGTGTTGTAATGCCCCTATATCTAATTCCGCCGGTGGTAATGGACACGATATACTCACAGACATAACTCATTATTTAAATAGAAGATAACATTTATTGGGACAGAAGTCTACGCTGTATTTTAACTGATATTGATTGACATAGAATGGATGATTAAGTATATTTTAACGCTTATTCTTAGAGTAACTGTTTTATTTAATTTCCAGAACCAGGTAATCAATGAACTCACCAATGAAATATATATATATATATATAATTATATTTTTGAACTGAAAAAATTGCAGCTTCTTTCAGCCTGTTAGTCTATCGAGTCTTGATTATTTTTTATCCAATAAAACCCACAATTTAAAAACTAAATCACGGACCATACTCCGTTAAATGCCAACTATCGAGCGAAATTAATTTGGCCGCGAAGCCGTTTAATTGGTATTAGTCCGATAATGACCTTCGAACCGATGATATTATTTCCCTTCGAAACGTACGAGAACTCCGGGTTTTAACTATTCCTAAGGCTCTTAGCCCCGCGCCAGCTTTTAGAGAGGCGATTCGAAAATGCGACCATAATTTGTACCCCTCGAAGTTTACGTTTAGGGCGATTATTTATCTCCCTTAGAGGAGTGGAGACGAGAAGAAAGAGAGAAAACTTTTGCGCGCGTAATGGCCAGACTGTTGGCAAACCGATGGTACACGCACTCTACCCCTGATCGGTAATGACTGCTTCATGGCTATGCTCTCTATGCGCCGGAGTGGGCTGCGGTCGAAGGCAGAGAGAGAGAGAGGGGGGGGGGGTCACCGTAGGAGAAGCAGGGAGGACACAATAGATTGGCTATGTGGCGAGGCTCGGGTGGAGGATGGTATGGTGGGGAAAGATGGAGAGAATGGAATGGAAACGGATAAGGGGAGAACCGAGCCCACCCGCCCAACCCCACATTTCCCCCTTTGGGAGAACGGAGCAGAGGGCGTAGGGACGGAGGTAAGACCTTAGGGTCATATAGGGTTTTACATGTGGGTTGGCCCGGTTCGATAACCGTAGTGGAGCGAAAACCCTTTATTGGAGCAATTATGGTCCTCCTTTTGCTCTCTCCGATTAATTAGCACTTGGAAAGGGGCGGTCTGGACGGAAGAAGTGGGAAGAGTGGCGAGGGAAAAGGGGTATGCCAAAAAATAGCGGTTAAAACATGCAACAAAGGGGACCAATAATCATTATCGTTACCGGGGAGGTGTAAATTTACGCTTTGGGGCGCTTTGCCAAGTTTTTTTTATTAGCATTCTTTGCGGGAGTACTTTCTCTATCGGGTTCGCTCCCTAAAAGTTGCTGAGTGAATATAATCGTATTTAACGATCGACCGCATTCATTAAATGATGAGGGAATATAAATCAAGGTGGCGTAAAATGGTAGAATGGACTTTTAGAAGAATATTTTAATATGTAAGCAAGACGGAATAAACGTAAAAATACCCGTTATTTATGTAAATATTAGTTGAAATAATTTCACCGGGATATTTTAGTTTTAATTTAGTTTAAATAAAAAATAGGTAATAAAAATTGATATACTTTATGAATGTTTTAAATTAATTTATGTAAGCTTTTCAATTCTTATGACACTGAAATATGTTAAAATATAAAGCTGAATTTAATAAAATGTAATTATTTAATTTGCGTAAATTATTATCCATTCCTCAATTAAAATTCTTTATATGAAAGAGGTCTCAGAGCAGTCTGAGAATGGTTTTATCTTATAAGATATCTTCCAAAACTTCAAATGTCATAAGTACAAAGTTTTGTTATGATACACATATTTGTAAAAGTATATGCTTCTATTGCATAAACTTCAATAAAAAATGTAAACCACCCGATTTTTTTCATTCACCGTTTTTTGAGTAAAACGTTGAGTTTTATTTTATCAAATGGACTAAGGGAAAAAATATTTTAAAATTGAATAGCATCTCTGAATTTAAATTAAACACATTTTTTGATCAATTTTCATTTATTTTCTACATCCAGGACACTATAATCGTAATTAATATCACTAAATGAAAGCCCTTTTTGATGGACAAATATCAGCCGGCAGTAATTTTTTCTATCTCGTCTTCTTCTGAATGCCAAAAAAGAGCTTCGCCCATTTTTATATTCAACTGTTTTCTCTCGCCCGTAATACCTCCGAAGTTTCAAATGCACCTCACCGAGACAAGCGAATAATGACCACTTGTCCAACGACTGCATTCCAACCGTAGCGTGTGTGTTTGTGTTGGCGAGTCGCGTGTCGTGAGTGGCGCCTCTATTTTCTTTCTCTCCCAAGGGACAACAGGGAGAGGGAGAGAGAGACAGAGAGAGGGGGAAGGAGAGAGTATGGCCTCCCTATAGTGGACGCAGGCGGCTCTCGCGGGTTCGAAGAGGATGAGGACGGACACCCACCTCCGGCGCTAATGTGGAGCGTGTCGATCGTTTCGAGCAGCGTATCGACGTGATTGGAACGTTCAGGAGTGGTACAGGGAAAGAGAGAGAGAGAGAGAGAGAGAGAGAGGGATAGGAGGTGGAAGGAGGAGGAAAAAAGAAATGCGGAGGAATCAAGGATGTGAAAGAGAGGAAGGGCAGAGTAGAGAGGGAAATGAGACAGGAGACACTAGGAGAAAAGAAAACGGGAATAAAAATGGAAGAAAATGGAGAAAGGTAGGAGAAAATAGGAGAAAAAGAAAGATATAGAGGAGATGAGGTTGAATGGAGAAAGAGTTGAGAAAATCGGATGGAAAAATCGTGTAGAGGAGAAGAAAGGAGGAAAAGTAGAAAGAGGAAGGAGATAAGAGTGAGAAAAAGTAAAGAATAGTAAGGGAGAATAACCGGGAAAAGAGAATAAACAAGTTAGGAAAGAGCTGCTGAAGCAGAGTTAATGGTTTTTTTTTTTCAAAAAAATATTTTAGACGGTAAGACGGGCAACGAGAACGTGCAGAAAGAGACTAAATTACTAAATTGATTGAGGAGTGAACTGTCTCTAGCTGATTTTAATTAGGAGTCAGCAAATCCGACAGACAGGCAGACCAACAGACCTACCTCTACAGGAAAACGTGCAAAATAGGAGATAGAAGATAGGAGAGGGTAAGGAGAGAGATAAGAAGAGGGAGGATCAGAGAGAGAGGTAAGGAGAGAGATGATAGGAGGGTTCTACGTCAATTCGTCGCGTGAAGTTCGTCGTGGGCCGTTCGTCGCGTGTCAAATTCGTCGCATGACAATTTTGTTGCAAGGCAAATTCGTCGCATGGCCATATCGTCGCAATACAAATTCGCCGCAATTCAAATTCGTCGCAATACAAATTCGTCGCAAATTCAGGAACCGTTTAGGAAATAGTAAATATTTTTGTTATTTTTAATGTCACGATTTGTATAGTGAAATCCCGAGTCGCGCATTGGCAGTGAAATGTTCCGCCGTCCAAGATGCAGATAAATTTTCGTCCGATTTTGTTTTCCATATGATATAAAAATATCTGGCAGTATTTTTTGGTAAATACTCTTCTCACTCAAACATATGTAAATTTTTTCCATTTCCATTCTTTCCCTTATAACATAGCTTTTTATGACTACTCTTCCAGTATTTCAGCAGGGACAACCACGTATAAACACGAAATAAAATACAAATGAAAGTTTTTCGCAGGACCCTCTGTCAATCCGGAATCTATATATCGATGAATCGAGGAAAAGAAAAAGGATCTTGTAACTTTAACTCTCCGTCGGCCATTTAGGATGAAACAAAATAAGATAACATATATTATTAAATTATTTTGGAAAAATTGAAAGATTACACCAAAACCAAAATTCGACTTTCTTTTAATTAACGAACACATGTTCCCTTAACATTCCCCTATAATTATGTCCGTTCTCCCCATCTCTCCAACGCGTCGTCGCGGCCAACGCGCGTAACGTATCAAGCAAGGCCTCTGATTGGGTAGCGTCAGTTCTCAACGTCCGTAACGCGTGCATGGAAACGCACGTTAAGACTGTTTTTCACATTTTACTTAGAATTCACTTTCCGTCATCCCATCCTCCATAGTATCATTCTTTTCCTTTGCCTTATCTTCCCCTGGTTTTTCCCTTTCCCTTTAAAATTCACTCCTTCCACTAATCACCTAGGACTCCCAGTTTTATCCACTCTCTCTCCCACTCCCTCCCCAACCAACCTTAACCCCACCTCCCATCTTTCCCCACTTCTTCCTCTCTTCTCCCCTCCTTTCTCCACCTTTTTGTTTCCTTCCCAACCTCCAGTGTATGGCCATATATTTTATGATTCTTGTTGCCTAATTTATTCGGGAATTATGAGGTCTCGTCAACCCTTCCCATACACTAAATATGGTATATTGCAGGATTAATGAAGAAAAGGATTTCCTATTTCATCAAAGATTCCTGAATTTGCGACGAATTGGCCATGCGACGAATTCGCCATGAAAGGAATTTGCCATGCGACGAATTTGTATTGCGACGAATTTGAAACTCGAAGAATTTGAAACGCGACGGATTTGAAACGCGACGAATTGCCGCGCAACAAATTGACAGGACACCTGATAGGATAGTGAAGTATATGGGAGGTAAGGAGAGACAGGATAGGAGAGAGGAAATAAGAGAGGAAAGGAGAGAGAGAGGATAGGAAAAAGAGAAAAGGAGGGGTAAGGACAGAGAGGATAGGAGAGAGAAGTAAGGTGAGAGGTAAGGAGAGAGAGAGAATAAGAGTGGAAATGAGAGAGGAACGGAAAGAGATATGGTAGGAGAGAGAGAAAAAGAGAGGTGAAATGGAGAGGTAAGGACAGGAAGGATAGGAGAGAGGTGAAAGGTAAAGTGAGATAGGAAATGAAAGAGAAAATGAGAGAGAATTGGAGAGAGAGAAAAGGAGAGGTAAAGACAATGAGGACTGGAGATAGAATGATTGATTGATGTGGTCTTTATTTGGGGCGAGATTGAGATTAA
This sequence comes from Tanypteryx hageni, assembly GCA_028673005.1. Lineage (NCBI taxonomy): Eukaryota > Metazoa > Arthropoda > Insecta > Odonata > Petaluridae > Tanypteryx > Tanypteryx hageni. Next base: position 127,523,663 of record CM054114.1, read on the forward strand.
GAAGTCCCATCCTCCACCTAAAGGAGAAAAGGAGAGAGAGGATAGGAGAAAGAGATTAGGAGGAAGATGATAGAAAAAAGAGGAAAGGAGAGAGAGGAAAGGAGTGAAAAAAGGAGAAGGAGAAAAGTAGAGAGTGGAAAGGAGAGAAAAGGAGATGAGAAAAGGAGAGGGAAGGAGAGAGAGGAAAGGAGAGAGGAAAGGAGAGAGAGGAAAGGAGAGAGAGGAAAGGGGAGAGAGGAAAGGGGAGAGAGGAAAGGGGAGAGAGGAAAGGGGAGAGAGAGGAAAGGAGAGAGAGGAAAGGAGAGAGGAAAGGAGAGAGAGGAAAGGAGAGAGAGGAAAAGAGAGAGAGGAAAAGAGAGAGGAAAGGAGAGAGAGGAAAGGAGAGAGATAAGAGAAAGAGGTTAGAAGGGAGTGGTAGAAGAGAATGGATATGAGAGAGAGGATAAGAAAAAAAGAAAAGAAGAAAGGAAGCGAGAGGACAGAAAAGAAGATAGAAAAGAAGATAGAAGAGAGAATAGAAGGGAGGATAAATAATAAGGTGAAAAGGACGTGTGATGAGAAAAGAATTAAAAAAAACAGTGTGTAAAAATAGGATAGAAGAAGAAAGAAAGGGGTTGTATGAGGAAGAAATGAGTGAGAGGAACAGAAAGAAAGGCGGGTTATGTAGGAGAGAGTGGAAAGTGCAAACATGAGCTTAGACGTGAAAGGGACAGAATTGCGCAAAGTAGGTTGGATATCCGACGAGAGAGGAAAAGTGAAGGATTGGTTGAACGCGCAATTGAATAGTGTATGTGAGAGAATGGGCGGGAAGAGTTGGTGGAAATGTAGCCCCAATCTAGAGTCTAGACCCTCCCACTCTCTCCATCTACCACGCACTTAAAGAGAAGTAGCGAGCACGCGAACTGAGTGCTTTTTGGCTATCGGAATCATTTGGTATTTCTCGAGGGAAATTTATTCCGTTTCAATCCCCACTCCAAAGCCATCGTTCTTGAAACGGAGGTGTTGATGGGAAGAAGGTTGTAATAGTTTTCAGCAGAATGGCGCAGTTTTCACATCAATCAAAAAACCTGAAACTATATATTGTTTCACAATAAAGGTTTCCTTAGACTACTATCAATTTAGCACGTCTTTGTTAACTTTCTAGTTTGAAAACTGGGAAATGAATTTTTTATGCGTGCATTAAATACTACCGAAGGAATCTCTTAGTGATTATATTAGCCAGATTAATATTTTGTTATGACTTTAAAGCGTGAGAATTCAATTATCTTTACTCTTTAACAGCGAGTACGTAAATTTAACGAATGCTAACACGATGTTTAATCGATTATTTTTAACCATGGCCTTGAAATAACTGCAGTTGAAAATGCAAGTTTCGCATAAAAAGTAATTAAACATAATTCGGATAACAAATAAAATACCAGTATTAGAAGAAATATGACGGGCGGTAAAAAATGTATTTCTGTATCGTAATTATTGTAAACTATAATTATTTGTAACGATGGTTTATTACTGATTCTCTTTTCTATCTTTCAATCCTTTGTTCTGAGCTGGACAATAAATAAGAACAAAGAAAAATGAATGTATAAATAAATAAATTGATATGTCTGCAAATTAATTATTTGAGTAAATAATATAAAACATTCAAACTTTCGGTTGATATTTTTCATGAATTACAATCCAGATTTTCATTGCTTCCTACGATTTAACAGGCTTGATTTTGTTTTAAAGGAGGTTAAACAAATAAGAGAAATGCGCTAACCTTGCCCAATTAACACAGCGCGGAGCGCACCAAAGGCATAGTGAGGGTAATTGGCTAGCATAGAGGACAACGATCTCATGGTATGGAATAATTGACGAATTTATGCGCTTCAAACATCCAGGTGCACGCTTCAGCGGCCGAGCGTTTTGGGAGCGCCAATTGCCGACCCTATCGTATACTAGATTCAAACCGGAATCGTGCTCACTTACTCGCATCGTTTACCAACATTTCCACTCCGTTGTCATACGAGGAGGTAATGTCTATTACCGTGGATCATGACCTCTGGCGATCGTTAAGTTACGCCTTAAAATGAATCAATTAACTAATCTTCCGAAAAATATTGTTTTTTGAATATTTTTTGCATACTCGCTGATTTATCGTGGGGCTTCATTTTAAAATTCGAAAACATTAATAAGGCGATGAAATAAGCCTGAAATGAGACGGTTTCGAATCATTATTGATTTTTTAAAACTGAATTAAAAATTTGAAAATGTTATGCCATTGTGATGAGTTTCGGAGTAAAAAAAATTACATCAATTTAACAAGAAAAAAAGTTTACTCCATAAATGGAATACACAGAGATTTCAAGGGCGTTCTTCATAGGATTTACAAATAAACTGGTACCAAAAGATTGGGCGTTTCTCGAATCTTTATCTCCGAATGTCTTGATTATATGCCCTTGCGGACATTTTTTTATTGTACTCGATTCGAAAAAAATGGTGAATAGATAAGTTACAGATCGTTTAAGACGTAGGGCGAGAAAAATATGGTATTTAATTATTCCTTGACGGAAGCCATTTATCGAGATAAAAGTATACATTTATTCAAGTGTGAAGTGTAAGTTCTGATCGACGGAAGTAGTTCAAAATTATAATATGGTGATCAATTTCAATAAGGATCACTCATACCTATTCTAAGCAAAACGCATCAAGTGGTTCATAATATGAAAGTCACGACAGACGAAGGGAAGGAAAGACGGACGAGAGGTGCCCATAAACCGTTCCGCTACTACCAATTCGCCCGTAAAGAACGACTAATAAGGTATGCCAGAAATATTATTGGAATGTGCAAATAAATTAACTTTGAATTACATATTTAACTATAATACTGTGACCTATTAATTTTTCAGTGTCTCCTCAACAAAAATAAGGTACAAATACTACGAAAGAAAAAAGAACAGAATAAATAAAGCGACAACAGACCCATAAAAAATGAGGGTTCACACGAGTCTCATTCAAAAACATTGATTTTTATGTGGTAGAAATTACATAAATTATAATATTCTGTAGAGAGCGTGGATGGAAAAGGGATGCGACCGAAATTCACAACAGAGGGTGAGGATGCAGTGTCGTAAATTCGGGAGAGAAAAAAAAACTCCGCGCATAGATTTAGGCGAATAAAACGGGCGTGAAAGGGGATAAAGAGACGCGACAAAAAGGGTCGACTGGGGAAAAATGAATGAAAACAACGCCACCTATCGCCAATGGGGATCAAGCGTATGGGAAAAAAACACGAAAAACGGGCGACGGCAAAAAGAATAGAAAAGAGAAAGAAAATAGAGTCGAAAAGAAAAGATTTTATGTAATATATTGAAATGCTGTTGAAGAGGGGACGGAAGTTTGATCGCCTGATGGAAGAAGAAGGCAAAGAAAAAACGGATCTGGTAGAAAGAATTAAACAGTAAAATCTGAAAGAACAATGGCATAAAAGAAAGACTGGAAAAGAATTAATTAATTAACATGTAGAGTGTCATCCATGAGCGATAAAATTATCGAGTTTTTTAAAAAAAGTGGTTACACGGCCACATATTCAGTTGAAAATGTCTCGTTTTTAATGTAGACATTTATGCTCAAAATTTCAGCTTTCCGTCTTTTATACCTTCGAATATAATAAAAACATTTTTAATAGCCCCAATACCAGTGTTTCTCAACCGGGGTGACATCACACCCCATGGTGACGCGAGAGTTATTGAAGGGTGACGCAGATATTTGATAAATTCACAGTGTATCATATTGTGGCTTATAAAAATAAATAAAACCAGAAGAATTCCTGCCTCTGCTTCTTTGAATGCATAAATTTTGATCTTTATGTTGTAGATAAGGCCTAATTTATCTTTAAAGATGACTTGAAGGAAATGGAACATTAAACGGGGTGACGCAGAGCAGAAATGGGGCGACGCAAACAAAAAAAGGATGAGAAACACTACCCTATACGAACCTGTTTATCTTTTAAAGCTCAAATCTAAAGAAAAACAAATGATAGCTGCACAGAAATCTACACGCCAAATATCAATCTTTCATTTACGGTGTCTTCACAATTTCCATTTAATCAAATAAACGGACAAATGGACGGACAGACAGGCGCCAAAATAAAATTTTAAGAGCATTTTAAAAAAATCGGTACAATATCTGTTACACAAGCTTTCTCATACACAACATATGGCCACACTACTATTTTCCGATGGGAAAAACTCCTAGCGATAGAATACGATCAAACCGCGGAAAATGCCTTCTGCACGTAAATGGTATTAATATATTAATTATCTCATGTATGTAAAAATCAAACTTGATAAATAGTTATATCATACATGAATATAAAGTATTTACAGACTGATGAAGTGACGAAGACATATAGGCGCTTAAGCATTATTGCTGTAGCTGGGCGTTACAAACTATATACTCTAATGTCGCTGGACGCTATATAAGTATTTATTGAGAAATATGGCCTATGCAGTATTGTTTACGACTACAAGTTTTAGAAGTGAGTGAATGTTAATTTAAATTGTTGGAGCCATTTCTGAATAAATCGTGTATGTGTGTATTTCTGGCTAATCAACCGCTTGGATTATTATAGCTATAACTCCTTCCGCACCAGACACACCCACAAGGGAGGAGGGAAGCCCGGTGCCGGCATTAGTCTACTCTTAACGAAGATCACCAAGTGGACCAACGGCTTAACGTCCCTTCCGAAGGACGGAACGCTGACTTTGCGCGGTCTCTTCAAACTACACAAACAGGGAGCCGGGCGACCTTGGAAAAATCCTACTTTCTCAGTAATCGTGCCTGTTGCCCTTTCGAGCGGTAGGCGATGAATAAATTGTAATTTTGCGAATATCAACAAGAACAAACTGCCCTTCACTGTTTCGCTACACCGTTCATCTCTTCATGGTTTCCATTATATTAGGTAATGCTATGCCTAAATTATATGTATCATTTGATTTTGTTGAACCGTCAAGGCGCTAGGGCCTCGCATATATAGACGGACAGACAGGCGGTATGGCAAAAATAAATTTTGGATAGATGAAACGTGCATTTCCGTTAAAATCACCGAGTCAATTTTTTTTCAAGGTTAAAAAACATTCTCTATATACTACGTATAAAGTGAAAATGTAAAATTTGCGGATTCAAAATAAATTCGTGGATCGAATCGACGCGCTTTTGAAATCGACGGTAGGAAAATTAATTTTCAACATTGTAAGGGGTTCTCCGGTACAAGTCCCAAGGATGTACGTTCTTTAAAATGTAATTTTAAACGCAAATAAACACACTACACCCACTCCTTTGTTATTCAAATGGAGGAACTACCTCCAGTACGGGGCACATTTTCCTGCCACTAGAGGTCATAGCTGGAGGTAATAAAATCAAGCTGTTTCCAACACTGTTCTGGAATTGAATTCATGACGTTATATTAGACGCATTACCTGAAGGCCTCTTTAGAAGTGAATCTCTTTAAATCTGAAAGAGTGGTTAAAATAGATTTAGCCGTTTTTGAGCTATTCATCATTCTTGAGTTGAATAATTCTATATATCAGAGGTGGCCAAACTTAAGCCGCATACGATAATCTTCAAATGGGGAGCCGGTGGTGTAGTGCTTAGAATGCTGGCCCCGCCAGCTAAAGCGACACCCGGTTGAAGTTCCTTGAAGCGATGACATCACATTCCTTGGCGTCAATACGGACAAAAAACTCTACGAAGCATGCCACCCAGGCCGTCCATAAAACACTTGGATCAAAGATCGCGTTGGGCCCGCTTTTACGGTCTTCGGCAATCTCGGAAAAGAGGAAAATTCTTCTTTACCTTTCTACTATGAGACCTGTGTTTAGATATGCCTCTCCCGCATGGAGTGGGAGACTATCGGCCAAAGGTTGGCACGCCATAGAGATAGCGGAAAGAAGCTGCCTTCGGACGATCCTGAGCCTGGGATGGATCCCACATAATGAAACGCTTTATGCTCTCACGAGTTTGACACCGCTCCGGGAATATCTCCAACAAACTGCCGTCAAGTACTTCGCCAACCTGAAGAATAAAACCCCGGAAGTCTTGCGAAGACTGTGACAACGCCAAATGCCGTGGGACTGCCACACGCCAAATGCCGTGGGACTGCCACAAACGTGCCATTGCTGCTACAGGAGAAGAAGACCATCTCCCGCTGAAGAGGAGGCGAATTACTTAACTGGGAACGGCAGCCCAGACGCACGGTTAGTTTAATCCGGTAAGAACTGGTCACGGCATAGCTAAAAAATCTGCAGATTGAACAGCGCATCGGCAGTCTGAAAAAAAGGAAGGCAAACTACGTCCGCGTACGACACCCGGTTCGAATCTTGTAGGATTTTTTCCGAGGACTCCTGTCCCCCTATTTGTGCTCGTTGGAACTATGGAGATGAGGAGGAGCCAATAAGAAAAAGAGAAATGAGGAGCGCGCTCAAATCAGCACTCAGTCCTTCGGAAGGGACGTTAAGCCGTTGGTTTCCTTGATGCTCTTTGTTAAGAGCAGGCTAAAAGCCGACACCAAGTTTCTCTCCTTCCTTCGTATCCGGCTATTCATTGCACTACCTCTCAGATACCCATTGCTCGTAGGCAAGAGGTGAATCAGCTAGGACCATACAAGAAATTAATCCTCAAACAATATAATTTGTCTGGAAGCCAACCTTCTTCTTAAACATTTTAAACTGATCAGAAATTCATTATAATACATCTCAGATACCTATTGCGCGTAAGCCAGAGGGAATCAGCAGGTGGTAATAGAACAATAAGAAAGTAATAAAAAATCTTCAGAAGTTCGAGAGCCGCAAGACAAACATTCTGTAATTGTAAATTTACAAACAGTGCAACAGCCTGTATCCGAAGCTATTCTGATATAATGCATGTCCTTTATATAGGCATCTCTAACACGTCTCAAGTCACACTGCGTCATTGTGCCTTGTAGTGAAAAGTGTTGACACGCCCCTGAATGTAAATTTAAAAGAGTCGCATAGTTAGTTAAAAGAGCCGAATGTGGCTCGCGAGCCGTGGTTTGTCCACCCCTGCTATATATACTAGTAGAGAACCCGCAGTTTTACTGCGGGAAATTTTGATAAATCATTAGAAAATATGCTGATAATTGTAAACATTTTTAATTATAACGTAAACGCCACGTTTACTGTGTTGAATTACAATGCTTTATTTAGAACACAATAACTACAGACATTACAATAAGAGTAATACTTAATTACAATAATTTAAAATATTCCTGAATAAACATAATATATTTTTATAACTCATAAGATCGATATAAAAGTCAATTATTATTGTACATATGATATGCTAATCTTTTAATACTTGAAACTGAAGAAATAGCGTGTTATGCCAACTCTTATTTACGTGGATAATTAACTGTCTTCGAATTCATTTCAATGTCATAGGATTACGACATTGAGTTTGGCAACAATGTCGCTCGCAATGAAAAAGAAAACTTTTTCATTAAAAAAACTCGAGATTTTGTAGTTTAAAGCACAATTTTAGAAAAATTCTATCCGCATTTGAAATTTCACCATAGCAAAATGAAACATCATAATATTCTTCGTCATCGAATTTAAGTTTTGACTTTGTACGATGATTTTACTAATTTTAAAGTACAAATGAAAAATAGACTACACTCATTTCCTTATTTTTAAATGCGGAAAATGAAAACAGAAATATTAATAAATAAATAAATTGATCAAATGAATCGGTTAAAAACCAACCTATCACACTACACTCTTTATTGCGGTTAAGATGACACATTCCACTTGTCTTTACATTATGTAGCTTTTAAGTTATACATAGTTATACTTGACCGGACACCGCCTCAGGCATTAAGTTACCCGTACAAAATTTTGTTAAGTCAGTCAAAAGCCTGCGCGTTAAAAAATTACCTTAGAGAGGAAAATAATGATACATAGTCTACCCCTTGGCATTTTTTAATTTTCTGCGATTTTACAGCAATGTAGGTATATGAGTAATGCCGTCGTCACAATGTCACACAGTTACTCAATGTTAGTCTTATATCACGGAATATTCAAAAGGAAAACATTTTGTCATTAATGCTTTAAAATTGTTTCTTTTTATTGAAATAGTATAAGCATTTTTTCATGTACAATTAAGTAAACCACTTATTTAATTTTTTACTCATGAAATGTTACCAGCACAAATTTTTTGTACTTCACAATGTGTTATTTTTCATTTAATAATAATAGCCCATATCCTCCTTATCATTAAATTTCAAACTGATGCGTAGGTCTATTTGGGTTAATAAACATTAAATATGTAGATTATAACGAGTTTACTTACGAAAAGGGTAATATTACAGTATTGAAATACGCAAAGATTTTTTCTTTTAGTCAATCGTTTAAAATGCCCTCAGTCCACACGCAGTTAACTGAATAATAATTATCTGCAATTATCTACACCGGGATTACGATAGACGTTTACTGACGTGCCGTCAACGGAGGACTATCTATTATGATCGACGGGTGCAGTAGCGCCAACTATTACACGATCAATATTTATTGACAATATATAAGTATTGTCAACATTATTTATAGTGTAAATGCATTATTCATGGTATTGACGATACAAGATATTGATAGAAAAGTATTGTTGAGTTTCAAAATATTTGACGCATTGTCAATATTAATTGACCGTGTGGAGTGACTATTGTCAGTATCATTCCACGTGGTCTCACCTAAATGGCTGACGTGAAACAACGTGATGGGAAAGCTAAACTTCGACAAGGTTCCTTCCGTCTCTGTCAGCGTTGGCGCCAACGTACGTTGATCGTAATTAATAGCATGGTTATCACACTACCCAAACTTCTGAAACGCCACCGTCCGTTTCCGTCACGTCCGTAAACGTCGATCGTAATCTCGGCCTTACGCTGCGATCTACAATGTTTGACGTTGCTACAACAATAATTTCGACTCTTCATAAAAAGCGCGAAGGCTTAATAGACGCTGACTGAATCGGAGGTAACAATGCGGGTCGCCTTGGCCACACCCGACAAGAGTACGAAAAAGCCATAAAATGTCGAAAAGAAATGCATATTTCTGGCAAATTCTTCCGTGAAACGTCAAAACTTTGCAAGAATAAGATATTTATAATTTTAGCCGTAGAATTAAGCAGGAACAGAGAAAATCGGTTCATATTTACGTATTTTGATGTACCTTGAAAAATCGAAAATCCCGTGTAATCTTATGGGAAAATATAATCATCTCCCGGAGTCGAATCTGGGACTTTTTCTGGGATGTTTGATTTTTCTAGGGACCATCTCATGGGGGTTTAACGATTGTGAAAGTTCCTGCTCTTAATTATAATGTGTTATGTCCAAAAGTAGCGTGACAGACAGACGGACACTTGAGAATTATTTCTTATAGGATAGTATGATTTCGCGGTAAGTTCATATGAAAGTTGTTAAGAAATTTGAAAAGTATAAAAATGAACTTTAAGGGATAGTCTAGTTTTCCTATATTTTGAATTAAATATATATTACTGAATTAGTTTCTAAATGAAACATTTTTTGACAGTAATTTAGAAAGCCTAACCTCTTCCGCATATTCCGGGTAGGTAATACGTGCAATTTGGTGGACGTTACAATGGGTTTCAGTAATAATTGAACAAACTTATTATGTTGGGTGAGGGGGAGAGGAACCATACATAATATTTTGCCCGGTTTTTTCCTCTCCTTGCTACGCCACTGGACCCGAGTTACATCCGAACCCGCAGTATATAACCGGGGAGCACCGTAGTTACAGAGAAGTAGAAAGAAAGAAACACGGGGAAAAACCACCGAAAGAAACTCGTCGAAAGATGGAGAGAGAGAGAGAGAAAGAGACAGGTTGAGGAAACGAAAAATAAATTACAACTAGAAAAAAAGGAACCATCGAGAATGAAAAGAGGAAGTTTTTCCCCTTTGAGTGTTTCGTTCCGGGAGGAAAAGAGCTATGGAGAAGGAGAGAGAGAGGGGGCGAGGGAGAGAGTGAGAGGGGGAGAGAGAGAGGGGAGAGGGAGAGAGAGAAAGAGGGAGATGGGGTGAGAGGGAGGAAGAGAGAGAGAGAGAGAGGAAGGGAGAGGGAAAGAAAGTGTATGCGAGGGTGTTGGTGGAAGAAGTGGGTGGAGAGGAAGGGGAGAGGGGTAGAGAAGTAGAAAAGGAAGAATGCGAGCGACGAGGGCGCCTCTTTATATTTGGCGGAGGGAAACTCAACCAGAAGTGGCAAACGCTTAAGTGCTCCTTTAAGGATACGCTTTTCTTCCCACCCCGTCTTTTCCCTCCGTATGAGCATTTAAAAAAAAACCTCGGGATTTGAGATAAGATGCGTTCCGCGTCATTTCCCATTGGGACGCGGAAACGCACCCGAGTGGATGGGGGTTGGGAAGGAGTGGAACTGTGATGGGGGAGGAGGGCTCTCGAATTAAAAAGAATTTGTATTTATTTTTTTAATTCACTCATTCCCCGCGACTTGAACGCACGCACCCACGCAATGGATCCTTTCACGCAAGGAAAGAAAATGTAAAATAGAAAAAAAAAGACATCCTTGCTCAAGCAGGAGGTTGAAGCACGTTCCTTGAAGTTTTCAGGGTTAAATTTTACCTCCACTTTCGTGTAAGGAACAACCAATATGGTTGAAATATAGATCGTCACTAGACCTTCCCATTCGTGGAAAACTCACCCTTCTAGCTTCAGTAGTTTCATTATTATATCATTTCAAAATTTTTGAAATTATCCAACTTTGATGCCACCTAGAGGAAAATCTGTGAGCTACAAGGAAAATTCATAAATTGGCAAAAGCAGTGTAACTCAAAAAGAGTTTTCAAATATCTCGTAAAACATCAAGGGTGATTATGCACAGACAGACAGACTGACAGAAAGACGGATAGACAAGCACAGTGATCGCATTAGCAGGTTTTTGCTTTTAAGAAAACTTGCTGAAAGGGGAGAAAATAAATTCACATTAATTTTCCAGCTCACTCCCTCCTTCATAAACGACGACCCTCAAATTTTTACCGCGACACGTGCCCACGTACTGGATCATTTCGCGGAAGGAAAAAAAGAAATATATATATAAACCCCTAATTTCGTTCCCTGATAAAAAAACGTTTTTCTTAATTGAACGCACTCTGGGGAGATAACTCAAGACGGGAAGGAGGAGAAGAAAGAGCGATTCCTTGCGTGGGGTGTAGACAAGAGGGGAATAGGAGGGGGTGTGGAAGGGGAGGGGGGTAAAGGAAGAGTCCCTGAATCGCGAGAACAAATAGGAGAAACGCGCTCGCTTCTCGTGCGGAATTCGTGATGCAAAAGCGAAAAAGGGAGAAAAACGAGTTGTCGAATAATAATTGCGATATATCGAGGGAAATCGAGCCAATTAAAGAGGAAGGAAATAGCCTCCGCAGGAAGAATTTTCCTCGCGTAGAGTCTTGTAAGTGAAAGGAAGGCATTTGAGAATTTCGGACTTGGAATTTAAATAGACGTGTTTATTTATATTGCGCGGAGTGTTTCGGGAAGGGAGCAGAGAGGGGGGTGAAGGGTGGAGATGGGGTGCGTAAGGAATGCCGTGGATTTACGGTGAGGCGAGAGTTGGGGGGTAATGCAGCATTTGGAGCAAGGGAGAGAGAAGAAAATACTTCCAATTTAAATATTATCTTTATCAATCATGAAATAAGAGTAAACACATAAAAATAATATACATATATAATAAAAACCTAGCATGATTCATCTGTTTGGGCATGCACCCACAAGTTACAATACGTGAAATTTTGTTTTTGATAGTGCGTATAAGTGCTATTGTAATGGCCTGATTTCCCCATATCTAAATAAACTAAATTAATTTTTAATGTAACATTTACATAAACTTTACCGGTTAAAATCAGTAGTTTCAATAGCACATCATAATCGCAATGCTATGCAGGTATTATTAGTTTATGAGCTGTTAAAAGTTTTAGCTAAATGTTTTCGTTTTCTCGAAATATTTCGTATGAATTTTTCCTAATAAAAATGTTTACCTTCACCGTTATAAATATTCATTCATTACATTCTTCGTTATTTCTACTCCAGAATAAATTTTATGAACAAATACATTTACCACACATTTTTACCCCTATGAAAAATGGCTGTTTCGCATATGTATATAATTTTCTGGATGTTCTTATTCGAACAGCATAGCAACGGTTTGTTTACATAGCAACGCCAAGGTCCATAAAGTATTTACTTTACGGAGGTCCGTAAAGTAAATACTTAAGCAACGCAGATCGCATGTGGAGTCACGTGTATTGAGAAATGGAACTACTTGGACCAGTCTGCGACATATATCGGTTCTTTGCATTAGTTTATTAAAATATTATATCCTCACTTTAATGTATCGTCTGCATTATTTGCTTAATAATAACAGAGTTTATTGAATCTTATGTAATAAATTCACTTACAAAGGACGATCTTAGAGGGCCAAATTAGCGGAAGAAGAGGAAGAGGGAGAAAAAGAATAGGAATATTAGAGAATATAAAGCAGGATTACAGTACTTATAGAGATATAAAAGAGGCTTCTAGGGAGAGATAGAGAGAGAGAGAGAGAGAGATGGAGGCAGCGACTCAGCTGAAACCTGCCTTCGGACAGCAGCATGATGATGATGATGAAATCAGTTATTTGAAGATAAGGTTAGTATGTAAAAATTTTAAATCTATATAATATTGTTTATTTACACGATTAACCGGTATACTACTATAACTGTTTGTATGCAGCAAATATATATCAGCAACTTGAAACAGTGTACAATTGCGTCTACATAATAAGAAGATTAATCCTTGAAATTCCCGGAAATAATCTCTCATCTTGAGTTTTCAGTTACAAAAGGATAAAATGTGAAAGTTCACATTTTTCTTTCTTGAAAGACTCAATAATAACCTTCATACTGTAAGCCGTGGAATTAAAATTAATTTGCCTAATGCATTCGTTTCACATACTCCTCAAGAAGATATATTTGGTAGAAAGAGGCGGATTACTTAGTTCGAAAACTTGAAATGGTTGAGTGATGACGTAAATATATCTTCGTGTTATGAGAACGCCGCCATTTTTATGAACTGCGAAGGAAAACACCCCAAAACATCAATCACAATATCTCCATAAATTGGAGGAAAGAATAGCTGAGGTTATATCTGTAATATTAGACGTGTATTTTTCAAAATATATTTAAAATGTATAGTGAAGCCTCTTTATATATGTTACAGTAAAGGTACGTAATCGGGAAATATGTGCATTTACCGGTAAATGTGCACTTTTACAGATGTCTTGGTAAATGTTGAAATAAGTCAGAATAAGAAATGCTACACCTTAATAATTACGTTTATAACAAACAACATCGAGGGTTCGGCTCCACTGGTATATATTAAGATGAACGCTTCCCAACCCGAGGGGGGAACACAGTGAACGTGAGGAGGAAACAAAAACACCTCGACTAACGTACCCAACCCGGTGGGACCGAGTAAAATTTTCCTTCATGTTCAAATTTAGTTTAGTTAGTTGTGCACATTTATCAGGAAATTCACACATTTACCGGACAACGCATATTTATCGTACTTGTAAACTGCAACAGATGTTCGCGACGCCGCCATGTTGTGGTCTGTGTTGCGACATTTATCCACATTTACCAGTGTCTCTAGTTAAATGTGTACATTTCCCCAATCCAATCGGTAAAAGTATGTTATACTTACATTTACCGAACTTGGTGGTAAATGTGCACATTAACCGGGATATGTACACATTTACCGGACTACGCACATTTACTGTGACATATATATCACTTGCAACAGAAATTACAAACATGCAATGCCAAAAATATCTAAATGTACCGTAACTCTGATATAATTAATTCCATATCACGTATGTATACACACAGGAACATATATATGTTTACTTATTGATGCGCCAATAAATCTGGGTCTAAAACTTTGATTTTCAAACACATGCACAACAGTAATCTGAACAAGGAATGGATAAAAGTTTCAAGAAGTTTCTCCAACCATAGGACCTCCGTTATAAAACTCACTTCTCATTACTTCCATAGTTACAAAAAAGCACAACTGCAGTAGTTCCAATATAAAGTCTTTAAGGACGGCTCCCACTGGTGCACGCCGCGGCGCGACAAGAAATATTCTTACCCTGTTATTAAATGAACCCTCTCTTCTTCTCTGCAGCGGTTTGCACGGAGAGAATATTCTCTGCTACCGTGCAAGGGCGTGCTTCGCTGTGCTTCGGTGTGCCTCAGTGTGAGTGGGTCTTGCACGCGTGCGCACGGTTTTCTATGAGCTTCGTTAACATTCGGCAGTAGCCGCTTGCTTCCGTCACCACGTGACTCGTGCCGTTCTAACTGCCTAGACAATGCCGCGAACCCTCCCCCATCAGAAAACGTGCCTCTGCGTGCACGAGTGTGAATGCGTAGAAAAACCGTGCGGAGGCGCGCCGTGCCGCGGCGCGCATCAGTGTTACTTATGTGCAAGATATCTTCCCTCAACAGCTATAAACACTGACATATTGCATCTAGGTAAATGAAGCATTGAAGAAAATCCTCAATGAAATTTGAAATTTAAAAAGAAGTCAATCCCCTTACACATGCTTTTTAACTTATTATTATATGGTTCTAAACACGGCAGCAATAATGAAAATGACGTAATTTCACAGTATTCCAAATTTTTAATGCCTAAATTTTGAAGAAAAATGTATATTTGGTAAGTGGAAAATTGCCTCTCAGACGGTGAAGATTAAACGAGGACATTTTTATACGTATAAGTGTTGGTTTTATTTTAATGGCCAAAACCAGTTTCTTTTCCAGAAGAACCCGAAGCCTCAAATACATATTTTCTTTCGTTCAGCGCAGTCAATAACCTGGCCATAACGAAAAACTCCATACATCGATCCCGTTCACAAAGAATCGGAGAAACCCGCAAAATAAATACCAAGAGATATTTTCAAAGTATCGTATATCTTCCGAGCCATTTGTGCGCGAGAGGCGAAGCGGAAGAGAGAGAAGAAAATGGAGGGAGAGAAAGAGAGAGGAAGGGTGAAGGGGAGGGGGAAGAGATGAAAGGAAATAATTCTGCACTCAGGGAAGTGGTCGGAGGTCTAAGGAGACGCATGAAAGGGAATCTTTTAAACGCCAAGTTTCTCCATTTGTCTCAAATTTCCTTCCCTTCGCAAAAAAAGCTTTTTTATTCCGCACGATATCTTTCAATGCCAACGTGAAAAGGAAGAATTTTTTCTAAAAGTTCGGGATGAGAGAGAGGACGAGTCGTGTTTGTGAGTGTATATATATTCTAATTCAGCTTTTAATAACACAAGTTGTGTTAATAAATGTATATACGTACGAATGAATTTACCTGTGTGTGTGTGTATATATATATATATATATATATATATATATATATATATATATATATAAACACACACACACACACCTGCATGCATGCTAAATATATATCTAATATATAAAAATGAATGTGTTTATATTTATGTTTGTATGTGCCTTATACGTTTTTACACCGTTGAAGCTATCGAATTCAAAAGTTTCATGGGCCATCCTATGGACAAAAGGAAGAACTTGGTCTAGGTTTGCAGACCGTGGAGTCTCTTATACCCCATGGGGTCAACAAAATACTATTTCTATAAGAATGCATGGGAGATGGTGTGGAGAAACCCCAAAATGCCAAGCAGCCCTTCACTGATGTGGATATAAATATACCTAAATATTAACTTACGATCACCGGAAATGGCTTATTTTACGCATGTAAGACTGAATATTTTAATTCTGCTCATGTTTAGATGTACTACATGTTAAATCGCTCGAAGTTATCCTTTAAGCGCAAAATTTATTAACATTTTCCAGGCGGCAACAAAGCTAAATTACTTAATTGTTGTTCTCCTCAAAGGGAGATAGCCACGTAAAAGATTAATGCAAGGAAAGTCCACACCGTGGCGAGTCGTAGAAGAAGAATAGCTAACGCCAAGATAAAGGGTACAAATGGATAAAATATAGTCTATGAATACTTTTAAAGTGAGTCAAATGATTATTAAGGAATATTAGAACATTGTTATCTTTTACCTTTAGCATTGAAAGATTTATCGAAACATAAATCGATATATCTACTTACATTTGTTCGGTAACTAAGATGTTGCTTATTGTTTACGTTTTGGCTATTAGTATTAATATAATCCACATCATTTTATTGCTGCTTTTAAGTCTTTGGCGTATCTATCCATGTCGATATTAAGCAAGACGTCAATGCGTAAATATATTAATGGTAAAACTTCACAATACAATAAATAAAATATTAAATGTTAATGTAAACATCGCTTGCGTAATTAAGGAATGGGGAACGAAAATTCAGGGCTTATTAGGCACTTGGAATAATTTCTATTTTAATAAAACTGCTCGATTATGCCAAATATTCTTGGAAAAGCAGTCTGCTTTGATTATATGATGGATTCGCCATTGAGATACACCCACGAGCACAAGCCTGATTAAAATGTTTCAATGGTTTCTTTAGGTGGTAGTTAAAATTCCGTGTGTACCTCTTCTCCGAATAACTTATTTGAGAAATTTGGGGGCACTGACAGCGCGGGGCCCCGAGAAATAAAAATCATTTGCTACTTAAAAGAAAATTCTTTCCCGTGCAAAGCTGGGTAACTCCAGCTTGTGTGTGTGTATATATATATATATATATATATATATATATATATATATATATATATATATATAGATGTCAACAAGGTGTTGGGATGAAGCTGTAGCTGTAGCTGAAGAAGGAGTAGTTCCGAAAGCTTCTACGTTTGTGATGTTTCTGTGTTTTTGTGTTATTTTACGTGTGTCGCTTCGACATCCCCGGGGCCTCGCCAACCTGAAGTCGTCTGATTGGTGAGTGCTCACTGGGTTTCCTCATCCCAACACCTTGTTGACATCCATATATCTATTTTACCTTTCCTTTTCCGTAAGTTGTTATATATATTTCCCCGCATTGTGCAAGGTACTGCTGCGTACATGTATATATCAGGGGTGGCCAAACCGCGGCTCTTTTAAATTTCCATTCAGTGGCGTGTCAACGTTTTTCACTACAGAACACAATGACATAGTGTGATTTGAGACGTGTTGTGGATGCCTAAGGGACATGCATTACATCTGTATTGCTTCGGATACAGGTTTTATTTTACTGCTTGTAAATTTATGAGCGTAGAATATGGGTCATGCGACTCTCGAACTTCTGAAGATTACCGAATGCGGCTCCGAAGGCAAGTAGGTTTGGCCATCCCTGGTATATATAATATACCACAAGTAGCCTGTGCGTGCACTGTTCCATTATTAATGGAGGATAAATTTGGTTTTTCCTGTACTCCTGTTTCCCGCAATATTCTTCTTTTCTTGATAGCTATGTACCAGAGGTGGTCAAACCTACTTATCCTCTGAGCCGCATACGATGATGCTAAGAAGTTCGCGAGCCGCATGACATTCTGCTCTCATAAATTTACGAACAGTGAAACATAACCTGTATCCGAAGCAATTTGGATATAATGCATGCCCATTAGGCATCCCAAACACGTCTCGAGTCACACTACGTCATTGTGTCCTGTAGAGAAAAACGTTAACACGCCTCTGCATGGAAATTTAAAAGAACCGCATACTAAGATAAAACAGCCGTATGCGGCTCGCGAGCTGCGGTTTGGCCGCATCTGTTATATACCATACTCTTCTAATCAACTAGGATCTGAAATCTTATATTTCCACTTTATATTTTTTCTTTGAAGTTCTATTCCTAATGCCTCTTTAACTGATGTCTCTGTTGCGTAGGCTCTTCTGTTGAGTGGTGTGCGCAATTGGAGAAAAGAATATGGGAATATTTATGAGACTGTTCTAATGTATTGTAGGGCAAGTCTCGTAACAATATGTATGTACTGAAATCTTAAGGAAACTATGAAACTATGACGTCATGTCAGGGTATGGCGAGAGATAAACTGTGAGTGGTTAATGCTTCGCGGAGTCGGTGAAAGGATTCAGCGTACTTTCTTCAGGTAAGGTCCGATCGAGTTCACCTTTCTCTTTTTCATCTGCGCAATCATGATATTTATAAAAAGTTATATACCTTTTTTGTGAGTGTTAGTAGTAGCATATAAACACATGCCTTTCGTCCAATTCTGGCAAAGAGATAGCGTCGTGTTGGTAACCAAAAAAAGAAATCGACTACCGGACTACCAAATAGGATGAGGAAACGGAAGATATTTCGTCGCGCGGCGCAAAAGTTGGTGACAAACGGTTCGGTTACTATGGCTGCCATCGGGTGCCCTTGGATACGGAAATGGAAAAGGACGGGTGCGGTTTTGGTGGGTGTTGTGTGGGTGGAGGACCGATTCTTCTCTCCGTCCCCCCCCCCTCCCATGCACCATTTCCCTCCAACACCCTTTCTCCTTTCTCTCCGCTCAAAGAAAAAGATCTTTTCTCCTACGCATTTCCCACCGAGGGTGTTCTGGCAAACCACGCCAAAATATCCCCCCATTTCCGACCTGGCCCCTCCGTTTATGTTCGGAGAAAAGGAATATGAAATGCTGAGATAGTGCCCTCTAAGATGGTGAGATATACGCGAAAAGGAGACCGTCTTTTTTTCGTTATTGCTGCCGAGTGGCAGATGGTATCAAATGAACTTGTCATGCTTCTGGCTCGGAGAAGAAATGCGCAGTTATTCAAATGACGTTCTACCGATCTGCGGAACAACGAGAATAATGGCTGGCTTTAAATGTCGTATTTCTTACATAACAGAGAATTGAGCGAGCATTAATTATATCAGCGTGTGGAGACGGAATGATTCGCAAATCAGGTTTAAGGAACATTATTTTTACTTTCTCATATATTACGTAGTATATTCAGAAAGTATTGTAATCGTGAAAAAATTGACTTCGAGATTTTGATGGAAATACACGTTTTAGGTGTCCCTGAGACCATATAAGTGGTTTTCGCCATACCGTCTGCCTGTCAGTCTGTCTGTCTGTTCGCTGTTCTAGGGCCCAAACAAATACATAAAATCGGGTGATATCTCGTATTTGTGCAATATATCATTTTTGCAGACCCTTTTTTCATAAAAATGATGTTGCACATAAACATAGGATAGTTTCTTCTTGGCGATTTTTAGAATAATTTGATTTACTCAAAAATGGCTGCAGGGAATTCGATTAAAATCAATCCATTTACAGAGCATGATGTCACAAATAATACTACTTAAAATCACTATATGGCGTCCACTGGCATTTAAATGTAAGCAAAGCTACCTTACCTAAGCTCTATGACGTTACGTCTTCGCCTCGATCCACTCAAAATCTTACTACAGCATAGACGGATACACTAAATCGAATGATATCTCATATTTCCGTATCAAATCATTCATAATGGACACTCTGAAGAGTGAACGATATTGCGCAACAATTAAGGGTAATTTATTCTAGGACATTTTGAAACAAAACTCGATAACCTCAATGATGGCTATAAGGATTTTGATTAAAATCCATCCAATCGTAGAGCCTGATGTCACAAATAATACTAGTAAGTCATATGTCCCAAAAATTATTAAATGTTGACCAGTGGTATTAAAATATACGCTAAACTACGGTTAACTTTGATTTATAAGCGTTTTTCTTTTATAGGCGTACAAAGTCGACCAAACGTATATACGTATATGAGAAAGTCTGTGCAATGTATATTGCGCCGTTTATTTAGTTAATGTTAATAGCTGATTTGAATTTCAGCTTCTAAAGATACGATAAATGAATCTTTACAAAATGTAAATGTCTCGTTTTAATTGAAATAGATTTCATTAATTATTTATCAGTCACATATTATAACAATATCCGAAATTCTATCATTTCTTCTTATATTAGTAAGAAAGGATAATAAATTTTGTTCATACATTCCTCTAACAGAGTATAATTAAAAGTAAAACGTCAGCGTTTTAATAACGTTTAAATGTACTTAAATAGAAAGCGACTCAACAAACTAAACTCATAGCGCTCTCGTATTCATTGCTAAACCATTATTATTATTAATAGCGCATAGAGATAATTATTAATCGGGTATTCGCGACCCAATACAAAGAGATGTGGTCGACAAGGCGGGCGTTTCTCCCTAAATGAAAAATCAATTCCGAGTTCAACGTTCTGATAAAAAAGACGACGTTGGGAGGGACTCTTGCGCTGTGTTTGCTTAAGCCTGCAAACAAAGAAAGGTAAAAATACCTAAGGAAACGTCGAGGGTTTGAACAAAAATAAAACATGAGAGACGTAAAAAAGGATCCGGAGAAAGTTGCCGTCGGAACCAATGGAGGGCAAGGAGGAGGGAATAAAGGAGCGTTTGAGAAAACAAAGTTTGGTAAATGCAAACGAGCAGTTGGAACGTTTCGTTCTGGTCTAAATGTCCTGTAATATTCAGTGAGCAACTGAAAAAAATGGAACGAAAAATATAACGTGCGAACGATGGTGAAAAAGGCCGAAGAAGACGAACCGTAGAGAAGAGGCCCTGAGATTTTATAGAGGCATCGTAATTAGTTTAGATGCGACTTATTTTTTACGATTATTTACGTAAATGGGTTTTCTGTGATAAAACAAAAAAAATACATTAATACGGGTGAGAATTTAATGAGTGAATGGCCTTCGTGCTTATGATTAATGATTCCGAAATCATACGAATGTGTATGATAAATAATTAATAAAACCTAAAAGCTGTACAAATATATTTATATTAGCATGAGGCTGAAATAATTTAACTAAAATTTTAAAAAGGAATAATCATCACCATTACGGGATAAATATGCTCGCGTGGGCAACAAAATGGAAAGCGATTTATTAAACTATTATGAAAACGACTAATTATAAACACAAAATATACAGCGAAGATAGACTATAAATATGTGCAATACTACGGAAATTTCGTAAATAAATATAAAATATCAGCTGTGCCTGAACGTCTCTGACATTGTATTCCGGCATGAATAACGTGTCCTATGCCCCGTAATATCTTCAGATAAATTATTTCATTAATCAGTGCATAAAATAAGCCCAAAATAAGAGTATTTAAGATTATACAAAAAACAACAGTTTTCTAAAGTCCTTCACTTCAGATATTTTAAAAGCCTCCCTGCAGCGTCACCAAGTGACTTTACAACGTTTAAGTTAATTTAAAAATCAAAGCCGTCAACACGATTATTAGAGAATTTGGTCAATTAAAGCGAACATTTTAATAGAATTTTATGGTTAAATAACTTGTAATTCGTGTTCCATGACGATCTTCGTTTCCGGCAGATCCACCTGCTTTCACTTTTTTGCAGGTTCTTAAACTCAACCGATACCTTGATGGTCTGTTGCCTATTTATTAATGCCATAAATCGAAATTCTCCCAAACTATAAAATAGTTATGAAAATCAAATGCAAATTTTGGTTACAAGACAACCGCCATCAGCGATAACACATCAATAGTAGATTCTACATAAAATAAAAAAATAAACGTATGATTTACTGTCACGCATTGCTTCGCATGGACGCCGATTAAGCATGAAAACCAAAATGTTGTGATATGTATGCAAGTGAGAGAGGTTTATTGGGAATAACTCAGAAAATATAGAAATTATACCTATAGTCTGACAAGGTACGCGATTAATCCGATTGCATTGAGATATGATAGCAAACGCGTCAATAAAACAGCAGTTCAATTGTTGAAAGTGTGACAGCTTATGGACAGGGAATAATTTTGAAACGAGAAAAAAAGTCTGCTATGACTGGGAATCGAAACAGGATTTTCTACTTTCCAGGCGGATATTCTACCGCTGAACTATCGTAGAAAATCAATTTTCCTGTTTCTGAATGCGGATGTTTTCTTGGTTGGGTCCGAGGTAGCCAAGCCAGTATCAACCAGCCCCTACGGATGTCCTCGTAGAGATATGTCGAAGAAAACTCCTCCCTTTCAAATGGTGAGATTGCCAAGCTAGAAATTGATGGAATAAAGTGATCTGAAGATCCTATGCAGACAGGCGTAATCTGTAATGTTGGGAATATTTTTGAAACGAGAAAAAGGTTGTTATGACTGGGAATCGAACGGGAAAATTGATCTTCTACCATTGTTTAGTGGTGGAATATCCGCCCTGCAAGTGGAAGGTTCGGGATCGATTCCCGGTCATAACAATCTTTTTCTCGTTTCAAAAATTTTTTTCCAACATTTCAGCTTATGCCTGTCTGCATAGGATCTCAAGATCACTTTATTCCATCAAATTTTGGACAACAAAGTCATTATAGGGAAATTCATTATAGGGATTTTTCACGGATAAAAAAAATGGTGAGGTAATAAGAACGAGAAGACGGGAGATTGAAGAGGGGAGACAGAAAATGAATCACAAAGGACTAGGGAAGATAGAATGAAGGAGGAAAGACTAAAGAAGAGCGGAAGAGGAAGGGTAAAGAAAAGGATAATAAGACGAAGAATGAGAGATTTAAAAAAGCGAGAAATGATGAAGAGATGGATGAGAATTAGCGCTAACAGTCCCGAAGGAGGAGAGAGAGAGAGAAAAATCATCCGTGATCAAGAAGGGAATATTAGGTTTCAGAGTGATGAGGAATAGGGAAAAAGCAGAATTTTGGAGAGGGAGAGGAGGAAGAGTGGAGGCGACAGATGATGGATCATGCGCGCGAATGTGGAAAAGGGACGAAAAAGGTGGAGGGGGATGGATGAAATGTAATTTGATATCTGCAAAGATGTGAGGTCGAGAAAGTGGGAAAATTAAAGGTAAAGTGGGTACGAGACGCATCCTTAAGCAACCATATAAAAGTCAAAATTTCTCACTTTCAGACAGACCTGGCGGGAGAAGGTGGTTGGAGGTTGCTGCCCAGGGGCCCGAGGTCCATTATGGGGTCCGGACCCGAGGTTTGGGTGCCACTATCCTAAAGTAGCTTTATTAGAAAATTCGCCAAATTCCAAAATTTTCAGGGTAAAAAGCACCAAGCAAATCACTACAGAATTATCGAGCCCGTTTTATGGCTGAAAACAAATTCAAGAATAAGCTCATAAGTGTCAAAAATTGATAAAATAAGCATTAATTTCAGGTATCTCCATTTTTTATGCGTTCTTTACGAGCGAAGCGAAAGAAGCCGAACGCTTTATGGGCACGTCGCTTCCGTCCGTCCTCATGTTTACTCTCCGAAACTACTGAGCGGATTTAAATGAAATGAAGGATTAGTTATCCATATTGACAAATTCTGATTTTAAACTGCATCCGTCATTTAGAACTTTCACTTTATATAAGCACTTAAATAAACGCGTAATACCCGTATCTCGTTAAATGGTTTTCCCCAAGCAAGAGTTAAATTGCATATTTTTATTCCTCTTGCTCTCGTATAATCTGTAAGCTATAGTTTAAAAAATTTATGCGGATAGAGGACAACATTTACCACAAAAATGTCCGCGAGATCACATAACTACCACTTATAGTTTCGGAGATAAAAATTCGAGAATATCCCAAGCTTAGCATCACATATTTTGTTTACATCGATCGATACGACAATTCTATTTGCAAACAACAATTAAAAATCCAAATTTTTGCAAGTAAAAAAAAATGGATGATTTACGACGAAGGAACGTGAACGTGAGCGTACTGCCTATTTCAAGTTAAGTATGTTTTAAAAAATTTTCAATTGTTTTATTGTTTATTGCTGTTATAAAATAAATCAATAAATCACAAATTCATTATTTTATTAGCATCGCTTCTGATATATAGTTTTGCAGTGATAAGACGATAGACTAAGCCATTAGTATTTATCTTATTTTTAACATGATTCCTTAAATTGTAAAGAACGCCTTTGCTGACTGCGTACTCCGACATGGAGTATATATCTTTCCATTCTATCTATTATATATATATATATATATATATATATATATATATATATATACACATACATATAGATATACACACACATATATATTTATATATATATTTCTCTTACTCCGTCTGCATCAACTTCCACCACGCGCCGCCAGACCGCGACACTGACTGACTGTAATGCTATTTTTAACAGTTTTCGAGTAGGTAGAAGATTGAAATTTGGTAGGAATGTTTATCTTTTATTGTAAAAGCTATTTACGAAAGAAAATCCCAAAAAGGACCCGGGTTCGACTCCAGTAGATAATTTCTATTTCCCATAAGATAACACGTAAAAATCGATTTTTGGACTTACAGGCTTTTACTCTTTTGCAAATTAAAATAATAAAAAATAGACTTACGATCTTTGGATCTGAACCGTTCTAAAGAATAATAAATATCTTTTCTTATTCTTATCGTCTCATTTTGCTTACGATACAAAATCGCTTAAGGTGTACGATTAAATCATATTTTGTGGAAAAATTTAAGCTTTTTAACGATATGTTGCCTTGCCGACCGTGTCATTGTTAAACCTCAAGATTAAATTGTCGTCTTAATCCTTATACTATATGAGTAAGCAATGCTTGCTTTGAATGCTTTAATATGAGAGAGGAAGAAAGAAAGAAGGAGAAAGACAGAGAGGGACAATTGTTAAATATTCCGTAAATTAAAAATATTTTGGGCGTATAAGAATTGTATAGCGTAATGTATTTCTTTGTCAAACAATTTATATTCTCCCGAAACTATTTTAACTCTCTGGAGCACTCAATTATGTGAATTGTATATTTATTGCTTACTTTTTGGTGCATATAAAAGTTGGTTTCATTAATTTTTATTTAAATTTTAACTTAATACTTAATTCACGCATACCCGTCATATTTGACGGGTAATTACGCTAGTCTTGTTATAATCTGCTTTCGGTGAATCACCACTGAAGACGGCTGCATTTTAGCTGATATCTGTCGCTGACCTTTCATAACTTTGTTATTTCTATTGGAGACATTGAAGATAAGTATCAAATTTTTAAATTTTTTATACTTAAGTGCTTATTCTTTACATGACGGCTTTAACAGTTAATGAATAAACATTAAATTGAAACTTTTCAAATAACTCATTAGAGAGAGATTTCGTAAAACTGAAAAATTGACAAGAGTAAACTCCCACTTACGGTAAACTACTTTTAACCTCAATCTAATCAGAGCTTAAACTTTTGATAACAATCTTAAATATAAAGTTTTGCGTTGATCCGGTTATTAGTTTTTGAGTTAGAACGCCCACAAAATTCACATTACAAACTCGGACATCATAAAAAAAATAGTGAAAACATATTCAGGCTACCTTAAAACGCGTATTTCCGTTGAAACCTCGAACTCAATTTTTTCACGAAACATTACCTTTTAAATTCTACATATGGAGAAAGAAAAAGGAAATGGATCATACCATAAAAAATAAGAACGGTTTATTATTGAATGAAAGAGGACAAGAGAGAGAGAAAGAAAAATAATAGAATGAACCCGCACTCAAGGTTT
Source organism: Tanypteryx hageni (assembly GCA_028673005.1). Taxonomy (NCBI): domain Eukaryota; kingdom Metazoa; phylum Arthropoda; class Insecta; order Odonata; family Petaluridae; genus Tanypteryx; species Tanypteryx hageni. Next base: position 127,549,166 of record CM054114.1, read on the forward strand.
GGTAAGAGATAACGGTATTAATCGAAGTTCAAAGAGGAATACGAGTTCAGTGGGAAGAAAATGACCACCGGAAAGAAAAGGGAAAAACGAGCGATGGAAGAAAAACTAGGACCCGTTTGCAGGAAATAGCCGGAAATGAGATGGGAAGATGGCGAGAAGGAGAGAGGAAGAGGGATATTCGGGTGCGGTTATAGGGCGTCGCTTTGTAAAAGGATTGCATCGTTAAAAAGAATGTGAGGGAATGAAAGGAAAACGCCCTAGGATTGGGCAATGGAGATGCGTGGGTGGAAGCGGAGAAGGAGGGTGGAAATGGAGATAGAAAAAAAAACGATTTTACGGTAAGGGACGAGAGAAGAAGAAAAAAACGGACGATTAATCAGTTTCTCTTCTCGGAAGACGAAAGAGAGAGATATAGAGAGGTTGATCGAAGATAAATCTTGAGAGGCAGATGGTTTTATAAGCTAACGAAGACACCAAACAATAATTACCAAAGAGAAATAGACAAACAGAGAGGGGAAGGGTGAAAGAGGGAATAGAAACGATGACAAGTAGGTGTTGAAAGAGACAAAATTCTGCTATAACCGGGAATTTTTTCTTGTTTGATAATTATTCCCAACTTTACAGCTAATGCCTGTCTGCTTAGGATCTTATGATTATTTCATTCCATCAATTTATAGCTTGGATATCTCACCATTTGAGAGGGAGGGGCTTTCTTCGACGTTGTCTTGGAGGACGTCCGTTGGGGCTGGTTGATACTAGCTTGGCTTGCCCGGACCCAACTAAGAAAAACACCCGCGTTCAGAAACGGGAATAATCATCTGCTACGGTAGTTCAATGGTAGAATATCCGATCGGCAAGTGAAAGACACGGGTTTGATTCCCGATCATAGCAGAATTTTTTCTCGTTTTAAAATTATTCCCAACTTTACACCTAATGCCTATCTGCTTAGGATCTTATGATTATTTCATTCCACCAAGAAAGTGTTAGAAGTGAGCAAAGAGAGAAAAAGAAAAAGAGGAAAATTTTCAAAAACTAAAAGAGAGAAGTACAGGTGAATGAAAGGGAATCATACAGAGCGAAAGAATGAAACAGGTGATAAAGAAAAATGTACTGCGAGAAATAAAATATAAAAGAAAAGAGAAGGCATGAGACAAAAATAGGCTGATAGAGATAAATAAACCGAATGATAGATAAATGGAAAGAGACCAAATGTCATATATTCTCTAGGTGTGGAGATAAAAGGAGAAAATTTGGATAGAATAAAAATGGGAATCTTGTTTATAACAGCCCAGGAAAAAACTTTAACTGGGAATAAACAGGAGCGACTATGTATAAAAACTAAAAACTCTACCGTTAGCATTTGTGAAAGGCAAGGTTACTGATACGTATCTATAAATTAATTATATTTACACACACACACACCAACATTGTGAATGAAAGAAAAAGAGAAGTAAAATTAATATAAAATGGGAAAGCAGAGAGTACAGAGGAAGAAATTAAACCTTAGAAGAAGAATGGTAAACGGGTAATCGGAGTAGGAAAATAACACTCAATGATGATATAAATCAAGAAGGAAAAATAAAGTATAAACTGAAAATTATTCTTGAAAATTATTCTTGACTAAATAGAAAAAACCTTAGCATCCGTCGACAATTATTGCGGAGGGATATTGTTTTACTTTCGTTATGGATATTAGCGAATTGCAGGAATTTAATTCTAAGCTTTAAAATGATTGCTAACCTACTATGGAACTGGAAATGAAAGAAACCAAGGAAGGATTAAAAAATAAATTGCATACCCGAGTATCTAACTACTTATATTGGGAGCAAATTGTGAAAGCGAGTACACATAATAAGATCAAATGGCTGAAAAAAAGTTCATAATGACAGAAAATTCTTAGAAACAAAAGGCATAAAGAAATAACTATTTTATTGGCTGAATAAAAATAAAGAGAATAATATATATAGCGCTGTCTTTAATTCCTTACCGATAGCAGAAAAAGATTTTGTATTTCCCCAATTTCAATATAAACGTATACCTGATTACGTGGATGCAAGTTGAAAACTCGGTATGTACGGTGTTAACAACAAACCGAGAATATCATATGCTATTATACTACTATGGCTTCATTGAAGGAGTTAAAATTATTGTAAAATTATGCCAGAATTCTGGAAGAAGAGGCATCAAATAAAGACGCGAGGAAGACGAGAATGGGAGAAATGGGAACGGGAGACAACGAGATGGTAAAAATCGAGATAGACAAAAAAGAGAAGGAAAATAGGAGAATCTTCAAGAGGAAATAGGTAGCAACGGTCGACTGACGCTGGAAGAAGACTTTCTGATTGAAAATACAGAGAGGAAATAGCGTGGCGAAAAGAAAGTAAAAATAGGGAACAGAAGGTAAGGGAAAAGTAAATAAAAGGTCTAAAAAACAGAACGGTACATCAGGATGCTAGAAAAAATAAATGGGATGAGGTTTGAAGGAATCGCGGTGTAGTGGGAGGCAGGCTTCTCTTTCCCCTCTCACACTCACTCTCTCTTCTTCCACTTGCTGCTGAAGATATTCGAGTTGAGATAAAGAAGGAGAATTGATGGTCCCAGACTTAATATTGGGAACTTGAGAAAACCTCATTTAGAGATGAGTAGTTGGGAGGACGAAAAATCAAGAGAGAGCGCGGGAGGAAGCTTGGAGGCACCTTAGTCAAATACGAGGAGGATGAATTGATGGTTTTGAATTTATTGGACTCAATCTGGGCAAGGGAATTTACTCGAGGTTGTTATTTATTTTTTACCTAAATAGAGATGATTAAGTTGACTGTAGAATGTTTGCTAGGTTTTTTTTATTATGAACATATATAGGGTGGGTGAGCGATCGAAAATAACTCTGGAGAGTCAAACTGATGATAATTTGATGCGGAGGAGATTTTGTCGCGGGTTTTGCACTTCTTCAATCCAGTCTATTGGCTTAAAAACTTAATAATCAGAGAAAATCCATGTGCAGGTTATATAAAGACGAACATTTGACGCTACTCGTGTAAAAAATGTCAAGCTATTGCCAAAAATTATCGATATTAACTGATGTATGAAGCCTTGGTCGTCCTTATTGCATTAATAAAACAAAAAAGCTGAAAATTACTGTTGTGTTGAGGCAATAAAAAGGGAGAAATAAAAAAATCTCCAGTAAGAGATACATTGGTTTGTGTGTTCTGAAAAGTTGTAGTGATTTAGGTTTAGCAGATCAGCAGGTCCCAAAAGTATTAAGGTAAATTGATACAGTAACTTCCAGTAATAAAACCCTCACGACTAGATAATTGTAGAATTCCATAACCGAGGTGACTCCTACTGGATTTAAAAAAAAATGTTTCCCTAAAAGGGCGTAACTATAAAAATTTATTTAAGAATTTTTTAAATTTTAGTCTCATTTTCGAATTTTAAGTGAATAATGAATATTTTATCACGATTATAACTTCGAATTTAGTGTTTGTCCAACAATCAGTCGCACCGCCATCTTTTGTTGACGAGTTTGAAAACACTCTTCCGCAATATACACACGAATACAGTCGACCTGCCTATAATGGGGTATCCTAGAGCGCGGTTTCACGCGTTGGTGATTTATAAAGTGTGACCATTGTAATAAAAAATCTGAAGTGGCCCCCACATGACTTTCTCCATACCTGTAATATTTCTAATAATTCCCAATAGGTTAAATGATAATAAATGTTTTTAGGAACTGCAAAAAAATATAAAGACTTTACAAAGAACAGAAATAAACTCAAACTGTAGCCTTCCGATATTGGATATAGCCCCGAAGGTCCAGCAATTAAGAAAATAAAAAGGAGCGTAATGTGTTTACAGTAGTAGCCGGTAGGTGGTGTGGTGGTGGCAGTTAAAATATGTAGTTTTAAAAATATCTCTTCAACAATGGGAAATTTTTTCAAACAAAGATTGTAGAAAATTAAATTACCTACAACTTTTATTCCAGCACGATTTTACACGCATCAAATATAAAAGAAAAACTCTGATGTGGCCACCACATGGCTTTCTCCATACCTGTAATATGTCTAAAAATTCCGAATAGGTTACATGACAATAAATGTCCTTAACGGGAGGTCACCTTTTTAACTGACCAGATATTCATTGCACTACCTCTCAGATACCCATTGCACGTAGGCCAGAGGGAATCGACAGGTAGTATAAAAAATAATAATAAACATTTTAAGGAACTGCGAGAAAAATTTAGACTACAAAGAAGAGAAATAACCTTAAACCCTTCTGATATTGGATATACCCACGAAACTCAAAAATTAAGAAAATCAAAAGAGCGTTACTAACAAGGAGAGACTACGACCTTCGAGTCACGGATTCTGATGAAAAGCGACCAGGCAATGCTACGTCGAAAATAAGGAGGAGTTTTTGTAAATGGGTCCTTGAGTTCGAGAATTCAGCGTCGGAAATATCCAAAAACATCGTATGCATATTAATAGACTTCGTTGTCGAACTGCTGATAACAAAGGCAATTGCTGATGGGATAGCGTGCCTAGCTCCTAAGGCGGGGGTCTGGGCTCGACCCCATGTTTTCGTTTTTTTTTTCAAATTATCCAAGCGTTATTTGAAAAGTAATATTCTCCGGTAAAAATTACGCTGTACTGTAATTTTTATTTGGAGGTAATGAACGCAGTAACATATAATAATGAGTATTTTAAATATTGCAGTCAATGAAACAAATGCCGTCGTGCAAGAATATATTTATATATTATTGTTATACTAATTACATATTGTTGATAATATTAGCCTTGCCCTGGCGGACAGCGATCGGAAGAGAAAGTAATGAATTTTATGAATATCCTTGAATGTTTTGCATACGTTAACGTGAAAAGAACACGAAAGTTAACTGTGGAATAATCAATAAAGAATTTAAATTGCCCACTATTATATGTTTCTGCGTTCATTACCTGCAATTAAAAATTATACAGCGAAGTTTTACCGGAGAATGTTATTTTACAAATAACGCTTGGATAATTAAAAAAAAACGAAAGCATTTGGGATCGAACCCATGCCCACGCCGTAGGAACTAGGCAAATGAAGCTAATAAAGTTTCAAACAATGTTTTTGGATATTTCCGAAGCTGATTTCCTCAACTCAAGGGCTCATTCACAAAAACCCCAAGACATACAGGTCTCCTGATTTTCGATGTAGAATCATCTGGTAGCGTTTCATCAAAATCCGTAAGCCGAAAATCGTAGCCTCTCCTTGTAAAACGTAACTAAGCGAAAATTGTCTACAACAGTTGCCGGTAGGTGGTGCGGTGGTGGCAGCTAAGAAATTAGTTTTTAAAATATCTCTTAAACAATGCAATATATGAAAAAATGTTTCGAACAAAGATTGTATAAAATTAAATGGCCTACAACTTTTATTCAAACATTTTTTACACTCATTAAAAAGTAAAGGGAATATATTAAATAAATAGAATATCTTCTTAACAATGCGTTGTACAAAAAATGTGTCAAACAAGTTTTATAGAAAATAAAATTATCAATGAAGTTCATAATAAACCACATTTACATGTTTGAAGATTTAAAAGAGTCATTTGCCAAAAACCAAAACATGACTAGAGTGAACATCCACTTCAAGTTAAGCGATTGTTGCAAACACCTAACCAGCTCTTTATTATATAATATTATTTTTAAATTTAGAGTTTGGTATTGATACGAGCGTAAGTTATTGAGTTAGAGCGCCAACTAAATCCTATCACATACAGACCGACAGACAGAAACACAGACATCAACGAGAAAATAGTCAAAACGTGTTCAGGGGATCATAAAACATATTTCCGTTGAAATCTCGCATTCGATTTTTTTCCTGAAAACTATACTTCGTATATGGAGAAAGTAAAAATATTTTAAGAAACTGCGAGAAAATTTTAGACTACAAATTCATGGATATAGCCACAAAGCTCCAACAATTAAGAAAATAAAAAGAAGCGTTTCTAAGATGTAACCAAGCGTCAATTGTTAACAATAGTCGTCGGAAGGTGACGTGGTGATGACAGCAAAAAATATAAGATATTTCTTAAACAATGCATAATATAGGAAAATATTTCCCACAAACGTTGTAGAAAATTATATATCCTACAACATTTATTCCTGTATATTTTTATTTACACATATCAAAAAATAAAGGAAATATTTCAAAATAACTGATAAGAGACAAGACCGATTTTTACCAAAAACTAATTAGCAAGTTTTCCTTTAACAAAAATGTCAATATAAAAATTTCACGTTGATCTGATTAATAGTGTTTGAGTTAGGGCACAGACACACACCCACACACACAGACATCATAGATAAAATAGTCAAAATGTCTTCAGGGGACTTTAAAACATGTATTTCCGTTGAAATCTCGAATTCGATTTTTTTCAAGAAACCAATAAGTATACTATATTTCGTACATGGAGAAAGTAAAAATGACAAGGAAAAACCTTATAACCATAAAAATTAAAAATTTTGATGTGGCCACCACTTTCTCACACATGTAACTTTTCTAAAATTTCCAAATGGGTTACATAATAATAAATATTTTAAGAAACTGCGAGAAAATTTTAGACTTGACAAAGAACAGAAATAAACTCAAACCATAGCCTTCTGGTATTGGATATAGCCACAAAGCTACAACAATTAAGAAAATAAAAAGGAGCGTTATTAATACCTAAGCGTCAATTGTTAAAAATAGTCGTCGGTAGGTGGCGTGGTGGTGGAAGCTAAAAATATAAGATATCTCTTAAACAATGCATTATATGGGAAAATTAAATTTCCTACAACTTTTATTCCAATCCATTTTTACATATATTAAATATAAAGCAAATATTTCAAAATAACGGATAAGAAACAAGAGTAAACACCCACTTTCGGCTGACCGGTGTTTACCAAAAACTTATCATTTCTTGTGACTTTCATAAAAATGTTAAAAATAAAATTTCGCGTTGATTTGATTAATAGTTTTTGAGTTAGATCACCCAGAAAAAGCTATGACATACAGTCTCACACACACGCACACGTGGCCGAGCGCACGTCTCGCAACATGTCCCGGGCCGTCCTGTTGAGGCAGTCCAACTAGATCCTGAGGTTCAGTGTACAGTAGCGCTACCACCACCGCCACTCAATGTTGCGTCGGGTGATGGTCTCCCTGACGGAATGGGGCAGAGCGATGCGGATACCACCGGCCTCGACCACCTTCGGTATTGCGGCATCCATGGATTGCTGGACGGTGGAGGTGAAGAGATCGACCATGTGGTTTGCCTCCTCCCACGTCCTAGGCGATGTTGGATCGACCGGCAGCCTTTCCACGGAAGTGCTGCCAATCGGCACAGGCCAGGTCCAGACGTTGCGAAGGTGGTACTCGCACTGGCGAGTTCCTCAGGAGGAGGGTTGGATTATGGTCGAAGGACAAATCGCAGATTGATTGCATGCTCAGAGATGCACTGACGTTACTGATAACAGCAACGTCGTGGACATTTCTGGACGGAAGGAATGTGAGCTCCGTCAGTGCCAGTGCCGCCAAGTCTCTCAGCCGCATGCCTCTTGGATTGGCGACCCTAGAATGCCAACTGGCGTGCTTGGTATTCAGGTTGCTGATGAGGATGGATGGACAGCCTTCCCCGATGAGATCCATGACCTCATCCGGATTCCACGTTCTCTTCACCGGGTAATACACCGAAGTCATCCTGATCCAGGTCCAAATGCAGATACGGATATCGGCGGATACACCTTCCATCGATCTGTGGGACAACAAGCACGGGCGATGTTTCATAGAACGATGAATTAAGATTTCGGAGCCACTGCGATCTTGGCCCGTGGGCGGCTTGCCGGCTCTGTTTGAAGGATAAATAGCCCATCCAGGGATCTCAGACGTCCGATGGGCGGAGATGGGTCTCGTTCACAGCGGCGACGATGGAGTTCTTTTCCTGCAGGAACGTCCGGAGTTTCTCAGTCTTCACCTTGACACCCCGGGCGTTCAATTGAACCAAAATCCTGCATCCCCTATTCCCCATTATGGGGGGATGGTAAGCACTCCTTGACCAACTCTTCTATGAGAGAGAGGAGGAATTGGCCAGACGTAGAGGTGATGTACTCGAGGCCCTCGCATTTGGCGCATTTCCGGACTCGGTGAGCGGTTTGGGGCGGTCTGCCCCATTGTGTGGACCCGCACACCGGAAACATCTGGTACCGCATCTGCAGGAGTGCGACGTGTGGCCGTATTGCTGGCAGTTGAAGTAGGTCAGCGGACCCCTTCTTCCCCTCTACTGCTTGATATTTACCGAGCAGCAGTAGATCTTTTTAATGGTCATGGTGGGAGGGGCCCTGGGCGTTCTCTCCACGTTGACAACGAACCGGCCGATGAGGATTCTCTTCCCATCTTCTTCTGCAGGCAATTGGCAGAGTCCTCAGACTATGAATCTCTTTGCAGTCAGAACTGCCTCAGGGTTATAGCTTGCCCGAATATCCTGGACCGATTCTAAATATAGGGTATTGTATTGGACGCCAGCGTAATCCAGTACATTTGTGGCCGCACGGTGGTAGACGACGACCATAGTGCGGATATCCAGTTCGTATTCGTCGCCGCCCACCTTACTTAGCTCGGCTGCTATCGTCTTATGTGATAGAATCCCGTACACCGTGATCGGTGAAACGCGGATCTTCGACTTTGCTCCTCGTCCAGGATGTTGTTCCTCAGCAGTGGGGTTCTTGCACTCTCAAGCGGGAGGGCAGAAAGGCTTCTTCCTTTTTGCCTTCCGGCTGGACACCGGAGTAAAATCCCCATTCTCGTCAGTGCTGGCTGCGGCCTCAGAACCGAGGATCGGTTTGCCAGCGAGGCGTCAGCGGGGGTGACCTTTTGCCCCATGGCCTTCTTACGCTTACCGCGGACTCCTTCCGTGACTTCCATTGCCTCTCTCCAGGCAGTGAATTTATGGCCCAGCAAAGGGCCGTTGGAGCCTTCCCTAGGGGCGGCATTGTTGGTGCTTTGGGCCGACTTGGAAGAGTGCAGGAGATCATACTCGGCAACTGGGATTCCGTGTGGCCCTCCCACGGAGGTGACTTTGTCTTGGCCCTGGGCCGACGTCTGCAGGAGAGGTACTATGGCGGGTCTAACCCCGCTAGAGCCTCCAGAGGAATCAAATTCATTAAGGCCTTGGGCTGAAGTAGAGGGGAGGGCTTTGCTGGCAATCGGGGTACCAGCATCCGGTGCCAACTTTGCGCACATCTCTCTGTACTCTGCAGGGATTACTTTCCCGAAAGAGGAGTCATTCGAGAGCGACGGTATGCGTTGTTGAGACATCGATGTGGAGGTTCCGTTCTATAAGGGCAACCGTCACAACAGACCTTTTTAGGTCAGCCTGCGTTCGCAGGAAGCCAAGCTCCTTCGCAGGTTAAAACATCTGGGGCTCTTTTCAGAGCCACAGAATAAGGGCGGAGTCTAGTCTCAGAAGACTAGGCTCCAAACCTAGGTTGGAGACAAAGCAGATAAGCATAACGGGCTACATAGCCTTCCCCTGCCTTGCCAATGACCGAACAAAGCGGACAAACAAGTACCGTACGCGACATCCTACGCGAAGCGAGGTCGTCACGGAAACAAGTGACTGTCGCATAAGCGAAAAGCGGCACGTAATGTGCGCAAGAGCTTTAACCAATAAGACACCAGTAGGGCTCTCGGCGAGGATTGACGAAATCCGGGAAGAGGAGAATATACGTATATAGACCTGGGACAGCAGGGAGGGGAAAAACGTAGGGGAAGAAATAGTTACATTGCTGTGATGGGAGAATTCGGAAGTCCATTGGAATGACCGTTGCAAGAAAGTGTAAGCAAAGTAGTGCCTACTATAGGACCCGTGTCTTGATTGAGTGTAACCTCTTTGTTTTTGAAAATGGCCAAACCGCATCTAAAAGGTAGTTACTGGAAATGGGGTTAAGTAATTTAAGGTTATATAAGTGGAGTGTTGTGTGTGAAGAATGTGAGTTGCTAGGCTTGATTTTTCAAAATATCCATTTTTAAAGTACGAAACATGTTCTTTGAATCTGGTAACTATTTTTTTTTGGTCTGACCAATATAAATCTTTTCACACTTATCGCAGCCGATTTGATAAATGCCGGATTTTTCATTAAGTGGGATCGGATCTTTAGGGTTTCCAAGCCATTTACGGATATAGTTTTTGGACGACAATGTAATATTTAAACCAGAATCTTTGAAAATCTTTTTTAGGCCCCGTGTGTATTGTGGAAATAAATTTATCTTTGTATATTTCTTTTTTTGAAGTTACTAAGGTTTGTAGGATTGTTGAATTTTGAACGCTTAATTTGTTTGTGTTTTATAACTAAATTATCTATCACTTTAGTGGGGAAACCATTCCTTTAAGCAGTTTTTTTTTATGAAACTTAATTCTTTCGGAAATTCCGATTAGTGTAGTGGTAATCTGTACACGAGGAAATTGTATGGTGCTATTTTTTTGCTATAGCAGTGTTGTGAGTTAACCGGTATAAATCTGTCCGTGTTTTTGGGTTTCCGGAATATATTGTACTCTAAACAGTTATTTTTCTTGGTAAGGAGGTCTAAAAATGCAGGTAGCTATTGTTTTCTATTTCAAAAGTGAATTTAATCGATGCGTATTGTGAATTTAGATCATTTAGGAAAGGGTCTATATTGTATATGCAGTGTTTTACTATATTATCCAGAGTTTAAAATCGAAAATTATTCCGACTGGTCCTAATCCCTCAATCTCACATAGACTCAAGTTATTCTATAACGTGGTTTCCTATTTCACGATGTTTTTTATGAACGTATCCCTAATGTTATAAGAAGAATGACTGCTCTCTGGCTTAAGACCTGACGGTAAATCTAAGATCCGTAACTATATGGTCGTGTTATTTTGTTTGTCTGCATTTGGTAGAATATTTTGAACCAAGTTACATAAACTTTTTGAGAATTAAATTTAATAAGATGCGATTCACATAGTTACGGCATACACGATCGATTTCATGCAAAACTTGACCTACCTCTTAGACTTCAGAGAAACTTCGTCTAACCTTAGCAATAGTTCTACTATCATCGAAATTTTCGAAGAAAACGGCATACGCACAGTAAGTTTGAAAGCCTACGTGGCAAGGAATTTCCAGAGATTGCTAAAGGCAGTTGACGTTGAGAAACCATCCGAATACTTTGGATAACTAAAATTACTCAATATCGTAGCGTAGCTACCAAACTTTTCTTAATTTAGTTACACGTATACAAGTTCTAGAACACCAGAGATACAAAAAAGGGTAACTGCCCAAAGAAATGCATTAAGTTATTAAGCCTCTAATTGTTAAACAAACGCACTCCTTTGTGTTAAATATACGATTAGTCACGTGGAATTAATTATTTTAAATAATTTTCAAAAGATTAAGCAACCAAATGAAATGAAATGAAATTGAAATGGTTAATCTAAAATAGCTTTTAATTGCAACAGAGATGGAGTGTATTACTTTCCTCACTTAAAAAAAAATAAATTGGTAAAATACATAAGTGACATCATTTGAACGACGTATAGGATAGGGTAAGATATGAGAAATTAATCGATTGATGATGTGATTGCCATATATGTAGAACGGAAAGCTCTAAGTGCGCTCTGTCATAAAAATATACAAAGTTCTGTTGAAAAAGAAAGATTCTTAAGTTTTTTATTGTATTATACGGTGGAAAGGTTTATAAATGTATTCGTCCCCATAAAAAGTATGAAAAGTATACATTTCACATAACAAAATCTAATTTCTCAAGACCATTCATACTTGAGATCATATATGATACAATGTTATACAAAAATATATACAAGTATGCATATATAGAAATATATCTGTTAAGGAAAATCATACATTTCGAAAATTTCCGCAGTAAATCTTCACTATAGTAAAATTCGTTATCATTTCCTCAATTAGGAGAAATTTCAGATGTGCGTTCAATAAAAGTTAATCAATAAATATGAATGCTTTTTATTTTCGAAACAGATAGCCAAAATGAGGAAATTAACTCATTAACTCAATCGCTAGCAACTTACTCTGAAGAAAGGTAAAGCGATTTAATATAATTCGCTTTCAATCTAAGCTCCCCTAAAGCATCGCCTTCGGCAGCTGTTTACACGCCATCCTAAGTCCACAATTTTTTGCCGGCCAACAGAAGGAAGCCACTCCACCCGCGCCGCCGAAGTGTATTCGCAAAACAGGTCCAGGAGGAGGACGCAGACCGCATCCGCGAACAGGCGATGGAACCGGGCAAATCAAAACCCTTTCCAACGCTTTTTTGCCGGTTCCGACTATGGAAGGCGGGCAAAAACGTCCACTCGCATACGTTCACAATGTGTGCGCATTCATACGCACACAAAACGGCCTTTTTGCCGCCATTAGGGGTCCGTTTAATTCCTCGGTTCGACGTCTGCGACCGCGAAACTCCCTCGAGGCAAGTAGAAGGGGCGAGAAAAGAGGAAGGGAAAGCGCAAGTTAATAGAATAGTGAGGGGAAGAAAGCTGCCGAAAAAAAACACTCAACGGGAGATGGCGGGGATGGATTATGTACGTGGATTTTGGTTATCATGGGAATATAACGGAGTAGAAAATTACCTGACTAAATATAACATAAACTGTAATTAAAAAGACCGGAAGAGAAAGGAAGCAAATGAGCAACAGGACAACGGACAGGAAATGCGGTGGGCACCAGAGCAGCATGACTACACCCAACAAGGAAAACAAAGAAAATTATGAAGCACAACTTACAAAAACATTCATATATTGTAATAAATTTATATTGCATGTGTATTTTTTGTTACTAGTGTAATTGCCCGTCAAAAATGAAGGGTATAGATAAATAAAGCATTAAAAATAGGCACATCCCATTCCTCCTCCCTTTCTCTACTCCTCAATCTCATTTTCCTCTCTTTCCGTCCTATTCGCCCTCTCTCTCTCACATTCTCCTTCCTCTATCCCTTCTAATCTCCTCTCTCTATACCTTCCATTCCCCTCCGTCTCTCCCTCCTATTCTCCCTTCCTCTCTCCCTTCCATTCTTATCATTCTCTCCTTTGGCTATAATAATCCAAGATGTTGATTAGCCAAAATTACACACAAACAAACAATCCTTATCTTCTTTTCATTCTCATCCCTCTATCCCTCCCATTCCCACTCTCTTTCTTCCTCACTTCCACTCTCCCTCCCTCCTATTCTCTTTTCTCTCTCTCTCTCTTCCTCCCTTTCATTCTCCTCCCTTTCTCCCTACCATTCACCTTTGCTCTCCCCCTCTCACTATCCCCTTAAAAATATAATTATCTCTCTAAGCTCAAAACTATTTTAAGTTTCTGGAACATATTTTTACGGGAATTTTATATATTTTACCTTTTAGTTCATATAAAATGTTGTTTCATTAAAATTAATTTATAAATTTTATTTTCATAAATGTATTTTCTTTGAATATTTTGATATTCAATGGCTTCGATTGAATCAAATTGATCAATTTATTCGGACCAGTTTTGGTCCAAAATATATTGCTAGTCAACAAAAATGATTGCTATGAATTGATCGAACTGTTTACGAATCAACTCAATGATGTGTTTTTACGCCAAAGAATTTGCTTTGCTATAAATTTCTATTTTTCATTTTTATTTATTCAGTATCACTATGTTCTTATTCTTAAGTATAGGCAATCTGCACTCCTCATCCCTAGCCTTATGCGAAAACAATACCAAAACGTCGCAGTTGCTTCTAACAGAGTGACACACGTTGCAGAATTAGCTTTCCAGTAAGATGTGACTCAATTAAAGAAATTCGGTATTTTTCGATTAAACGTTTTTCCCTAAATCACTCAGAGATATATAAACAGAACCATTTAAGATCTAGGTACAAAACAAAAAAAGTATAATACCTAACAGGGAAAACATGACAAAAATCATAAGAAAAATATATTAAAATACTTGCAATGTATTTTTTAAAATCAAGAATAAATAAAGCCTTTTTATATGTTGAATATGTATTCTAGTAACTAATCTGTATCACATATATTTTATACGGTGTCAGCAATTCTACAGTTCGAATGCAATTGAAATGAAGTAAGCGAAACAACTGAACATTAATTACCTACTTCAAAGCATCTGTGCGCTTGTGTCATCGATTCCACATATGGAGACAACTTTTGACGGAAGATCACGAAGAGTAATTATTGAAACAACAGGATGATTTCGAAAAATGGGCAAAATTGTCTGACTATCGTTATAGTAACAAAGAGTTTCTCGGGTGATAATCTGTGACTTTTAAATTCGCTTCCGTTATATAAGTATAGAGCAGTGTTTTTCAACCGTTGCTCCGCGGAGCACTGGGGCTCCGCAAACATGAGGCAGGTGCTCCGCAAGCCTTTTAAAAAATTAAAGTGAAAAGTCCAATTATTGGAAATATAATATTAACTGTTTAATATCTGAATATTTCTCCAGCAAAGATTTGGACATTTCAAATTGTGTTTCGATTTGTACTGACGGTGCAGCAAATATGAAAGGTGTACATGCAGGATTGGTTGCAAAATTTAAAAAAGTAGTGCCAAAAATTAAAATTACACATTGTATTATTCACCGAGAATTATTAGCATGTAAAAAGTTAATTTCATTTTGTGGATCGTTTTCATGACAATGTAATATTCATGTACTGTAAAATGTAAAAAAGTATATGATACATATAGTGCCATACTAAATTACAGCAACAATTCAGATACCCTTGACTACAAAAAATTTTCGTCTAAAATTTAGCCAACATTTCTTTTTAATAATAAATTTGCGGAAGGATTCGACGCGTATTCGAAAATCAATGGCCGCAAAATGAATCTCATTCTTTCAGGCGTCGTTTGGTTCAAGTGCCGCATTCATAGAGGGATTCTAAGTGATTTTAAAATGCGAATGAAAAATATGCTGCATCGCATTTGCTCCCATTTAATTTTATGCCAACCTATAGGGAGAGGGGAGGGTTTTGATTTTATATAATAGAAGGATTTGGTCTGGTGCTCCTAAATTAGGGGATATCGTGGTGTGCTCCACGGTCTAATAAAGGTTGAGAAACACTGGTATAGAGTATGCGCATTCAAATTTCATCGCTTCTTTTATCAAGATTCTCAATAGTTTGTTCAGCATGTAATTTAAGGTTTTCAAGATAAAAATTATGTATAATCTTGTTTTCACAATATTAAGATAAATTCATTATTAGTTGTATATGTAATTTTATAAATTTTTAATTTTCAGAAGGCGTATATACCCCACGATAAGACGCATCCCATTTTGCAGGACAAAAAAATGAAAAAGGTGCATTATATATACGGGTATTCACGATATATACATAATATACATACATATATTCATATATGAGTATATATACGAAAACACATACATAAATACATCCTAAATACCGGTACATAGAAGGAAAGAGGGAGGGGAGGGAAGAAGAGGATCGTCGAAGCGTAATAGGTAGGGTATCTCGAAGAGAAGACTGATAATTAAAGTTTGCGGTTACCAGGGAAAGGAAGTGGTAACGACAGTTCCCCAAAAGGGACGATGAGATAAGAGACTTTGGTTCGAAAACGGAAGGGAAGGGGTTGAGAGATGAAGGAAGGGGAGGATAGGAGTGGAGTTTATCTCAGGGAATTAGCGGAACATCTGAAAAGGGATCTTTAAGTTAAAGGGTGCGGTAAATAGGACCGGCTGCTGCGTCGGATGGGTGGATTTACCGACAGCGAATTTAAGAGGGAGCGTTTTATCTCGATGCGAAATAGGATTTGACTAATCTCGGAGATGAGCGATCCCATTTTTGACTTTCCCAAAGGAAAACTGTTCGCAATATGTATTTTACTAATACTGTTGAGCTCCCTGTGTCATTTTAAGTATTTTGTCAACAAAGAGTATAAAATGTACGAAGCGTTCCTATGATCTTTTGATAAAAGATTAATTACACTTCCTGATCCTTATTTTGACATTCGATTATTCGAAGACCAAAGAGAAAATCCAGCTAAATCCATTAAAATAAAATTTGTTGGAAGATCGAGGAAGATAAACTTCCGTGCATATGATAATAATGCAATTTTGATTCATGATTAAAAAGTATGGATAGGTACAGAAAGAAGATTCCTAAAAATACAGCTTATGCACGCACCAACATAAATTAGGAATACAGTTACTTGTGTAATCAGGTAAACATGTTTTACTCTGCCTTTTATTTAGTTTTTGTTAAATTCGTTTAAGACTTCAAAAAAATGCTCATTTACACGGCATCGAGTAGAAAGGCGGAAGATCCAAAGGAGATTAACTAGAAAAAGAAAGTTTAACTTCGTTAATGGAATGTGATCAGATTTATATGCGAAATCTACTTTAATTCGCAATATATGACATTTTTTATGCTTCGGGCGAGAATGACATCAAGAGCAATGTGTGGCGGATCACACAAACCGCTTCATTTGCGATATTTCTAGACCAATGTCATTTGTCAGAATTTACGGCATTAATATTGCCGTTTCATTTCATCGAGTCGACATACATATTTTGCAACGATGAAAAATTCCATACTCCCTTGATATCTCACATATTTCAGTTGAAGTAAATGAAGAGTTTTGATAAATAACCTAATAATTTCTTTACTTCTCATAAGGTTATACCAAGTGCAATGCTTCTAAGAAATAAATTAACCCAGGATATATTTTTTTCTATTTTTCAACGTAAGAGTGTTTCAGAAATATATGGGACTAAATAATATGAGTTTCACTGACTCATCATTATTGTGCCATGATCTTTAAATAATATTCTGGAGCGCTGATACTCGATAACATTATAAGCTTATTGCATGACTTAAATATTGAATACTCACAAGATTTTGATTAACGTTTGTCAAAGCAACCCTGTATTATGATTTTTCAAAGATAGATATTGCAAGTCAAAAGTTAAGGAAAAGGGGAAAAAACTAGTCCAATAAAAGAAATACGATCTCCGTGGGAAGCAATATTTAGATCATTAATTCGAAATTTGTAGATTTTGCAGCCTAACTTGAAACATTTACTTCATTCGTTTTTTATTGAAATGGCTGAATATTAAACTAGGTATGATATTTTACAATATCTGACGCACATTAGGTGAGACCACATATTCAATTTTTACTAGATCAATCAGATTGTGTGTAGTCGCATCGCAAAAAATCATGAATATTATCGATCGTGACTTAAAATGATAAGATATTTATTAAATATAAAAAATATTGGGAATAATTTTGAAACAAGAAAAAGTCTGCTATGACCGGGAATCGAACCCTGGTCTTCCACTTTCCGGGCGGATATTCTACCACTGAACTATCGTAGCAGATCAATTTTCTCGTTTCTGAACGCGGATGTTTTCTTGGTAAAGACGGAACTAGCCAAGCTAGCATCAAACTGCCCCAACGGATGTCCTCGAAGAGATAAATCGAAGAAAACTCCTTCCTCTCAAATGGTGAGATTGCCAAGCAAGAAATTGATCTGCTACGTTAGTTCAGTGGTAGAATATCCGCCCGGCAAGCGGAAGATTCGATTCCCGGTCATAGCAGACTTTTCTCGTTTCAAAATTATTCCCAACATTACAGCTTATGCCTGCCTGCATAGGAACTTCGGATCGCTTTATTCCTTTAAATTCACAAAAATGATTGATTGGAATGCCGCCAAAATGATAACGCTATTACTCGCTAATAGTATGCTAAAACAAAAATAAACATTTCATTTTTGTTCTATACCTAATCGATAGGATTTAAATACTAAAGAATGTTTGATTTCCATCTAACTAACTAAATATATTTTAAAATTCATTTTTGTTTTGCCTTTGAAATTGACATCGCAACTTTTATGCTATCAGCAGAGAAACATTTTCTGGAACAGCGAGTTATTTTACAAAAAAATACATGTAGATATTGGAATTCCAATTAGCAGAAATTTCTTTACTCAAGACAGAAAACGAAAACTACGGCTACTCCAGAAATAGAGAAAAATGTTTGTTTTTATTTTACGCGATTCTTCGGCAAGTTGACTAACGGCCGGTAAATGAAATTTAACAAATCCTCCAGTTGGAAAGAATCGCCAAAACGAGCGAGAAATAAAAGAAACTATCTGGCAGTCGAGGTTTAAATTACGTTGGGAGGTTAGGAGGAGAGATAGAGAGAGAGAGAGAGAGAAAAAAGATAGAGAGAGGAGAGATAGAGAGAGGAGAGATAGAGAGAGGAGAGATAGAGAGAGGAGAGATAGAGAGAGAGGAGAGATAGAGAGAGAGGAGAGATAGAGAGAGAGGAGACATATAGAGAGGGGAGAGATAGAGAGAGCGGAGAGAGAGAGAGAAGAAAACTTGATAAATATTTTTTTAAAATATTATCATTTCCGTTGCTTACTGAACTCGTTCCGCACACCAATTTTCTCCGTACGTTCGCGCAATCTCTCCGTCTCCTTTCGTTTATTGTTTTCTTTACGACTTGGAGTCGGGTTGGCTGGTTGAGTGTAGGAAAATGAAACAGCGTGACATCGGAGCTAAACAGAACGTATTTTGCTCTTTGCCTCTTTTTTTTCTCAACCGCCATATTACTCCCTCTCTCTCTCTCTCTCTTCGTATTCTGCTAGACCCGAGGAAGGCGCCTCATTAAACCCCTGACACCGACAGCAATGCGTGGGGAGTTTCTATCCTCCCATTCCAATCTCTCCCGACCGAAGACGCAACGAATTCTCCAGTTGGTCTTACAATTAAGCATTAAAATATCTCTTCAGAATGGTCGTGTAAATGTTTTAGAATCTTTATATCCATGATAAAAGCTCCTATGCATATACTTAGAGTGATTTATTAAGTTTGTATTGAGTTTAAAAAAGTTAAAAAATTCTAACGAATTTTCTCAAGGAACGGAGAGCGTTAGATCGTTAATATATATGATACCGTCCTTTATTCTCAGCCAGAATGTAAATTAATTTTCGTCGATCTTTATAAATTAATTAAATAATTGTATATATATATTCAAGGTTAATATTTAAAAAAGTTGGTGTTACGTCATTTTACATATTTTTTTAATAGCTAAAACCAAGCAAGTTACCAGTACGACAATGAATTCTCCTCTGTAATTAAGCAATTAATTATTTTAACTTGTATAATTTGAATGAATATCAATTTGTAAAATTCAATTTTGTCAAAAACTCAGAATGACCTGAAAATGCTATGTGCTTAAAAGCCACACGTTGTGTTATTCTTCTCTAGAATTAAAAGAACGAAATTCTTTAAGGGCCTTGTTTGATGGAAATTTATAGGCTTGAATTTGAAAACTCAGGAAGTTGGGAGGATAACACTAACACCTAATATAGGATTTTTTCTGAGTTTCCAGCCTGAATATATAAAAAGAGGAAAATTGCGCAAAAGCATTTATAACGCTTTAGGAAATGAATTTTGACCGTTATTTTTAAACTCAATTTTGCATGAAATTGACAATATTGGATAAAAATAAAGCTATAACTGTCAAATGAAATTGTGTTTTATCTTCGTGAAAGAGAGTTCGTATTGAATTAAAAATTTAACAAACCTATAAGTAATATATTATACAGTGGAAATTGGAAATAAAATAATACCTCAAATATATAAATGAATGTTTGACACTCGGAATACGTAACCCAACCAAACAGATCTAATACGATACAAATTTAAATTATTCTTGATTTTAAAAATAGAATCGTGGTATACTTTTAGTTGCTTTCATAGATGCTAATAATCGTGTAAACACATACACACACAGCAAATTCTCTAACTATTTCGATTAACCCCTTATAAAATATTAGATAATAGGACACAAATTTCAATTATTCTTGATTTTAAAATTTGACTCGTGGTATACTTTCAATTGCTTTCATTGATGCTAACGATCGTGTAAATACATACACACACATCAAATTCTCTAACTATTTCGACTAAACCCTTATAAAATATTAGACCTCTTAAGTTAACGATTTACTGGTGCTATTCATAAGATTTTTTCTTATGTTTTTGGCGAAATTAAATGCAATTAACATTGAATATTTTCTACGAATACTTCTTTATAGTCTTATAGTTTGCGTATACATTTTTTGGGATATTTTTCATTGAATATTCATACTGATCAAGCTTATCCGGAAAGTAATCTCACTTTATTTTTTATATTTAGCACTAATTTTTTTTTATCATTTACCACATTTCAAATTTTAACCGGAACCAGTGGTTTGTAATTTCAGTTTGATCTGCACACTGAATTTGTCAAGAGAACTCTAGTTTCAACAAACAATCATTAGTTAATTTTTGGAATACATGCATTTAAGGTTAATATATCTACTGTAGAATATTACTACTATAATTTAATACAGCTTTTCTAATATCGATTATTCACAGAGAAAAATGCCCTAGGCGTCGCATGTTTGTTTGAAACGTGGTATTCTGACGTATTTGCTGTTCCTCGTTATTGATCAAGTCATGGATCCTTTCGCTTCACATGTGAGAGGCTGTTGAGATGATGCACGGCGGGAAATTAATTGGCTCCGGTATTGCTTCAATATGAGGCTAAAATTAGGATAAAAAGGTTTGCAACCAATGATAAGCTATGTATTATGCGTTCATCTAGTTTGTTAGAGGCATTTTTGGAAATTAAATAAGAGAAAATATATTTTGTTCAAGAATGTCAAATGTAATCTGTAAGTTTGAGAGATAGTAAACATTACTATGCATATTCTTTTTTCTCTTGTAATATTGTTTCCACTTGCCCTTATGGTCAACAAGCAACATACGTATTTTTACTTGCTCCATATACGAAGTATAGAGAAAGTATTGTTTTCATGAAAAAAAAATCAAATTCGAGATTTCAAAGGAAAAACATGTTTTAAGGTCTCTTGTACACGTATATGTAAAAATGTATTGGAATAAAAGTTGTAGGAAATTTAATTTGCTACGAACTTTGTTTTAAATATTTTTCCATATAATGAATGCATTGTTTACGAGATATTTATATTTTTAGCTTCCGACTATTGTTAACAATTGAGGCTTAGTTGTAGTTAAATCTTAGAAACGCTCCTTTTTATTTTCTTAATTGTTGGAGTTTTGTGGCTATATCCAATAACAGAAGGCTATGGTTTGAATTTATTTCTGTTCTTTGTAAAGTCTAAAATTTTCCCGCAAAAATATTTTTACATTCTCCATATACGAAGTATAGTTTTCATGAAAAAAATCGAATGCGAGATTTCAACGGAAATATATGTTTTAAGGTCCCCTGAACACGTTTTATTATTTTCTCGATGATGTCTGTGGGTGTGTCTGTGACCAGAGTATTTTGAGAGCTCTAACTCAAAAATTAATATTCCTATCAGCAAAAATTTCATATTTAGCATTTATATTTAAAATTCAAGAACTGATTAGAATTGAGCTAATATCAGTCGACCGGAATTAGATGTTTATTCTTGTCATTTTTCCGTTTGTGTCAAATATCTTCTGTAATTCTTCATTTACGTAATCGTATATAATTACCTAAGTTGTATATAATTTAATTTTTTATAACTTTTGTATTTAATATTTTTTGTAGAAATATTTCAGTTCAATATTGACAGCGATTCCAGCGCCGCCAACTTATAAATTACCAACTACATATAGAAAAAGTCATGTGTTGGCCACATCAGATTTTTCATAACAGTACTTATTTATTAATTTAATTTATTTATTTATTTAATCATTTATCACATACAGCGATACCGCCAATTTACAGTGAAAATTAAACATTCAAAAATTAACAACATAACAACCAAAATAAAGTACAAATAATATAAAATGAAATACAATATAATATAAGTGTATGCAGGAGCAGTCAATAAAATTAGGTTGTGCGACAACATGACATTCCGTTTTTAAGAAAAGACTCTTTGGACATTGAAAAAGGATCTACATTAGGGGAAAGTGAGTTTAAAAGGGAGGGGAGACGAAAGAAAAGAGAACGTTTAGCAAGTGAAATTCTGGGGGTGGGGTAGTAAAATAAGAAAGAAGAGCGAGTAGATCTATTAGGAACACGGAAATTAAATTGAGCAAGTAACTCAGGACAGTCAGTAATAGAGTTTAGTATATTGTATATAAAAGAAAGATAAGACTTAGTTCGATGAACAGAGGGATAATCCAAAGAAAGGGAAAATAAGATCTTACTATTAGAGAGTTGGCGAAAGGAGGGCACACGGGATTTAACAATTCTCAGAAAAAAATTAATGACACAATCCAAAGAGGCAAGGTTGGAAACAGAAGACATTGACCAAATAGGAGAACAGTAGTTAACCACAGGTAAAATAAAAGAAGAAAAATACAATCTAAGAGCCAGTGGATCAGTAATTTCTGTAAAACGATATAAAATTCCCAGGAGAGACATTGCTTTATTTTTTATTTTCAAAATATGATCAGAGAAGCCAAGTTTAGTATCAAAGACTACGCCAAGGTCTTTCTGTTTGGACACTCTAACCAATGGAACAACATTTAGTGTATAATTAAAATTTATAACATTTTTAAGAAGAGAGATGGACATTACATTACATTTATTTGAATTTAATTTAAGTTTCCAGAAATCACACCAATTAACTACCAGATTAAGTGCCGATTGGAAAGACACACAATCAGCCATACCGGAGATCACTTTAAAAATTTTGCAATCATCAGCATAAAGCAATATATCTGCTGTGGGAGAAGGGATGAGGGTAGCCAGATCATCAACATATAAGTTAAATAAATAAGGTCCTAAGACACTCCCTTGTGGGACTCCTGAAGTAACAGTCAACCAATCCGAGGCAATTCCAGCTAAGACAACACGTTGTACGCGGTTATTTAAAAAACTTTTTAACAAATTAAGAAAATTACCATGGATATTGTACCGTTGACTAAGTTTATAAGTGAGTAATTTATGATCTAGAGAGTCGAAAGCTTTTGAGAAATCCAAGTAGACAGTATCTAGCTGAGCCCTATTTATTATGGCATCAACAGCATGGTGTTGATAAACTGCTAAATTAGTTAGGCAAGAGCGGCCAGTAAGAAAACCATGTTGCCTAGTTGATAGGTGAGGGGATGTAAAATAGTAAAGTCGGTTAAGGATGATTCTTTCACAGATACTAGAGACAATAGGGAGGATAGATATAGGACGGTAATTAGTTACATCGTATTTTGAACCAGACTTATGAATGGGAATTATGTTAGCAGATTTCCACTGGGAGGGAAAAGTTCCCAGAGAGAAAGAGCGGTTAAAAATAATACATAGAGGAATAGAAAGAGAAGAAGCGCATTTACGAAGAAATATAGGGCTGATACCATCAGGGCCCGGAGTACGGTAGGGGGAAATTTTACAGAGGAATTCAAAAACTTCTTGAGGGGTTGTTTGAAGTTGAGATAGAGAAAAGTTACAAACAGGTGAGAGAGTAACATCATTATCCAGGTTCAGAGGGGAAATAGTAGGGGGTGACAAGCAATTAAAAAAGAAATACGAAGTAAAGCAGATCTATGAGATCCCTCGGCATTCGTATTTTCATAATAAATTTCTTCTGGGATCCAAGAATAATTGCGGCGGCCGTTAACGAAACACCAAAGTTTCCTGGAATTGGAGGAAATAGAGTCGGATATACTCTTCGTATGCTCAGCATAGTCGCGGCGAATTAAAAGCTTGGAATATCGCCGTAAGTCGGAAAAAGAATTGCGAGATTCTTCACTAGGGTAGGCTTTCCACAGATACCAGGCATGATTTTTGTTTCTCAGAGTATGAATTGTGTCAATTTTAAACCATGAAGGGAATTTCTTAGACTTAGGAGTAACAACCGGAACAAAGTCCTTCAGAGCATCATCAATGAGGTCGTAAAAGAGACTAACGGCCTCGTCGGGGGGAAGAGCGCTCAGCAGGCACCACGGGATAAGGTTGAGACAGCTGTTGTAGTCATCCCAGTGAACCTTAGACCAAGCAGGAAAGGGTCGTGGAGGGGGAGGGGAAACAGCACGGGGTTTCTCAGTGCCTGGAATTCTGAGAACGGCATCTAGCGAAACATGGTTACTGTCGAAAATATTCCGGCCAGGGCTAATTGCGTTCGGAGGGGCAGAAACAGAGGATACAATGTAGTCCAGCGTTGCCAGATTGCGGGTTGGGTGAGGATTGAGTTGAAACAGCCGGAGAGCAGATACAAAGTGATTAATAAAATATTCATCATGGGCATTTTTTGTAGTGCCACACGACGAGGAATCCCACAGAATTGAGAGATTCAAGTCACCAAAAAGCACAACATGACCAAGGGGTAAAACATTCAAAATAGACGAAAAACAGTTTTCAAGTACTGCTAGATCACTACATCTACATCTACAAGTTACCCTGCAATTCACCAAGTTGGTGGGTGGCAGGGGGTGCAATGCACCAAGTCCTACCTAAAGATTGTCTAACGCAATTCGAAATTCCCTATTGTGATCTCCTATTGTGATCTCACTAGCTGGGGGACGATAAAAACAACCCACAAAAACTCTATTTTTAACATATCGTTTGCAGGGGCCAATACAGACTTCAGTCCACACTATCTCACAATTTGTTTCCAAGTCCATACGGCGCTTAGCCGGCAAACTGGACTTAATTCCAAGTAGCACTCCACCACCCTTAGAGGTGCGGTCTCTCCTGAAAATCTGATGGGTGCGAGAAAAAGACAGTTCACTATCACTAATATTGGGAGACAGCCACGTCTCCGTAAGAGAGATAATGTCAAATTGCGATAACTCGAGTAAGTTAGAGTCACAAATCGAGAGTTTGTTTTTTATGCTTCTCACATTTTGGTAGTATGCATTAAGAACAGCACTACTGTTGGGGCCCGGGTTTAAGCTAACGTCTCCCGATAAAAGAATCGCTAACAGAAAGACGACTCCGGCGGGAGAACGGGCACTTGAGCGGACCGGTGAGGGGACGCGGGAAAGCCGTTGAGACGGCTGGCTGGGGGCGAAACCGCAAGCAGAAAAACAAGGAAACACAAAACTTCTCCTACTGCACAACAGCACGTAAGTATCACAATCTCTGAGCACACTGAGGTTTATCACAACCTCAGAAGAAGAATAGGCCAAAAAAGCAGCTGAAAATCGAAGATGTATCACCAAAACAAGAGCACAAACAGAGAGCCAAAAACACGCGAGTTCATGGTGGCGGCCATCTTCATATACATATTTTGTAGGGGGAATAATTTTGCTTTTATGTTGAAATTGGACATGTAGCTATTTTAAGTGTATTTCGCTTTATGGATAAATGATATGGTTGCTTGTCTTTTGATGAATAATTTAAGTAGATCTATACCATTAAAAAACATCCACCAGGCTCCATTTCATCAAGTTCTAACTGTTATATTTTATGCCAGATGGCGCTCTTCTTATTTAGTATGCCTATAATATTTACAATAAATCAACTGTTCTGTGGCTGGAGTATTAATAATCCATTCGCATAAATTATTGATATTTGTAATGCTGGCATACATAATAATTAGAGATGACAAAGATATAATCAGTACAGAATTTAAAATGCATTTCAAATACAAATAAACAGCGCAGTAGTCATTGCAAAAACCTTCTCATATACCTATATACGTTTGGAAGACTGCGTACGCTTATAAATGAAAAACGCTTATAAATCAAAGTTAACCGTAGTTTAGCGTATATTTTAATGCCACTGATCGATATTTAGCAACGTGTTAGGACATATGGGTTAGTTAGTATTATTTGTGACATTAAACTGTACGATTGGATGGATTTTAATCAAAATCCTTATAGCCTTTATTGAGTTATTCGTATTTTGTTAAAAAATATCCTAGAATAAATTACCCTTAATTGTTGCGCAATAGTGTTTATATCTTCAGTGTGTCTATTATGAATAATATTATATACAAATATGAGATATAATTCGATTTATTTTAACCGTCTCGGCTATAATAAGGTTTAGAGTGGAACGCGGCGTAGGCTTAGGGCTTGGGTAAGGTAGCTTGGCGCGTACATTTAAATGCCACTGGACGCCATATAATAATTTTAAGAGATATATGGCTTACGTAGTATTATTGTTGACATCAGGCTCCACAATCGGATTGATTTTAATCAAATTCTCTGGAGCCATTTTTGAGCAAATAAATTTTATCTAAATATCGGCAAGAATAAACTACCCTTTATTTTTGTGCAATATCATTTTTATAAAAAAGGGTCTGCAAAAATCATGTATAGCACAAATACGAGATATTATTCGATTTTATTTAGGCGTTTTGGCCCTAGAACAGCGAACAGACAGACAGACTGACAGGCAGACGGCATAACAAAAACCACTTTTATGGACTCAGGGACACCTAAAACGTGTATTTCCATCAAAATATCGAAATCAAATTTTTTCACGAATACAATAATTTCTCAATATACTACGTATATGAGAATGTAAAATACTATAGCCACATTTATCCAATAAATGGAAGAAGATAATTTGCCTACCGTAAGATAAAACCAACAAGGAAATCGGCGGTTTTTATCCCGAGTCTTTTTCTCTCCTGCAGTCCTTAAAAAACCTCTCTTTTTAGGCCACGTCCCGCAATGGCGAATAACCCCGAGTGTCAGCACACGCAAGGAAGGTGGTTGGCTCTCTCATTCGAGCGCAGAAAATACTTCTGCATCTACGCTATTTCTCCCTGTGCCTCTCTATCTCTCGTCCACTTCTTTTTTCGAGGATTTCATATCTCTCTCCCTCTTATTCTTCCGCCATTCCGGAATATAAGCTCGTCCTCAAGAAAAAATGGCTCTTCTTTTTTTAGCCCTTTATTCCAGGAGCGGTTAACGGATGCCGACATTTTCAACCAATGGGACGCATCCAAGAGTCATTTGCACTGCACCATCCCTCCTATACGCTCCATCTACCGAGAGAGATGTTTGTTCTTTACGCTCTTCGAGGCTCTCCTGTTCTTTTCTTTATTCTGTCGTCTGTATACATTTTTCGGCGGAAAAAAAAACTTTTATAAATTGCGGAAGCGGAAAAAAGTTGAAATTTGTAGAGATGAGCCGAGTTATATTGAGCGCAATATTAAGTGAAGAAATATCTTGAATTTTTTATCTTGATGAATATCTTGCATAATTTGAAAAATAGGTTGAATAGTTCATACTACTACTACATACTACTTGAGTTTACGCGATTCGCAATAAATAACACAAGATTCATCATAAAAAATCATGTTAATTAAATTATTTTATGTTGGAGGTTCAACAAACTTATGGGCGACGCTTATATAACAAAAAACCTCTCATTCGTCATTTATCATAGGAAAATTTAGAATTTCTAATTGTAAGATGGAATCATTCGATATCGTCGATGTTTCAGTATAAGAAACTTTTCGTCACTCCCTTTGATCTACGCAACAGATCCTAAACCTTTTCTTGTTGGCATCAAAAGATAAGCAAAATACAAAAATATTTGCTGAATCGCAGAATGTGGCAAAGAAGCTCTTTGTAATAAATACTTTCCTGTAACTCTAATACATATATTTTCCGTGCGATAGCAGAACGGAAAGGTAAATATTAAAGGAATAGTCATGCTGTTTATCACATGAGTTGGTATAAGCTGAAAAGTTTCTACCAATTAATGTTTTAATACTTTGATCTTGGTCAATTGGATCCTACAAAAACATGACGATGATTCAGCTATTGAACACTATAAAACTAAATTTCAACTTGAATAATGCACAATTTTATATATATTATATATTTTATGCTATCAAAAAATAGTGGAATGAATTAAATGTGCCAAGTTAATCTCTAATATATACAACACGAACGTCTGATTTCTCGTTTTTATACAATAGGATTGAAGGGTATAAAAGTGAACACTCTGTTAAGCGACCACAGATTCTGAAGAATAATAGTAATTTGAGAGGGATTGTGGTTGAATGGAAAGAAAAATGACATTGTCCTTTAGGAATCAGCTCAGAAAAAACTTGGTCGTTAAGAGGAACTCGCAAAAAGAAATATCTTATATATGCATGTTAAGAAATAAAATAAATTTTCAACAGGATAAACTAGGTTTACATAGTTCCTGATTGTATAAAGCAATTTTAAACGCACAAAAATACCTCGTTCCAATAAAAAATCCCTTTAAGACCTCGATGTACTGAACCAAGCAGACCTTCACACTCTCGTGGACTGACCCGATCCGTACACTTTTTTTCGCGCTTTTAAGGATGTTTTTTTCTGCTTCATATAAATTGGAAGCCTTACTTTTCCTTTCTCACCGCCTTTCCCTTTATCCCTTCTTATCATGCTTGCTCCATCTCACTCTCCCCTCCAACTGGCAGTCTTCACTCAACCTCTATCTTCCCTCTCCACATGACTAAACCCTCTTGCATGTGTGTGAGTTAAGGAATTGTTGGGTGCGCATGTGTGTTTTCGAGGTCTTCCCCGCTTTTCCTCCACAGTAACACAGTCACCAACACACATAAAACCACAAGCACCTAAAACGCGAGCACACACACACACGCACTAGCTCTCACGCAGAATATCTCCGCAGCAGCGCCACTCTCCGCTGCATCACTTCTCTGAGTCCAGCCGATTCGCCTTTTTCCTACTCACGATGGGTATCTTAGAGGTAGTGCAATGAATAGCCAGGAAGGGAGGAGAGAAACCCGGTGCCGGCATTTGCCTGCTCTTACGAAGAACACCAGGGGGGCCAACTGCTTAACGTCCCTTCCGAAGGACGGAGTGTTGATTTGAGCGCGCTCCACATTGGCTCGTCCTCGTCACCTTAGTTCCAACACGCACAAATAGGGGGCCGGAGCGTCCTCGGAAAAAATCCTCATAAGGATTCGAACCGGGTGTCGCTTTTTTAGCAGATCGTACGGTGGGGCCAACACTATAACCACTACACCACCGGCTCCCCTTCTCCGCTTCATCTCGCCCTTAATGGCACCTTGCTCACAAAGCACGCACCGACTCGAGCATTTTTTATCCCCTTTTTTGCCTTCTTCTTCCCTTTCCTCCAAAAATCTTTCCATCTTTCCTCCATATAGTTCTTCTTTTCGCTCCTTTCATCTCCCCTTCCCATTTGTGTACGCTTCTCGTCACTCTCCCCTCCACCCGCAGTCAAAGTTCTCCCACCACCATTCTTTCTTTCCTCGCTCTCCAACAACCCTTCCAACCAGTTCCTCCCCATCCACTTTTCTCGCCATTTATCCCTCTACGATTCCTTTTCTGTGCGGAGTACTCGTCTTTTTGCCGCGTTACACATTACGCAGTATAACACTGGATATAGGCATTTCAAACTGGTTTTGCTGTTCATATCAAAGTAGGGGACGAAAATGGCATAGGAATGCCTAAGATCAACCAACCAGGGCTGCCATATTACCGGAAATGAAATTTTAAGTGCTTCTAGATCCTACAAAAAATAACGTTTAATTTATAGAAAAATTAGAATAACAGTCTATGCCTATGCTATGTCGCAATATAGGAACTGCTATCTTAGTGGTGACAAAATGAAACTTTTAACTTAATTAGAGAATCGCGCCAAATATATGATTTGCTTCTAGTATCCATACTTGTGTCTCTACCTCTTAAATATATCTCTACCTATTTATCTCCTCTTATCACCGGATCGCTTCTTCTCCCGCTTCCTAATCAGTATGTATGCCTTTACTCTTCTCTCTCACTGGGTTTGATGAAAGAAAAAACTGTCTAGTCTCAATCTCAACCTAATAAAAACTGTTATCTATCTAACACTTATTCTATCCTTATTCATATCCCTCATGTCTTTCTTTTATCAATTAAATTTCTTCTCTTGCACTCACCCGCTAGATATACCATTTTCTTTCTCCATCTGTTTTCTCTCTCTTTCATTGCAAACGTACGTACATGTATTCTTTCTTAACCATCCTTTCCTCCAATATCTTCTCTCATTATAGCCTCTAACTTTGTTGACACATTCCCCACTCTGTGTTAGATATTATTGATAATCTCATCTCCCCCTTAGGCCTCTAATTATTCTATTATCTCAACAACGAAGACATTCTTTCCTCATTAGATTGGTGATTTATTTATTTAATCAAGTCTAAAAACAGCACACGCCCTATTAAAATGGACACATAACGAATAATATAACAAAAATAACAGACATAGAGAGAAGATGAAAATATACTTTTAGAACATTCGAGATCGTGGAACGACCAACGAATAGGAACACGGACAGTAAGAAGAATCTCCTTCGAAGTGGGAACAAAAAAATCATTAAACACCGTATTCCTGCTTTCCATGGTGTACATTTATGAAGCCAATATTATTTATTATGCTCATTCCTTTCAATGTCTACTTCGCCCTCTTAGGTTTTATTATCGAGTAGGTGTTCCAATGTATATTAACTTCAATCGATTACTTTCCATCCTGTTCCAGCTTGGGATTTTCGAGAATTAGGGCGATGGACTTACAGTTTCTTTTCTAAATTCCTTCGCAAATACTTTTGCCTCCCTCACTCTCCCTTTCTCCACTACTCCTTCTCTTCTAAGCATTTTCCATGTTTCCCTAACACAAACCCCCTCCTTTTCAACCGACCCAGCTTCTTCATCTCCTTCTACCCTCTTCTCTCCCCCTCTGTCTCTCCTTATACCTCTCTTCCTCTCAATGCGCCCGCGACTTTCTTCTCAGGCACTCCGCCTTGCATACCCCTTTTCCATCCCTCTCAAAACATTTCTTATACTCGCGTCGTCCCATCGCCATCGTCCCTTCCTCCTCCTGCTATCCTCCATTTTCAAGCAAGCTTCTTCTTTCATTATCCCCTCTAGAGACATTGCAAGACGTCCAGGGCAACGAGGGGAAAAGGCGGAGAAATATGCGGAGCGGAGAGGGAGAGAGGAAAAAAGAGTAACGCATTCAGTTTATTTATCTGTTCGAGTTTTATTACGCGATCTTTTTTCTCTTTCTCCTTAAACTGACGTCTCAAAAGGATCTTTCCTTCTCTCTCTCTTTCCACGTTTTTCTTTCGCGATATCCTTACTTCTATTTTTTTCTTCTTTTTCACTCTTGAGACGACGACGTCTACTCTCGGGAAAAGATTCGCTTTTTCCATGAAATGCGTTTCTCGGTTGTTTTTTTTGTTTTTTACTATCGTCCTTTGTCGGATAGAGAGAGAGAGAAAGAGACCCAACTGAGGCGTTTAATTTTTGAAAATATGGGCATTTATTTCGCTCGCGGATGGGTTTCTCCCGAGGTCCTTAAATGGTTCCTTGAGGAGTCGTTAGAGTGAGTACGATTACGAATACGTAAGATTGACGTTTTGCTCACGTACGGAAAATAAGTTGAAATACGCGTTTAAAATCGCGGAGTTTTTATTGTTCGCGTTATATGTGTTTATATATATATATATATATATATATATATATATATATATAGGATACGTAAAATATATTTCTTCCTTCCCTTTTTCTTCTCTAGGACAAATATAAACACCGTTTTTGCAAAATGCGTCGCCGTTAACGCAATTCCTTAGCCTGGATGTCAAAGAAACGATTTTGTTTCCATTTTATAATTCAATCAACGGTAGTAAGTGCAAGTGAATATTTTAGTTGGAAATTTTCAAAGGAACTGGAGTGTTTACGCTAATAATAAAACTATTGAGGGAAGTTTTATTTTTAAAAGATTAAAAAACAAAGAAATACTCGAGAGAACTTCAACAAATAAACAAGATTCTTGCATAAAAAATAAGGCTCCATCTTCCGTAGCCCATACCTTTAGGTAAAGATATCATTAGGCTTGGTAGGATTCAATTTAAATCGAAAAACGTCGACTTTTTAAAAATTTCAAACTCGACGAAAAGAAATTTGTCGATAATCGTCGATTTTCCAACAAGATGGAAAAGTATACTTCTAAAAATCTATTTTATTCTGAATTATAATCTTAAAGTCGTTCCAGTTTAACTTTTTCGCAATATTATTTCCTACCTACGATTTCGTTCCTTTTCTGGGCTTGCGTTTACAGTATGACAGAAAAGCTCAAGCTTGTACTCTGAAGGAACACGTAACCGCAAGGTCCTAGGGTAGTTCTGAGAACAGGTGTTTATTCACCCTTTTCAGGATATGCCCTGCTGAGAGTTCCTCGAGCACTGTTAAGCGAGGTTTGGAAGAAAGGATCTTCGGTGGTCGTTTGATAAGTGTGTATATATATATATATATATATATATATATATATATATATATATATATACATACATACATACATATATACGCACATACACACACACACACATATGCCGAGTCATTTTTGGTCGTTCTCAAGCAAAGTAATAAATAATATAAGAAATTAAAAAAAAATTATATAAGTTAAAAATTAAAGCTTTTCATCGTAAAAACTAATAATAAAGATTCCTAGCCTCCAAGGGCGGATTGATGCAAGTACCAAACAAAATAAAAAACGGGCCAAATGTGGTTTGAGCGCAGTTATCCCTCTGCTCTTATAGCAGGGCCCCACCATTAAGGGGTGTGCACCCAGCCCCATAAATGATCAAACCGCTGGATGTTCAAAAAATGAATATTTTGTAAAAATTACTATCGTATGTCATTACAAATACCAATTTGATTTGTTTAATTAACGTTTATTAAAAGTTTTTTGTGTATATCATTTTTTAAAAATAGATCTCGGCTGGGTAACTGTAAGAAAAATAGAGCTAATGAAGACACAGGGGAAAATATAAGTGGCATTCCGTTTAACTGGCTGCAAACAGTGCCTCCGCTTGCAGTCCCAACGTCTTCCTCCCAGTGGTAACCGGTTCCCCAGCCGTACCCATATACTGACCAATCCGTATTTGATGTCTTTTAACGGTGCTAACATTCCATAATCCGAAGGGGCGCCCAATTTCTTTATTCCTTCTATGCCTTCCCCTTCCCCTCAACTGGAAGAGTTATTAAAGGAATTTCTTAAACGAGGAATATTGTCTCAGGCAAAAGTTACGTGTACATTTCGTATAAGGGCAATCCCTAAATCAGACGAGACTTATCGCCTTATACATGATCTGTCACAGTGCACTGAATAATATCGGAAACCGACCCTTTCGTTACGAGATGCTTCTAAGGCCATGATGTTAATTCTTCATGCTGCTTGGTTAGCCAAACTTGACCTTAGCGATGCCTTCTATCAGATTCCCATAGCACAGGAGCATCATAAGTTTTATGGGATTCTATTTAAGGGAAAAAGGTAAAGGTTTCATAGACACCCGATGGGGCATGCGTTGGCCCCTGCCACTATGCAAAGATGGGCCCGCTCAGTGGCGCGCGAAATAAAACTATTATTTGACACGGTAATGATAGCCTATTTAGACGACTGGTTGCTTGTTCATCCACGGTTATCAATAGCTTTGGTATGTCAAATTTTTAAATTTATAGAGGATGACTTAGGCATTACATTAAATAAAACCAAATACCTACTAGTACCAGTGCAGCGAATTAAATATATAGGTGTGGAAATAGATACGAAGCTTTCACAGTTATGGCTTACCCCTGGGTTCCTGGTTAAGCTGCATCACGCAATACATGTATTTCCCAGAATTCGGTCGATAGACTTGCCGAAAGTTGCAGGCTACATGTCATGGGTGTGCTATATGCTGGTGCTACCCCTAGTGCTAGTGTCAGATGTTTACAAAAGAGACAACTACATGTTGCAAGACTGCTGGGACCTTGAAGTCTTTCGGAAGAAAAGAAGCTTTGCGGCAACAACAAAGGAATTTCATGTGTTCGCGGATGTGACCCCTAGGCACTTAGCGCGGGTTATATCAGAGAAATAGCTGACGGAGATTTTACCGTTACAAGAGGAGCTGCCGATCTATTTAGCGGAGCCCAGGAACACTTGCCACCTGATAGAACTTTGACTGTGTTTACTGATAATTTATCAGTTGTGTATGCCCTAAAGAAAGGGCGGGGTATTTTGTTTAACAATAACTTGTGTAAAGAATTGTATTTTGCAATCATAAAGAATATTTCACAGGTTGTGGCATAGGCGTACGTCTTGACGTCCCTCAATCTCGACGATCGTCCTTCTCGGATTGTACTCTCTAGTACAGAGGTCGGCAACGCGGTGACCCCGGGGGCCATGGCGCCCGCAAGACATTTGTGTGTCGCCCGCAAAACAAAAAGAGAACTCAAGTAAAACAATTACGAAAAACTCTCAGAAGACCAATAAGTTGCGGAACAAGATGAAGAATAGAACTTTGTAACCAACATCTTAATCTTAGATCACACCGAGCCGAATCGTATGTCTGTCACAAAATAACATCGTCAAAGTCAGGACTTATAAGCGAACAGAATGGGGACGTACATTGTTGGATAAAGACATTGTTGTCATTAACAGAGTTCTTTTCATAATGACTCCTCCGTTACCCCTCTCTTGTTTATTCACGTCCATTTCCCTTCTCCCTGCCCTGCCCTAATATAAATACATCCTTCATAGCGTTTTTCGGAGATAACTCGAGGTGCCGGTGGTGTAGTGGTTAGGACGCTGGCTGCTACTCGCCTGCTGCTTGAAAAGGCAGCGGGCAAGAATCCTGCGCAAGTAGGATTTTTCCAAGTTCGCCCGGCCCCCTGTTTGTGTGGTTGGAGGAGACCGCGCAAATTCAGCTGTTCCGTCCTTCGGAAGGGACGCTAAGCTGTTGGCCCCCCTGTTGTTCTTCGTAAGAGCAGGCAAATGCCGGCACCGGGTTTCCATCCTCCCTTCCCTGCCTATTCATTGCACTACCTCTGAGATACCCACTGTGCGTAGGACAAAGGCGAATCGGCTGGGCATTCAAATTCGGAGATTACTCGCCGAGAGCAGGAGAAGCCGTTATCGTGTTTGTGTGATTGCCGTGCCTGTGCTGACAATTGATACAAACGTTCTCGTACGAACTGTACCAAAAGATAGGGAATTCTCCGCCTCTAGTTTATGCTAGGTGAAGGAGTCCTGTCGCCTTCAATCGCTATTACGGGTGCAAGGCTAACTGAGATCCTTGTTCTCAACCCGTCGTGTACTATAGCTCCGTTAGCCGGTTCAGGCTATTTGGAGGTAGGCGCTCGATACGGGAAAACTATTTCCCTATGTCGCGTGAAACTCCCAAGTTCTTGTCACAAGTCGTTGGTTTCGGAGTTCGGTCCTCCGTCTTGTAGCATAACTTGTCTCAAGTCATTGTTGAAAGTCGTTGGTTTCGGAGTTTTGTCCTCCGTCTTGTAGCATAACTTGTCTCAAGTCATTGTTGAAAGTCGTTGGTTTCGGAGTTCCTCTCTTCGCTTAAGATACAAAGTACAGGGTTTGGGAGATTTTTCTTCGTCTCTTACAATATCAGCCAGTGATAGCTCATTTCCTTCTTCATTGGTTAAATATAAATCATTTTAAATTGACCAACAGTTCACAATATTTCTGATATTTTCCCGATATTCAGTGGGTTGTGTTTATTAATTCATTTGTAGAAAATTTTATCCCCATTATGAGTTATAAGAGGCAAAGGATATATTACTTCAATGTTGATTGGGAAGAACAATTCTGTTTTATTGATTTGAAAGGAAAGTGTGTTAGTTTATTGTGCAATGCTTGTGTCGCACTTTCAAAGAAAAGTAATGTTCAAAGACATTTTAATACGGTTCACAGAAATTTTAATACTAGTTATCCGATAAACTCGGAGATAAGGAATAAGAAAATTTCTGATATGAAATCTATTTTAACTAAACAGCAGAGCATTTTTACCAGACCAGTGCAGCAATCAAAAAGAGCAACGATTGCATCACTTAAAATTTCGCATTTGTTGGCCAAGAGGAAAAAGCCTTTTGAAGATGGCGAATTTGTAAAAGAAGCCATGTTAGCGATTGCTGACTCACTTTTCGAAGATTTAAAAAATAAAAATGAAATGATCTCAGCAATCAACACGATTCAGTTATCAGCAAGAACAGTTACAAGAAGAATTGAAGTTATTGCAACCAATATGGAGAAAGAGTTGGCATATGATTTAAAAAATGTATTTTCTTCTCGTTGCAACTGGATGAGTCAACAGACATATCAGACACTTCTCAATTGGTTATGGTTTTTAAGATGGTGTTGAATGATTTTTCAGGAAAGGAAGAATTTCTAAAAATTCTTCCATTTAAAGGGACGAACAAGAGGTGAAGACATTTTTTCAGCTTTTAAAGAATGTCCAAGAAAATAATATACCATAAATGAAGTTGACCGCAATTACTACAGATGGTGAAACTTTGATGACAGGTTGTAAAAATGGATTTATTGCGCTATGTAAAGAAGACCCTCTCTTTCCAAAATTTATTTCATATCACTGCGTTATACACCAAGAAATGTTCTTCATTTTCAACGTGTCATGAAGACAATAACAAAAATAATAAATTCCATAAGAGCCATACCAATGCAACACCTATTGTTTAAACTGCTTTTATAAGGTGAAATTTTTTGATTAAAGTGGATTTTAACGATTATGATTCTTCTGTCTCGTCGGAGTGTGTTTCCAATCCCAAACGCTTTTGGTCTATGATAAACTCCCGCCGTAACAACAGCTACATTCCTTCAGAAATTTCTCACGGCAATGAAATAGCTGCCGGTACATCACGCGCTGATCTCTTCAGCAAGTTCTTTTTATCGAATTACACTCCAAACTCAATACCTCCAACTTCTTTTGAGAAAGCGTTTGCTCTCACTCCCTTTCTTCAATCTCCACAACGCCTGAGGAATGCCTCAAACTTCTAAGTTCTCTTTTAGTCAATCGTGCTACCGGCTCTGATCAGGTTGGTGCAATGTTTTTGAAGCACGCAGCGCCTTCATTAGCCATACCTGTCTCTCTGCTTTCTAACAGATGCTTCGCGGCTGGTTACTTCCCCACGAGTTGGAAAACGGGAAACATTTTTCCTCTTTTCAAGTCTGGCAAAAGGTCTTCCGTCGATTCTTATTGCCCAATTTCCCTTCTTCCTGTACTCTCAACTGTTTGCGAATGCATCATCCATCAGCGTCTCCTTTCTTTCACTCTCCCTTTTATTTCTAGCGAACAGCATGGTTTCCTCCCAGGCTTCTCAACTTTAAGTAACCTTTAAGTTTTACATGCACATATTACCGATTCCTTCGAACGTTCCTCGCAGTTGGATGTATGCTATATTGACTTTGCCAAAGCCTTCAACTCCATTAATCATCAACTTCTAATCTTTAAATTGGCTAACAGATACAATATACACGGCAATTTCCTTTCCTTTTTGGCTTCATTCTTAACAAACAGACAACAACGCGTAGTACTTGACGGCATTTCATCTTCAGTTGCTCCCATCTCGTCCGGCGTTCCGCAGGGTAGTGTTGTTGGTCTTTTACTTTTTGCGATATTTGTTGATGATTTAGTCGAAACTATTTCTTTCACATCCTGCAACATTCTCCTATATGCAGACGACTGTAAAATGTTCAGACAAATTAACGCAGATAAGGATTCCGCTGCCCTACAAAACGCTCTTGATGCGCTCCTTTCATGGTCCAATCACTGGCGCCTTCGAATTAACCCGTCTAAATCCACAGTACTGTCATACACACTCCGAAAATCTCCTCTTAACTACCCATACCGGCTCTCTTGTCAAGTAATCCCCTCTGTCACCAACCAAAAGGACTTGGGAGTAATCTTCGACTCGAAGCTTCTTTTCCAAGATCATATTAAAAGTATTTCCTCCCGTGCTATGTCGTTAGTAGGTTTAATTTATCGTTATACAGAAATAACTGACATTTCCGCTCTTCGTACCTTTTTCTTTAGCTGCGTTCTCCCCATTCTTGATTACTGCTCCCCAATTTGGTGCACTGCTTCGCCTTCTACTCTCAAGCTCCTTGACCGACCCATGAATTTCTTTCTGTCTGCAATTCGCTTTCGTCACCCTCCTCTCCATAACTCTCCACTCAGTGCCATACGAACCTACCTTGGGATTCCATCCCTTACTGATCGACGCACTCACACTGACATTAAAGCATTTAAAAAAATTATTAATGGCAATTTTAGGTCACATGAGCTTCTTTCTCTATTTTCACTCCGGGTCCCCGCTCGTTCTACTCGCTTGAATGAGCTTTTTCACTGCCCTATTCCTCGCTTCTCAATCACTAAACGCTCCTTTCTCTATCGCCTTCCTGATCTTTGTAATAGTTTGCTGAAGCGCTTCCCTGACTATGACCCCTTACCTAAGTCTCATAACTTCCAATTTAAACCTAATATTTGATTTTTTTGTGGCCTATTTTCCTTTCCCTTTCTCCTGATTTATTCGACTTTCTACTCGCTCCTTACCCTGATTTCGTGTGATTGATGTACTATGTATGTTTTATGTGTATTCATTGCTAGAGTTTTAGTTATTTTGTTTGATAGTTTAATTTTCTGTTTTATTCTTGTTACTTCGTTGTTATGTGTCCAATTTAATTGACCTTGTGCTGTTTTTGGGCTTTTTCAAATAAATAAAATAAAAATAGAATAAAAGATGCCGAATTCGATGATCTCCTTTTACATACCGAAGTTAGATGGCTCAGCAGAGGCAAAATACTTGTGAGGTTTATAAATCTCATAAAGGAGGTAAAGGAATTTCTCACGTCAAGAAATGAATATTATGCACAGCTGGATGACAAAGCTTGGTTGATGGATTCGGATTTCTTGTTGATATAACTATAAAATTGAACGAACTGAATATGGAGATGCAAGGGAAAAATCAACACATTGCAAAAAGGGTAAGTGCAGTAGATGCATTCAAATGTAAATTGGCATTGTGGAAGTCTCACCTAGAGAGAAATTCATTATCACATTTCCCGAATTTAAAATATATTATTAAGAGTCTGACTGATGAAAATGTTACCACTGAACCATTTTCACAACACATTGAAACTCTCCTGAAGGAATTTAATTTTAGGTTTCGTCAGTTTTCTGAAGTAGAACCCATAGTAACATTCTTTGCTAATCCGTTCAATTTTATGGACAATGATATGTCTGTTAATATTGGAACTTACTTTAATATCGTTAACACCGAGGACTTAGAAATGGAAATAATATATATGCAGAATGATATTATTTTAAGGTCACATAAAAATGATGAAAACTTTTGGAATTTAGTTGACGAAAATCGCTATCCATTATTAAGAAAATGTGCCCTAAAAATACATTCTTACCTTGCTACAACATACACTTGCGAGTCCATTTTTCCAAGCATGAAACACTTGAAATCCAAGTACCGATCGAGACTCACCGATTACAATTTAGACAACTGCCTAAGATCAGGTATCTCGAGTTATGTGCCAAATTATAGCAAGTTGGCTAAAGATATGCAGTCCCAAGTTTCACATTGATTTAGTTTTCATGTTTTTATAATAAATTCTTTAATAGTTTTTCTCTTATATATACAAAAATATCATTTTAATAACTATTGGTACACATCTACTATTGTTACTTCACTTCACGCCCCCAATAATTAAAGTTGCGCCCTCATAGATAAAGAGGTTGCCGACCGCTGATACAGAGAGATATCAACTGATCTTGCTTATGCGCCCTTCACGTCCTCAGTAATATAAATTACGCTCTCATAGGAGAAAAGGTTGCCGACCCCTGCTCTAGTATATATGATGATGATGGGCGCACGCGACCGCTCAACCCAGACTGACTCCCTCTCTTTAGGCACCCTCCAATATATACCAGAGCTACTCACGCCCACCTATAGCGAGCCGGACTGGCATATACCAGAGAGTACCGTCCGAGAAGGACGATTGGAAAGATTGAGGGACGTCGGGACGTACTCCCATGTCACAACCTGTGACATATGCTTTATTATATCCTGGTAGAAGGCACCGTTAAGGTCAAGTTTGGCTAACCATGCAGAATGAGGAATTATCATCATGGCCTTAGAGGCATCTCATTACGAAAAGGTCGATTTCCGATAATATTCAGTCCACTGTGACAGATTATGTATAACGCGATAAGACTCGTCTGATTTAGGGATTGCCCTTATACGAAATGCACACGTAACCTTGGCCTGAGACACTATTCCTCTTTTAAGAAATTACTTTAATAATTCTTCCAGTTGAGGGGAAGGTGTAGAAGGAATAAAGAATGTAGATATTCACTGATTAACCATAAGAAAAGTAGATCTTATACCCGAAAATAGTGGACAGCCCTTATATATATATATATATATATATATATATATATATCCTTCGAAGCTTTAAACTTTATGTCGAGAAGTATGAAACGATGGGGAAAATATTGCTATAAATACCAACGCCTACCACAAGGAAAAAGCAAAGAGTGTCTGACATCCAAACTATGCAAATCAGTACTAGAAATAATTCTCGCCCCTTTGTAGTAATAATTTCCTCCGTCTCAACAGTAGCTGGATGTAAAAAATAAACAAATGAACCTCTTAATGCTCATGCTACCGGAGAGTCGAAACGCCAAATGACTAATTGAAGAGAATTTTTTTCAAAGAGCCATACTCATAATATTTTGCCTTTAACACCTCCGCAGATTCAGCAGGTCTCTCACCCTTTTCCTCTCCCGATCCACTCCCGAAATTAAAAAAAAAATTCTCCGTCGAGGGAAAAAAAGTAATCTCCGTCTTGCCATTCATCTCATTTTCGTTCCGTCCCACGACAAACCGTCCCGAAACAAAAAAAAATACACGAGAGCACGCGCATGATACGCGCACGAGCACACCCAGGAACACTCGCACGCTCACGGACTCTCTCCCGTACAGCAAACTCACCGGGATTCCAGGACAAAAAAACACAAACGAAAAAAAAATAAAACAAAATACGATTCCCTCGTGTCCCGAGTCGCATTATAAAAAACGAACAAAACAATATCGCCTGCTCCCTCTTTTTTCATTGCATAAACTTCTGCTTTTATTATTTTATTGCGAGAGAGAAAGAGAAGGCCTGCTTGCTATGAATGTTGAAGTTGACAATTTAAAGCGAAGCTCCCTGTTTCTCTCCCTCGCATGATATACACACATGAGCTCGCCCAGACAAAAAAACAAAAGAGCGACGAATAAACGGGGTATAAATGCAAACAGAACCAAGGTGAAAAAAGAGGAGCCAAAGAGCGATTGTAAGAGAGAGAGAGAGAGAGAGAGAGAGAAAGCGATTGTAAGAGAGAGAGAGAGAGAGAAGCGAGAAAAGAGGAAGAGAAAAAGAGGGTACAAAGAGAGGGGAATAGAATTTTTTTAAGTAAAGGGAGAACAACAGAACAAAACAAAGAACTGTGTGTGCGTGTGTGTGTGTGAGAGAGAGAGAGAACCATTTAATAAAAAATAACCGAAAAATCAAAAATGGCCAAGCGCGGACTTTATACGAAGCAGAGAGAGAGAGAGGGACGACAGTATAAACTGGCGAAGAACGAGGAAAATAAAACCAAGTTAAATTAAAAATTCCTTGTGGGGGACGCTAGCATACATGCGTTTAAAACACGCAAGCAGAATTTAAAAAAATGCAAACTCGCGGTTGTATTATCACGCACTCATCGGCTTCTCCCCATTAACGCTCTTCAATTGTTCCTTTTTCGTAACTCTCCTTATGCATGACGGTTTAGTTTTTTTCGGCCCGCACGCGTTTCGCTCGTTGTTTTTTATCGTGCAGAATGATAAGTCTAAAAAGAGAGCGAGAGAGAGGGAGTATGTATGTGGATGATGTATATCGTAAAAAAAAGAAAAACGAATTAATGCTAGCGACGAAAACTCAGGACGACACGGGAGATTCGGACGCATCTGGGAAACCCCGGATACTTCTCCCTAGGGTGCGTGTTTATCGCCCATCCTTTGGGGAATGCTGGGAAGGATCATCAACACGTATGCACGCATGCACATTAAGAGCCCGGTAGTGCGGGAAGAAAGAGAAAATATGACACCGTTTATTTGGGACTTAAGCGCGACTTTACCAGTCCGTTCCTTCCCGATGGTGTCGCCATCTACACAGCTTGCAAGTAACGATGCTCTTTTTTCCTCTAGTTTCGTCGACGACCGCGTGGAGGTTATAAGAGCGCTCCATTCCAGAGAAGATATGCTCGTTTTTTTATGCGTACGTTTTGCAAAAAAGGGAGAGACGGAAGTGAGAGGGAGAAATAAAGACAGAAAAAGGAGTGAGAGAATGAGAGAGAGAATAATCGACTCTCTTTTGTCTGTCATTTTGCTCGTTTTAAGAGTGCGTGCATCGCCATGTTATTATATCTCTCAAGGGCGTGCGGGATTTTAATGCGAGTTTCATTAGCGAGGGAAGCGATTTAAATCGATTTTACGTAAAAAAGAGGTAGTTCCGTAGAGAGGAAGGGCCTCTTTTTTTCCTCTTTGCCATTCTTTCGGCTACATTTAAGAGCTGCTCTTGATTATTCAGGAAAAAGAAATAATTTGCAATCGGATTTTTTCGGTGGGAAAAAAATTATTAGCAGGCGCACATTAATCGGCTTCTGATGAAATATCTATTTTATGCGCTTGTAAACTTGTCGCGAAATGTACTGCACGGGAAAACACCTCATGAATAGAGTTCAATTGGCCTTTCAAATCCAATAAAACTGCGCTATATTACTTCTGGGGCTTTTTCAGTGGTGCACTTAGAATCGTTACAAAAATGTCTTGTTTTGACGGTATATTAGAAAAAAGTATGCGTAGTTGAAATATTAATCAAGAAAAAGGCTATATCTATACTTCCCTTTTAACAGAAAACAATAGCTGTTCTGACTCATATACAATTTTAGAAATATATAGCAATGTTTTGAAATCCTTAAATGGAAAAATTGTATGCAGTACAGTAAAATTAAACAACATATTAAAGTCAAGTAACTGTTAATTGCCTAATTAAATAAAACAAACCTGCCAATTATGAATAAATATAACATATTAATAATAAAAATAATTTCATAAAAAGGTACGATATTACATTTAAAAATTCTGTCAATAAAGAATTATTGAGCTCACCTTGAGGCTAAAATAAATTTGAAATATTATGCCTCTGCAATAGAAATAATGAGTACCTCTTTTATTTATCATCAAAAGCAGCGAATCACCACTGACGCCGGAACCTTTGTTAACGAAAGGATCATCTGGTTTCAGCAATCATTTTATGATGGCCATTGCAGTAACAAATTTTGTCAAGTTTTTTTTTTTTTTTTTGAAAAAATCATTAGGTGTATTAATAGAAGCTACATAATGTCCAAAAATGAGTCGCGAATACTTTCATCAAAGAGATTATTCCCAGTCATGCACTACCATTGCTTTAACGTGATTCCGTCCGCTCTTAAGGGCCTTTTAGAGGCAAGGTTTTCCCCGCCTTATACACGTTACGGCCGCCGTTACTCCCCTTTTTAGTGTGTGGAGAGAGAAATTTTGGGCCGAGAGCCGCCAAAACTGCAGGCAGTATCGACTTATAGGGCGGAAACACCCTATACGGGTTGACCCTGCTTGTTTTGTCTGGAGGAATGGGATGAAAAGGGGAAAATATTAGACCCGATGTCTTCTCGGGGAGAAACGACAAAAAATATTCCTTGACGATACACTAAATTTACGCATTTTTAATCTGTATAAACTATAATGCTTATCAGTTTTGGAGTAATGTCCAATGCTACTGAACAAATATTTATA
This sequence comes from Tanypteryx hageni, assembly GCA_028673005.1. Classification (NCBI taxonomy): domain Eukaryota; kingdom Metazoa; phylum Arthropoda; class Insecta; order Odonata; family Petaluridae; genus Tanypteryx; species Tanypteryx hageni. The sequence goes on from CM054114.1 coordinate 127,592,819, forward strand.
AAAATCTGATGTGGTCACCACATGACTTTCTCCATACCTGTAATATTTCTAAATATTCCAATTAGTTTGAATGAACAAATATTTTAAGGAATTGCGGGAGAAATTTAGACTACAAAGAACAAAAATAAAGTCAAAACGTAGCCTTCTGATATTGGATATAGCTAGGATGCTCCAATAGTAAAGAAAATTAAAAGGAGCGTTACTATGACATAACTAAGCGTCAATTGTTTGCAATAGTCGCAGGTAGGTTGTGTTGTGGTGCAGGTAAAAAATATATTTAAAAAAATATCCATTAAACAATGCATTATGTGGGAAAGTGTTTCGAACAAATATTGTAGAAAATTAAATGTCATACCGCCTTTTCCAGTACTTTTTTACATTAATCAAATATTAAAGCAAATATAAAAAAACGGATGTTACAAGAGTAAACACCCAATTCCGGTTGACAGATCTTTATCAAAAACTAATCAAGCCTTGTCTTTAACAAAAATGTCATATATAAAGTTTCGCATTGACTTTATTAATAGTTATTGAGTTAGAGCAGCCAAAAGTTCTGGTCACTGACACCCACAGACATCGAGAAAATAGTCAAAACGTGTTCCGAGGACCTTAAAACATATATTTTCGTTGAAATCTCGAATTCGATTTTTTTATGAAAACAATACTTGCTCTATAGGTACTTCGTATATGGATAGTGTAAAAATAGCCGGTATAAATGAGAATACACACATACGTGCATACATATACAGTCGTTTCTGCTATAACGCGACAGTTGCGTTCCTGAAGGACTCTGTGTTATAGAAAAATCGCGCTGTAGAAAGTAATATGTAATTCAATATGAATTAATAGGATAGGGGATGGTTCGAAGATATTATCATGACTGATATTTTTCGATACAAATTTTTATCATTATATATAGACGTCTTAGAGAGGATGAGGATATAACATGATTAGGCACTTCCAGATAAGCTGGAGATTCGAAATTATTTTATTAGGTGGGATTTTGTGCAAAACCGACTAGAAAAAACGAAAATCTTGAAAAAGTGCAACAATGCGGCCGTTAAAAAGTCGCAAATGTTTAAACAAATTTTCAAGGTTTATGTATTTTAGAATGTGCTACGGAGCTGAAATATAGATTATTGAAATTTTGATATTTTAATTTGTTTGGCAGTTAAAAATTCTTAAAGTTTAAAAAATTGGTAAATTTTTAGACACTACGCTGCAAGTTAGGGAGCTGAAATTTTTAAATTATTTAGAGTTTAATATGTATAAACGAATAAACATTTTAATGCATCCATGAAATTGTTATTGCACCCGTTAAAGATAATTTAAATTTAAACAATTAGATAAATGTTATTTCACTTCTAATTGTGCTATAAATTTAAAATTTGGCAGAAATGTGTGGCATTATTAATTCAATTTGGGAAAAGTATAATATTCCTAAAACTACAAAAATTAGTGATTGTTTTACTCCATTATGGTTCCATAATGAAAAAACGAAAACCGGTCCAGAAGAGAAATCTTTAGAATTAAAGAAATATTTCTCATGATGAAATATCTCTCTGGAAAATGAATGTTTTTTCAAGGTGAGATGAAATGCTTGCATTATTTAAGCACCTTCTACTTATATATATATATATATATATATATGGCAACAAGGTGTAGCTGATGAAGGAATAACTCCGAAAGCTTCTACGTTTGTGATGTTTCTGTGTTTTTGTGTTATTTTACGTGTGTCGCTTCGACATCCTCGGGGCCTCGCCAACCTGAAGTCGTCCGATTGGTGAGTGTTCACTGGGTTTCCTCATCCCAACACCTTGTTGCCATCCATATATCCATTTTACCTTTCCTTTTCCGTAAGCTTATTTTTATATATATATATATATATATATATATATATATATATATATATATCTCTGTAGCTGAAGAAGGAGTAGTTCCGAAAGCTTTACGTTTGTGATGTTTCTGTGTTTTTGTGTTATTTTACGTGTGTCGCTTCGACATCCCCGGGGCCTCGCCAACCTGAAGTCGTCTGATTGGTGAGTGCTCACTGGGTTTCCTCATCCCAACACCTTGTTGACATCCATATATATATATATATATATATATATATATATATATATATATATATATATATATATATATATATACACTTACACACACACACACACGCGCGCGCGCGCACACACACACACATATATATATATATATATATATGTTCTTTTATAATAACAGTTTTAGTGTATTAATAAAATTGTGTAATTGAATAAAAGCATGAAAAAATGAAAATAATACACCAATATCTATCTTAGTAAGCATTAATCGTTTTCGCTAAGCTATAGAAAATGGTGGTTGAGGAGGACGAATAGAGAAAACGGTGATGGCAGAGGAGGGTTAGAGAGTAACATGGTTATAACTTTCTGGGTATTCGCACGAAAACATAGTGCCTAACGTGGATTCGGAAAGTCCGGTTGCGCGAATGATATCACATGTTCTTTCGTTTCTCTCATACCGATTTAACAAATCGATTTTTTGTAACAGAGTTATAGGTTTCGTTTTCTTCGCTTCACTTGCACTACCACAACGCTTCGTGCCGCTGCCACTCATTGTTAATTAAAGCAAACAAGTTGAACAAGCGAGAAAACAACTAATGCCAGGTAAAGTAAAATACATACAATGAATAGCAGTCCTCGACAACACGTGAGATGCGCGTGCAGGCGGAAAAAAACTGACTGACGCTACGCCAAGTCGCACAACCGTTGATTCCTCCTCTATAACAAGGGTCACCAAACCTTTTACTGAAAGGGCCGCATGAGGATTCATGGTCCACTTTGCGGACCACATACGGCATTTCAAGTGACTGATCGGGCCGTGTGAAAATTTCAAAGAGCAAGTTTTGAGAATTTTTTCGATTCCGTAATATGTAAGCTGTTTATATTAAAAGTAGATTTCACCCAAGCATTCGGAAAATGTCGTTTAGATATCATAAATGATATCTAATGAATACTCTTGCTGATAAGGCGGGCCGGATCAAATCATTGCGCGGGCCGTAGTTTGGTGATCCCTGCATATCAGTGCGTGATACTTCGTGCATCCTCATCCGCGTTATTTCTAAGACGCACTCGTGCTGTGAAAACAGAATTTTCAAATACTTTCCCCGCGTTATATCCAATTCGCGCAGTAAAAACACGCGTTATAGCAGAAATGACTGTACTTACAAAATACATGTATCACAGCAACCGACCACAGCTTAGCACAAGGTCTGTTTCACTCAAAAATAGACTCCAAAGAACGCGAGTTAATGCGAGAAAGATAAAGCACGAAGCAGAACTGCAAAACTTCAAGCTCAAAATAACCAATAGCGGAAATCATCATCGTTTGGTTACAACACTGCTTGACTGAAAACTTTAATTTAAGGTGGAAAACGTTATTTTAGCATAAAAGTTTCTATTAAATCCCATAAATGATATTCTTAAAATAAATTGTGTCGCATACACACTTTGATTTTAATGTCATTAATTTATTATCCATAAAACTATTGAAGCTTAATCTCTTCACTAACAGTAAAAAAGACTATGCTAATACCTTGGCAAGTTTGAAAATAGCAACAATGTTACGCGAGCAGTAAGTAATATTTTATAAATAATAAGCTTTCGTTCAAACATTCGCCTGAGCAGGAGCAGTAATTGTTGGTGTGATTGAGGGAATCATTAACTATCGTTATTTATAATTACGGAGGGGTTGGAAGAATGATGGCACACATATTCATGACAAATGCCGTAATTTTGGAAGGCGAGTAATGGTATCACTTATCGATAATCCCTTTCGAGCCCATCTAAAGAAAGATATATTCGAATTAGGAACGTTCCAACCAATTATATACATCTATGTCCACAAGCGGTGCTCCTAAAAGAGATTATTTTTAATCGCTCGTTTTAGAATAGGCAATTAATGGTTAACGATAAGAGCGATTGAAAAAAATAGTTGCTAAACGGTTAATGCTATAGAAAAACGAATAGAATAGATTGAGCTTTAATTAAAAACAGTGGAACGAACCAAAATGCGATGTTTGCGAAGATTAATGCGAAACGCGAATAAATATATTTCAACAAGTTGAAACTCCCGTGTTGCCATCTTTGTTCTGTATTTTAACCCGCGGAATATCAACACACAAATACCTACAACTATTTTGAGTATGCCGCCATTTTTCCTCCTTGTTTAGTTCTTCTTTCTACATTTTACATTTTTATGAAAAACAAATGTGTCATCAATTCGAGACATTTATAAATTAAGAAATTATCTATGAGTGACAAAAAATATTAATGATTACAGAAAAAGAAAATATTAAAGATAAACGGATATTACTCTCGTAAAACGCGAGATTGAGCATCCCAATACGGATATAATTTTCTTATTTCGTCACATTATACTATTTTAGGTAATTAAATAAGTGTGGATCCGCGAGCTCCGATGCCTAAGTCACCACTACTCCGATTCTCTGATAGTTTTATTGGTATGTAATTACGAGAGAAAAGATAAAGAAATGGCTTGAGAGAGATACCAAAAACACGATCCTAAGTTTCTGAAACTCAGAGCTACAAAACATTATCCAAGCGGACAGAAAAAATTCGCGTTTACCATTCCCTCTTTGTCTTCAAAGAACTCTAAGGGCGCGGGATAATGAGAAGGAGAGGAGTGGGTGAAAAGGAGAGTATATTGGAGAGGAGTGTGGGTGGGGAGAAACGCGCAGTATTAAAACTAGACATGAATGAGAGTGGTAGACAAGATGCTTTAATTATACGAGTTTGATGCCTGCAGGGCTTTTATCACACCAAAAATAATTCGACTTATGATAATAGTAAAAATATTGTACTGATTCAACAGGGAATTATCGAGCTCGTCTGAAAAATTCAAGAACAAGCACTTAAAACAATACTTGTTAGCACCCCCCAGAAGCCCTCCTCCCACCTTCCCCACGCGCATCCTTAAATCGGCACCCACCTACAAAATTCCCTCTCCCCCATATAAAAAAAACGGAAATCCTAGCACACGGATTCTTTTAGAAACTATTTTTGGTGAATTACCTCTGAAGACGGCAGCATTGTATTGTATTTTTATAACCTTATTGTGGCTATTGCAGATACCTGAGACAAGTATTTTTTAAGTCCTTGTTCTTGAATTCAGTACAAAGTGCAAAATCAATCAGCAACCTTGGTCCTTTGGTGTTACTGTTTTTGGATTTTCCCGGTTTATGGACCACACACACACAAGGAATAACCGAAAATTAAGAGGACCTTGTTTCTACTGCTCCATGGATACGACGCATGATCTATAAATTTTGGGACTATTGATATAATAAAAACAAAACAACATTCCCTTCAGGAAACTACTGTTAGAGGGATAAATTAACACATTCTCTGCACCTATTTAACCTAAATTACCTTAGTTGTAAGTAATACGCTCTTAAGGATACACGAATTTATCTGTTCATCTGTTTTCGATGTGGAATGATTCAAAGAACAGCTAGTTTGCAATAAATTTATTTTTGAACTCGGGAATACAGCTACTGAAACCCACTAGCTGATTTGGCTATTCAAGAATAAAGATCTAAGCCGATCTAAAAAATCGAGTGCTTAACAAGTTCTAAATGCGAGTATATAATGTTGAATACCTCACTCTTAACTAGCACATAACCAACTAACATTACCATTCCTTTATAACACAAGACAACGTTTCACAATCTCATGGATAATAACAATAAGGCATAAAAGATAACAGCAAGAAAAAGATAACCGGACACAGAAACGCAGAATAAACTATGACAAAGGAGAAGCAGATCAATAGACAAAAAGCAACACCACTAACAAATTAAACAAAAATAGAAGAAAGAAAATGATGAAATCCAGCCACTTCAATCTCGATGAGCATATTCTAAAACTAAAAAATGACGGGAAAGAAGGAAACACACACCAGAGCAGAGCAGACCATCAGACAAGACAGAACGGAGCGGAGAAGACAGAGGCGCGTTATACCTTCACGGGGCCCAAGGCAAAATGGAATTTGGGGGCCCCGTCTAAAGAAAAAACTAATAAAGAACATTTTCAATTTCATTTTATTGTGACAACAAAGCCAGTGGCGCGTTATCATATAGGTATAAAGACATCCGGCGCCAGCGGCGCCGGTTACATACAAGGCAGTCTTTATTTTTTCAATTAGCTAACTTAACTATTTAAGGAAGAACTAAATATAAAATCTCATAGAAATCGATAAACCCTTTTTGAAAAAAAAACAGCAATTTTCAAATTAATTTTCAAGTTCATTGACCTTGGCAGATAGAAACTTTAGTTTCCGATAAAAATCAGTTAAAAATATTAGTAAAAACAGCAATGAGTTTTTGAAATAGTGATTTTGGGGCCACATCTGAACGGGGGCCCTAGACAGATTTTTTGCCTATATGATAACGCGCCTCTGGGAGAAGAAAGAAACAGAAGTTGAAAAGAAGGAAAGAAAAAAGCAAGTAACCAGGGGAGAAGGGAGAGATGTGAAACCGACGAAGAGAAGAAAGAAACAGAAAGGTAGAAGAAAAGAACAAGACAAGTGAGGTATAAACAAACAGAAACTCTAATCTTCAAGAAAGTGTAAATATGTACAGTGTTTTGTTTAGCTTTAAAATTTTTGTTAAGAAACAAGGGGTTTTACCAAAAAAGTTTTTCCCTCATACAATATAAGGACTGTGTACAATATGTTTTGTGAAAAAACCGCCATTTCCAAACCTTTACAAGAATATTCGAGAAACGCACTGTTTCAATTTGATTTCACCCGTGAGCCATGCTCGTTAATTTTTCTTAGATTAATTATCAGCGTTCGTGAAATTATGAATTCCGAAACAATAAATTTTAGCAAAAAAATCTCAGCACATTATTTTTTCTTACAGGAATATCGTAGCGGTTGGGGGTAAAAACCTATTTCCTGCAGGTTTTTTGTCTGAACAACATCAAACGGGGCAACAAATACGCAGTTTTAAATACCCTACGTACAATCACCGGCGTCATTAAAGGCCCATTCACACGATTTTTTTCAATTCCTTCATAAGAACCTCCCTTTGAATCGTCCGGATAGGATAAAAGAAGCAAATTCACGCCCGATTTTTTCATCCTTCCCAACCCTGAGCCACGCCCGGAGTAGTGGGAGATAAGGAGATTTATCGCCCGGAAACGAGTCTTCGGCGCTGCTCCGTGACCGCGATTCGCGGGGTAGGAGGTCCATTCCATATGTACAAATGGACCGGAAGAGCTTCCTCGACGAACGCTTGCCGGAAAGATCACTTGCAGGGAAATTCCTCGCGCGGTATTGTGGTTAACCGCCTTATCATACCAGTGCTCTCCTTCCCGAAAATCCCCGCAGCACACTTCCGCCAGCAAGCGCACACACATGCCGGCGTGCGAGCGTACTACCAGAGGCTGCATATCTACTGACGCAAGACATTTTGCGCCTTCCCTTCGGGGTTTTGCCGCCACGGTCTGCTTGCGAGGTGAATTATCTTTATGGCCTTTACGACGCCAACATTTCGACGCTGCAAGCCCGCAACATAAACACCGAACAGTTCCCAATTCACCCGCCAACTCCATTTACCCTTTCTCTCTCTCTTCCAACATATCTTCTCTCTACCTCCCCATGCTTTTTACCCCTCTGACTATCTAAATACTTTATGCTCTCAAATATCTCCCGACTTTTTCCTATATATCCGGCCAACATTCCTTTCTCTTCCCCATTTTCACTCTCAACACGAGGAATCAACTCTATTCTCTTCTTCTCTTCGTCCCATTTCTCGCTCAAGTTTTTCAAGCCATTATAAAGCGGGTTTGGGCGGATATTTCATATAAACTTATTCTTGCTAGTGAACTTCCATCAAATTTGAAGACCTTCGTTTAATTTTATCCGTTTCCTCTTAAATTATGTAAAATTTTCTTCCAATTACACTGCATTTTTTCATCAGTTTGTGCGAGAGGTTCGATTTAAACGATCAAGAACTGGATTAATTATGTAAAAATGAATCTATTCAACATGTAATCGAAGGTTTTTCCCAATTGAAGCCTTTTAAATGCTATATATAAGGTAGATAGCGATTCGAGCAATTACAACCTATGGTTCTTTCGCATCTAGTACTTTAGTTAAAATATAACGATTTAATTTAAATGCATAAAATATTTCCACATTTATAACAAGAGAAGATTTATACAAAAACATTTTGATATTTCTATGCGCTGTGCACATACCGTTTGAAGAGTGTATCATATAAAAAAATACATTTTGCAATATTAAATGAAATTTTGCCGTCTGATATATCGGTTTCTTTTGATATATTACCTATCAACCCAAAATATCAAAGGAAAAAAATAAAGGATACTTATCAATAAAAAAGAATTTTGGAAACTCAACTGCATTCCATAAAAATGAAAGCGTGCGAATTCCTAAATAAATTTTTTATTGGATTACTTAAATTACTATAGCTACTGTAGCATAAGCTCAAACTCCTTGTTTGAAAATATGACCATCGCTATTTTGGAGAAACGGCTAGATAATTGCAGTCCTAAAGGGCTATTGTAATTTGAATAAGGAAGAATAGTTACATGCGGATCTATTTAGCCCTTTCATAATTTCCAAATTCAGCGAGCGAGTAAATTCTATCCTTAACCTTACGCAACACAAATTATAGCGTTAAGCTCAAGGCAGTTTTAAAGGGAGAATAAGAAAATTAATACTTCATAAAAAATTGATCTGCAGATACCTTGTTCTAATGCAAAACAAGATGATCCAAACGAAACTTATGATACCTACTTTCCATTTAATCATTTACTTAATACTTATATGGATCTTAATACCTTTAAAATCTCCGTGGATATATTGCTCTTTGTGTTTCCAAATTACATAATTTATCGTTACAAAATATTAAAAAATTACACGAATATCTACTAGAATACACCAAATCCGAGACCAACAACAGTCGTTGCTATGGCAACACTCTCGTAAGGAGTGATAAAAACTGCAAAAACGCGAAATTCAAAGAAATACGATCGATAAGCAAAATTCTACGATAAAAATTAGAATCCTCATTCCTTTCCTCAGAGAATAGTAAAAAAACTCGCTCCGATATTACAATTCGATATTTTAATGTGCAAGAGAACACTACTCTGAACGATGGATTTCAGATTTCTCATGTAAAACAAATGGAATGAATATTTCCTGGAATCGAACCCGGGACTTTCAGTCTTCGCAGCAAAAACTATCCTCGGGATCTTGGTCTCGGTAGCATGAGATTTCCACCAAGTTTCATGAAAATCGGTATATTGGTTCAACAGTTAATAGGGGGGATAGACAGACACAACCACGAAACTATAACCCTATTTCCATTCTGGAAAGTAAGGTAAAAAGGAATTAAGAGGATAAAATAAAGGGAAATGGATCATATAAACAAAACACCGCGGAATTGAATTTGGACATGTTCAATTAGAAGTTGATTGCTTTGTCTCTATACCAACAAAATACAAATATGTAAGCATGAATTTTTTAATTGCTTTAACGTCATACAGTGTGCTTGTTGATAGTCATAATAAAAGTGCTGTTTAATAGCTGTAAAACAATTAACATAAAAATAGTAATATAATAGTAATATAATTTCAAAAATATATTATAAAATATTCAGTAAATATTTATTCAATCATACATCTCACTAACGCCTTTCTATCATTCAAGAAAACATTGAAAATAATCTTGTCAATAAAAATATTGGCTGAATAAAGAGCCTTGGATTAGTTTTACGTTATTACCTTTACGTTTCGATCAATTTACCCACGTTTTCTGCCTTCCAATGTATGAATATTTACAGAACGGCAGTAATTTAACTTTAAATTTTGTACAAAGCCTCTACTTTCTCCCTAATTAATCGCCATTCATCTTATTTCATTATACTCTGTATCAGACGTTTACAATCTGCATTTGGAAGCCTTCTTCCTCTGTCTCAATTTCTGAAAACACCAAGGATGGTTTTCTATTTCATTCTTATATTTACTTTCTTTATAAGAAGTGATATTATTGTATTTCAAAATGGCCTAACTTGTATGCATATGAATAAAAATCGATAAAGAAACAATTTTTAAAATAAGAGAATAAATAAAATTATCAAACTAATTATACGTATAAATAAATCTGGTGTAAAAAAGAGTGGTAAATTTCTACGAATGTTGTAAACATTCATTGTTTATTACATACAGAGCCACAGTAGTGAATTATGGCGGCATTAACAAAAAAACCGACATCCGTATATGAACGGTATTATTCTCTTTGTCGTAAAAAAACATGTCAAATCCACTGTTCCTTTTCTCTATGCACGATTCAAAACCCCTTTCACCATTTTGTCTTCGTTACGTTTCCCTCATCTACGCGAGCGGGTCAGAATAGGCGAATCGTGCACGCCGGCGAAAGTAGGCGAGAAGAAAAAAAATCCGACTCAGGAAATACGAAAAAAACCGGAACGGAACAACGGACCGGAAGTTTCAGCGACACTATCGGAGTTTTATGGTAACGACGGTACGAGACGCATGTGCGCGGAAACACCATGCGTAGAACGAGATGGTTATGGGATAGGAAGGGCGTCTGCGGGTTGCAGGGGAGGGGGGAGAGGAAGGTTGGGAGACGGAATTTTTTGAATTTTTTGTATTTATTTATTTTTTCCATGGTCGGAGGGTAACATGGTGTAGGACGGCATAGGGAAATGGAGGATGAATGGGGATACCGGCAAAGAGTATGCTGGGTGATGCGGGGGATGCACGAAATAAGGCAGAGAGGATAAAGCGAGGAGAAATAGAGAGTGTAGGTGAACGGAGATATAGAATGGACTGTGCAAAGCGGTGCGAAAGAAAGGAATTTTAAATGCATTGGGAGATAAAGAGAGTGAGAAATGGTTAGCTATGAGAAAAAGGAGGTAAAAGAAGAAATGGAAAGAGCAAGAGAGAGAGAGAGTGGAGGTAAGTGGATAAGTGGAAGAGACGATCAGAAATGGGGAGAAAAGCAACGAAAGAGGGAGGAAGGATAATGTGGTAGTAAGAGAGTGGAAAAGAGAAGGAGAGCGAGGAGAGGCGTGCTGTATAGTGGATAGTAATAGCGAAAATAAAGAAGATAAGGGAGGGAGGAAGAGAGAAAAAGACTGGAGAGAGTGTGAGAGAGTAGGAGGATAGAAGGGAGAGGAGGGGAATGAAGTTATTGAAGGAAGGCAGAGGGGGAGAATAAAGAGATTAGTGTGGACAGAGTGGATATAGTGAGTAAGAGGGGAGAGTATAGAGAGGAATGAGAGAGTGTAGAAAAAATCTAGGGAGCGGATGAGAGGAAACAGGTGTAGGGAAGGAAAGAGGGAGAACGGGAAGAAGAGGGAGAAAGGGACAGAAGAAAAAGAGCTAAATATGAGAACAGAGCAGACATTGAAAAAGAGGTGGGAAAAAGAAAAATTGGGAGAGAGAAATGGAGATGAAGAATAGGGATAAAGAGTGTGAGGAAAGGAGAAAGGGGGAAAGAACAATGAGGAAAAGGAAGGGAGACAGAAAGATTTGGAAATTGAGGTTGTTATAGGAAGAGGATGCACAGGGCATTTCGACTCGGAAGAGTTCACGGTAGTTTACTCTGGAGGAAATAGTGGTGAAGGGGAGTAGCTCTGGTACTTAGGAAAGATATGATGAAAAGCGTGACAAAGATAATAGCAACGAACGATAGACTGATGATATATGCCAACGTCAGCTCATTAAGATGAAGAAATTGAGGAGATTTATGAACGAAATAATGACATTTACAAAGAAGACGGAAGAGGAAAGGTAAACTGCATAATAATGGGAGATTAGAACAGCATAGTGGGCGAAGAACAGGAAGAAAATATTGTTGGGAAGAGAAACCGAAAAGAGGAAAAACTGGTAGAATTCTGCATCAATAATGACCTTGTAGTGACTAATGCATGGTTCAAAAACCATAACCGAAGGTTATATTCATGAAAAAGCCCAGGAGATAGAATGAAATTCCAAATAGATTACATCCTAGTAAAATAAAGATTCAGAATAAGCATAAAGACCGCCAAGGCATTACCAGGAGCAGACATTGATTCAGATTACAGCCTTCAAATAGTTGACCTAAGTACAAAGTTCAAACAAATAAGAGAAACGAGAAGAAAAAGACAGACTTGGGACCTAAAAAACTGAAAGAAAGACAGGCTGTAGTCAGCATGAAGTTGGAAGACAGCCTAAGAAATTTGCAAAACAAACCAAAGACCGTGGATATGGAATGGGAAAAAATTGAAACCAGCATCAAGGATACCTTGGATAAAGAGATTGGAAAACAAGAGAAGAAAATCAGAAAACCATGGATCAATAAGGAAATGCCGGAGAAAATGGATGAGAGACGTAAATGGAAAAACGTTAAAAGTGAAGGTCGAGCCAACTATAAACGTATAAACAATAAGTTGAGAAGGACAACAGATAAAGCTAGAGAAAATTGGATAAAAGAAAAATGTGATAAATACAACAAATGGAGAAGTTCGAACGGTACGATAGGATGTTCGCTAGGGCACTGGAATTACAAGATAAGAACTCTAATAGAATTCGTGTAAAGGAATTATGAAAGAAGAATACATTAAGGAACTATACAGCAAGCAAGCAGGATCGACAAAAATTGAACTGGACGATGAGGAAAACAATGAAAAAGACAACTTAGGACCAAGTATTATGGAGAGCGAAGTAGAAAAAGCGATAGTGGAACTTAAGAAAGGGAAAGCCACAGGCAGCGATGGAATACCAGCCGAGGTACTTAAAGTCATGGGATCAGAAGGACTAAAAGCGATCACGAAATTAATTAATAAGATTTACGACACGGGAGAGTGGCCTCGGGATTTCCTGGAAGTAACAATGATCCCTCTAAAGAAGAAGCCAAAGGCAATGAAGTGTAAAGACTACAGAACGATAAGCCTTCTGTCACACACTTCGAAGATCATCACGAGGATTCTTAATAAAAGGTTGGAAAAAAGGCAGAAGAAATGCTAGGGAAAGATCAATTCGGATTCAGAAAAGGACGAGGAACGAGAGATGCTATTGGGGTAGTTCGAATCATATCAAAAAGGGCTCTAAAGTACAGTCAAGATATCTGCGTGTTTTATAGACAGGCAGAAGGCCTTTGATAGAGTAAATTGGGTAATGTTGATGATGAAATTAAAGGATATATATGTGGACTGGAAAAACTGGAGACTGATCAGAAATCTATATGTGAATCAAGTTGTATAGGTCAGGTTGGATAATGCGGACACCTGCGGAGAAATATCGGTAGAGGATTAAGACAGGGTTACTGCCTATCGCCGACCCTATTCAATATATATGGAGAAAGTCTAATGCAAGAAGCGTTAGAAGGCACAGGAGATTTCAATATTCGAGGAAGGATTATAGGGGCAGTAAAATACGCGGATGATCAAGTACTTCTAGCAAGAAAAGAAAAAGAAGTCCAGAAAATGATAAATAGACTAGTAATCATCATCATGTTTCTGTCCGAAGACAGGTTTTAACTGAATCGCTGCCTCCATTTCTCTCTCTCCCTAGAAGCCTCTTTTATACCTCTATAAGTATTATATCCCTGCTTTATATTATCTAATATTCCTATTCTTTTTCTACCTCTTCCTCTTCTTCCACTAATTTTTCCTTCTAAGATCGTCCTTTGTAAACACTGTCTTCTCAATATGTGCCCTATCCAATTTGCTTTTCTTTTCCTGATTGTTTTTATTAGTGTCCTTTCTTCTCCCACCATTTCTAATACTTCTTCGTTTCTCTTCCTCTCTGTTTATTTCACTTTCATCATTCTTCTCCATACCCACATCTCAAAACTTTCTAAATATTTTTCCTCCTTTCTCCTTACCGTCCACGTCTCTGCACCATAAAGAGCTATGCTCCATATGTAGCATTTTGCTAATTTCTTCCTTGTTTCTAAATTTATTTTCTTGCTTGTGAGAAGCTCCTTCTTCTCGTTAAATGCTGCTTTTGCCATTGCAATCCTACTTCTGATGTCCTGTGTACTACTTCCATCCTGTGCTAAAATACTGCCGAGATATTTGAAACTACTTACTTTTTCCAATTTTTTGCCATTTACCATTATATTTAATTCTTTATGTTCCTTTGAAACCACCATGACTTTCGTTTTTTCTGTATTGATCTTCATTCCATATTGTTGGCCAACCTCCACTAGTCTGTCTGTCATCCTCTGAAGCTCTTTCTCGCCTTCTGCTATTAAGCCCTGATCATCTGCGTATTTAATGGTGGTAATACTTTCACCTCCTATCTTAAATCCTTTCTCTTCCATCAACGCTTCTTCTGTTATTGTTTCTGCATAAATATTAAATATCGCTGGTGAAATAGGACAACCCTGCCTCACTCCCCTCCCTATTGAAGTACTTTCTGTTTCTTCTCCTTCAACCCTGACTCTAATCTTTTGATCAAAGTAAAGGTTTTTAAGCAGTCTTTTATCTTTCCAATCTATTCCTATTTTGTTTAAAATACCCAGCATTTTATCCCATTTCACTCGGTCAAAAGCTTTCTCCCAATTACAAAACAAAAATACATATCTTTATTGACTTCTAGCGCTCTTTCTATCATGATCCTCATACATCCTATAGCATCTCTAGTCCCCCTTCCTCTTCTAAAACCAAACTGATTATCTTGCAGCTCCTTTTCTATTTTACATTCAATTCTTTTGGTTATTATTCTGGTTAGAACTTTAGCTGTATGAGAAATTAAACTAATAGTTCTGTAATCCTTAAAACATTTTGCATTGTTCTTTTTCTCCAGTGGTACCATCACAACATCTAAAAAATCTTCAGGCCATATGCCAATATCATATACTTGGTTAAAAAATTTTGTGAGTTGCTTAACTGCTTTAGACCCCAAAACCTTGAGAACGTCCACGGGTATATCATCACTCCCAACAGCCTTCCTTCTTTTCATGTCATCAATTGCTCTTTTAACTTCAGACTCGAGAATACTTGATCCTAGCTGATCTTCTTCCACATCCTCTTCTTCATTTAATTCAATATCTCTTGGCTTTCCTTCTTTGTCATACAGAACCTCAATGTATTCTTTCCAGACATTCTTTACATTGTCTGGCTCCGATACTATTTTACCACTTTTGTTCATGATTCCTTTACGTCCTATCTTTCTTGCTTTTTTCTTGAATAGTTCCCTTGCTTTGCTATACATGAGGTCTGTTCTACAAATTCTTTCACATTCGACAATCTCCTCGCATTTTTCATTTATCCACTGTTCTCTTGCTTTATCTGTTTCCCTTCTTAAAGCATTATTTAACTCCTTGTACTTTCTTTGGCCTTCTTCAGTGTTTATGTTCTTCCACTTTCTCCGCTCTTCCATTTTTTGCAGCATGGCTGCTGTGATCCAGGGTTTTTTGTTTCTTTCACCCGTTATCTTTCCTACCTTCTTTTCCATTACATCTTTAATGTTGCTATGGATGTATCTCCACTCCTCATCTACATTCTTCCTATTTTCTTCAGCTCTCTCCCCCAACCTTTCCTCCAGCTCAGTCATGATAGCCTCCTTGTTTTTAAGGAGTTCCTCTAAGTTCCATTTCTTGTTAACTCTTATGTTTCTCTTAACGCTCTTCAGTCTACATTGTATATTTGCCACCAAAAGGTTGTGGTCAGAATCGATATCTGCCCCTGGTAGTGTTTTCACATTTTTAATGCTATTTCTAAATCTTTCATTGACTAGTATGTAATCTATCTGGTATCGTCTCTGGTCTCCTGGGCTTCTCCATGTGTAAAGTCTTCGCTGGTGATGTTTAAACCATGTATTAGTTACAATTAATCTATTTCTATGGCAGAATTCTACAAGTTTATCCCCTCTTTCATTTCTCTTCCCTAGTCCATATTTTCCCACTATGTTATCTTCCTGTCCCTCTCCGACTACACTGTTCCAATCTCCCATTACTATGGTGGTGATCCTTCCTTTTCCCTCATCCTCCAATATCTCCATAATCTGTTCATAGATTTCATCCACTTCGTCGTCGCCAGCATTAGTTGTTGGCATATACACTTGAATTATAAGCATATCCACTGGCTCCATCTGGAGTTTTACGGCAATTAATCTGTCATTAACTGTCACTACCTTACTAATTCTTTCAGCTATCTCTTTTCTCATTATAATCCCCACTCCCCTTTCCTTTTTCTCCCCTCCCGAGTAAATAATCTTAAATTCGTCTGAATTTATCTCGCCTTCTCCTTCCCACCGAACTTCACTAAGACCTACTATACTTACATTATTCCTTCTCATTTCCCTTTTTAAGTTCTCTAGTTTACCCCCTGAATTCATAGTCCTAACATTCCATGTGCCTATTTTTAATTTCTCACTACTTGCTTTCTTATTAATCTTACATTTCCTCTGTGCATCCCCTAGGGTAGTCCCCACCCGGAGATCCGATTGGGGGACTATTTTACCTCCGGAATATTTTACCCCAGAAAGATCCATAGAGGTATTTTCAGCTTTTCAGCCTATCATGGGAAATATAATGAGGTAGTTTCCCCTTGCTTTCCTCATCGCAGTTTCACAGAGTGATTACCCATCTGTAGCTGTTCAGATCCACATGATCACCACCTATAGAGGTACTGTGCAAGCTGCTGCCCTTGCACAGGGGGATGTAAAATCCCCAAGACTGCTTCTTAGTCTGACTCTTCCCCTCAGACCTTTCCGGCTTGGATGGTCCTACCAGGAGAATTATCTCCCGCCGGCATAGCTCTTTGGTTCGTAAGAGTACACAAACCCTCCCACCTCTGTAAGGTTATGCAGTCCTTAGGGAGGGAGACTAGTAATAACAGGTATAAAATACGGTATGGAAATAAATACAGAAAAATCCAAGGTCATTCGAATATCGGGCAAAGAAGAGAATCTGAAATTGATGTTTCAGATTATAAATACCTAGGAAGCATCATAACAAGAGAAGCAAAATGTATGGATGAGATCTTGACTAGAATAGGAAAAGCAAAAGCTGCTTTCAGAAGAAAGAAACGCCTACTTACGGGAATATAAGGGAATATATCCGCATCATAAAATGCTATGTATGGAGTATAGCTTTGTACGGGGCAAAAACATAGAGTATATGAAGAACCAGGTTTAAAGATGAATAATCAGAGAGCTGTCTTCGGACAGACTACCTATGATGATGATGATGTGAAGAAAAACAGAAAGAGAAGTGGGGGAGAGAAGGTAGGAGCAAGGAAGAGAGGGAGGGAGTCGGCGGAAGGGAGAGAAGGGAATAGTGAGGAGTGAGCGAGGGAGGGAGAAAGGGTTATTGGTTTGCGATGCTGAGAGTGGTGGGAAAATCGAGGGTTGAGCCTCCAAGGAGGGTGAAAATTAAAGTGGCGTCTCTCTGACACAAGAGGCGAGATTTTTCGTCATTTTTGAGGGAGAAAATGATCGGATTCGACAAGTTTGAGGATTTCAGAATGCGGTTTTTTTTTAAAGCATCCAATGTTTTTAAGGTAGATATGGATAACAGATGGAGTTTTTTTAAAGGTAGAGATTTTTTTAACCGCTAAAAAGGCGCGGAGAAGTTCGATGATCTTTTTTTAAATGTGGTATCCTCTTTAAGCGGTTTTTAAAAAATGTTTCTCAAGGAAAAAACTTGGCGATGGAAATGATATCAATAGCAGAATGAAATAGATTAGTTGGTGGTGGAACAAATCAATATAAATTTTCAAAATCAAAATTTCTGCATAAATTAGAAAACACTTTGGAGTAATTAAAAATATGATATATATATATATATATATATATATATATATATATATATATATATATATATATATATATACACACATGTGTGTGAATAATAATCGTATTTGTTGAATTCAAATTAAAACTATTAAGACAAGGAACAGGAGAAAATACTTGCGCGAAAAAGAAAATGGAATAGTTGTGAGGGTGTGTATACACAGGGCTCAACAAATTATGCATAGTCCTACTCGCCAGATAAAAATTGTATTCGCCACCCTAAAAAAATGTGATTTTAAAAAATGTCATTAACTGGTCGTATCTGGTCGTCACTGGCGAGCGGGCGACCGTATTTGTCGAGCCCTTTGTATACACATGCATGCATACATACATACATGCATACATACATACATACATATAGGTATATAATGAACAAATATACATAGAGCATATGTATATGCATGGTATCAATAATCTCATCCATTATACCGGAAAGCTTTCTTTGCATGTATATCTTCAAATTTTCTTTTCATGTCGTTACTTAACGTATTTGGAAGCAGTCGATACATTGTTACATAATATGATGATGTGGCTTGATGTATGGCGTTGCATTATTCTCATTCTTCCATCTATCTTTTGGACCTTTAAGCGTTTTCTACCTTGAAGCTATCACGCTCCATGCTCCATTGGTCGCTAGACTTCTTTAGATAAAGCCCGCATTTAGAGCTGAGGCCTATCTTCCGTAACTGATGACGTCATAAGGCACTAGTTCTAGAATATTCTTAGCTGAATAACATCGTTGCGAAAGGCGTTCATCCATTGTTTCCTTTATAGATTTTTTCCATGTATATTAATTTAATATATCATTTCGTTTTATAGTTAACTTAACTGCATGAGTAATTTTATCTTATAATTAATTTTTTTTACTATTGATGCAATTATTTTTAATCTCTATATACCTTATGTAGCTGAAAAATAGTTTACGTTAGTAATATTTACATAATTGTACTTTTATAATATTAAATAATTGGCATTTTTGCACAAAATCGCCTTCTCATAGGGAAAGTAAAAAATGAATACTATGTTGACGAAAAGATTAACATTGATGGCGCAATAGATTGTTCTAAAAAAATTTAAATACGAAATAGCAATCGCTAACATCATCAAATACCACAAATGTATCTTCGATGAAACAACACTTTCTGGAAAACTAAAGGTTTCAATTGTACATTTAAAAACGTAATCACAAATGGAGCAGTTTTTAAAACAAGTGGAATCTTTCGAAATTCTTGAAAAATTTAGAATTTTCTGATTACATCCACCCAAAAATATCCATTTGAGTCCGGAGATAATCGTCGTCTCCTTTCAGAATTTCTTCTTTCCTCGGCAGAATGGGTCTTTCTTGTATGAACCATCAAAAACCTATAAGAGGAGCGTCGTCATTCTTTTTATGGAGGATAGAAAATATAAGACTTTGGAATTATCCTCAACAATAAAGAGTTCGAGCGAAAACAGCGGGTATTAAAAAAAGAAAAAGGGTTTGTGAAGCGAGGGACTTGGAGGAAAATCAAGTAATAAAAAGTATAAGGAGGAGGAGGAGGATTTTTGACGGCAAGCCGAATATAAATAGACTGTATGTGTAGAGTGGAATAAGGTTTCGATGAACAGATTCAGGTGAATAGTGTTATGTGGTTGGGTGAGAGCGAATAGGGAATAAGTAGGTTATGCGCAAGAGGTGAGCAGAATGATTTGGATGAAGTAGGATAATAGCATACAGTGAATAGGTTAAGGTGAATAGGTTAAGGTGAATAGGTTTGGGTGAATAGACTAAGGTGAATAGGTTAAGGTGATTAGGTTTGGGTGAATAGACTAAGGTGAATAGGTTAAGGTGATTAGGTGAATGTGATTAGGTTAAGGTGATTAGGTTTGGATGAATACGTTAAGGTGCATAGGTTAAGATGAATAAGTTAATGTGCATAGGTTAAGATGAATAGGATTGTGTGCATAGGCCAAGGTGAATAGGTTTGGGTGAATAGGTTAGAGTGAATAGATTAAGGTGTGTAGGATAGGGTGAATATGGTTAGATTAATAGTGTAGGGTGAATAAATAATGTGAATAGATAACAGCGAAAAGGTTATAGCGAATAGGGCAGGGTGAATAGAAAGCAGGTTAAAGAGGTTAGGTTAGTAGAAATGAATAGAGTAGGGTGAATACGACGTCGTGAGTAGATTGGGGGAGAATAGGTTGAGTTGTGCACTGATTAGGGGAAGTAGCGTGCGGTGGATAGGATTTCGTGAATAATATTAGGGAAACAGGTTGACAGAGCGCTGGCTGGAATGAATGGCGTTCACTGAATAGATAGGGGCGATCATAGTTTGGGATAAAGGGAGGGGGTGGAGTGAGGGGGATAAGTAGGACAGGGCGGAGAGTTCGCGGTTATCTTCGGAGGAAAAAAGAGGGAGAGAAGGGGTGGGAAAGGGCGCGGGTTACCATGGAAACGGAAGGTCAACCCTTATGGCTTTGGATTGGGGGCGAAGCATTAAATGGGAGGGGAGGATGAGTTATGGAATTCCCTCACTCGTCTCCATCTCTCTCTCGAAAATCCCTTTTTCTCTCCGCCGATGAACGGAGGAGAGGGTGAAATGGAGGAGAGAAGGGCATGCAAAAGGGAAAAATTTGAATGGGCGCAAATAAAAAAGAGAGATAATGGGGAAGGTAGACGAAAGCATGAATGGGAAGTTTTGGGAGGTAATTAGGACATCGTCATAACATCGTCAGGGGAAGCGGCAGGCTGGAGGATGAGACCTGGACCGATAATCAATGTTATCGGATCCATCCGGAGCATGTGGAACATAACGTCATCGGGTAATTAAGCCGTGGAGAGTTGTATTTTTTGTTCTCGCTCTATGAAAGAATGGCTTTCGACGAAATTTGTGTGGAGTTAAAATTTATGATAGGTTAAAATATTCATGAATCGCTATAACTCGTGTTATTATTCTGAATAACATTGTTTGGAAATCGCTTAAAAGTACATGTTAATCGAACGGCGGTATAGGTGCTCCATCGATGATTCATTTATACGAGTGGTTCTTATGTGTTCTTTACCAGCTTAGCAATAGTAGCTGAGCGTCTTATGGGCACGTCTCGTCTGCCGCGTCTTTCATCTCATGATGAATTTTGATTAAATTAAATTTAGAAAACAATGAGTGATTTACGTCTTGTATACAATCCTTTCATAGGACACTAATGCTGCGACCGCGCGTGTGTGTATTTGGCTAATCAACCTCTTGGATTATTATAGCCATAGCTCCTTCCACGCCGAACACACTCGCAAGGGAGGAGGGAAACCCGGTGTTGGCGTTAGCCTACTCTTGACGAAGAGCACCAAGGGGGCCAACGGCTTAACGTCCCTTCCGAAGGACGGAACGCTGAATTTGCGCGGTCTCCTCAAACCACACAAACAGGGTGCCGGGAGACCTGATGCTGCGATCGCATTTTAAGAAAACGACTGAGTATGGAATTCAACCCGAGAGCAATTCATCGCATCAATTCGCCGGGAAAGCATTAGATCCTTCTAATGGAATTCATTTTTTTTAAGTTCACATAGGTATATCTATTTAAGGTGTGTGCATATACCAGTAATATTCACAGATAGTATTCCGGCCGTTTTTACAACATGCATTGATAAATTTCATGCATAGTCGTCGGTAGAGATGCAAACGATATTTCGGAAGAATCAATATTTTGTTCAGAAATTTCGATATTTTTGCGCCCATATTTTTGCAAAATCGATAATTTCTGTGTAATACCAAATTTTAGTATCGAGTCTGACGAATAAAATTGATTTGTGGAACAAAGAGGGCGAACTTAACGTGTTTACTATAAAAGGCATTGGTCTCGCCCGGCAACAATGTGTGGGATTTAGATAATTTTTCAATTTTATTTTGTTTAAACAGACAACTTGAGAGGTTTTTAGAACGGGACAGGTCAATATATTTACACTAAGAGCAACTTGCTTTTCGCTCTCTTGTACCTGATTGTTTTCTGCGTCTTGTGAACAAAATTAGGAAGGAATCATTGAATTTTCATTTATTCACAGATGTCATATCCAAGAATTAATTTGTGATCTTCTCTCGACAAAATTGATTCTAAATATGCTTCTTGAAAAATTTTTCTAGGAGTCATTGAGGTCACTGGAAATACGAGAAATATCCCAAAATATTTGAATCTTACAATAACATTGTCTTACTACAATAAAAATTGTATTACTAATCCATATGGCGATAAGAATTCCTCGTTCAAGAGGAGGAGGACGAAATTATTTCTGATTGTGGAGCAACTATAAGCTTTCGCGCAGTTTTCCATCACCTGAGTTATCAGTCAACGGATTTCACAAATAAGCTACATGAGAAATTAAATGCTGATTCTGGGATCGCTACTGAAATGTCATCAGCCAGAACAGAAACCGAGCAATGATTAGCAGTGTTGGCACCACATTCACTGCAACTAATAAAAAGTAAACTTGACGATGATGCAATAGACATTGATACCTCTGCTGGTGGTAGTTATCATTCATCAACAGAAATGTTTAGCCAACTTTTCAGAATGGAAATAGGCTTATCGTTTCGTCGTTGTCTCTCTGTTCCCCTATTAACTTTTTAACCAACTGACCAATTTTCGTGAAACTTTGTGAAAATTTCTTGCTACTTGGGATGAGCTCCCGAAAATAGTTATTGTTGCAGGAGATTGAAGTCCCGGGTTCGATTCCAGGAACTATTCTTCCCATTTGAATTACGTACATGGGAAATCTGAAATCCATGGTGCAGAGTAATTTTCTCTTGCACATTAAAATATCCTAGAATTGTAAAATCGGAAGGCGATTTGTACTATTCTCTGAGAAAAAGAATAAAGATTCTGATTTTTATCGTAGGATGTTGCTTATAGATCTTACTAGTAGTTGGTGCTTGATTTCTGTAAGCATATCATCTCAACATAAAAACACATTCATTTTTCATATTTCATCATTAGAAATATTTTTTTAATTCTAAATATTTCACCTCCGGAGCGATTATCGTTTTTCCCTAATGTAAAAATAATAGACTAAATCAATCCCAAAACTTTGCAATTTTAAGAATTTTATACTTTCTCCATTATGGGGTACTAATGCTACACATTTCTGACAAATTTTAAATTTCTAGTACTTCTAGAATTAAAATAATATTTTTTCCAATTGTTTAAATTTTAAACATTTTTAACAGCCGCCACAATATGTTTATGGAGAGATTCAATTGTTTATTTGTGCAATTGCACTATTCTGTACATAACTTGAAATTTTCAGCTTCGTAGCTTATCCCGTAATGTCTAAACAGTTACCTATTTGTTTAAATTTTAAGAATTTTTAACTGCCAAACAAATTAAAATATCAAAATTTGTATAATCCCTATTTCGTTTTTTTTACAATTCCTATCTCTAAAAAAAATTTCAGCTCCGTAGAACATTTGGAAATACATATACCTTGAAAAATTGTTTAAACAATTGCGAATTTTTAGCAGCCGCATTGTTGCACTTTTTCATAATTTTCGTTTTTTCTAGTCGGTTTTGCACAAAATCCGACCTAAGAAAAAAATTTCGAATCTCCAGCTCATATGGAAGTGCCTAAACATTAGTATCCTCCTCCTCCTCTGTAAGCAACGTCTATATATAATGATGTCTTCGAATTTTGCAAAAATACGGGCGTTTTTGCAGTTTTTATCACTCATTACGAGAGTGTTGCCATAGCGACTACTATTGTTGGACTCGGATTCGGTATGGTCCAGTATGTACTTAGAGGCGCTATTTTTGCCACACAGATACACGTGATAAATTTAGTTTTCCGTTCGGATGTATTTGAAATATTTTTTAAGGCTAAATTGTGAAGTTTTGGAACTCAAAGTGCAACTCATCCGCGGTGATTTTAAAGCTATTAAAGCCAATATAAGTAATTGCTGCACAACATTTAATTTAAAATAATTACGTGGAAAGAAGGGATCATAAGTTCCGTTTGGATCATCTTGTTCTAACTTTCATACAGTACTTTAAGCATCACGTTATGAGGCTCTCAATCAAGCTAGATGAAATAAAAGCTGCTCCATATAAACCAGCAAGTCAGCTAATATTAAATACATTAAAAAGCTGCGATTGGACAGAAAATTGCATTGCATTTGAAAGCGAAAACTGTAAAATCGATTTCGACAGTGTAGTCATAAATAGAGATACCACTATTTTTGACTAATCTTATTGCTAGATGCTTGGGAATTTAATAGGAATTGGATGTTGTACCCATATTCTAAATAATCATTCTTAACACGCGACTGATTCCTGACTAGTGTAAAATGTTTAATTTTCGTTTAAATTAGTAATCATGTTTTGAAATGAACAGTTGTATAAAACTCCTTAAGCAAAAAAAAAAAAAAATTGTAGGGTAAGCCATATGCATTTCGCCCACTAAGTGGGCATCTTCAGGGGAGAACCTGCCTTGGCAGTGAACAAGGTTCAACTGCGACAAAGTTAGAGGAGAGGTTTAAAACGAAGAACGAAAAAACGAAAAACAAATGAGGGACGAAAAGAATTTTATGCGTCAAGTTCGGTCAATTTGTATAGAGTTTTGTTAAAATCAGTATCTGTGTTCATAACATTGTATCTGTTTTTATAGATATGAAGATTTTCTAACGAGTTAAGTGAATGATTGGCTGAAGTTAACAATGTTAAGTCCTCTATGTGTATACTATGTCCAGTTTCGAGGATATGAGTGGCTACACTTGATTTCTCAAACCGATTGTGTTTGTAATGGGCTAAGTGTTCTTTAAATCGTGTTATTAGTTTACGTCTAGTTTGTCCTATGTACATTAAATTGCAATGTGAACATTGTATTTTATAAATTCCGGACTTGTTCAAATTCTCCGTTCTGTCCTTAGTGCTATCTAGTAAATTTTTCAAACTATGTGGGTTCGTGTATGTTATTGTTGTGTTGTTATTTTTTGGCTTAAGGAGTTTTATACAACTGTTCAACTTGGAGCCAAAGTGATTACGAGCTACCATCTAATGTTTTGAAATGCTAAAACAATGTTCTGACTTTGTCTGTGGATTATAATAAACTATTAAAACACTCAAAAACGCTTCTTCTTATCACAGAAACTTTCTAGAAATGTATGAACCATTAAAATATCTTATTGTCTTTCACTCGAAATAACATTCAAATACTACCATAGACAAAAATACTACTCTGATTCAAAACAATTTTTTTACGCTAATTCGGTCCGGATTTGAATTTAGCTTTCGAAAATTGAACTTCTTTCTTTAAGCCATAAGACTATTCATGTCCTGAGTTTACATATCAATTTTTGTTAAATTAAAAATGCAGTTTTAAAAAGCCCTGGACTGATTTGTATGATTTTCTTATGGTGGTGGGATGGAAAAATGGGGTTGAAAAACGTTTCTAAAAGTAAGCATTTCCGGAATTTTTTATATCGATTATACCCAATATCCAAACGTCTTACCAAATTTCACAACTAAAAGTACTTAAGTTTTATATCAAGTGAAACCTTTATTTTTATGCCAGTGTCATCCGGAACGATACGTTTCAATTTTCATAAATATATATAGTATACTAGCAGAAAGTACCCGGCGATGACCGGGCTACGCCAGACGTCTTCGGCGAATAAAATTATGTCTCATATGGTAACACAATCATTTCAACTTTTGCGCATTTTTTCATGTTCATAAATCAATACTTTCCCCTATACTACATATGGACAAAGTAAAAATCATATCACATAGAGACAGACCGACATACACAGAGACATCATCGGGAAAATAGTCAAAACGTGTTTAGGGAACCTCAAAACGTGTATTTCCATTGAAATTTTGAATTCGAATATTTTTATGAAAACAATACTTTCTCTATACTACGTATATGGAGAAAGTAAAAACTAACTCTGAGATATCTCTGATACCTATGAATTGGACCGTGAGGGGCCAGAGAGGTCCGGAGGGAACGGGAGCATAAGTGAGAGTAATAGTATTTCGAGTTCAACAATGCAATCGGTTGGCTAGGCGACCTCCTTAAAATCGCGAAATTTTGTCAAAATTTAAACGTTAAATTGGAGAGATTTCGATTTGAAGGCGATAAATGACGATAAGAATAAAAAACTATTATAATTTTTCTTTGATGCAGTCTTAATCCGAAGATCGAAGGTCAAATATGTGAATTTTAATAAGCAAAATAAAATAAGCTTGCAGGTCGAAATATAGATTTCTCCATGAAAAATGTAAATCATTCTCAGAAATCGAACCCAGGTCGATTTGGAATTTTTTTCGTAAATGGCTTTTACCTTAAGAATCAAATATTCCCTCCAAATTTCAATCTTCTAGCTACTCGGAAAGTTTATTAAAATAGCATTACAGTTCCGCTTTCCAACCCACCGACGACGACCACGAAGTCATTTTTATATCTACGATCCCTCCCATTCTCTCCCTTCTTCCCATTCTACCTCTCCCTCCCATTATCCCTCTCTCTCTTTCTCCCTTTCTCTCACAGCGTGACGGAATTGCAAACAGCTCATTATCGATATAGATACAGTCAGACTTCTTTAAACTAGAGTTCTATGGCCTGGGAACTACCCTGTTCCTGAATTTTTACTGACGCCGAAATAAAACATCCTTGATTCGGAAATAAGCGTGAATGACATTCTGATTTTAAAAGTTTAAAATGTCCCTAAAACGTAAAAATTGACAGTTTTGCCGGAAAAAACAAACAGTTTGTGAGAGAAACCTCACACGTAGACATTCATTTTTATATTATTCCACGAATTCCCGTAATTTATTTAGTTATATCCAGTGCTCGAAATGGAAAATATTACGAAACGGAACGCCTGTTCTGATAACGGAAACGAAGGCAGACATGAAATTCGCATTCCAAAATTGCTGAAGAACATAATATAGGATCTTTGCGTGTGTTTGCTCTGCTAGAACGGTTTCCGCGGAGTGTTTATAGATGGTGATATTCTGTTCACTCTTTGCACTGGTGCAAATTGTATAATATCATATATAATTCATTTACGATCTAGTTAACTTTCCGGAACGGTATTATGTCTGAAGAGACGGAACAATATTACCGACGCGTGTGACAAACCGGAACAGCGTTCCGGCTCATTCAGAGCACTGGTTATATCCTTGTGCTAAATACATAAATGTATGACTTTTTTGATGTGCACAGTAGCCGTCATTATATGCCAACCAACTACTCGTGGTTTGAAAAATTCTGTCTCCGGTCCCGAGCTTTTCGGATTAGAGAGGTGTAACTTCCCAATTAAAAGTTTTAAGATAGAAAGCTTTAAGTAATGCCATTTTATCAGCCTTGAATTTTATTCATGGCCTCGAAAATAAGTTCATATTTTACGCAAAGTAAAAGTTGCCAGGGTGGTAAGAATAGTTATTGATTCTTACACTGGTACTTAACGAGCACTTCAATATGCTAGCAAGCCTAAAATATTTAACAATTTGTCGAGGATAATAAAAACGTGGAATATCGCGGAGAAAAACAAGCCAATCGGACGGTCGGTTCGGAATTCCGGGAAAATCGCACGAGTTTA
Source organism: Tanypteryx hageni (assembly GCA_028673005.1). Classification (NCBI taxonomy): domain Eukaryota; kingdom Metazoa; phylum Arthropoda; class Insecta; order Odonata; family Petaluridae; genus Tanypteryx; species Tanypteryx hageni. The sequence goes on from CM054114.1 coordinate 127,620,240, forward strand.
AATTCAATAAAGCAGATCCTCTCATCGTACGCGGGCGAATCCACTCCTGTCCTGCGCTGCACGGACCGATGGCCTAATTCTCCGTAGACGGGACACGTCCTTATTGCCTAGGACACCTAGCCCCAGCGCTTCCCCGATTGCAAGCAAGCAAAACGTGGAGATCCCCGAAATTACGTGGACGGAATCCTAACGCCTTTGAAGCCGTTATTTCGTTTTTATTTTCTTTTTTACCCTCAATTTAGAACGATCTCGTGTCCTTCAGATCAAAGGATCCGGCAGCGAACCGTCGCACTTAACTTTTTCGAAAATTACATAATCCTATAAGAGTTTTGACGTTTGTGTGCGCAGAAAATTCCGTCGTAACGGCATATGCGTCCCCGGTAAAGTGTATCCGTGCCAAATAGAATGGGCTTTTCCGTAGGAATACATGAAGTTAAATATGAGAGCCATCTTGAGTTCAACATGGGACAGTTTGTTTGCATTGTAGTCAGAATTCTGATAACCTCAAAGTTGAACTGAAATGTTTTCCGAGTTTTAATTCTTAAAGGTCGTTCCGAAACCGTGCTAAAGTGAAATAGAGGGCTGTGAAATTCGAGGAAATTCTCCAAATGGAAAGTCGTGTGTGTGTGTATTTTTGGCTAATGAACCTCTTGGATTATTATAGCTATAGCTCTTTCCACAAGGAAAGTCGTGTTAAACATAAAACTTATAGAGCAATTTCAGAGAAGAGTTTAATCCTATATTAGAAATACCTATAAGAAGTTACACTAAGGATAATCTGTAGTCTAAAGAATTCCACAAAGAAAAATAAAAATTAAAAAGATTTTCTAGACAATTTTATTTTAAATGTTCTATTTATGTTTATCTATCTATATGACACACATTCGTGGCTTGTAACACTAAAATATCATAAAAATAATGACAAAATGGACTGAAACAAAGCCGAAAAAGCTTATACATATTACCTTGAACGTAATATTATTTAGCAATTTATATGATCTAACCACAATCGTATATACGAGAATGTACCAAACTAATTTGCATATGGTAACATTCGCGAGTACACTACTCAATGATAAACACCCTCACCAGGTTATCTGGGATGGAAATGACTCTTCCAGAAAAAAACACGGAGTTAATTATTACGCATCTGGCACCGACATTCTTCGTATGGCAATTGAAAATACACGCGGCCACAACATGATCTGTGCAGTAGATATTAAAATACAATGAGAACACAATATGCGTGGGGATGTTTAAACCACAGATTTATTATCCAGGATTAATTTAATTTTCCATAATGGCAATTTTAACTAACCACCATGTTATATTCTATGTGAATAATAAATAAGTACTTCATTAGAGCGCTATTCAAGTTTTTGTAGTGTTATTAGCAGAATACTTTTTAATGATAATGCATTGTTTACAAAAAACTTAAATTAATCATTAATGGTCTGGACTAAAATGTTGTGCTGCTCACGCAGGAAATGGGAGCTATATACAAACCGAAGATGAAGAGGCACCGTAATAAAAAATCTGGAAAATTCGGTGAATGTGATGAGTAAGTATAACGTCATTCCTTAGTCGTCTCCAAAAATATGCAGTTAAAATAATGGAAAGTATTTGCAATATGCCTTTAAAGCAGGCATGTCAAACTGGCGGATTTTCACGAAAAGGAGAGGATATTTTTTCATAGTTACCGAATTACAATAGATTGCATTTTCTAAATTGTTTTTAATTGCAAAACAGTCGTCCAACCTTATAGATAAAATCTATCGTTCCAGCTCTCGCTCTCATTAAACAACTGAGGCCTTTCTCTAACATATATCGCTTTAATGCGACCCTTATCTAACATTCATCGCTTTAATGCGGCCCGGACGCCTCTTCGAGTTTGATATGCCATCCCTAAAAATTTGTTGCTAGTGGGTAAGCGTCACGCGAGAAGAGGCCAGGACCTTGTGTTATTAGGCTGGTTTCCAAAGGTCCTTATGAAATGGTCTTGTATGTGTATGTTTGTTTCCCCTACTAACAACTTTTGCACCAATCGACCGATTTTCATGAAACTTGGTATGAGGATCGTGGTGCTAGGGTCCACCTCCAGGTTATATTTTATTTGTCGAAGATTAAAGTCCCGGGTTTGATTCCAGGAACGTTTTTTCCCTATTTGTTTTACATAGGATCTCAAATCCATCGTGCAAAGATGTTTTCTTTAATACATTAAATTATCTTAACATTGTGATATCAGAGCAAGGTTTGTACTATTCTAAGGGGAAGAGAATGCAAATTTTAATTCTTATCACCAAAGTTTGTTAATTGATTGAATTTTCTTGAATTTTTACTTAAACATAGCGTTTTTGCGTTTTAAATCGCGTTTTATCGGATTGCTGCTAAGGAGATGATTATTACTGAACTCGACTTGGGCATAGACGAGAGAACAAATGGATTATTTTCTTTTTCGCTCTACTACACTTCAGCAATGGACAGTTGATCCATACATATTAGCGTTTAAACAGTAACATTTATTAAGTTCGTTTATTTAAAAAATACATGCAAAATATGTCAGAAAGAGATTTTGACAATGTTTTTAGCATTATAAACCTGATAAGGCTCTATTAATTTTTTTCCAATTTTTTTCTATCATTGATAAGCAATGAACTACAAGTGGTATTTATGCTTTGAGAATTCCTTGAAATGACTAACACATTATGAAACATTTTCTGTTAATATAAGTAATGAATTCGAAACGTCAACTTTGGGAAACCAGCCTGCATTAGTCCTGGTTTGGACTTCTCGTTAGAGAAAAGAAAAGGCTCTGGAAAGTCAATGATTTTTTCAACAACCTCTTTTCAAATTTCGATTCACGAATTCCATAGCCATATCATAATTGTGGATGCAAAGAAAAGCATTTCTCATAGAGCAGACTAATGCCGGCACCGGGTTTTCCTCCTCCCTTCTGTGTGTATGTCCAGTTGATGACATTGCAATATGACCATAGTCGTCATCGCACTTAAAAAATCAATTACTACTACTAGGTTTTCTCATCATCTGACTTCTTACGAAACAGTGATGAAGAGGTATTTCGTTGTTTTTCATCTTGTCTTGCTTTTTTTTCCTCTCATCTCACCTTGAATAACTGATGTGAAGCAGTCTATGTGAGCATTACCATTGCCTTCGAGCGACATACTGAAATTTTAAAAAGCACATTGACAGTGACAAAACAAAGCAGTTAGCAAGTGAGAATTACTAGCTTGTGTAGAAATATATTTGGTTGAAATGTCGGAAAATAAATTTATTTATTATTGTAATAAGTAGCGAAGCGATGTTATACCACAAGAAGGATTATTTTTTGTTTTCTCAGAGTGCATCTAGCCAATGTTTTCAGCATGACTTACTTTCGGTACAGAGTGAAAAAACGTATGACCAACATACAAAGAACTATATTTAACTTAATGTGTTTATGAATGAATTTGTATGAGGATAAGCATGAATGAATACATAAATTAGCATGCCTATAGCTCGTGCGCTTTTAGGTGGCATTCGGAGACACGTGAGAGGGGAAGGAATGGGAAGGACAAACTTTAAAGGGGAACCGACGTCAGAGCCTATGCACAGTAACACAGTTTTGGTTCGCACGAGTCCAAGTTCGCGCATCAAATGCCCACACCTAAACACCACCTCCCATATAGGCGGTCCCGCGTCGGGGATGGACTCATCCTACCCTAAATGTGTCTACTGCGCACTGCTAAGTTTTAGTTTTAGCTATACAGGCATGGAAAATTCCAAATAATGCTTTTTTACGACGATAAGCATGAGCCTGTGCATAAGAATTAGCACGTGAACAAGCATAAGCATGACTTGTGCATGAGCAGAAACACACGCTTGAGCTTTCACATACTAACGCAGGCGCACATGGGTGATTCGCACCTGTGCGCGGGCTCGTCTGCGTGGAAAGACACCTGTGAAGTACGAACTGGGCGGGAAGGGGAAATGAAGTGTACGAACGATAGGGACCGAGTGAGAGTCTGTTCGATCCCTTATTGTTTTTTTCCCTTATCAAGTCCCGATGTAATTGTGACGTCACCGCTAGCCTTCCGCCTCCGGAACGATGTGGCTATTGTTACGGCAGGCAATGCTTTCGCGACTTTTTTTTACCACCATTTAAAGTGTTTATTTATTTAAGCGCATTCTTTTTATAGGGAGCAGGGGGAGGAGGAACCTGTTTGGTTTTTGCATGAAAAACGCCGCGCATTTCTGCTGGTCTCTTGTAGGGAATTCTGGGATAACACGTTCGTTTTATTTTTAAATCCTCCCTCCCCTTACGCGATGCATGGGAATTAGAGGGAGAGAGAGAGAAAAGGGGAGGACGAGAGGGTAGGTGTGTAGTGAAAGGAATAGAAAAAAGGCGGGATATTTCAATGCTCTTGGAATTTTAACAATTTGGAGGGAGGAGGAATACGGAGGATGGATAGATCACATCGATTTTGCAGAAAGTTGGATGTAGGGATAGAGATTTTTTTATTTATGATGGGTAGGATTTAAGGGAGAACAAATTCATCAAAAATGCGCTCGGAAATGGAGGAATTTCCGGGAACAGACATCAATCCGACAAAATATTCCGGCCGAAATGAGAAAGAGTCTTCGGGATTGACACAGATCTATTATCTATATATAATTTGTCGAATGTCCGTCTGAGGCAAGGTCATTGTATGACAGACTATTCGAGTAGCAACAAACGAGGAGTCCGGGTTGCATATTAATTAACGCATCGGCTGTCGAATATAATTAGTCCCGGGTTCGATCCCGATCAGGTCACTTTTTATTCAATTTTATATTCCATTTTTATATTTAATCTGATTGATTATTTTGATTTGAATCCTTTTTAACTAAAATTTTTAATAAATTTAAATTCATACTTTTCCCTTATCCTAAATTATATTAATTATAAAAGGAAAGTATATTATTCTATTTTTTTTAGAGTTGCGTACAACTGGCAAGCTATTAGTTTGTAAAATGCAGAGAGAATTGGGCTGGATAGGATTTCATGAAATCCTTGGCGTCGTGAGAAAATCATCTCTCTTAAATTCCATTGTTGTACAATAATATTTCGATTCTCGTTAAACATATGGTGATGAGGTCTTTATAATCCGAACATGGTACAATATATGCAAGAAATATATAAAAATTGAAATATTTATATATAGGATTTGATGTGGATTTCAGAAATCCAGATTATGTATCGGAGAAAATATTTTTAAATACGAAAACAAAGAAGATAGAAATTTTTCGAAATTAGAGGAGAAATATAACTTAATAAGGAGAATGAGCTTGCAAGATTTATTTCCATGTCACAATTGGCAAAGGTGTTAAACCAAAGAGCTCTAACAGAGAGGCGGCCAAACTTCTTGGACCTCTGATCCGCATACGATAATCATCAGCAGTTTGGGAAACGCAAAAGCACATATTTTCTTGTACAATAATATTATATTTATGTAATATTAAGATACATATATGTATATACCCATAATATTTTTATTACAAATAGAATTTTTTTATTTTCATTCTGGTCGTCAGATATTTAAAATTTGGTTGAAATACCGCCAGAGCTGAAATAAATACAATGTCGGGTCTCTAACACTCGAATGAAAATAGTTAACGTTTTGTACAAATTAATAACATAATAGCAACCTGTATTCCTGCAAGGAGTAAGGAATTTGTTTAATATGCACAATACTTTACGAGTGTTTTTCTAGATCACACGTGCTGAGGCACACTGCATGTTGAGAGCAATCACCTGTCAGTTTAAGTTAAAAGAGCAGTACGTAATCCGCATGGAACACGAAGGAACCTCAAATATCCCGTGATCTATATTTTGATCACCTCTGGCCTATAAAAATGAACAAAAATTTTATGGAGCTTGTTAGAGAAAGAAAAGAGTTAAAAGTAGAAAGTAGAAATCAACGAAGAAACACGATTAAATGATGAGTAAAAAAATATATATGGAGGCATAGTTGAAGATAAAGAAAGATAATTAGAGGATGTTGGACATGTTTTCGGTAAAAATATACAGTCAACATTACATAACATTTGGTTATATGTTATGCATTCTACAGAAAGATTTCAAAATTAAAAACTTTTTCATTCACAAAACATACCCCGTGTGTAATTACGGAAAAGTGAGATTTGTATCATCTACTTAAAGAAATACGGTCCCATTTTTTATGTTCCGGTGTATTAATGTGGCTCTGATCCTACTGTATGAAAAGAAACTACCTCAACGTCCAGTACAGAGAGAAGTCGGATTTATTGAAGTTGATTCGGCTCAACTCACCTAATTTTTCTGGTTAAGAATGTCACCTTGACTTCCTTAGCAACCAAAAAAATTTTCACAAAATTTGCATTTCGATTCTTACAAAAAATTAAACGAAGAAAGATTTGGAAAAGAAATAACTCGAAAAAAGTATAACGAGCAAGGTTAACGTAAAACTCTAGCTACATATAAGAATAATTATAGTACAAGCATTGGAAAAAGTGTATACAAATGTACATTTCCTCAAAAAAATTTATGCTGGCGAATTTAATAGAAAATCTTTGAAATTCTTTATCTGAAGACAATTTTTGTGTCACATATTACAAGAATCTTGTATAAGAACTTCTTGTTGATAATGTGCAGCTATGAATCATCAAAACAAACATGCTGTTATGAAAGTATACACTCATGAAAATATTAAACCCTATTTTTAAGAAGCATCATTAACAAAGGCTGTTCGATCATTATGGACGATGACGAAATAAAAGGTGCAGTTTGGAATCTTTTGTAACTAGGTTCATTAAGATATGACACCCCATGGCAGCTATGCTCATAAAAAAGAGTGGTTTTTCTAAAGCAGAGAATGAGATTTTTTATCGATATTATGAGGCAAAAAGACTAGCATCTAAATGGGTATTTAAACTTTATAAACTTCAATAATACTTTTGACGCTCCATACATTGTAGAACTCCGCACTTTGTTTTAATAGCATTTCCTGCTACACATTGGTAAACGATAGAAATGATAACATCTAATTTACCCCTCATTGTATGAGTTTTTATATGTATGCCTGTGTATGTAAATACATAATATCTCGATAAACACACGTGCTCGAACGTCTTGTTTAAGGGTAATACGTAGACTAAGAGAAAAATAAAAAAATGACCTGTGAGTAAAGAACAAGCAGAAGGAAGCGAAGGAGGACAACGGGGAAAAAAGACACCCGGTTGATACTGGAGCGGGGGGGAAGGAGCCTTGAGAGAAATGAGGGAGGGCCAGGAATTCCAGCCGAAAGAAGCTCGCAAGAGCGGAGAAGAATGGAGAAGAGGAGGAGAGATTCTGGAAGGGATGGTTTGTTTGGTCGGAGATCGTGGAAGGAATTTGCCGGATGAAGGGGTGGTGGGGGGAAGGGAGGGGAAATGAATGGGTTTAGTCGAGAGAAGGGGATGGGAAAAAGGCACTGCGCCGAAGGGTGAAAGCAGCAGGAGGATATAAGGAGGCGAAGAGGAAGTAAAAATCAGTTTCGCTGGGATGGGTCCGAGAATGAGCTTGTGGGGGAGGAAGGACGTCGGAGAGAGGAGGTGGAATAGGGGAGCAATGAGAAGGAGAGGAGAGGAAAGGGAGGAGGGGAAGGGGAGGAGCGGAAGGAGACGAGGGGAAGGGGCTGACCCGGAGCAGCAATTTACGGGTTGCAAGTCACGGAAGCCCGAGGATGAGAAAGGATGGAAAAAGAAAAGGGGTATTGGTTAAGGGTTCGTTGGAGCGAGGGGCCTGGTGGAATTGGAGGGGAAAATGTTCTTTTTTCTTCCTTTTATTTGAGGGGATGATGCTTTTGGGTAAGAGTGGGAAGGGGTTGTGGGTGGATGGGTACCGTGTGATCCTTCCGCGAAAGAGGATTGGTGCGAGCCAGGGGATTTATATTTCGTGGAGATAGGGAGAAAGAGAGAAGAGTACAGAGCAAAGAAAAGAGAGGCAGAGGGATGGAGATAAGAGAGGGAGGAAGAGAGGGGATAAATGAAGAGAAGAGGGAAAGATGGAGAGTATAATTTGGAGGGGAAAATTGAGGAGATTTGGGAGAAGAGAGAGAGGAGAGAGAGAGAAGAGGAAAGAGAGAGGAGAGAGAGGAAACAGAGAGGGAAGAGAAAGTGAAGAGAGATGGAGGAGAGAGTGAAGAGAGAGAGAGAAGAGATTGGTTGATTGATTGATTTGGTCTTTATTTGGGGCGAGATTGAGACTAGGAAGTCCCATCTTTCACCCAACCCCCGTCGTGATACATATAGTAATACATAAAACATTAACAATGTAAATACAGGTAACAATAAAAATACAAGTGAGAGAGAGAGGAGAGAGAGAGGAGAGAGAGAGGAAAGAGAGAGGAAAGAGAGAGGAAAGAGAGAGGGAGGAGAGAATTAAGATAAGGAGAGAGAGGGGAGGAAATGGGTGGAGAAAGAGGTATAAGAGAGGGAAGAGAAAGAGGAGAGAATGAGGAGAGGGAGTAGAGAGAGGAAAGAGAGAGGGAGTAGAGAGAGGAAAGAGAGAGGGAGGATAGAGAGAGAGAAGAGAGGGGGGAATGGTGAAGAGAGAGGAAAGATAGAGGAGAGAGTGAAGAAAGGGAGGAGAGAGAGGAAAAAGAGAGAGAGGATAGCTGCAGGAGAGAAAGGGGAGGGAAATGGTGGAGAAAGAGAGAGGAGAGAGTGAAGAGAAGGAAGAGAGAGAGGAAAGAGAGAGGGAGAAAATGAAGAGAGAGGTAAGAGAGAGAGAGGGAAGAGAGAGGGAGAGAGGCAGGAGAGGGGAGGGAAATGGTGGATAAAGAGAGAGGAAAAAGAAAAAGTAGCGAGTGAAAAGAGATGGAGGGGAGAGGGAGGAGTGAGAGAGGGAAGAGAAGGGTGAGATGGGAGAGGAAGTGTGGGGAGAGGATTTGAGGAGGAGGGAAGGAGGAATCGAGTAGAAATGGAAGGGAGTGGGAAGAGTAAGATTGGTGGGGAAGGGGAGAGGGAGAGGAAAAGACGGGGAGATAGGGGAGGAGATACGGGTATGACGGAATGAGGGGCATAACTGGATTATTCTGCAAAATAAAATAGCTGAAGTCATGTAATCTGAAATTCTCATTCTACACTTCCTAACGCAGCTGCGCGTGTACAATGTCAAAACTGGCATGTATGCAAAGGAAGGGAAACAACAGGCGCACATATTGAAACAAAATGAACGTGGATTGTGATGAACGACATCGTCATACAAATGCACTCTTTTGGTTCATCCAAAATTTCAAATACATATAACATTTGCACGGCGTACGAAATGACGCATGTACGAAATCAGAATTTTCGATAAAATAGCGCGAAGTACTGAATACGCGCGTACGGTTGTTTTATTTACACGTCATTTGAGCCACGCGAAACGGAACTTGGCGCACGGCGGATGCGCGCAAGGGATTGATTGATGAGGGATTGATAGAATCCCGCCCATTCCTTCGTGCGCCTTCAATCTTTTTTTTGCCCTTTTCTCCCGCGACTGGAAAATGCGAAGGGTTCATTATGTGAGGGACATACACGCAGCCAAACGGATGCGGAAGTGTCCTGCGAAATGGGAGAGCAACGTCAAAACCCCACGTAACCATGGAAACGCAGAAACGATACCGAAGCGTATCAATACGTACAAAAAAAAAATCCAAAAAACTCGCGTGCCTACTTGTGTGTACATGTCGGTAGAAACGGCGCAGAAAAAAATTCTCCGTACGCCGGTTAATGGCGTACGAAATAAAGGGAGTTTTTTTATTCTCCCGAAAAATTCTCCAGGGCTTGGTTGCGAAAAAAATCAAAAGGTCAATGAATTGATGCGGGGTCATCTGACGAGCGAGAGATACTCCGCCGACCCTCTTTTTTTCCTCCCTCTCTCTCTCTCTCTCTTCGTGTTGCGTTGCCCTCTCTCTCTCCTCGCCACCTGTTATATCTCACGTGATAAATTTCCGTAGGGAAGGATTTTGCCATAATTCTATGTTCGACTGATCGTAATTTATGCCCGATGAACAGAGCAGGATGCGTGAGGAAGGAAGGAACGGCCTCGGATGCGGGATGAAGGCATAAATTGTGTCCAAATTACTCGCGCTCCGACACGTCTATCCTGCGATATGTTCCCTCCCACCGATACCATTGAAAAAAAAAATATGCCAAAATATTTAAACATCATATAAATGTTAGAAATCATTCTGGATAAATTTATACTCCTCACATTATGCGATAAATCACATTAAAATTTTAAAACTAGTTGTATCATCGATTTTAAAACAAAGAATTGACAACCAAAAAATGTTTCACAACATATTGTCACATATAGAAAGAATCAGCTTTCTCTTGGAAGCTGATTTCTTTTTCGAAATGACCTTCCGCTGAATATAGATTAAATATGGACATTCTAATGATAAGAGAGGCTGAATACGAATTCAAACATTATTAATTGCAGATAACTATTTAATAATAAGATACAGAAATAGGCGCAGGATTTATTTGTAATGTAGTATTATGATATAAATATGTTACCCAGCTGCGTTAATATTTGTCCTTATAATGAAAAACAATAATAATTTCGATAGATATGTTGCTCCTTAAAACGTCATCTGTCTGAGTTTCTAATTTACAACGCATCTAAGAAAACTAATGTCATATGTTGACTAGGATGAATCAGCGCAAATATGGTAACTGAATTTTGAATGAAGTTGTCCTTGTTAGAAAAAATAATCATACTTATAATAGCCGATAATCTTTTTGTGACAATCTGCATCGTCTTAAAAGCTTGTCGAAGGAAAATAATTACTATCTCAGGTAGATTATTGGAAAATGTTCACGTATTGGACTTTCTATGATTTTATTCTGACAATGAAAAGTTTATCCGTTGTTTAAATGAAGAGGCTATATTCTATATGATGTATTAATTTTAGACCACAATCAGTTTAATTCTGAGAGTTAAATAAAACATCTTTTGTTAATTTATGAATAAAAATATAAAATTGGTAGTTGCATGGGTATTATCAATAAGTGCTATTTTTTATTGTAAAACATAAATATAACATTAAAATACAAAGTAACACATGGTATTTTTTAATATTCACCTGATAAAGCGTATTTAAGCAACGATAATTCTGTCAGTATAACATAATAAGAAAAACCAAATCAGAGTGGGGTAAATATTTAAAAAATTAGACCTTATGAGATTACTAAAGCACCATCCATTTGTGTTTCATTTCATAAGCTGGATTATCTTAAAATAACAATTAATTAGATTAAACATAAATAATTTTGTTGTTCTATTGTTTCGAAAAAAACACACAATTATGAAAAAGTTTTGATATGGAACACATATACAGAATCAAAAATAAATTCACTTATAGACTTGATTTTCTTAAGAAATAATAATATTTGCAATCTTAAGGGATTAGATTTCCGGCGAAAGAGAACAACGCCAGATTGGTGCGGAAGACTGAAACAATCACTTGGAGTTTCCAAGTAAGTCCGTGAGAGAGCCGAAGCGGCGACGTACGCTCGCCGTCTTGCATTGTTCATGTGGAACAAACGGAAAAAGTAAATAAGTTTTTGAAATCCCAAGATGGCGCACTGCCACGAGTTTCAAGTCTTAAAAATATTCTCTCAAAGCTTTGTGGATAAAAAGGTGTCAATTCTTACGGAAGGATGGAAAGCACACACTCTAAGTTGTAAGAGAAACTTGCAGAAATACTGAGAAAAGTTACGCAGTGTATCCGTGGCGGTGCAATTTAGCATGTGGGGTGAAGAACCGATCATTATTTAATAATGCAGTGCGGTCTAAAATTAAAATATTAACAAAATTACAACAATAAGGTAGATTTGCATGTTTGCGTCCATTTATCTTTAAATATCAGTAGCAGTTAAAACCAAAGTATCCCTAAACCAGTTTAAGAAAATGTACTACGCAATTTTTCTATCGTTTACTTTAAAATATATAAACGTAAAAGTAATATCTTATTGAAAAGTTTGTAATATAAAATTTTATAATATTAAACGCCATTTTAATCAATATATTTGACTGTTTTCTTAAAATTCACGAACTTATCGCTGGTAACTTAGTAGTAACAAAAGTTACTCCTGACTGATTCATCAACGAAAAAAAAAACAAATATTATCTGTTGAGAATTATTTCTATAGTGTGAAACTGAATTTCTTGAGCTCCTTATTAACGTTTACAAAAATTAATGATAAACATTTAAATGAATTACCATGTGATAATATAAAAGTTAATTTCAAAGAGAAAACGGTACGAGAAAATTTCAAAAATTATTTGAAGTGCAAGATTAGAAAAAACTCCCATTTTACTGTCACGATAATAATTGCTCAAGAAATAATTTAAATGGACCCATCTCTAATAGCGTGTGTGCAAGATTCTTCAATCCAGGAAAAGGCGAAACATAAACTTGAGAAAAGAAAAAGATCGTGTCGTGCAGAAACAAAACAATAATGATACGCGGATAAAACAAGCGATCGTCAAAAACGGACGAAGTGATACAAAAACCATTTCCTCCTTAATCCGGAAAAAATCGAGGCGAAATGAGTCAACTGGTCAAAAGAAAATAAAGAAGTACACGCATTGCGGACGCAGTGCGCGTGCGCAAATACAGACACCCAAAACTTTGACCAAGCGGCAACGTACCGTAATGGTTTCCGTGCTACGCGGGAAAAGATTAAAAATGAAGAGCAAAATAAATGAAAATGGAATGGTATCACAGAAAGGAATTTTGGAGAGAATACCTTTGGAGATACGAGGGGATGAGATGTTAAAGGGGTTGAGTAATTTTAGGATATCCTCAACACTTGCGTGTAATGGCATCCAATTGTAACTACAAGTGATTATCGTGTAAATGTGTATTATGTTGGTGCATATGTGCATATTTAAAAATGTGGTATGCGTATGCTCGTGTATAGATTCATAATTTTGTGTACGTGCGAGTAATAACGTTCCGAGTACCAATAGTCTAGATCGTGGATCACACACATGTGGATCGCGGCCCGTCAGTTCTAATAGTGCTGCCATCTCATTACTGTAATTCAATTGATAGGGTGGAGGGATAGATAAGAGGAGGCAATGCTATGATAAAAAGAAATTAAAAAATCATCATTATTAAACAATTATAAATTGTAAGACGATTTGTTATTACTTAAAATATAACATTTTTGGTCGTTTGTTTTAGATTTTACAGAATGCATACGATCATTGTTATGACATAGGGCATATATTAAAAAAATTACTCATTCGGCCCCATGAAATTTGAGTTTGCCGTCTCTGGCCTCGACTGTTAGTGAAACGTAGCAGAAGAATATTTGAATCCTCGATATATGTATGTGCGGATGCGTGCACTGGCTTACTGCACTGGGCCGGCAGCGACAGCAGCGCCTCTTGTGGCTGCACGGAGAGAGGGAGAGAGAGAAAAGGGGAGAGGAAGGCAGAGCGAGAGAGAGAGAGAGAAAGAGAAAAACGAGAGAGAAAAAAAGGGCACCTCATTAAAAGTTTCCGCAGTCTTGAGGGCAAAATGTGTTTCTCCACAACTGAGAGAAAGACGGAGAGAGAGAGAGTTTAGAGGGGAGATGGAAAGAGTGGACGGGAAAAAAAGGACGAAGGAAGTGTGTGCGCGGAAAAGAAGAGGGGAAGAGTACGCGGCTATGTGAGAGCAAGAAAAATAGCGAAGGATGTTAAGAAGAGGAAAGGAAAAGAGGCGGAATGTACAGAGAGAGGTAGAGTAGTCGTGAAAATGGTGGGCGAAGAAAATATTTAGAGGGAGTTAGAAGGGATTATAAGGAATGGGATGTGGAGATGGTGTTTGTAAATAGTTAAACCAAAAAAGGAGGAACTAAGAGCAAAAAAAATTATGAAATCGGAGTGGAAAAGAAAATGAAATAAAAAAACACCTGGGGATAAAAATGGATTAATCGAAGAAATAACAAAATAAAATAAGAATAAATGAACACCGATTGAATGAAACTTAGACGAATCGAAGGACATGCCTCTTTCCGTTAGCACTTGACTAGGAGTCCCATTGACTCGAATTATTCTTGTCTTTCTTCGATGTTTGAGTTATAGAGGCTATAATATATTTTCAAAAAGAAAGAATGTTGGAAGATAAATAAAGGGGCAATCATGAGAATATTTATGAAGCATTAAAAAAAAGGTATCGGTTAAATAGAGCAACACAAAGTAACGCTGTTAAATAACAACAAAGATGACGTGAAACTTAATAATATAATAATTATTTTGTATAACAACTGCCCTTATCCGTTTGCGAAAGCATCATAACTCCCCGAAGAGAAATAAAACAATTTTTCTTCCACTATCACGCGTTCTCTGGTCAAGACAAACGAGCGCTTTTCGACAGCGCCTACCTTTCCGGCTGTATCATCTCTTTCAAATCCAAAACCCTTTAAGAGAATTGAGCAAAAGTAGACTTTTTCAATTCATACCTGAATATGCTGAACAAACAACACATTTTAAATCATTAAAAATGCGCCCTCCGGTTAATAAAAACAATGAAAATAACTTTAATCGATATTTTCCTATAAAATGCATTGTTTTGCTCAAAAGAGAATTATGCATCTCAATTTATGTGTAAAATAAAAACTTTGTAGTGTTACTCACTTCGTTTCCCAAACTTTCTTGACTTGATGCGACATAATTGTCATATTCAAGTCATTTTCATAAAGTAGTTATGCCTCATTATAACGGTTAGGTTAAGTTACAAGGGAGGAACTTGAATAAATTTAAATTGTTAAAACGTGGAAATGGAGAGTTTTGTCCATGGTGAATCGCAGACTATTTGCATTCTTAGAAAACTTAGAAAGTGTAAAAGGGTTTTATGTAAATTCCGTACACCCAGACAAGATTTCATAAATCGTTGAATAGATAGAGGAAGAAAAAATGGAAGAAACCACCATCATGCGGTTTCACACACTCACGAACGAGAAAGCGAAAGTGGGGATTGGAAAAACGACGAGTTAGTGAGGTTGCACGGAAGAACAGACGTAAATCAACAAAACTTCTTGGTGGCGCTAGAGAAAAAGAGAGAATGGGGTAGAAGTATTGTTACGTGAGATCAAGGCAAGCGAGAACCGAAAATGACGAGACGTGAGGTAAGCAGAGACAATGTAGCGAAAATATTGCGTAGATATAGGTGGAAAAAATGATCATGATGATTATGAGAACCAATAGAACGAGAAAGCAATGTGTATGTGTATATATATATATATATATATATATATATATATATATATATATATCTTTTACGTGAGTTTCTCCGAGAACCCCAGCAGCTCACCAACTCTGGTAAGTGTCCACTGGGTCCCCTGCAACACCTTGGCACCGTTATCATTGCCTTTTCTTTTCCTCAAGTTTTAGAACGAAGTGTAAAGACTTTTGTCTATCACGTTACAATAATCGCAACACTGCTTTGATTATAAAATCTACTTGTTCTGCCTTTTCTTTCCGAATATGTACTACGTTTTCTTACCCATCTTTCAACCTCTTCCAACTTTCTGCCTCCCCTTTCCTACTCTCCAATACCCTCCCTTCCCCATCTTACTTTGTTTACTTAGAAACATATTCACTCCCTTTATTCCTCTCTCCAATTCACAGACCTTCTCCTTCCACATTGTATACATAAAAGAACATTTTATTGCCCGCCAACCAACCTCTCCTTCACCATTCCACCTCCTCTCTCTTACTCACCGATTCCCTTTCTTCCCTTTAGGTGTAACATTTGCTATAGATTCTATATACTTGCATCTAATATCTGAATATTTCTCCAGCAAAGATATCGATATTTCAAATTGTGTTTCGATTTGTACTGACGGTGCAGCAAACATGACAGGATTGGTTGCAAAATTTAAAGAAGTAGTGCCAAAAATTAAAGTTACACATTGTATTATTCACCGAGAATTATTAGCATGTAAAAAGTTAAGTTAATTTCATTTTGTGGATCGTTTTCATGACAATGTAATATTCATGTACTGTAAAATGTAAAAAATTATATGCATACATACAGTGCCTTACTTGATTACAGCAAAAATCAGATACCCTTGACTACAAAAAATTTTCGTCTAAAATTTGGCCAAAATTTCTTTTTAATAATGAATTTGCGGAAGGATTCGACGCGTATTCGAAAATCAATGGCCGCAAAATAAATTTCCATTTTTTCAGGCGTCGTTTGGTTTAAGTGCCGCATTCATAGAGGGATTCTAAGTGATTTTAAAATGCGAATGAAAAATATGCTGCATCGCATTTGCTCCCATTTAATTTTATGTCAACCTATAGGGAGAGGAGAGGGTTTTGATTTTATGTAATAGAAGGATTTGGTCTGGTGCTCCTCCTAAATTAGGGGATATCGTGGTGTGCTCCACGGTCTAATAAAGGTTGTGAAACACTGGTCTAGTGTAATAGAATGGATCCCAAGAAACGTCAAGAGACCGAAAAGAAGACTGAAAGATACAGATGGGACAGAGAGTTTGTGAAGTTCTTAGGGCCAACTTGGAGGAGAGAGGTAGTTGATAGGGAAAACTGGAAGTCTATGGGAGGCCTATGATATATATATATAATATATGCTGTCATCTTTTCTTTTCAGTCGGTCATAAAAGCACTTTTTTCTTCATGCAGACGATGTTGCATTTTCTTAGATATTCTTGATCAAGGTTATTTACGTTTCTTCTACTCCTTGATTTTTCAGTGCACTTAACACCAACGAAGTTCGGATAGAGTCGAATGCTTTTCCTTATTCGATGAAACACACACAACATATAGGCAATTAGTACTCGTGATTGTGACTAATTGTCCCTTTCACGACTTGAATGTGGTCCATCGTATTATACCCACTGCGATACCCGGTTTGCTCTCTGGGTTGGGCGGCATGAAAATGGTTTTGAAGGCGCATGGTGAGCATTTTGGTGAACATTTTGTAGATAGTTCGGAGTTGGCTGATTGGTCTGTAGATATTCAAATATTCTTTGGAACCTTTCTTGCGCAAAAGATGTTTCTTGCGTTTTTATATATTTCTGGTATCTTCGTCCTCTTCCTAAAGCAAGTAATAAAAATCTTAGCGAGGATAATGTCTATATAGTTTTCCGTTACCTTGAATACATCTGGTGTAACATCCAACTCCAGATGCTTTTCCACTCTTCGTGCTTCTGATTGCGTCTCACCTCTTCTGGAAGCATATCCGAAATCTCTTTGGTAGGCATATTTCCTTCTCTATATACTTTCTCATTGGCTAGCAGATCTTCGTGTTACATTGTGCAGAATTCTTGTACTCGTTTTAAATTTAATTTCCCAATAGACGCCATCGAGCCGTCTTCTAGCATCAATGCTACCAGCTGTCTCTTACCAATCGAGAATTGTTGCTTCATTTTCTTACAACTTTATTGATTTCCATCGTTTTCTCGAGTAACTCATTACTATATTTCTTCACATCGTCTTTGATGCACTTCCTTATGGTTTTGTTAGGTTCTGCGGAGTGGATCATTTCTTTGGGATCGTTAATCAATTTCATTTTCCTTCTTTTTTCAATCAGAAGCCTTGTTTTTTAAGTCAACATTTTATCTGGCATAGTTTTAACTGTTCCGTCTATTTCTTGAGTATCTTTATTAATTTCAATACCACATCTTGGTCTTCTTGCAAGGTGAATCAATTTTTGTATATAAGCTGAAACTCTTACTTTCGGTCTTATAACGCTTTTTGTGCTGATAATCGACTTAGATGTCTTTTTAAACGTCGGCCTTTCCAACTTTGAATAGAACCTTATTCTGAATCGTATCATTCGATGATCGATTCCAGATTTGAAATGGTTAAGGGGGTATATATTAGTTAACCCATGAAAATAATGCCTATTTTTGAAAAGCTGTAGTTGGGATATAAAAAATCCAATCCATATGCTTTTAAGTATGTTAATGACATACATTCTTATAAACCATTCTTTGAAAAAAAATTTTTATTGTTGATTCTTTCTGAAAAATGGCCGTTTCAAGATGGCGTCTATGATCCGACATTGTCGACTTCGGGCCATGATTATGATGTAACGAATAGTCGGAATCAAAAAATAAAACAGTTTTGCAAATTATATGAATACAAAAATGGCCTCTTCTATCCGCATTAAAATTGAGTAATTGCTGCTATTTCTGTTTGCAATTAAATATACTGTATGGAAAATTCATAAAATTTCGTATATTATATTTGAATTGCAGAAGAACCAATTTAAATATTTCAAAATCTGTAGTCTACTCCATTTCTATATGTTTGCTGAATACATGTATTAAATTTCAGATTTTTATCCATAACGGTTTTTGAGAAATCGTGGCCCAAAATGTAGAAAATGTAGTTTTCGGGAAAATGGCTTTAAAGATAAAACAATAATTTCTGGCAATGAAGTGGAAACATACCCCTTTCAAAATCCTCCTGGCATGTAACAGGCCCCTTCAGCAGCCAATGCCTCTACTTCTGCTGCCTGTTTTATGCGCCTTCTCTTTCTTAGTATCTCTAACGTCGACTGTTCCCTCTTTGATGCAGCGACAGACAGACGCCGCTTGTCCTCTTCTACAGCGGCTGTGGTTGCACGGGTACCAGAAATGACGTTCAATTCCTCCATTACTTTCACAAATGCCATTCCACCGGCATTGAAAGTTGCAACAGCAATATTTGCAGCTGTCAATAAAGTATTTAAGCCACTAAATGAGTGTTTCGGTGCGAGTTTCCAAATCTTACTGTTTAATGATTCTTTGTTAATTTGGTTATAACCACCAATACATTTTTTTAGTAGCTCCTCATCAGATAATGCGGTATATACAGGCAAAAGGGCATCCATTACTGCTGTTTCGACTTCACTTGAAAATTCAAAGTTAGAGTCATTACTGGCTTGTGCGTTTTGCCAGCTGCACCAACTGTCTTCTCTTTTGGGACATAAGAAATGTTGTGGGTTGGAATTTGTGGACCTATAATGATAGTAAGAAAGAGGAAGGCAAACTGGGTTGGACATTACCTGAGGAGAGAGAGTATGATTAAAGACGTGTTAGAAGGAAAACAAGATGGGAAAAGGGAAAGAGGTAGGAAAAGGTTTCAGCTGATAGACGATTTGAAAGGGAAAGAGAGTTATCAAGATATAAAGAGGACAGCGGAAAATAGGAGTATATGGAGAACCAGGTTTAACCATGAATAATCACGGACCTGTCTACGGACAGACTACCTATGATGATGATGATGAATGATAGTAAGTTGCCCATACAGCATTTCTCATATCATTTAAACTGGTGGTATTTGCCCTTATAGCATTTCCATAGTATGTTGTTAATTTATCAATCATTTTTGCAGTCAGTCTTCTTTGTCTGCCAATCCCCTTTCCGTCCGACAACTTCACCCCGGCTGTCTTTTTTTTATAGCTCTCAATCTTGTTCCTATTCTCTTCTGAACATGACCAATACATTCTTTCTTCTCTATTTTCTCATCTCCATATGGTCTAGCTTCACAGACAGCCTTATACATTTTAGAATCACCATCGCCAATGTATTTAAGATATTTACATCCGTACTTTTCTGATGATCTATCAAATATTTCCAGCATTCCTTGCACTTCCATACCTCTGGCACTTACCTCGTAATTTGCTGTACAGTGTTCCTTATGATTGTCAAGCCATTCCATGTATTCCTCTGTACCCGATTTCTTTTCCCATACTTCACATTCTTTGCAGTAACTGTTCTTTACTGCTAAGTCGATAACTTTGCCTGTCTTGATGCCAATGACAGTAGTGACACCCTGCAATGATGAAAATCCTCGTTTTCGCCAAGTTCCATCTCCAGAAACGGCAATGCCATCTTCAACTTCGTCTGCGTCAGTTATTGTAGCAGCAATTTCTTCTATGGCAGCACGTCCAATCGACTCCTCCATCACAATTTCTGAGGCATCACATATTTTTTTAACGGTATTATCATAGGTGTACTGTCGTATGGGAGATTGTAGGTTCATAATACCGCAGAATGTCCTTGCACCTGATTGTCCTTGTCCCAGCATTCTCATTGCAAGAACCATCCTCCTGTTTACGCAGTACTGATTGCCTTGATTTCCAATTTGCCGGCATGACGGTATACAGGCAATATCACTACACTTTTCACAATTCACAACAAGTTTAAATCCTAGTCCACGCACACTTTCTTGACTAAAGCTTACTTCTCCAGCACACCTACTACATCGTAAGCACTTTTTCAATCCACCGAATATGGTATCAAAATCAATTATTTCATTCCTTGGATTGCATTCACTCGGATAACTAGTGGAAGGGCTGGGATCACTATGGTGTAACTTTCGACTTGATGCCGAAGTTATCTCTTCACGAGCTTCATCTACTTCTTTCATAAATCGATTTCCGTAAAATCTTCGTTTTTCATAACGTCTCTTGCTCCCTTTCTTATCGCCTATCCCGGGAGGACGGTATGGATGCATTTCAGCAATATGGCTTGTGATAGATACAACGCCAAAATAATACCTCGAAAAAGGTCTAAACACGTGCAAAACATTCACGAAATTGATCCAAAATACACAAAGTGACCTTCGGCACTCGATTGTCACGTGTTGAGCCCTCCAATACCTTCTACTCTCCTCTTCTCTTTTCCACAAATCCCCTTGGCAGACAGCTGCCGAGTGACGAAGTTCCTGATGAGTCAGACGACCGCGCATTCTAAGAGATAAATATTTGCTGACAGCGTAATTTTTCGAACTTTTGGATGCGGTTTGCAGCATTTTGTAGAAAAATGATTCAGCTATCAAAAACTAAAATAGAAAAAATCGTGAATTTTGAAGGTTTAACTCGTATATACCATACCCTCTTAAGGACAGAATAGTCTTCTACCTCATGCTTTTTATTGACAATTATGCAGACAATTTCGTTCTTGATATCACTGGGTCCCGTTCGGATACATTTTATGTTGGGGCTCTTCTTTAAGGTGTTCATTATATAGGTGTACCACCAATTCGTCGTGGGAAATTCGTCGCACGGCTATTAGTCGCGGGCAATTCGTCGAACGGCAATTCGTCGGGTGTCAAATTTGTCTCATGGCAAATTCGTCGCAAGACAAATTCGTCGCGTGGTGATTTCGCCGCAAATTCAGGAATCCTTGATGAAATAGGAATAGTATATCCTTAACTTCATTAATTCTACGATACACGATATTTAGTGTATGGGAAGGGTTGACGATGCCTCATAATTTCCGAATAAATTATAGAACTCCTGTGCAGATAATTCACAAAAATTATCCTAATAAAAATTTCAGAAAATTTAACTGATGAAATATTCATAGATTATCTGATCATGATACGCTACGTATCAGTTCTTCCCTAGTTAATAAAAAAGAAGAACGCTTCTGGATTCAAACCCGGGACTTTTTCGAGATTTTTTTTCGTCATTGACTTTTAATGCGAGAGTTAAGTGTAACTGCCAAATCTGAACTCACATTCTGTTATTACACACGCAACGAAGTCTCAATTCGCCTCATGCGAGTAAAGAAATCTTTATATACGATAGATTTAAAATCTAACGTTATCTTAAAGTAAATTTTATTCTAAGTCTGATTATGCATTTATAAACATTCCTAAAAATTGACAAATAACTTAAAGTTATAAAAAATATGTCTATTTGATGTATTCTGC
The DNA here is from genome assembly GCA_028673005.1 of Tanypteryx hageni. Taxonomy (NCBI): domain Eukaryota; kingdom Metazoa; phylum Arthropoda; class Insecta; order Odonata; family Petaluridae; genus Tanypteryx; species Tanypteryx hageni. The sequence continues at coordinate 127,641,958 of CM054114.1, forward strand.
GTATATCTTCCTTATACATACGTACTTTGTCATATTTCGGCTTCTACTTAATAAAAACGGACAATTTCTTTACGACTTCTTTAATGATTCTGAATAACGACAAAGGCAAGAATAAACAAATATTATGAATTACCTTTTCAAAAAACAGAATAGTAACATTTATCTAAAATTTTCACTTGATACATAAAACTTGACCTGCGGGAAACTTTTTTCCGAATTGGTCTAGAGGGGTAGTTGCAACAAATGAAATGCTTAGAATTGTTATTTATTTTTTAAATGAAAGCGCGGGCACTCGCTGTCTTCCTGTCAAATTTCAATCTTCTACATAGACGGGAAGTAAACAGGTATAGAAAGCATCATACACAAAGGGACCAGAGGTATACTTTTATTATTATCACGATCAGATAAGATAAGCATATTTTATTAATTAAATTTTCCGAAATGTTTATTAGGGTAATTGTTGTGAATAATCTGCACAGGATTTCTATAATGTATTTGAAAATTATGAGGCATCGTCAACTCTTCCCATACACTAAATATCGTGTATCGCAGGATTAATAAAGAACATGGTATACTATTTCATATTTCATCGATTCCTGAACTTACGATGAATCGGCCTTGCGACGAAATTACCATGCAAGAATTCACCTTGCGACAAATTTACCATGCGACAAATTGCCCTCTACGAATTGCCGTAGAACCCATTATATAGAGGCAAGCACATTCAGAAAAATCATCAAGTCAGTTTCTTCGTTCATTTATGACTCCATAGCCCCATTTTTCATCATCATCATCATTTTTCTCTCTTACCCTTGCGTTGAAATCACCCATGACCCCTTTTAAATGACAGTTTCTTTTGTAATGCAGTTCTCCAATTTCATGGTAGAAATATTCCACTTCCTCATCCGAGTATGTCATAGTTGGCGCTTAGACTTGGACTATTTGTAGTTGATGCCTCTTATTTATTTGAAGCACTAGGCCAGCTGCTCGCTCGGATAAACTTTATATTTCCACGATGTTGCTTTTCGATTTTCCGTTGACGATTAATCCACCTCCTCCTGTTCTTCCTGTGTCAGTTCCCCAATGATAAAAAAGATGCCCACTATTCAGCAGCACTCTTCTAGCAGGAGACTTTTTCTTCATACCTCTACAAGCCCAAAAATATCCGACTTGATCCTCTCCAATTCTTCTTAAAGCTCTTGAAGTTCATCGTCACTGGAAAACGTCAGGCAACTGCAGGTAGTTAGGTTGAGGTTAAAGAAATTGGGTTAGGTCGAAAAAGATTGGCATTGCGCGTTTAAGCTCCGGAGATTCGTATCACCCTCTAACTTTATGCCATGCTCCTCATCATGGCCACGTTCAGAGGCAATTCAACCTCTGGGGAATGGGGGACGTATATTATGGTTGTACGTATCATGGAACTGCCATAGGTGGTTTTGGGCCATAAAACACCACGCCGTCACAGAGTGGGATGGTGAGGTCCTCTTTCACTTTGGCGGAATATATTTCAGAAAGACTTCACAGTATGGTTGGACCTGCCAGTGTCTAAGGATACGGCTGCGCTTCCCCCTTTAGCCTCAGTTTGAACCCTTCCGCCGACTTTATGCAGTAGCAAACTGAGCCAGTCAACACACACCACATATACATACATACATATATATCACGGTAAATGTGCGTAGTCCGGTAAATGTGTACATTTCCCGGTTCATGTGCACATTTACTACCAAGTTCGGTAAATGTAAGTATAACATACTTTTACCGATTGGATTGGGGAAATGTACACATTTAACTAGAGACACTGGTAAGCGTGGATAAACGTCACAAAACAAGCCACAACTTGGCGGCGTCGCAAACATCTGTTGCAGTTTAGAAGTACGGTAAATGTGCGTTGTCCGGCAAATGTGTAAATTTCCTGGTATTGTGCACAACTAATTAAACTAAATTTGAACATGAAGGAAAATTTTATTCGGCCCCACTGAGTTGGGGGAGTTGGTCGAAGTGTTTTTGGTTCCACCTAACGTTCACTGTTCCCCCCTCGGGTTGAAAAGCGTTAATCTTAATATATACCAGTGGTACCGAACCCATGATGATTTTTGTTATAAATTAACGTAATTATTAAGGTGTAGAATTTCTCATTCTTACGTAAAAGTGCACATTTTTCGGGAAATGTACGGACTTGTGTGGTTCATACCGTCCCGTGGTATATGTTATTTCTGAGTTGCCTTCCAATGTGGCTTTACTCAACGTCGTATTATAAAATAGATGAGTTAATACAGGCACCTCACCCGTGTGTCATAATGGTCATTAGTAATAAAAAACATGTTATATTTGCCGCTTTTTAGGAGGGACCTTATCCTCTTCACCTGTTGATGCCAGTGCTCTCTTGTGCTTATCATATCCCGACACTTTGTTTTTTGCGAGATTGCGAAGAACGTCATATGTTTTATTTTCCAACGCAAGTTTATATTTAATGGCCAAATCTTTGGCGACTTCCCTGATCGGGGGTGTCTTTAGCATGTCGTGGAGTTCTATGTTCCAACCTTAAGTCCTACTTATTTGCCTTTAAATTTTTCTCTTCGCGATCTCGAGTATTTTCCAGGACTTCTGCATTATAAGTCCGGCCCATACTGGTGCAACGTACATGAGTGTCGGTCTGATCATTGCTTTGTATAGGTGTGTATTTAATTCCCTGGGCACGTCAATCGGGAAGAGTCTGCTCTCTTCCCAGCTGCCGCAAGGTTGATCCTTTTCACGTGCTCGTCAAACCGAAGTTTCTCGTCCAAGGTTGCACCAAGATATTTAATATGCTTTGCCCAGGGTATTTCCACACCCTCTATTAAAAGCTGTCTCGGCATATCCGCATCCTTTTTTTGGAAGAGGATTGCTTGTGTTTTTTTAGGGTTTATCTCGATTCTCCATTACTTGTAATACTTAATAAGTTTTCAGTTTGCCTCTGGGCGTACCGGACGGTCATTTTCGGCTGGAAGCTTCTTGTCATTATCGCGCAGTCGTCCGCTTAAAGAGCAACGGTGGAATTCCATTCCCCCTCGCCTGTCGGAATGTCACCCGTGTAAATAGAAGATAATAGTGGCCCTAGGACACTCCCTTGTAAAACACCAGCTGCTATCTTCCTCGTTGAGCTTTCTGCACCATTCCATTTTACCGTGAATGGCCTGTCATCGATATAAGACTTTATAAATTTCACCTGCCAAAAGGGAAATTTAGCTATCAAAAGTTTTTGCAGTAGGCCTAAATGTCATACTTTGTCAAATGCTTTACTTATGTCAAATGCTACTCCAACTGAAACATTTTTTCCTGTTGAAGGCGTCCGTAATAAAATCTACAACCCTTTGCAGCTATTGTGCTGTGGAGTGTCCTGCCTTGAATTCGAACTGCATTTGGGGGATCACACCATGCTCTTCCGCGTGTGTCAATATATGCGGGTAGATAATTTTTTCGCATACCTTTCCAAGGTAGGAAAGGAGGGATATTGGTCTGAAATCAGAGGTTTTTAACACCATCCTTCCTACCTTGGGTATGCATATGACGTTTGCATGCTTCCAGCCGGAAGGGTAGTGTCCTATCCTTACCGCTGCATTGAGAATCGAGATAAGGTATTCTCCTGCAGAGATTGTCAGTTGTTTTATTAATTCATAGGGGAGATTATCCTTTTCTGTGGCCTTCCCCTTCGGTAGACGTGCTATTACTTCTGCCAATTCTTTGATGGAGAACCCCGGAGTGGCTTGATCCTCGTTGTGTTGTACTCTTAGCATGGACTCGATTTCCTCCATTTTTATATCTGGAGTGTATTCTCTTGCATAATTGGGCGTGAAAATCTGTTCTAAATGAGCCGCAAGATATTCTGCTTTGTCAGCAGGCGTGGTGAGTTTGTCTCCTGGGCTATACACCGGGTAGTCACTCCTGGCAGAATTAGTTAGGGAACGCGTATACTTCCATATGGTATTGGTCTTTGTGTTGAGTGCTGACAGTCAGATGGACCATCAGTACCTCCTCAGGCGCCTCAGTTGGTCCGTAATTTCTCTATTCAGTTCCCGGAGATCCCTTTTTGGTTCGGCGGTGCCGTACCGGTTGTACTGCCGCCTCAACCAGTTCCTCTCTCGTATGAGGTCTTTACTTTCGTCAGGGATCTCCAGGTTTTCTTTTGTCTTTCTTGCTAGCATTTTCTGCTGCGTCATTGATGGCGTTCCCCAACAATTCTGCCGCTTCGTCTATTCCCTCCCTGATGGATATCGTGAGCACATCGCTTGGTAGTGCCTCCGTAATTATTTTCCTAAAATTAGCCCAGTCCGCAAGTCCATAGCACATGCGGTGGTTGTCTTCCTGGTAAAATGTAATTTGTGTCCCAATCCTCAGAACTACCGGCTAATGGTTGCTCGTCAGTTCTGGGATCATTTTTGACACTGTCCTTTGTTCAATATTCATGACCAGTTCAAATTCAAGTACACTTCCTGCGTTCCTTGGTCCTGGTCGCGTCATTGCTACCGGAGCCACTACCCTAAATTGGTTATTTTGTGCCCATGTCTTTAAAATGATTCCACGCCTGTTATCTTTACTGCAGTTTCACGACCAATGCGTCGCGTAAAAATCTCCAGCGATTATTACTCCGTCGTCAGTGCTAAGGAGCTCGTTTAGGTCTTGCACTTATTTTCTTGGTGGAATATATATGCTGATAAAAGTGATTGTTCTAACTTTTGTATCCGCTCTTACTCACACCGCTTCTATTGAGCCAGAGCTTCTGTCGTCAGTTATTGCGCATGCAATTCCCTCACGGATTAGGATCGCCACTCCACCCCCGCGAGTCCTGCTTTTCCGGTCCCTCCTAAAAACCTTGAAGCCAGGAACAGCCCAATCCTCATTTGGGTGTAGGTGCGTCTCTTGAATTAAAATAATATTGACTCGGTGTTTTACTAGGAACTCGATGAATTCTAGTGTCTTAATTCTTACGGCTCCATTAGCGTTCCAATGGGCCATGATGATCGCAGTCGCTTGTGTGACTCTAGCGTCCATCAGCGTTTTGCGCAGTTATGGCGGCAACTAAGGTCTGTATTAGCGTCATCATGGCCGTCATTTGTTGTTGAATTGTGACTGTGAACTGGGCCATAGTCGCTACTCAAGTTTTTATGTCCGAGTCATTATTTAAAACATTTTCTTCCCTTTTGGGTTGTTCCTTGAGTTAGTTGTTTTTTTGCGGCGGATATTCTTTTGTGTAGAGCACCTTCTCATTTATGTCAGGGGGAGTCCAGACTGATGGTGGTGGGGGTGGAACCTGGATTGGTTTGTGCGTTTTTTGTGTTTTTCCTCCTTGTCTTTCGCTTTCAGTACTTCTTCGGGCTTTATGTATACTAGACACCTACGAGAGAAGGAAACACGTTCCCCTCCGCAGTTGCAGCATTTAGCCTTTGTCGTGTTTTTGTCATTTTTACAATCGTTGCCTTCGTGGACTCCGGCGCATTTGTAGAATCTTGGTGATGCCATGCAGTTCTGGGACCCGTGCCCATACCTATTACATCTGTAACACATTTGTGGCCGCTAGTATTTCTAGGGCTTCAGAGTCACCCTGTGGCTACATAGCTTATTAACTCCTGCCGCAGTAGTAACTCTGAAGCTCTCGTTCCTTTCTTCTGTTGCCACGTATAAATCTTTTCTCGTAGGTGCCAGTACTCGTACCGCCACGCACGGAATTCCTGTATCGTTTAGTTCTTCTTTAATGAAGCCCAGTTCCATCCCCTCACCCAGACCTTTAATCAGGTACCTGAGTGTTTTATTGGCCTTTCCTGCCCAGGTATGCATCTGGGCGCCAGCCTCTGTTAAGTATTTGTTGACTAGGTCGTACGCCGCCATATTGGTCAGTTGCAATATTGATCTGTCGTTTGTTTTAATGATAGTAAAATCACTATTGCCAACTTTCTACCGGATTGTCTTTACGAAAGCTGCGAGGTCCAATATATCGTATATGACTAAGGCCGGTGGTTTTTTCCCTTTGCTGCTTGACTTTGGGATGTCCCCTGGCGCGTCAATTAATGGGTCGTATCTATTTCGTGTTTCTGCAGTTTTGTTTTCAAAGACAAACGGCTCATATCTTTGTCGTCTTTTCTTGGCCCTTTAAACGGCCGTGAAGATGGCTGTGTCATTGTCAATTAAATCGCTGTCGGGGTCAAGTGCACTTTCCTTTTGGCTGTCTTCAATATTTTTTCATTTCTTTAATGTTTGATATAATGGAATTTAAGCTCTCTAAAGATTACTAAATCTGCTAAACTCATAAACACCCTACAGTCACCTCTTGAGTCCTTTGTGAAGTTGGTGTAAAGGTGTGAAGCCAGAAGTACCACCTGCAACGAAGCCATAGGTTGGTTTATGCCTACCTTACTAGTGCGATTAATATTAGCAGCAGAACTTGTCAAGTAATTTTATTCGATATTGCAATCTTAAAAAGTGCCAAATCCTATGACCAAGAAGTAAGCAGGTAGCTGATACAGCATGAAGGGCAATCCATGTCTGAAAATATGATTCCAGCTTTATTTCGGGGTGCCTACAGAAAAAGAGCCACCATTAGAAATGCAGAATGAGGGTTTTGAAAGATTGAAATCCATCCTTTCAACCCTAATATTTTTTCAGAGGAGGATTTTCTGCCTTCAGAAATCTGACCACCATCAATATTTTCTGATGGGGAGACGGAGTCAGTAGAGAAAATCCAGTCCAGCCCTTTGCAAGGGAGGGAAACATTCATGATGAGTTCTGGTGATAGGCCTACTCAGTCCATCTCTCCTAGAAATGATGAGGTAGTGAACTGTCCATGTACTTCATCTCCAGGTTTTAGAGAGGTAATTCCAATTCCCCGTCCAAAACTTCCAAAAACATCAAAAAGGAAGTTTACACATTCAGTAACCTTATCAGCTTCAACCCATAAAAACACATGGAAGGAGAAATTGAAAATGTCGACAACGATTAAAAACAAGAGGATTAGTAAGCAAAAACAAAAGCCCTGAAAGCAGATTTTGAAGGCTACCCTTCCTATTAGCAGTAAAATGAGTCCTAAATGAAGAGGAAGTAAGGGACTTAGGAAAAGGCGAAAAAGAATTATTTTCAGTCGCAGGAGGCGACTGGATTCAGTGTCAGATGTGTACAGACTGGGCTCATACAACTTGTGCTAGGGTTTCCAAAACAAAGGAAAGGTGTGATCTATGTCAAAGTACAAAGAGTCTCCATATGAGTTCTTTCAAATATCACAATGTTCTCGATATTTCTCGTTCAGAAGAGTATTTAACGAGAAGCTAGCGAGGTACCTCATAAAATACAATTAAGTCCTTATGTAAAGTTGCCGTTATTATTGTCCGATTTTAACTAAAATTGGAATCAGACGACCAATGTTGCTAAAACTACCAAATACCAAATTTCTTCAAAATACGTCCTGCGGTCCTCGAGTTGAAACAAAGGAACATTGTAAACTAAATGTAAAGGGGTCGTAATTGCTGACCGATTTTAAATAAAATTGGAATCGGTCAACAAATGTTAGCAAAACTACAGAATTTCAAATTTCATCAAAATACGTCCAGTGGTTCCCGAGTTGAAACAACGGAACATTGTAAACTGCATGTAGGTCTTCATGTAAAGGGGTCATAATTTTTGTCCGATTTAACCAACATTGGAATCGCTCGACCAATTTTTAAAAAAACTCTCCAATATCAAATTGTATCAAAGTACGTTTAGCGGTTCCCGAATTGAAACAAAGGAACATTGTATGTCTTCATGTAAAGAAGTCGTAATTGCTGTCCGATTTTAACCAAAATTGGAATCTGTCGACTAGTTTTAGGAAAACTCTTCCTACACCAAATTTCATCAAAATACGTCCAGCGTTTTCCGAGTTTTAACATGCGGACGGACAGACGGACGGAAAAGACCTCGCCTATATGCGTTCACTTTGTGCAAAGAATGCAGAAAAAGCAGTACTTTTGTCCGATGTGTGTTAGGGTTATAGGCTTGAAAAAAAATGTGATAAATAAGTTTACATCCTGTTTATTCAGTTTTAAGCGTAGATAATTATAGCAAACTCGTTTATCATGATGCTTTATTTTGCAGAAAATGCTGAAAAGGGTAACTTTTGGTGCGAAGGCTTTCGCGGCGTTCGGCTGTAGGCTGCATATTTTTTCTTTTTCGGTGTTTCACCGCGTTGATCTTTTATCAAGACGACGTTTCACCGGTGTTGTAAGCCTAGGGAGTGCACTGTATAAATATTGTCCCTTCCCAACCTGAGAATGCTCTTATTGGACGGGACATTCGGTGGGTTCGGATTGGGTGGGGAATTCCTCAGCGGACGGAAGGCCCTTTTCCAAATGTTCGATACAGTGTAACCATCCTGTCGATTGAAATTGGCCGGATATTTGCCTATCTCTATCGCTTCTCGAATTAACCGTGGATAATATCGGTTTTCTTTGGCGATTACTATTGCGTCTTGAATCTTGATCGTGTGTCCGGGTTTAGACCAGGTATGCTCTGCAATAGCAGTCTGGCATGTTTGTTCTTCAATGCTTTTTGGTGTTCCTTGAACCTGCAACTGATGGATCTGCCCGTTTGTCCTATGTAGAATTTTTCACAGCTGCATTGTACTTGGTACACTCCCTCGTATATCGTGTTCGGGAGTCTGTCTTTGGCTTTCGGTAAGAAATTGCAGGTCTTTTTCACGCAGGTGAACCTCGTGACAACGTTATGTTTAGAGAGGATCCTTGCTATCCTCTCTGTGGTACCGGCAACGTAGGGTAACAAGGCAAAGGCGGCTGGATCCGGTTTCTGCAAGTCTGTTTTGGAAACGGCCCTTTTCAGGGCCAAGTTGCTTTTGTAGCCGTTGCACCGAAGGGCAGCTACAAGGTGTTTTTCTTCATTCGCTAATGATCCTGAATCGAAAATAGTGTGTGCAAGGTGAAATAAGGTCCTGATGAGTGATGCCTTTTGCTGTGGGTGATGGTGAGATGCGGCATGCCCAAGAGTTCCCTCAGGCTTCCTTGACTCCAGAACGTCTAGGAATGGAATGCAACTATCCTCTTCGATCTCCATGATAAATTGGATGTTGGTGTGAAGAGAGGTTAGGTGCTGGAGGAAGTTATTCAGTTCAGCCTCACCGTGGGGCCAAATGACAAAAGTGTCATCGACATATCTGACCCATAGGGATGGTTTCTTGTCGTGAGACTCCAGACCCCTTTTCTATAAATCATCCATGCAAAGATCGGCTACAACAGGAGACAGAGGGGATCCCATGGCCGCTCCCTCGGTTTGTTCATAGAAATGGCCAGCCTACAGAAAATAAGAGTTTTTTAGGCAGAATGCCACCATCTCTGAGAGGTCCTTCGGATGTCCCTTTGAAGTAGGCTGTTCCACAATCTCGATGTATTCTTTAATAGGTACATTTGTGAAGAAGGAAACCACATCAAAGCTGACGAGGAGGTCTTCTTTTTTGAGAGTAACTCCCTTTAGGATTTCGATGAAGTGGGAAGAATTCTTCACGTATGACGGTGATCTGTCAGTAAAGGGTTTCAGCGCTCTGGCCAGATGTTGGGCTAGTTTGTAATTGGGGGCATCTATGGTGCTGACTATAGGCCGGAGCGGTGTTCCTTCCTTGTGGATCTTCGGTAGACCGTACAGTCTGGGAGGCTTGGAAGCTGAGGGGAAGAGTCCGCGTTGTGCTTCAGGTGGTATCGAGGACCTTTTTACGAGATCCCTCGTAAGGTGTTCAATTTTTGCAGTGGGATTTGAGTTAAGCTGCCTATAGGTGGTATTAGAAATGAGGGCTGCTATCTTGTTGTTGTAGTCCTTCTTGGTGATGATGACAGTAGCATTGCCTTTGTCTGCCCGTAAGATTAGCAACTGTTTGTTGTTTCTGAGTTCTATTAGAGCTCGTCTCTCAGCGGCAGTGATGTTGGATTTAGGAGGTTTTGCCATACGTAAGACCCGAGTGATATCCTCTCTAGCTTCATCGGCTGCGTGTTTGGGAAGCTTGCGGATGGCTGCTTCCACGCTGGTTATGATTTGCTCTATCGGAATCCTGTTGGGGGCCACAGCGAAGTTGAGCCCTTTGGAGAGCACGGATATAGCTGCTTCATTTAGGTTGTAGTCAGTCAGGTTGACAACGGTCCTTTTTGGATGGTTATCCAGTGCCGGGTGTTGCTTAGCTTTTATTTGAAAAATCTGCTTAAAGTGATAATTTTACAAAACAACAATATAATAAATAAGAAAACATAATAATCACTCAAAATTGATAAAACCTTTTCTTTGCTCATATAACCCTCCTGTTCTGCTCATATTACCTGCCTATTAGGTTAATATGAGCACTTGCAGTGTTCTATGTAAATTTTTTTTCAAATGGTGTAAACAACAATGGAGTTATTGTTGATTGTTAACATATGACAAAGTAATAAGCTACCAGCATAGGTAATTTAAACTCAAGGAGCATCATTTTTGCAAAAGATAGCGATATTTGCTTAACATGCTCATATTACCCAACTTTCCCCAATACATACACACACACATACATACACACACAAACACACATATAATGTATGTACGTGTGTGTGTAACGGACGGAGAAAACAAGGTTTCCATAAGTTAGGATGGAAAAATCTTTTGGCAAGGATATCACGGCACGGAATGAAGAGGCGGTCGGCCGTAAAAGAATAGAAAAATGCCTCTCTGTACACAGGGTGGATATTGGAGGATAGAGAGAGGGCGGGATAAAAATGAGAGAATATTTGAGGAGGTAGATAGGGCCGTAGGGCCGAGGAAATGAGATATGGAATGGGAAAAAAGAAAATTTAAGGGAGAGAGAAGGAGAGAAGGGGGATGTAGAGCATATGGGAAATGAAAAGTAGGACAGGGCCTTGGATAATTTATAAATATATATACTCACACACGCACATATACACGAAATCGATAAACTCGGAAGTAAGACGGTAAACAAATGCAGGAAATGAAGGAGGAGATAGAGTTTTCGAAAAATATGAACGGAGAGTATGGAAATAGGATATAAAGCTGCTATTGAAAAAATAAAAAAATGTCTTTTGGCTACCAAAAGAAGTTGACTAGTCATGCCATGAGAGAGGTGAATATTAGAGTAACGTTACAGTTCAGAGGCGGGGAAAGGGCTAGGAGTACGAGGCACCCGCCTAGAGCGCAGCACACTTAAGGGCGCGACAAATGACAATTTAAACTTTTAAGTGTAACGTTTTATATTATAAAATATATTTTATATATTTTATTTTAAATTTAAATTGTAAATTAACCATTGTTTTTAGAAGTATAATTGAGGAAGGGATGGGGCGGGAAGTTAGGATGAGTCGAGAGACGGAATGTTCCAGGGAAAAATAGAGAATGGTAGGGAGGAATAAAGGAAGGAAAATGATGCAGGATAGATGGAGGAAGATAAGGGAATGAGAAAAAACGGTGATAAAATCGAAGAGAAAAAGTATAAAATAAATTACAACAGGCTAAGGATTCCAGATATTATTTCGCAGGTTTTTGTGAATTTTATTTTTTATGAGGAGCCGAAAATTGTGTTCGCTCTGAGTGCACTCACTTTAAGATAAGATATTATAGCGTGAGTTGAAGAAGATAGTGTATGCAAAGAACGTATTTATCATCAAAATATTGCAAAAATAATAATTAAGCATGTGATGTTGACGGTATTTCTGATAAGCATGAAAAGACTATACACTTCAGATCACGAAAGGCAACAGATTTACATCAGACACAAAATATATAAAAATCGACAAAATTAAATTTTCGAAAAAAACTACCCTTCACACCATTTTGAAACAGCAAAAAAATACGAGTAAAAGAGAGTGACAGGCGTAAAGCGTCAACTCGGAAAAGTTGTGAGGAGAAGTGGTTTTCGAAAAAAAATTGAAGGAACCGAAGGTGAACTCTGGGGTGGGCGAAACAAAAGGCAGATACCGAGGAGAGGAAAGGAGTTGAAGAGAAAGGAAGAGAGAGGTGCGAAAGGAGAGAGAAAAAGACAGAGAGAGGGGCTGGAGTAAAAACAGGAGTTCTGAAGGAGTTACTAACCAGAAAGAGGGAAACAAATCACGACCTCGAGGAGAGGATTCGGTGGGACAATACGAGGGAAGAGAAAAAGTAAGGGAAGGTAGGAAAGATTAGTATGAGAAAAGAAGAGAGAAGAGCAGGAAATAGCTGAGGCAGGTGTAGAGAAAGAGAGAGATGAGAAATATGCAAAGGGTTATAGGGAGGTTGTGACAGATTAAAAAAAGGAGGAAGAGAAATGGAGAACGGTAGAGAATGAAATCAAAAGAGGGAGAAGAAAGAGGAAGTGAAAGAGGGATCGCGATATAAAACAGACAGTGATGGTAGAGAGAGAAGTATGAGAGACAGAAAGAGGACAGCGGAGAGCGGTCGGGATAGTTGGAGAGTGAGGGAAGTAGAGAGGAGACAGGAGAAGAGTAATAAAAAAGGGAGGAAAAAGAAAAAAAGGAGAAAAAAGAGAAAAAGGGAGGAAAAAGAAAGGAGAATGAGAAGAAAGGAGAAGAAAATAGGATTCTTTTGGGATAGAAGAAAGGTGTAAGAATGCGGAAGGGCGGGAGTCGAGGGAGAGGAAAGAATGCGAATCAGAAAGAGGAGAGATGGAGAGAAAAAGAATTCCAGGAAGGGATGCGGAGATTTGTGGACAATAATAAACGCCGAAGTTATCAAAGCACTAAAAATAGTGACGCTTAGATAAATATTTCGGAAAACAAACCTCCTGTAATTTGATCAAATTACGTGTTAAATGTAAGAGTTAAATACATTGTAAAAGAAAAACACACGTAGAAGATTAAATAAATGTGCGTAGAAATTTTAGCAAACGGAATTAGTTAATAATATAATTTTCAAAAACAGTTATTTCAAACATATACGATACATACATCATCAGCAACGAAGAGCAATATTCATTTTTAAATTAAAAAGCATTAAAAAACCATAAAGAAGGTTGATATAAACATTTTAGCAACTTTTTCATGTGAAATTACGATTTTATAGGTAATTTAATGCGCCTCTGACAACGTAATTTTGCTTCACGTGCGAACATCTATACCAGCGTTTCCCAACCGGCGGTTCACGTACCCCTAGGGATTCGCGAAATAAATCTGAGGAGTTTGCGAGAATAATTTGTTAATGGCGTCTTTTTCACTTTCTTGGTTCTATAATTCTTACCAATATATCAATTTCTTTCAAATTAGTTGCATGGTTTTATTTTCAATTTTTTCCTATGCTTCAAGAATTATACTTGAATTTTACAGGGTACTAACTAGAAACTGATGACAATGTCAGAGATACTGATTTTATCATAAACGGTTACATAGTGTATGCTGTATAAATTTTTATTTTTCATGAATTAAACGCGTTCAAAAAGATTTGCTTTTGAAAATTTTACTCTCCATTGTAAGGGGTTTGCTGCCAAAACTGTTACAACGCAAGGGGTTTGCGAAGAGAAAAGGTTAATCCAAGGGGTTCGCGGCGAAAAATAGGTTACCTCAAGTGGTTCACGAAGTTAAAAAGGTTGGGATCTGCTGATCTATACAATGTTCTCCAGTGTTAATAACGTAATACTTCCTGCGGTATGAAGTAAATTTTAAGAGGCGCCTTACACAATGGCTTTAAATTTTGAGTGATAGAGAAAAAGTTCAGTCATTTTTGCACGTCAAGCATTCTGTAATTATTCTCTCCCATCATCATGGGCAAATTTTTCGGCCTTTACACACCTATAGAGAGAGAGAATAATATATATATATATATATATATATATATATATATATATATATATATATATAATATATATTATCGTCCTTTATTTTCTCAATCCGTGACGTTTATTCCGCCGATTTCGGCTAATGGACCCAAAAAAGGAAATGGAAGACGGGAAAATCAGATTACTTGGTTATCCAATGGAAAAGGTGCCCCCAGGGCACGCATTAATCGTCGGCTACAATTAAAACCATCGCAATTACCTTTTTTTAAAAACGTCGATTCGGAGGCGGAATAAATTGGTCGACGGGAGTAGGAGCGATGGCCGAATTTTTGTTTTCCCCGCACCGTGCACTCAATTCCGCTGATTGATTGATTAATTGATTGATTGATTTAGCGGACGGTTGTGTCTTTTGCCTTAGGTCATTAAAGGAGACGTGATGCAAAGTTAACCGGCACTTACGGTTACAGTGTTTTTCAGATTCTACGACGTAACTATTGCGTAACGTTGACGAAATCAGCTTAGTTTCCAGTCAAGGGTTTCAAAGCTATTCAGTGCAACAATCATCGAATAATATTCTATACGTTATATCAAGAATGAATCTCTATATCCTTTTAAAGTTACTAGTATAGAGCCCGCAGTTCTACCGCGGGAAATTTTGAGAAACATCAAAAAATATTATAATACACGAAGAACGAATAGAAAAGAAGAATCAAACGCCAGAAGATAGTGGCAAAATGTGGAACAAACAAATAAAAACAAAGATAAAAACGTGAAGACGAACAAAAATGAAAAAAAAAACCGTAACCAACGAAGAGCAAAGAGAAAAAGAAAAGTCAAACGTCGATAAAGTGTGACAAACTATTTAATTACAATGCCCGACAACAAATAAATATATTTTCCGTCTCTCCTTGTTCTCTCCCTATCTCTCTCTCTTCTACCATTCTGTCTCCATCTCTCTCTCTCTCTTCTTTCCTTCCATTCCCTCTCCCTTTGTCTCTGCCTTCCTCCCACTCTCTCTCTCCCTTCCTCCCCCTCTCTTTCTTCCTTTCTTCCATTCTCTCTTCATCTCTCTCTCCCTTCCTACCCTATCTCTCTCTCCTTCCTCCTCTATCTCTCTCTCCTTCCTCCCCTATCTCTCTCTGTCCCTTCCTCCCCTCTCTCTCTTCCGTCCTTCCATTCTCTCTTCCTTTCTTTCCTCTCTTACTTCCTTCCTCCTATTATCTCCCCCTCTCTTCTCTCTCTTCCTTCCTCCCATTATCTCTCCCTGTCTCTTTCCCTTCTTAACCAACCTTAAGTTCATTTCAATGTCATAGATCATGGACTTACGATAGTGAGTTGGGCAACAATATCGGACGCCATGGAAAGGAAAACATTTTCATTTAAAAACTCGATATTTTGTAGTTTAAAGCTCAATTTTGGAAAATATCGATCCGTATTTGACATTTCACCGTAGGAAAATGCAAGTTCATTGTTTTTATCGTCCTTGAGTACAGTTTCTGATCTTTTACGATGATTTTTAGTAATTTTAATGTACAAATGAAAAATAGTATACACTCATCTCCATGTTTTTAAATGGGAAAAATGAAAAGAGAAAATATTTATAAAAATACATTGGTAGATTAAATCGGTGTGAAAACAAATTTGTCACCATG
The DNA here is from genome assembly GCA_028673005.1 of Tanypteryx hageni. Taxonomy (NCBI): domain Eukaryota; kingdom Metazoa; phylum Arthropoda; class Insecta; order Odonata; family Petaluridae; genus Tanypteryx; species Tanypteryx hageni. Next base: position 127,657,357 of record CM054114.1, read on the forward strand.
TAATCACTATTGTGGTTAAAATGACACATTCCACTTGCCTCTAGGTTATGTAGTTTTTGAGTTATAGATACATACATATACTTAACCGGACACCGCCTCAGACACTAAATTATTTTTTATATAGTATGATTACTTATTTTATAAAATGCCCCTAAAAATAAAACAACTTCATTTCCTTATACTCGATATGCCAGTGTTTAGAATAGTAAAAAGAGCAAAGTCACAATGCCCAATAATACAGAGGTGCCCGCGAGCGCCGTGCTGGGGACCACGTAAGGAAAACAAAAGCACTCAATACACAACTAGGTGGAATAGACGTAAAATTACGGGAAACTAAATGCTGTAGTTAGATTAGTGGTTTTGTTTTACTGTTTAATGATTATTATTACCAGTTTATGAATATTCTAATAAAGAAATTCTTTTGCTTGTGTTGTATTTTCTTTCACCGGGTCGTGAGAAAAAAGTTGAAAACACTGCTATAGGGAATGACAAAATTATTTATTGAATACCACAAAATTACCTGCAATGCAATAATTATTTTATTAACTCTGAATAAAATAAATCGAATAGATAAGTAGCATAGAAATAAAAGTTTAGTTGAGGGAGAAAAATGTTATAGTTAAAAGTAATGAACCCGTACCCATCATGAAGGATTTTAAAAGAGATATTTTATTATATTATGAAAATTAAATTCAGATGAAAGGAAATTCTACACATTTGAAAGAAAAGATTGCTAATCTCTCTACAAAAAGAGAAAACAATCGTGATGTTTCAATTATAAAATTATAATACAATTGTTTTCGGCAATTTTATATTACTATAAAATGAATGATATCCTGATAGATAAGGGGTTAACTCAATCGGCAATTTACTTTCAAATCATTAATATTAGATAAAATTGTCAATGATATAAAAGTGAGTAAAATAGCTCTTACTTTGAACTCATAAAATAGTATACTGCATGGTAATTGCATACAGAGAGTTTATTTTAATTTTGTGACGTAATTTACAAATCAGAATGTGCCCACGTTTCTGCCAAACCTCTATGTATGACGTTTGTGGTTTGATATCTGAAAATGTACACATATTTCAATACAATTGCTATGCTCTAACCTACATTTAACTTTATGCGGCAAATAGTTCTCATTTTCTAGCAATAATATTCCACACGTTTATTTCCAAACGAAAGAAATCCAAACCATGACGAGATACGCGAGAGTAAAAATCCGATTTAATTCCTCCCTTCCAAAAATTATGGCGTTTAAAAAAACAGACGCCTCGCATACACGTACTACGTACGACCCCACGGGTCGAGACTCAACCGTAATTTGGAGGAGGGCGTCACTGCGGACAGCGTCGAGGGAAAGTGGGAGAAAAAAGAAGTCGCTGTTAGGCGAATACGAACACCTCGCGGAGTTTAGAGAGAGTTTTAAGAGAAAGAGGAGTGGAGTAAGGGAAGGAGGTGGAAAAAAGGAAGGGGTAGAGGGGAAGGGGATATTTGTGTGTGAGAGAGAGAAGAGGGAAGGAGGTTTAAAGATGAGGGATTTTAACGTCGAGTGCTCGTATCTAGGCTGAGGGAGGTTTTGATGAAGGAGTTAGAGAAGTCATGCACCGAGTGGGTTTTACGAAGAGGAAAAAGAAGTAGGTGGTGGGGTAGGAGAGAGAAGGGAAAATAGGGAGGGGAAGAAAATGAGAGAGGGAATGAGGAAAAGAGGAATAAGAGGCAGTGAGAGAGAGAGCGTGAGGAGAGAGAGGGAGAGGAGGGATGGAAGGAGAGAAGGAAGGAAGAAGTGGGAGGGAGAAAGGGAGGAAAAAAGGGAGAGAGGGAGAAAGGGAGGAAGAAGAGGGAGTGAGAGAGAGTGTTAGGAGGAAGTGAGAGGAAGAGGAGAGAGAAAAGGAGAGAAGGAAGAAGTGTGAGGAAGAGAGAAAGGAAGGCCGAAGTGGTAGGAAGAGAGAGCGTGAGGAGAAAGTGAGAGAGGGAGAGGAGAGGAGAAAGAAGAGAAGGGGGAAGAACTGGGAGGGAGAAATGGAGGAAGAAGAGGGAGCGAAAGAGAGCGCGGAGAGGAAGTGAGAGAGGAAGAGGTAGGAGAAAAAGAGAGAAGGAAGGATGAAGTGGGAAGGAGAGATAAAGGGAGAAAGAAGATGGAGGGAGAAAGGGAGGAAGAAGAGGGAGGGAGAAAGGGAGGAAGAAGAGGGAGGGAGAAAGGAAGGATGAGGGAGACAGGTAGTGAGAAAGAAGGAAGAGGGAGGGGGAGATAGGAAGAAGAGGGAGAGAGGTAGTTACAATGGGAATGATATAGGGATTGAAGAAAACTAGGATTGTAAGATGGACTTGAAGGTCGAATGCAGAACCATACAAAAGAGCGAGGAAAAAGATTAAGAGGAAAATAGATGGAATAAGGAAAAATGTCTAGGAAGGGATGGGAAGAAAGAAGGGAGGAAAATGAGGGAGAGAGATTGAGGGATAGGAGGATTCAGAAAGAGGGAGGAGAAAAAAGAGAGGGGAGGGATGGTAAAACAGGGATGGAGGGAGAATGGCAGAATAGATGGAGTAGGAAAGGAGATTGTGTGGGAGGAATGGTGGTAGGGAGACAGAGAGAGAGATTAAAGATAAATTAAAAAGGTGGGAGGGAGAGAGAAAGGAAGAGGTGAAGTGGGATAGGAGATATTAAGGGAGATAAGGAGGTAAGATGGAGAGACAGGGAGGAGATTAAATGGAAAGAGAGAGAGGGAGAGTGATAGAAAAATGTAGATTTTGGGGATAGGATAGGAAATGAAGTTGTAGAGGTTTTGAGAAAGGAAAGGACGAAATAAGTGTAAAATCGAATAATGAGGATTTTATAAGGAACAGGAAGATGAATAGGATGAGATAAAAAATTAAGCACGTAAGGAGGTAGAAGAGGGAAAGAAACGACTCATAGGTGGAGATAAAATAGGAGACAACAGAGAGACGGCGGAAAAATAATAGAATAAGAAAGAGATAGTGTATGAAGTACAAGGGTGCAAAAACAAGATGAGAGCTTTAAAAGCAGTACAGCGCGAAGAGAAATGGGATGAGTGGTGAAAGAGAGAGAGAGAGAGAATTGGGAGAAAAACATGCAAAGGAGGGAGAGAGAAATTGAGATGTAGTCGAACGAGAGAGAATGGTGGAGGGAAGAGAGGGCAGAGAGGGGGGGAGGAAGAGCGAACGCGAGGATGTCAAGTAGAGGCGCTGTAATCGTTACGAGGCCTTTACACGTATAATGAAGAGGGTGTTAACCCCTACGGACGCCCCTCTCCCTTCTCTCACTCTTTCCCGGATTTGTTTTTCCAAAGAGGAAACGCCCTGAGAGAAGTAGCGAGGGGAAAAAGAGAAGGGGATAAAACCGAATGGATTATTTCGGAATGGATATACGACGCAATAAAACGCCGGAAAAAATCAAAGGTTTACGGAGGGTGATCGAGGAAGAATTAACTTCATAGTCTGAAGAGATGGCGTCAATAAAAAATGAGATGAGGGAATTTTATGGGAAAAAGATTTGCGAGTCTTAAGTCGATGGGTGGGAAATCTCTTCGGAGGATTCACGTTGATGAGTTCATCTTCAAAAGGGCTTCTTGATCACGGTTGCCTAGATACTTGAGAGGGTAAACTCTCAATGCCATCGAAATGTATATTTCGGTATGGCTTTTCGATTTAATTAAAACCACATAGGAGAGCCGTGAGATTGTTTTGATTTGCACATAGCGCATAAATTAGCGATCGTGAGGTGAAGGGAGGGATTTAACTTTATTATTTTAAACTTATTATGAAGACGCATTTTTTGCAACCTTATTCCTATTGAGTGGTAATGGTAAGAAAGGTATATATAAACTGTAAGTCATTGTGGAACTTCTTCAAGCTTGTTTGTTTGTATGGAATTTCTGACTAACCAACCTCTTGGATTATTATAGCCATTACTCCATCCACATCAAACACATACACAAGGGAGGAGGTGCCATCGACATTCGCCTACTCTTTACAAAGAGCACCAAGAGAGCCAACTGCGTGACGTCCCTTCCGAAGGACGGAGCGCTGATTTGGGCGGTCTCCTCAAATTACACAAGTAGGAGAAGGGACTATCCCAGGTTGAAAAATCCGATCTCCGCTGGATTAAAACCTGGGACCGCTGCGTGGAAGGCCAACGCTCTAACCAATCCGCATCCACCATCCCTACTATTCAAGCTGTTAGAATGTTTTTGGAGCTATTGACCGAATGTAAATTCCTCATATTAACATGGAGCTATTTAGTAATCTGGAGAAACGTGTTATTATAAACTTCCTAAAGTAAATTAAGTTGTAATTTCAAAGATTAAAATATTATTTGTTTCTATTAAATTCAAAGATACTACTAATTACTATTTTGTAGTTTAGATATTATTGCATTTTATCGTGATGAATATGTGGTCTTCAAACGAGAGGAACACAATATAAACGTCTTTAGATGACATTGTCATTTATTTGCAATTAATGCATTTAGTGACGCAATCGGGATAAGAAAATACCGTATATAAATCCGTTCAAAGGATTTATAAAAATATATCAATGAAAGATTATCAATTTCGATCGCTAAGATTATCTATTTTTAAGAGATAACAAATTTTTTCAAAATATACGTAAAATGAATAACTATTAATCGTATCACATGTGGTAGATTAAATTCACCACTTATGATTTTAGGAAAAGGATTCCTTGGTTATTTGAGAATTCTCCCTAACGTACAGCATCTGCATGCGGAATAATTTGCATACAAACTGTTTTCGGGGCTAGCGATGCATAAAAGGCGTTATAAAAAGTCGAAGAACATGTAACAATAAAACAGCGGCACAGCGCGACAGCAGTGGCAAAAACCTCTCTTATAAAAAAGGACGCTTCGTCGCGAATGCAAAGTTCGATAAAATGGAAAGGCGTAAATTAGGAAACGAAAGTCGACCTCGTTTTCCCCACCCCCCGGCGACGGAGAAAATAGAAGATCTCACTCTATCTGAACGTGCAGGCGAGATAAATAACCTAGTTTGGGAGAAAGTTGTTCTTCTGAGACGAGGAAAGGCGAGAGAATGTTACATTTGGATCAATTCGACTTCACTCGAGTAAAAGATGACGTTCGAAAAAAATAACGAAAGTAATCAGTGATGAAAACAATTCCAAAATGATATTTTCAGTTAATAGATAAGCAATACCAGGAAACATTTTTCGCCGTCGCTAATGATACAAACAAAATAATATCTTCTTAGAATGTCGTTTGTAAGTTCCGACAGAACTGTTGATGAAAGCCGCGTTTAAAAGAAATGGGAATAAAATTAGGACGAGAGTTGATAAAACATTATTTCTCACAGAAGTGAGATTATTTAATGCTCGAGAGATACTGGAGAGGAATTATTAGGGAAGCGCTCAAAAGTGTGGAGATAGGATCTAAAAAATACCATAGATATGAATGGTAAAATGAAATCGTATAGTGCAGGGGTGGCCAACCGGCGGCTCCGGAGCCACATGCGGCATTCTTGGGCTGTCTTTCATGTACCATAATTTTCCAATTATAATGTGTAAGGGAATTGTTGAGTTCAAAGATTATCAGAAGTCCCATCAAATGAAAGAGTAAGTTTTTGTATGATTATTATTATTATTCTTGACGCGGATTAATTCCGTGTTTTCATGCTTACAGCGGAGCGGGCTCAAGCTGTATGCATAGCTATTGTATATTTATCGTGTGTTATCATTAAAAAGTCGGCGGACATTAGAGCATGTGTTAATTATGATAGATTAAATTGATGTATGTATTTTTGTGTATGTCTAGAGTTTCAAGACTTTTGAATAGTTTTTTTGGGATAACACTTGTGGATGGTATTATAATAGGTACTATAAAAACTTTATTTTGTTGCCACGTTTTTAATTTATTCGGCTAATGATAAATATTTTTGGATTTTTTCATTGTTTTTTCTCTATATTGGATGTGTTCGGTAGTGAAACATCTATTAAGTATGTTATTGTTTCTTCTTTTTTTATGAGTGTGATGTCCGGTCTATTGTGTGGAATCATTCTATCAGTAATTATGTCTCTGTTCCAATAGATTTTGATGTTACTATTTTCGAGGATAATTTTTGGTTTATATTTATGCCATGGTATTATATTGCTTTCTATTAATTTGTGTTTCTTGCATAAGGCTTGGTGTATTTGTCGACATACATTGTCATGTCTTTGTGTATATTCTGTACTTGCTAGGGTGCTACATCTACTTGTAATGTGTTATATTGGTTCGTTTTTGATTTTGCATCTCCTGCATTTATCATTACCTATTGTTGAATCTTCTATCACATATTTCATGTAGTTCTTTGTTTTTATGATTTTGTCCTGAATGGCTATGTGGAAACCTTCGGTTTCAGCAAACAGGTTCCCATTTACAAGCCATTTATTAGATGCTTCTTTGTCTGTGTGTGGTTGTGAGAGTTGGTATTATTTTTATTATTATTACTAGGGTAGTGCCCGTCATATGACGGGTGTCAGTAATTATGTGTTTGAAAAACTCTTCGTAAGGCCATACTTCTTAAGTAATCGTAACTCATTATTATAGATAATCACAAAATTAGTTTATTAATAGTAAAAAATATCACTGATAACAACATTTCTTGTGAAATATTTTAAATTATTACAATGATTTCCCTGAGTTGCAGTCTCATGTATGTTCACTTTTATATTGTTTATATTTATTGACTGATAAGAGCTACGTAGAGCTGCCATGTGCAAAAACAGGTTTATTTAAATAAATCCCCACATAATCAAAAGTCTGTCCTCTGATTTGCTTACTGTTATCACGAATTCTGGAATAACGGAAAATTTTTTATAATAAACGGAAGTTGTGTGTCACTTGGTGCCAAATAAATCCTTGGCAAAATACGCGATATCCTTTATTTGTGCCATTTATAATCTCAGTATCCAAAAAGTTTTCATGTAATTCTTTAATTATTAATATAATCCTATTGCACAATCCTTCCTTCCTTCTGTCTCCTTCTCTATCTCTTTCCTCCCGTTCTTTTCTAATTCTATACCTCCCTTACTCTCTATGTACCTTCCATTCTATATCCCTTCCTTCCTATCTCCCTCCCCACATCCCCCTCTCTCTTACTCTACATATATTTAGTCGTTTAGATAAGTAAAAGAATCCAAACTAAATTTCAGTCCCATTACGATTACGTATTTCAGCAAAAAATCCTACGATAATTTAAGGCAATCTATGCACTCATATATATTACACGTATGCGGGTTGAGACAACAACTGATTCTCGAAGTTTAACAATGACGTGGTCGGCAAGACAACATCTCGTTTAAAAGCAGATATTTTTTCGAAATAAGTGATTTCAATGTTTTATATGAAAGATTCCGATCGGTAGGAAAAAAAAGATAAGAAACTTCATTAATTTTCCTAAAACATAGTTTAAATTCTAATACAGCACGTAAATTTCTTTTATTTTAATTTACAAAGGAATATAAGCCTGCACTCTAAAAAGTCACATTTTACGTGTTATCTAACGGGAAATGGAAATTGATCTCCTGAAGTTTAAATCGAGTCTTTTTCCTTATTTTTATTTCGTCATTTAATTTTTATATCTAAATCAAATATTACTGCGAAATTGCAACCTTCCACCTAATCGGTAAGTTTGCTAAAACCCGTTAAAAAGTGCCATTGATGACGTCAGTGTTATGAAGCGAGTATGGCTTTTATCAAAAATATTATATGCATCAGCAGCTACTTTATGTGTTAAATATTTGTTATCAACTCATTACATATTATTACGGTTCTTCGGTGATGTACATAGTATTGTGACTCCTGCTCAGGTCCACGTTGGACTACCCTGGTATAGTCTGACATGGAAGATATAGGTGATTCAGAAATAGTGAGAGATGGTTTTTCAAACAGGGATCGAAATCAAGTGGAAGTACTGGTAGTTTTATCTTTGAGGATAACACAAGGAAAACAATAATTAGGAAATACGAAGGCGGTGGGAAAAAGAACGCAGACATGGAAATGAAAGAGAAAATATAGATGGCTTATCTGTGAAACTTAAGTTACGGAGAATACAGGAAAAGACATGTGGGTGGCGAAAAACCAGGAGGAATCCGGAGTAACTTAGGTTGCATACAATTTAGGCGTAAAGTAATGTAAGATGGGTGGTATGAAATTAGTGGAAAATCAATATACGTACGTTTGATAGAATACGTTTTAGGGGCAAATTGGTGCACGGCGAGTGGTATCAAAATGGGGATATTCGATGTCAGTTTTGTATTATACCTTTATGGGGCCACGTAGTGTAAGGTGGGTGACATAAACAGGGAATATTGAGTGTAATTTTGATGGTATACTATTTAGGGGCACAAATCAGTGTAATGTGGACTTCATAAAACCTGGGGTTATTAAATATAAATTTCCTGTTGTGTATTCAAAGGAAAAATAGTGTGAGATAGATGATATTAAATTAAGTGGACATTCTGTGTAAGTTTGAGACAAACCAGTATAACATGAGTGGCATGGAATTCGAGGATATTTTGATGATGTTTATTACCTTGAAACACTATAATTAATGCGCACAGTTGAGAGTATTTTTCTTAAACTGATGGAACGCTTATTTTTATCAGATCATTGATTCAGATCCTGATGTGGTTGGTTGGTCGATCACGTAAGGGACTCATCATCATTCGATATACATCCCTCGGAAAATGTTTTATGGCACTCAACCACACATCGGTGAGACCAGTACGGGCCAAGCATTGAAGGGTGTCCAGATGCGAATATCCATTGCGAGACCCCTGATATATGTGATATCTGAATAATTAATTTTTATTGCAGTATTTTCACAAAGCGTTGGTTGGTAAAAAAACTTTTTAAACTGTAAATATACAAAAATCCGATGTGGCATCCACATGATTTTCTCCACACCTGTAATATTTCTAAAAATACCAAATAAATTAAATGATAGTGAATATTTTAAGGAACTGCGAGAAAAATTGAAAGACTACAAAGAATTGGATATAGCCAGGAATCTCCAACAATTAAGAAAATAAAGAGGAGCGTTACTGAGACGTAAATAAGCGTCAAGTGTTTACAATAGTCACCGGTAGGTGATGGCAGCTAAAAAATATTTTTTTAAATATCTCTTAAACAATGCATTATATGGGAAAATGTTTCAAACAAAGGTTGTAGAAAATGATATTCCCTACATTTATTCCAATATTTGTTTACATTATTCTAATATTAAAGCAAATAAAAAAATGGATGTGACAATTGTAAACACCCACTTCCGGTTGAGCGATCATTACCAAAAACTAATCAATTCTTGTGACTTTCATAAAAATGTTAAATATAAAATTTCGCGTTGACCTAATTAATAGTTTTTGAGTTAGAGCACCCATAAAAAAACTCACCTACACACACACACACACACGTACACACATACATTATCTAGAAAATGGTCAAAACGTGTTCAGGGAACCTCAAAACGTGTATTTCCTCTGAGATCTGAAAATCTATTTTTTTCATGAAAACAATAGTTTCCCCTATACTACGTATGGAGGAAGTAAAAAAATACAGAGAACATTAGATAATTCTGGGATTTATGGAGTCAGCGTCTTTAAAATTATACCTTTTTGGAGTGTTTTTTAAAAATCAATTTAGCAAGTGTTTTTTAGTAAAAGTTTATGAAAAATTTACACCCGATACTTTAATGATTGAGTTATACAAACTTCGGGGTCCCGGATGCTTCGCATCCGCCACACCTCCCCCATCGGGCCGCCCCTGGGCGAGACATATGACTCTCTTGGTTGTTCCTTTTATCATTTCAAACGTTTCGGCACCTGTTTTACCAAAACGTTCACAAAACATTAACGCATGTCGCAGCTCTATTCGGATATCCATGGTGGGTATGCGAAACAGAACTCTTATAAGCGATGTATAAAAAGTGACAATGCAAGTAACTGTTGGAGGTTTACTTAACTTATAATGCGTGAGACCTGTAATGCCATGTTACGAGTTGCGGTAAACCAGTAGCTGGTCTGACTCCGGAGATAAAAATTCAGTCATGTTAATTCTCTACCACTCCTCTTATTTATGTATATAATAGCCGTTTTTGCTATTTAGGATTGCAGCTACAAAAAGTAACAGCCTGAGCATTTATGTGAATAAAAGCTTAAACGAACTTCTAGCCAACATTATCCAAACGACTGAGGGTTTTTAGGAGCAAACATTTCCAAGAGAGATGGATAAAAATAAAAAACTTGGGTAAAATAAAAATAATAGTTAAATAAATAGAAAATACACGAGTACGGTAACACCATGTACAAAAACAACATTTGTGGAAGATAACTCAAATAACAGGGACTTTTGGGACTTGGTCGGGTATACCACATAAAGTTTCAAACTGTTGTCATTCACCTGATCGAGACGAAACGTTATTGACGCACAAAAATGGCCAAGGGAGGGACAAAATATCAAGAATGGCGTCCTCTGAAGAGAGAAGGACAGAAGGTGAGAAGAAGAAAATAATCCGACACGCTGAGAAAAGAGCAGAGAAATGAGGGAGAGAGAAAAAACAGATGAAAGCGCAAACGCGCAGTAAAAAAGGTAAAGAATCGAGAGAAAGAGGAAGGAGAGGCGCCGCTTAAAAAAAACGTTGAAACGAAAGAGAACGCAAAGAAGAGAAAAAATAGAACGTGTTAGAAAGAGTAAAAATGGAAAAGAGTGAGAGAGAAAGAAATGAGACATAAAAGGGAGACTGAAGGTCGACCTCCTCTTTACGGCTCCTGTGTGCGTGAGCGCCGAGTGTGGTTGATCTCGCCAGCAACGGATGGCGCTGACGGTTGAAAACGCTTACTCAAGGGAGAGAGGGGGGAAGGATAACGCATGGTGGCGAGGAATGGATAAAAGCGTGCGACAGGAAAACCGTGCGACGAGAGATGAAAAGACTCGCTTGGGCGGGGCACGAAAGAGATGTACGGGGGGACGGAAAAAATAGAGAATGCGTGAAAAAAATGAATGTGTGCGAGAGGCAATCGGTGGTATATTTTTTGCATGGCGTGGGTTAGTTGGAAGGGACGTTAAGACGAGAGGAGTGAGGACGAAGGCAGATGTGAGAAAAAATTGGTCAGAGTGAAAGTGAAGCGGAAGAAAAATCGTGGGATCTTTTGAGGATAGGGGAGAGCGCAAAAAAAGTGCATCTCTCCGTAGGCGAGTATGAAAAATGAACTGGGGAAGTCGTGAAAGTTGCCCGAAACGAAACGCAGGAATCATTAGCGGGTATCCTACGAACGGTGGTTGATCTTTGATATTGTGGAGTTACGCTAAACTTTGAGCTGACGATTTAAGTTCCTGTCAGTGAGTGGAAAGAAATGATGGACTCTCATATTTATCTATTGATACTATAGGTACTTTAGGGAATGAAAAGGAAATTGAACGGTTAAATTCTGTTTTAGTTAATAAATGAGTCTTATTAGTAAACGTGATATAATATAACTAATTCTAGTGTAATATATATTTTTCTTTGGTTAATCTATACTTTTAAATGATTAACGACAAACGATTTGATCTATCTGCTTTTTTAGACTCATGAATTTTTCTAAGGGAATAAATAATCATTCAGGAATAATATTTCACAAAGTTCTTATGGCAGTGATTCTATAAAAATTCTTATTTTATACATATTAGCTGTATAATCTTTATTTTGCTATTGCTTTGGCTTTAGTTAATTTTTTTATACTAATTAGACTTGTTATTAAGATTATTTTAAATAAAAATATCTAAAGACCAAACGAGAACAATCTGAGTTATTCAAATATCTACCTCATTTATCTTAACAAGGAATGTACCATTTCATGAAAATTACTATAATGATAAAAGATTATGATTTTAAAGCGATAATAACAGTGATTTGGATTTTAAAAAAGCATTACAATCACCCTCATAAAATAAATGAATATAGTCACAAAGAGGCATGATTTTTTTAACAGACGTTTTGTGAAATTCTGTCGAAGCTTCTCGATTCTCAAAACTTTTAGAATTAAATTGTGGATGTTTTTCAGAATTAATGTAACGGTAGTTCTCTAAAACATAAATGGTCATTAATTCCATTATGAAAACAGTCTGAAAAATAGTGTAAATTTATACATTAACCAATTAGCTTTGCCTCCAAATCATTAAATAATATTTAATAATACCAGCTAAAAGTAATATTAAATAGGTCGTGTAGAATTTCAAATAATAATTTACACATTTAAATTCAATTTGCGGTGATTTTTCTGCTTATGACGTCACATCTAATGTAACCGCCATAAAAAATAGCTGCCTGAAATTGAAACATCACAACATTTATGACTTTCGGATCTATCTGAAGAACGAGGAGAGGAAAAAACAACCTAGGAATACCACGTCATAGGGGAAGAGAGAGAGAGATCAGTCGGGGATGCACGGAATGCATGCTGTTGCCTTCGCTCTAAGAGATGTTTCTAGAAAGAGAGATAGACTAATGACGTAGCCCGTGAGAGGAGTTTTGTTCGAGACTTCAAAGGTTGGAGTAGTTAGCAAGAAAAAACCATCCCGAGCAGACTTGTTTATGGAGTGAGGCGAGACAGAGAGAACGCCAGCAAAGAAACAGTTTCGCGAGGAGAACGAAGTGTGCGTCTGCATCTGTGTCGGCGTGTGGGGGTGTATGAGAAAGAGAGGAAATGTTTTCACCTTTGTGGCGATATGGGAGTGGAGAGGTTGGTATTAGGAGAACAGGGAAAGAGAAAGGGAAAAAAAGGGTGAGTAGAAAGGTAGATAGGGAGGAAGAGAGAGCGTGAGGGACAGAGAAAGAAAGGAGAGATGTGGAGGATGAGAGGGAGGGAGGAATAAGAGGGAGGAATAGGAGAAAGACAGGGAGGATAAGGGATATGAGGGACGGGGATGAGAAGGTGAGGGGGATGTGAAGGAAGAAGAGATGGAAAGAGCGGAGAGAGGAGAGAATAGTTTTTTGCAGAGATGAAGGGAGGGAATGGGTGAGGAAAAGGGAGAGGGAGGGAGAGGAAGGGAGAGAGAAAGTGAGTGGGAAGAAAAGGGAGAGAAAGAGGAAGGAAGAAAGAGCGTGAGATAGGAAGTGAATGGGAGAAAAGAGGGGGTGATGGACCGATGTAGATTTAAGGAAGGAAGTGATAGACTAGGAGAGGAAAGAAAGAGCATAGAGAGAGAGGAAGAAGGAGGTTTGGAGAGATGATAGGGAGAGAAGGTGAAAGGAAGAGAAAGAGAAAAGGTGGGAGATGAGGATAGGGAGAAAGGGCGAGGGAAAAAGGGATAGAGAGAGATAGGAAGAAGACTGAGCAGAATATAGGAAGTGAATGAAAGGGGAAGAGGGAGAAAGGGGGTATAATAGGAAGGGGTGGGAAGGAAAAAGGGAGAGGGAGAGAGTGGGAAATATATAGAGGGAAAAAACGATGAATAGTGAGAAAAGTGAGTGGGAGAGTTGAAAAGGGTGAACATCCCCCTGCCCTTATTTTTTTCGTCGAATCCTCTTCATTTCTCCGACTCGTCTTTGATCATTCCATGCTTCCAAGCGAAAAAGGACTATCGCATCGCCCGGCGTAAGAACCAATCTTTCCTCCTACACGGAGCCAAGGGAGAAAGATAGGAGGGCATTAAAAAAATCTTTGCCACAGATGCACGGAGCGAAAGGGGAACGAAACGTGAACGAACATTCACCTTCTCTCTCTCTCTCCATCTCTTATCCTGGAAAAAATATACAAACGTTTGCAAAGCCAAAAGAATAAAAAAAATCATACGGGGATCTTACGCTCCGCGTCCGTCTTATGATGAAGGTTTTATGGAGTCAAGCTTCTAGATAATTATTTCTTTTGACAACTCCAAGGAGTTACGCGTGTGTGTGCGTGTCGCATATACTTCAGATAAAGAAATTACGTTTATTTTTCACTGCCACGGTCAGCAAAGATCTAAAAATGCTTCTTTTATCTCGCTTCGGCTGCGAGTTCCTCGGAAAATTAAGATACGTATATTCAGGCTCTGAAAAGGGTAAATGAAGACTATTGGCCTGATTACTTTGATAAACGTATTTATGAGCGTAAAGAGTTCGTGGTGTTCACTTAAGGAATGAAAATTTTTTCCATCTATCTTTGACTCGAGTACAACTCGACGGTGACATAAAGGTATAAATTTAAGCCTTTATAACTTATATGTAGAAGAAAGGAACAACTATGTAACTTCCACACACATTTTGTTGAGTTACATATTTGTTCCTTTCTTTTAATTACAATTATCGCTTACCACAAAACTGAGTCCAACTCCTTGGATTACTTTATAACTTAAATATAAATTATTCTTAAATCTTTTTATGGAGGAACGCAAACAGTTAAGTTTAATTTCCTAGATCAAAATACGAATTTTAAAAGCGACGTGTACTATTTTCAGCTCGATAAGAAAACATTAAGAACCTCTTCTCAAAAATCTTCCTTAAATCGCAAATTTATCAATTTTATAATTATAATATTTTTAGTTAAATCTCTATGTAAAAATGTAGCAAACAACTGGATATTTTTAACTGTAAATGAGTATACTTTTTCCCAACAAGTAGTTTAACCTTCGCTAAAGCTTAAGTAGTTGCAATTTCCCTATTAAATATTGCAATACTTCAAATATATGTGAAAAATGGTAAGTATCATGAGATATACTTTTAAAAACGTTAAATATTTAAGGAGATATGTAGTTTTCCTCTATAACTTGAAATGGGGAGAGAGGATAAATCATCCATGAATGATATGATGCCTGTATTATTTTACCGAACTGGATGGCTCGAGTCATATTTAATCAAAGTATAGCTTTTTAGAAATTAAACTGTCCCGCGGCGAGCGCCGTAAGTTGAGGGACCGTATATTTTTCGTATAAATTCAATTTTTTAAACAAAATATTTCCTCGGAACTTTCCGTCACAGAAGTTTTTATTCTGAGAGAATCAAGAAACAAACAAGGTTAGTTGCCCAACTGCAGATGGAATGACGTATAATGAGTATAATAAAAAAATGACCTCAAAATATCATTATAAAATCGTCAAATAATCCTAATAATCATTCATTTTATTAGTCAAGAGGACGCATTATAAATATATTATAATATAAATAACTTCTATGAACACAAGCAACAAAAAATTTTATTTCGCGCCATTATAAGGTAGCAAACGCTCCCAACCTCCGCTAGGATTCGGAACGCGTCACGTTATCACCCGGAGGATATGCTCGTCGCATTTACTCCTTACGCCGTTCGAGGGCCATGCATGGAGCAGACGGGTTGCCGTCGGAGGGCCACGAGCAATAAGACATCGATGCGCATGCAAATGAACCGAAAGCGGATGAGGGGGGCGGGGGAGGGGAGGGAAACCTCTCGAAGCGTTCCCTCCTTTTCCGGGGCGAAAACAAAAGAGCGCACACACGAACAGGAAACGGAAGTTGTCTCCATTTTTCATTACGTACCCAAACACTTCCCATCCCCATTTTTCCCCTCGCTCATATCTAACATACACGTTACGTGTGCATCAACCCGTGAATGCAAACATAATCCTCCATATATCCCCCTGTTTTCATATTTGCCTGTTTCGCCGAATATCGGAATAACAAAACACAACGACCGTGGCTGCCGTAGCGTTGAAAAAAAAACGAGCAGACGTTCTAGTGTGCTTGTGTGTGTCTCGCATCGAGATGCGACGGACTGAGTGAAGAAGAAAGGGATTGCACGAATCGTGTTATTCCCGAATAAAAAACAGAATGGAAACGCAATCTGATTCGTCCTGCGTCGAGGGAAAGTCGCATCGGATTGGAACGGCAAGCATAGTTGGAAAATACGAAATATTTGAGGTAATGAAGGCGAAATTGAGAAAGGATGCATTTACGATGAGAGGAAATGGTGTCAAAATGCCCAGTCGAACGTGCTCAGCTGAAACATCAAGTGAAGAGGAGAAGAATTCGAGATACGATAACCTTGGGCTGGATACGTAGAAATAGAAGAATATGTCTTCATAGAGTTATCGAATAACTGAGTTTTTACTTACTTACTGAATACTTACCGTACGACTGTTACTATTGAGGCATTGAGGATTCAATCAATGCTACAATGCTTAAAAAAATCAGCATCGATCTTTTATTAATCTGATGTAAATTTGTCGTGTTAAAAACGAATGCAAAATTACTTCGATTCGTAAAAATAAATTAATTGCAATCCAGAAATAAAATTATGCTGGTGTTATCAGATAAACGTCTAAAGGCATCTGACTCACACAAGCGGCGACAATGCTCGTCGTCATGATAGTAGATATTTCTCATCGGCAACAGCTGTAGTTCTTTAAACATCCATTCTAACTGTTGGCTAACTGTAAAAGGATTCAACTTTCCTTTGCAAAAAAAATTATGTTCTCTCTATAATCCCAATTTGCTTTCTAACTCCACAGTATACACCACTCGTTCCCATTAGCTGTACTCCAAAGTAATGGTCCGTATTTTATGAGAAACAAAAAAAGCAAAGACCTGTCCTTTTATCATATTTGAAATGTGAGGAACAACTATTCGTAACAGATGATATTATATCTAAAAGTTTAACATAAAGTATTCGGATACTGTAGAGAAAAGAAGATGCATTTTTCTACGCGAAGTTACCCCTTGATCTGAGCTTATGCCGCCGGTGATAATTTAGCGCTCGTGTTTTTATACGCGTCTAGGATGTTATATTTTGAGCGAAAGATCGATTTCGGGACACTTTTCCTGATTTTCGTCATTCTCTAACCTCAACGCTAGATATGATGTTAATCCCAGACGTTTGAAAAGGTCCATTTGTACAAAATATTCCACTTTCCATAAATTATTTATGAAAACTCCATCAACGAATGATGGGAAATCATTTCCCTTACACATAATAGACGCTTTTGTTCTTTTCAATTTTCGTTTTCGTGTCTCTGCGACGTAATTCGAGTTTTTAAGGGAGTTTTTCGCCGGTTGGAGAAATCCGAAACTCATTTACCGCAAATGAAAAATTCACTGTTACACATTTGATTTCGGATTACTCCGCTATTCCTCCGCTGTTAGGAACGGAATAAATACCTTCACACATACATATGAGTATGTGCACTTTCTGCGCACTTACACATACACACAGAAACTCACATATATATACGCCTATATGAGTGCTAGCATATGTGTGCATGAATATACGAGATCAGGATCCCTAAAGCAATTTGTCTTTGCGTCCATTGCTAAAGGGTGGACACGTTTTCAATTCCCACGTCTGGCTAAAGAGAAAATTGAATTCTTGATTAAAAGGGCAAACTGTGAACTTGGTTGGGCTCGAGAACTTGCAAAAAGATTACAATAAAATTTATAATCAAGAGAATTCTGTAGTATTAAATTCATAGCTTCTATTGTGTTTTAATCTGTACATGGTGTTCACAATAAAATATTTACATTTTTCGTGATTGTTTTGAAACTTTTAAACCGATATTATGCCTTGCGATAAAGAATTTTTTTTAGTTTTCTAGCACGATTTTTAGAAACAAAGATTTAAAATAATTGCATTTAAAAGTAATTTACGTCATATAAAATTATTGCGCAACTTAAACTATGTAATATGCCCCCTGCTTATAGGAAAATGTGTTTTTGTAGTACAGCCGTAATTGCCTGCCATAAAATGACGAGAATTTTTAACTGGAAAGGAAGCAAATAGAACCCATTTTATTTCAGTCAAGTACTGAATCACCTAAAAGCATTTTAAACAATGCTTAGCTACGTGTAAATTTATCTGTAGAAATGTTAGTAAGCCAAGTGTGAACAAAGAAAGAATGCCTATTCTCGACGACTAAGGTAAGGTTGAGAAGAATTAATGGAGCAATAATGTGTAAGACACTCTGAGCTGATATGTTAAAATTTATAACATATTACGCCAGTCAGGTGGTTTGGAAATATGTCAAGACAAAAACGAACTTAAGTAATTCTATAAATGAAATAAAATCATTTAATTAATCAATGTAGCCATTTAACTAAAATGTGTACATCTTTCGCGTATCAGTTGTTTGTAACGAAATACAACCTGAGTAAACAGAATACTAAATTTTTTATAAGCTAAAATAAAAATACCATAGTAACATTTTCAAAGCATTTGACTGTATTCCGATACAACAATTTAATTATGCCTTCCATCACAGCTTACAAAATTAATTACTCTCCTGTTAAAGGCGCGTCTACACAATACACAAATACGCTCTTTGCGACTTAACTCTAATCTGCATAACTCAAGGATTAGAATTCTAACCCAAATATTAGATAATTATCTAAACACATAATGCAGTTCCATATTTGATCGAATTCGGTTTATAGAATTACATGAAAGTAGCATAAATATGATTTCTCTTAATAAAAACAGCACAACAAAATCGTATAACATGGCTTTTATTACAAAAAGGGATCACCAGCCGATAAAATTCCACGTTTAAGACCCTTTCTTATTTAAGATCAAAGGCAAATAATTTTGCTTAATATAGTTAATGCAATCGGTAAATTCATACACATCCACAAAACAAAAATTTGCTTGTTTTCTATCCAAAAGCTCTAAGATTGAAAGATAATGTACATTATATCCATGTATAGAAACTATCATCTATTTATTATCGCCTATTTACGATTATCATTGAGACATGCATTAACATACATTAACATGCTACTCGTTCCAGTTTTGTGCCAAGTCATTCTGGTAGAAAATTATTTTCCATCGGTCATCGTAACTGCGATCGAAATATATTCAAAGTTCAACACTTACTGTTCCTGAGCATATTACTACCCACGCTCCGATTTCCAATCCGCTCACTCACCTGAAAATGAATAGAAAAACTGCTTTAGTCATTTGGAAGCAAAAAAGCTCTCGCATCAAACATACGGGAATAAAAGGAGCCTTCAAGCCTTAAAATTTATGATATGACAAACACGAGATAAAAAAGTTGAGTGCGATGAACCACTCAAACATGAAGCCCATTTCCTCTTGCAAGAGCTACCATGTTATGAACCTTCCGGCAGTCCGGTGGTGGAAAAATGCAGTTAATTCCACAACGAAAAAACACACGACCTTTCTCACAGGAGAATAAATTGCCATTTTATCTAACCATAATATATAAACCTTTATTGAATAGCCACGAGATTTTCAAAAACACGCATACGGGAATTCAAAACACTCTCGTGAAAATTTTTAATCCCTCACGCTGTCCGAGAAATGCGGACTCGTTCATATTTTTCTTTAAAAAAGAAGAAAAACGGTGTAGTTTTTATTCTCTCACGGCCGCTCCGTCGGTATTCGGAGTCCGAGCGTTCACGTTCAGAGATTTACCAAGGTCCTTCATACATAAATACACACAAATACAAACACGCAGACGCCCCTGTGCCCGAAAAACATTCATCACCACCGCTCTTCTTTTCCACCTCTCTCTTTTTTTCCCACACCCCTCTGGAACCACCTCAGTCCTCTTTTATTCTATCTCCGCCTCTCTCTCTCTCTAAATACATATATCTCCCTCTCCAACTCTATATCTTCACTTCTGCCCCCTCCCTCTTTCAGACTCACCCTTTCCACTCTTTCACTTCACCTTTTTCTTCCTTCGCCCTCCCAATCTCTCGCTCATTCTACCTTCTTTACTTCTTTTTCCCTCACACTATCTCTCCTCTCTCTCTCTTCTCCTCCTCTCCTTCGCTAACTCTTCCTCTCTCTCCTTCCTCTTACCTCACCTCCTTTCTTCACTCTCTCCCTTACTTCTCTTTCCCTCTCCATCTTCTCCTTTCCCTCCCACTTACTCTCCCCTCTCTCACTTCCTCTTACCTTCCTTTACTCTCGCTCATTCTCCCTCCTTTACTTCTCTTTTCCTCACACTCTCTCTTCTTTTCTGTCTCCCTCGCTCACTCTACCTCTCCACTCTCTCCCTCCTCTAACATCACCTATCCTTCCTTCACTCTCCCTCCCACTCTCTCGCTCATTCTCCCTCTCTTACTTCTCTTGCCCTTTCTTTCATCCTCTCTCCATCGCTCATTCTCCTGCATTTCACTCCCTCTTACCTTCCATCACTCTCCCACTGTCTCGCTCTTTCTCCCTACCTTACTTCTACATACTCTCCTCCTTTCTCTCTCTCCCTCATTTTACCTCACCTCGTCTTCTTTCACTCTCTCCCTCCCATTCTCTCTCTCATTCACTCTCCCTTACTTCTACTTCCCTCTCTCCCTCGCTCATTATTCCCCTCTCTCCCTCTTCCCTCACCTTCTTACTTCACTCTCTCCCTACCTCTCTCCTCATATCCCTCTTCCCCTATCTCCCTCATTCACTCTCTTCACGACTTTTTCTCTACCCTCCTCCTTTCCCTCTCTCCTCTCTCTCTACCTAACTCCTCCTCCTCCCCCAATCTCTCCTCTCCGCTCCCTCATTCCTCCAGCTTAATCTCTCCCTTCCTCTTTTCTATTTTTCCTTTTCTAACTCTCCGCTTTGTTTTATACCGTCTAACCCTCCAGCTAACTCTCTCCATTCTTCCCTACCCTGCATAGCCTCCTGTCCGTTCCTCCCTTCCCAACCTCCTTCTCTTCCCTCCTCTCCTCTCATCTCTACCTCCTCTTCCCATCCGCAATCCTTTCCCTTGCCACCGTCTCCCCACATTTCTCTTCCATCCTCACACTTCACCTCAATATAAGCTGCCTTCTCTCCCTCTTCCCTCCTCTCTCTACCTCTCTTTCTCCATTTCCTATCTTTCTACTCTCTCCCTCTCTCACTCGTTTCAGCCGACCACGCCCCCTCTCCTCTTTCGCCTCAAAATGTCCCACCTTCCTGTTCCACAACTTAACGGATATTTGCATATCTTCATTCCCGTACGAATTCAAAACCACGCCGCTGTTGACAGGGCGATGGACGTAAAAAACTGGAGGATCGAAAAAGTAGAAGGCAAAGGGCGACGAAACGGAGGGAGATGAGGTGGGAAAGCACTCGGGGAAAATAAAAAATCATATAAATGTCCTCCCGCGAATAGTAATAAGGGAGATGATAAACAAAAAAATAAAGAAGACTCATGCGCTTGGAAACCGTAGTTGCTATGCAAGGGAGATGGTACAGATATGACGTGTACGAGGTTCGTTTTTACATCTCTCTTGACTTATATTTTCTTCATTTCGTGTGATTTCTGCGTTTGCGTACACACACTGCAATTGGGTAACGAGCTAGCATGGATTAATAATTGAAGTATTAATATAAAATTCATTCTTTTACATTTATGAATGATGCGTGTAATTGTATATAATTTCACGCAAATTTATAATTGCAAAATCATTATTTAAAATTATTTTTACTTTGATTGATATGGAGGTGCTTAAAGAGGAAGTTTTTGTGGAATACTATATTATTCATAATTCAATTTCTTTCATAAAACATTAAACTCTATTTACCAATATTGGTAAAAACACCTGTCATAATATTGATCTATTTATGAAAGAGCATCCAGTTCATAGTCTCACTAATTGGTCCGTAGACATAATAAATGTCTCTTCATGTATCCGCGTGTCTTCCTTAAAATTTATCCAGATTTACATGCTTAAATTATATATATTTCACCAATAAATCCACTGATGACACGGAGTGCAAGCAAAATGCGTTGATGGCCCGAATACGTTAAAAATTGTTAGATGAATCCCGCGATGATGAATTCCGTTTAACTTCAACTTTAGCCGTGAAACGCAAATAAAGGCGCACTTTGATTATCGTCATCTGTCTTTTATGCGTATTTTCTCTTCACTTTTCTCTAAATCTATCCCGTTCTCATTTCTTCTCTACTTGTCTCTCTCTCTCTCAATCTAACTCCACCACTCGCTCTTCCCTTCTTCTATTTTTTCTACATCTCACCTCTGCATTTTCATTTGTTTCTCTCTTCCTCTTATTTCGCAAGCTACAAATATCACTAGGTACAATAAAATATCTTTGGGAAAAACCATTGAAAAAGAAATGCAAGCTTTTTGAAAAATATCAATGAGTAATGGAATTTTTATTTATTTTTTAAATTACCAATATTATTTACCATAACCGAAGTGATGTTTAAAATTCAAAACAGCGTCGAAATGTTGTGAAAATGTGGACAGATAATCCCAGCCAATCACACGCAATTACACGACACAAAAAAAATTGCAAATCACCTTGTCGAGAAAAGCTTTCCTCGTAAAAAATAAAATAAAATTATGCAGACCAATTTGACGCTTATACGAAAATCGACGGTAGGAAAAAAATCCGTTCTTTTAGCCGTACTTTGTTCTAAGTCCCGAATACCTATGACGATTCTAAGCAATTTTAAAACTCAAATGATAAATACACTCAACCGTTTACGTGTTAAAAAACTGGAGTAAATAAACACTCCTGGATTCAAACCCATGATACTATGACACTATGTTCACAAAATTTTTCAGAGGGTTTGAGAAAAATTATATGTAGTGGAGGAAATCTATTTAAAATGAATAATTCCTTAAATACCATCAAATTATGAGAATGAATATATTTTCTATTCTAGTACTAACGTAAATGGCCTATTACATTGAAATTGTTTCGAAATATTTTTTATTTCATAGCAATATAAACTCTGGGGGACATATTGTCATGAGTTTTTCCCGTGCACCTTGGCCACTACTATGGGTTCTATTTGTATATTTCGCAAAATAATAGCCATAATTAAGATGACCAGATACCTAAGATTAAAAAAGAGGACATTGAAAGCGAAAATGACGAACAAAGCCGGACAAGTATTGAAGGGAACATACCTTCAAATATTTATTTTTATTTTAGTTTAATATATATCACAGTATTTCACGATTATTGTAAACACGATTGAGGAGGGAGTAACGTAACAGATAAGATAAGATATTTTTGTTACGATGATTTCGCTTTACTCTGCCTCTTATTAATTGTAAACTGGAATAAAGTAAAATAAAACATTAAGAACATTGAATAATCATGAATTATTAATTTTCGGGAAAAAACAAAGTAGAGAGTAAAAAATATGTAATGCAAAGAAAGAAATGGAAAATAGAGGTATTTTATTGTAGTTTAAAAAAACAAATATTTTTGAATTTCTGGTTATTAATTTAAAATATTATCGTCTTTTTTAAATTGTCGGCACTATTTTCACTGAGTAGGGCAAATAAATGATTAAACGTACCAATAAACTAATCTCGATATTTTTCTGATGAATCTTGTCTTTTCAGAAGTTCTCCATTTTTAAGAACATGATCATTAAATTCTTTGCAAGAAATCTCTTTCATATTGTATTGGGTCAGAATTATAACCTTCATTGATTGCACAGACATTCAGTTTCTGTGCATTGCTCACCGAGAGATTACGAGCGAGAATACCCTTTCTCCCTTTCTGCCCTTGGATACTAAAGAAAAAATCGCAAATTTTTAGGAGCTCAGAAAAACTGTGTCCTCACAGTTGCTAAAGAAATAATACCATTGTATGTGCAAAGGTTCATCAAAAACCTTTCTTCTTGCTTTTCAATGAACAACTTAAGTTTACAGTACTGGTCTATTAGGGAATAGGATAACAATCCATCTCAAAAGTTCTGAGTAAAAGGAAGTAATCATTGAAAGAACTATCTTACGTGTATGCTTTTCCATCGCATTGAAAAGCTTCACTACAGAAATCCGACTTATAAATGGAAGGGAACTAAAAGTGTACTTTCCGTACAGAAAAGCCAGACTCAGTAGCGAATTTTAAAATGCCGGTCGGACGGAAGAGGAAAAACCCGGACATGTCCGGCTCTTGCCGGACGTCCGGTCACCCTACCCATAATGGGCAATTGGTTGAAAACTGGAAGTGTTATAAAAGTGGAATGTGAGGTAGAAAACCGTCAGTCAGCAACCACAAGTTTCCAATCACATCATCAGTGCAGAGAATTTCAATAGCATCAACCCAGTGAGTGTCACCAATATTAAGAAATAAATGACCAGGTAAATTCCGAGTCAGAAATATTACGTCCCAAGAAAAGAAAATATGTATGACATAGATTACACCAAACTTGGGTTCACTTATATTGGTGATGATGATTATCCAAAACCAGTGTGTAATTTGCAATGTTGTTCTTGAAAACAGTAGCCTCAAGCCTTCTCTCTTTTGCCGCCACTTAGAAACCAATCATCCTGCATAATTACTTCCACCAGGTGACACCAATCCTAATTCGAATATGATACTCTAATGTTAATATAAGTTGGCTATTTAAATATGTATTTGGCAAATTAGTAATACTTTTTTACAAACTTTTCCAAATAAAAAGCATTTAGAAGGACGAATAGCATGTTAATATTAATACATCTTGTATTATTTAAGATTCGATCCTTTGACCTGCATTATTTACTTAAAACAGAAACTACTTCAAGACGCAGGATTAATGTTCTCAGAATAACTTTAGTAGGAGGTTCGCGGCAAACAAAACTGTAAAGTAAGGGGTTCGCGACGTGAAAAAGGTTGGGAATCACGATGTCATTTTTAAAATGCGCAAGAGCATATGATGAAAAATCATCGAAATCATACGTATGTAAGTGCACTAGTTTTCTGCGTTTAACCATATCTCGCCACTGGAGGCACCATAGTCGAGTGCCGTATTCAAAGTCACAACTGGCTATTATGTATATAGATAGGTAGCGGATTTCCACGTTTAACATTGAGATATTTTTTACGAATGACGAATGGGTTTAGGTGCAAGAGGAGGCCTTTAAGCCTCAACCTAATAAAGTAAAATACCTATTTATCTACCTCCCTCCTTTGCTCCATTTCTTCACCTCCCTTTCTCTTACTATAGAAAATCCAAGATGGCCGCCACTAGGTTTGCCTGTGTTTATGTGCTCCGTATTTTTCTGTGCTTTTTGATGGTGAAAGTCCTTTTAACCAATTCTTGTGCGGTTAATAGACACTATTTTGGTGTACCTGATATATCTACAAACCAGTTGATGTTGGAATATGGCATGCTGTCCACAAAGTGTAATTTTTCTGTTATAACGGTCGCAACCAGTTAGCTTGGCCGCCCTCGATTCCGCTGTAATGGCGGTCAAAGCTTTGTTCAAAGGTCAGCATTATATCGCATTCCCGCGCAAGTGTCCTGGTTTTTATTTTTGTGTTTATGTTTAAGTGGAGATATTGATCATGTAAACCCGACTTCGGGGCATTTAAATATTTATTACCAAAACACTCGCAGTGTTAAAAACAAACTCTCGAAATCTGACTTCAATATTCATGAACTGTCGCAATATCACGTTTTGCCACTAACTGAGACCTGGCTTAATAATAGTGTCTGTGACAATGAACTGTCCTTTGCAGTGTCTCATCAAATATTTCGACGTGATCGCTCCAACAGAGGTGGCGAAGTTTTAATTGCAATTAACAACTCTCTCCCTGCCAAACGCCGCCCCGATCTCTAGGTTAACTCTGAGCCCCTGTGGACAGAAGTGACTCTGAATCCTAATACAACAATTGTTTTAATTCTGTTTTACGAGTGAGTTCTCTTGGTCATTTTATACTTGTAGGTGATTTTAATGTCTATTGAGCGGCATTCCCCAGACAGTTGCAGTGGCAAAAACGTGAATGATAACTATTTTACTCAACATTTTATTTTGGGCCTCGGACTTCGTCAACTCAAGTCTCACAAAACTCGTAATTTGGCAACGCTGGACTACGTCCTAACATCTGCTACGGTGACCTCGATCACTCGGAGCAAAAATATCTTTAAATCCGACCATGAGTCCCTCAACGTTGCCCTTGAACTACCTGCCTCCGGGAAACACCTCAGGGGAGCCACCCCAGTCCGACCTCTCCCAATTTGACCTAAAGGTCATTGGCCAGACATTAACCGCTCCCTCTTTTCCATTCCGTGGTGTATACTCAATTATACTAATCCCTCTGATGCTGTGGAATTTTTCTATGATGTCCTTTTTGCAGTCTTCAAAGACCATATCCCTTTTGCTAAACCTAGAGCTAAAAAAATTCCTCCATGGTATAAGCCCGACACTATTCTTTGTCTGAAAAATAAGAGCCATGCATGGAACCTCTGGAAGACTTTTCCCAGCCCCGTGTCCAAGAAATCCTTCACAGACCTAAAGCGATACTCGAAGGCTCTTCTAAGGCGCGACTATAATGATTGTGAATCCGAGTTTTCAACGTCCACCTCGTCCAACCCAAAAATTTCTGGCCCCTTATTAACAGTAGGCGCAAATGTAGCAGAATCCCCCTCGAAATTACTTATAATGACGCTAACGCCTCTGGTTATCATAGGGCCGATCTGTTTATTTATTTATTCTCTGATACTCTTGCCTCCTCTCATACTACAAGTCCTATCAGCAGTAGTAAATCCCTTTCTCTTCCCGTTTGTCATTTCTCTCTTTCCAATCTTAAAACCTCACAGCAGGAAGTCCAAGTATACCTTTCGAAAATTTTTCCTACTCGTGCCATCGGTCCTGATGGCATTAGTCCTATATTTCTCCGAAAATCCGCCGAATCACCATCTCTTATACTGTCTTTTATCTTTAACCGTTGCTTCTCCACTGGCACATTTTCCTGGCAATGGAAAGCAGCTAACATTGTGCCAATATTTAAGTCTGGTAACAAATCAGACGTCACATCTTACCACTTAATATTTTTACTCCCTATTATTTCATCAGTTTGTGAGAGAATTATTCTTAATAGATTTATTATACTATTTCACTTATCCGCACCTCTCTTCTAATCAACATGGCTTCCTCCCTGGTCACTCCTGTCTGTCTAGCCTTGCTGTCTTTCAGAATCATGTAATTAATTCTTTTAGAGAAAAATCTCAGCTCGGTACCGTTATTTTGACTTTTCAGAAGCATTCGACTCTCTAAACCATGACCTTTTACTTTTAAAACTTAGTCACCGTTTTGGTATACACGGTAACTTTCTAATACTCATTTCCAGCTTCCTGTCCGAAAGAACTCAACGGAGAGGAAATTCTTCCCGTTGGGCATCAGTTACTTCTGGTGTTCCTCAAGGTAGTGTCCTTGGGCCCTATCTACTCAATATTTTTATTGATGACTTACCTGATTTGATACCTTCTGACTGGTCCCATACCTTTCTATATGCCGACGATTGCAAAATTTTTAAACAAGTTGATTCGATGTTTGATTCTCAAAATTTTCAGAAGGCTTTGGATACAATATCCAGTTGGTGTGTTAGTTGGGATCTTAAATTAAAGTCTTCAAAGTGTAAGACACTTAACTTTTCTCTTCGAAAAAATCCGTTGAGAGTCAACTACAAATTAAATGGCTGTGATTTATTGAGGGTTGATTGTATCAAAGATCTTGGTGTTATTGTTGACGCAAAGCTCAATTTCTCCTCTCATATTACCAAAATAAAAAATAAGGCGATGTCACTTTTAGGTCTGCTTTATAGGTTCACAGATATAATAGACCCCCACGCCATGCGTACCTATTTCTGCAGAATCGTCCTACCGACAATTACTTACTGTTCTCCTATATGGGCAATGTCAACCACATCAAATCTTTCTTCTCTTGATAGGGTGCTTAATTTCTTTCTTCAAATTGTCCGAATTCCTTCTCTCCTTAACGTCCCCAATAACGATGTTCTGTCTTAACTTTCCCTCGAGTCTCTTACTGTTCTTAGAGAAAAAAAAGTCTTTCATTACTTTACAATGTACTGAATGAAAACATTGACTGTTCAGTACTTATCCCCCTGCTTAACTTACGCGTACCAAACAGGTCTATTCGTCTTTCCTTACTCCTTAATCTCAGTATACCTAGGCTGTCGCTTATCAAACGCTCACTTTTCTTCCGCCTCCCTGCTCTTCTTAACTCATTACCTTCAAACTCAGATGTATTTAATCAACCTTTATCTCTTCTCTGTCTCCTCCCCTTTAGTTTAGTTTATTTTCCTTTTG
Source organism: Tanypteryx hageni (assembly GCA_028673005.1). Taxonomy (NCBI): domain Eukaryota; kingdom Metazoa; phylum Arthropoda; class Insecta; order Odonata; family Petaluridae; genus Tanypteryx; species Tanypteryx hageni. The sequence goes on from CM054114.1 coordinate 127,685,334, forward strand.
TTTGTTATTAATTTATTTTATTTTGTTTGTCTCCTGTGTTAAGTGCTTATGGATATATGGTTATAAATTTCACTGTAAATTGGCCTTTGTGCTGTATGTGAAATATTTATAAAAAAATAAAAAAATTCTGCTTTTACCTTCTTTTCGTTCTAACCAGATACCTATCTATTTTTCTCATCACTCCAATTCCGCCCTTTGCTCTATTTATTCCTTTCTTAACCTTCTCTTACCTCATTTTCTTTCTAATACCTCCACGCTCCTCACACTCCTCCTCTCTCATCTTTTACTATCCTATCTATCAATCTCTTTATATTCTTTTCCACTTTCCTCCATCCCCTCCTCATCCACCCTCTCTACTTCCTACGAATCTCTTCCCCATCGACTTCTCCTTCCCCTCCTCTTCCAAATCCAACCCCCTACAATCCTCTCGAAAAAGTCGTCAAACATCTATCGATTGCCTCCGTAAACGCGGTTACATATTTCTCCCCTTCCACGCATCCCGCTCTTCCGACCAACTGCCATCGTCTCCAGCTACATCGAATGCGCCCGCTTCCAATATATTTTATTACCTCCCCAGATGCATTATTAGGTTTTGCCGAGGATGGGTTGGGAGGAGGGAGAGGTTTCCCCACGGATCATGGGGCGGAATAACTTGCTAACAGCCAATCAGACTCACGGTTGGTTTAAAGTACAACCCAATTTTACCGTCGACCTCCCTCCCATCGCCACACGGGAGGTGACGTGCCTTGCTACCGAAACTGCTCCCTCCATACGTTTCGACAACCTTACGTTCTCTCGCAGGGGAGAATATTGCACCACCTTGCGTCGCGCCTTTTATGACATTTAACTGCAAAGACAAGCGAACTTTCTAACCTGATTTACAGGTGTTTTTGTTACATTGACGTATGTATTAAATTCCGTCGGTCTCTATTGGTTAAATGGAAGTTATACTTACAAAATATATATTTCGAATTTTAACCTTCTGCCGCCTTTAAAGGTTCGAATTTTTATGTTTGGCAGAAATTTAAATAAAAGTAGAGAATTTTTTCTAATTCTACAATTAATAAAAAACAATAACTGTCTTGTATTCTCGTAATGGAAATGAAAAATATTTCAGAAGAATATTTTTCGCCGCCATCACGTGGTTGTAGGAATATTGTATTTTATCGCAATTTCTTATTCTAACGTCTTTACTTCTGCAGCTCTTTCCTTAACTCGAGTGTCAGAAGAATTTCGAGATCATTTGCGGTGTTACTTTCACCTAATAAAGTGATATTAGTCATAAGATTGCTGAAGGATAATTGTCACAAATATGGAATTGCAGCGTCTCACTGTTAGTATTCGCAGAAATCGCTTTATTATAAATTCACTTTAAAATAGCTATTTAAAAAAAAAAAATTCACCGATCATTTTATCGCCGGTTGCACATAACATAGGGACAGCTCATTCGTCTTATTGGTACTCATCCAAAACTCAAGCAAACAATTTAGCATAGACAGAAAGGTTTTCTTTTGAATAGAGGAAATGCTTCCAATTGAAATCTTCTGGAGCGAAATATAGAACGCAGTAGGGAAAAACGGTAATAAAAAGTTAAGAATTATTATTTCATGAACGCACTACCTGATGCGAGCAGGAAAGGCCAAAAAAGATCTATTGAAAGCATTGCTGCAGCTTTGAACAAATATAAAAGTACTTAAATATGGAACCGTTTTGAATAACCAGAGAATATATGAAAGCTTTTTTGAGCTGTAGTATTTCAAAGTTTCTCAGGGGTAATTTCCATTCGTACCAAATTTAATCCTACTGCGATCGTCAATTTTTACGAGACCGACGGAGCATTTACAACATTTTTATTTATATCGAGGAACACTAATACTTTCAATCAAAATATGAGTTGATTTATGTACATCTTTCATGAAAGTACAATTAAATAATAATACCTTAAAACTAGAGTGTCGCACGGTAGAGAGATTGGATGTAGTAATAAAAATTTCATCTGTAAATGAAAATTTTGCATGAATTTTAAAACACTACTTATTATTGATTATATTAGAAAATTTAAAGGGCATGAAAATTGCTCTAAATATGGCTGTAAAATTTTATGATTGTTAATCCATATTTAAAAATATTTATTATAATGAATTCATGTTGCTTAAAAAGAAACACGATAAGCGTAAAAATTAAAAAATATTAAATATTTTTGTATAGTATATTTCGGCTAAAACAAATTATTCGACAAAAAATAACGCAATTAAACTGCCATATCACAAACTAAAATGTTATATTAAGAGGTTGATTACAACAAGTAGGGATGTGCACGGGTTTCCCGTGATACAGTCCTGGCCAAAATTAATGCAACACCTCGTGGCGTTCTACGGCGGCATCCGCGCGAACTTAAACGAGCGAAGCCTCTTTCGACGGAATAGCAACCCTGGACAGGTGCAGGAGTAGGGGAGGATCCGAGCGCTGAGTGGGTGAGGAAGCGCCGACAGTTTATTTGACAAATTCGAGGTATGGTTTAAGGTTTCTCGGTTGTGTAGCGAAGTTTTCTCGTTGCATCCGAGCTTCCTACTGCCGGAAATCAGGAAGCGATCTTACAATTTAGAAAGCATGGAGAGAGATTAAGTATACATATATACATACATACATACATATGTGTGTGTAATACGGGTAAATTCCGAAATGCGGGCAAATCTAGATATTCCCAGGTATTTTGGGCAAATCCCGAAATATTTTTAGAAAATGCACTTGTTTGGGGGTGTACCATTATGGCTAACCTTTTGCGTGCATTTTAATTTAAAAGTTGTTTTTAAAATACTGCCATTTCATTGAAATATAACCATATCAGTAGTTAGTCAAATCCAGTAATAATTGTAATATCTTTTAATTATCACACCATTCCCGTCAAATTATGGTTGTACTGTGCCAAGCGAAATCCTCTGGTGCCAATCTCTCCCCTCGCCAAATCGTCCCGACGCCGAACCGTTCCGAGCAGAAACGGTCGCGCTGAACTGCCCTATACCCGAATCTACTATACACTTTGAGATTTGCCCGGGCATATCTAGATCTACTCAAACACCTGTGGTCGTTTCGCTACATACCCGGGCAAATCCCGAAGTTAAACACTACTTCGGAATTTATATATGAGCTCAAGCCAGGAAAGCTTTCACGTTATTGTGTTATCTTATTGTATGTTACTTCGATACCGCAGCGCGCTGCAGCGGCCCGCCAAAGTCAGTAAGTGTCCACATGGCTTTCTCCAACACCTTGTGTCCACGGTCATCACAACTTTTCCTTTTCCTCAAGTGTGTATATATATATATATATATATATATATATATATATATAGTTACTCTATCGCTGAAGAAGGGCATAGGCCCGATAAGCTTGCGTGTTTTTTGTTTTTTTTTTGTGTTCGCGTGTTTAACGTGTCTCTTCGACGCCCCCACCAGCCTGCCAACTTGGTCTCCGACTTGGTAAGTGTCCGCTGGGCTTCCTTCAACACCTTGTTGCCTCCCTCATCACTGGCCGTAAGATAGCATTTTGCTGAATTCTATTTACGGAGCGATAGGTAACCGTCTTATGGTTATTAACCAGCGAGATTTTTTAGATCTTACGTCTCTGGCTGGTGTCGGAAAACTCCCCCAGAGGGAGGAAGTACAGTAATCCGCTGTGGACCAGAGACTAGGGTTTATTGCGGGGGGTGGCTAACTAAGTCCCACCTTCTCACCCGCACTGACTTTCGCACTGACTTGGTGGCCTAAATCCTACGGCAGTGTTGGTTTACCAACAACCGAGGTCTGCTGGCCTCGAACTTTTTTGGCCCTGAAAAGGGCCTTTCCGCTCACAAACTTTCCAACGCCATGGAAAGTTCGCCGGCCACTGCGGTTGGCAATCCTCCGGATGGAGGTCCCTCCATTCACTCCAGGAAGAAGACTTCTCAGGAGCGCCAACACTTCTCTCCGAGCCTCCTTCCGGGGGTGAGCACCCGTAATCTGTTCTCGTCTTCAATGAAGAACGACACCAGCTCTGCACAGGAGACGACGGCTCAGCCCAAACAGAGCTGCTGCCTCCCAAATAAAGGCACCCGCGTCCCGGCTGATAGCGCTGCTACTGGACCAGGTCCTTCTCAGGACCCTGGCCCAAACGCCGACTTTAGCCCAAGGCCGACCACCGCCTCACCGCTGGAGAACCAGCCTCCCGCCCAGTCCGCCACACTCGCCGTTCACCCGAGCGACCCGCGCCGCAGAGGCGCAGCTTTTTTGACCGCGGAGGAGTCGCTTCTAAAGCGGCAAAAGCTGCAGGATATTCCAGCCATCCCTGTTAGCAACCGCTACGCTCCCCTCCTGAACGAGTCTGATACTGACGCTGACCGGCAACCGGTTCCAACCACCTCTGAGACAATGGACACTACCGAGGTTCCCATGGAAAAGGAGCCAAAAAACAAACCTATCGTCGTTTACGACATCTGCTCTACTAAGGAGCTGCGAGCCATGATCCGACAGACAGTGACGGACCAAGGTTTTCTCGTCGCCCCAACCAGAGAAGCCCACGCCTTTCGCGTTACTCTCACTAACATGAGGGACTACCGAGCCGTCAAAGAAGTTCTTCTTAACGAACATGCTCAAATTTCTGTCGTCAATATGGAAGGAGAGAAAACGGCCCTTTTCCGCGTTTACGGCTTTGACTCCTCCGATCACCCCGAGGAAATCTTTGAAGGGCTGGATGCCATGGGCGTCACCGTCCGCAAAGTGCGGAACCTTAGGGGTGACAAGTCCTCCACGCCTTCTCACGTTTTTATTGCAACAATTGCCGAAACCCCCGAATGGCCGGCCAAAAAGTTTTGCGCCATCAGGGCCATCTCCAACGTTCGCGTTCGGATTTGTCCTTTCAAATTTAACCGTCCTCAGATGTGCTACTCCTGCAGCCGCTACGGTCACTCCTCGGCGCATTGCTCCGCACTTCCCAGGTGCTACAAGTGTGCCAGACCCCACCCGGGACGGGACTGCAATAAGCCTCGCGATATTCCTGCGACCTGCTGTAACTGCGGTGGAGCCCATCCGCCTTTCTCTAAGGACTGACCAGTAATGAAAGAGGAGACGCAGCGGATGCAGTCCAAGAGACTTCAGCCTGTGAAGAGGGCCAGACCCGGCAAGAAGCCTAAGGCTCCTCTCCCCGTCACCGCCCCGCCCACTCTAGGAGTCCAGAACGCCTGGGGTAGGGGAAACGCCATCCGCCCTCCGCCGATGCAGAAATCGACGTCGCGACTCCGCCTCTCCGTTCCTGCGGTTGCCCAGCTACGCCACGAGGACTTTCCCACGCTTCCTCAGGCTCGTCCAGCACCACAAGAGACGACGGCTGACCTCCGCATACCTCTTCGCGAGGCGAATCGTCGCCGCCGCATAGGACGCACGCCCGCAACTGAGTCTTCTCCTCCTCTCGACGAACAGTCGCTTGCCGAAGGACTGTTGGCGGCAGTTCAATCCCTCACCACGGCCACAATGTTCATTCAACAACAAATGCAGCAGCAGCAGCAACTCCTTCAAGGAGTTTTATCCCACCTCACTGCCTTCCTTCGCATTCACCCCTAAGCAGAGGATGCCGCCCACCACCATTGTCTCCTGGAACACCGGAGGCAATATCCTGGCAAAGACTCCGGAGCTGTCGTCATTTCTGAAGAAACAGGGCATTGCTGCTTCCCTCCTCCAGGAAACGCACCTCCAAGAGTCCCAGAGTTGGAAGATCCCTGGCTTCCGGATCTTTCGATCCGACAGGTTTACCGCACCTGGAAGGAAAGCCGGAGGAGGAACAGCCATTGTCGTCTCTGATGATCTTGAGGCCTCCGAGCTCCACATCCCCACCCTGAAGTCCCTCGAGGCCACTGCGGTCCTCTTGAGAACATCGAAAGGCTACCTCACCTTGGTCTCTTGCTACCTCTCACCCTCGCGTGACTGCAGTCGCGGATTTGGGGCATCCAGTTCTTCTCGGAGGAGATTTGAACGTAAAAAATCCCTCTTGGAACTCGAAGGACTTTAACACTCGGGGCCGTCGCCTTGCTGCCTGGGCGAATGACGCGGGCGTTAGCATTTCCGGCCCTTTTCAGCCCACTCACTTCAACCATCGAGGGGAGGGGAACGTGTTGGACATTTTTCTCCACCGCGGCCTCCTTACATCTCTCCACATCTCCGCTCTCCCAATTCTGACGAGCGACCACAACCCGGTAGTCGCGCACTTGGGCGTTCGTCCACTGCTGCTCCCGGAAACAACTTCCCAGGACTTCGCTCAAACCGACTGGAAGGAGTACAGGCGCGTGCTAACGGACAGTCTACCAGAAGAACTGCCTGACCTGTCCTCACCTGCTGCCGTAGATGATTGCATTGCCGGGCTTACACGTCGCATTCAAGACGCCACGACTGCTGCAGTGCCTCTCCGCAAGCGGAAAATCCATAACTCATTGGATCTTCCTTCCACCATCAGGGACGACATCCGCCTGATAAACAACATCCGGAGGCGCTACGAGGCAACAGGCTACCCGGCACTACGAATGCAGTTACGTGAAATGGAGAATTCCCTGCGGAACTCAATTCGCCGCTTTCGACGCTCCTCCTGGGAAGCGAAACTTGCGTCTCTCAACCTTGAGGACGGCTCTATTTGGCGAATGGCGAGAGCGCTGCGCGCCGACACCATCTACGACCTGCCTCTCCATCGCAACGGAGTCACCGCCATTACCCCAGGAGACAAGGCTGAGATGATGGCGGAGCACCTTCAAACTGTCTTATGTAACGCCAGCGCTCTGGAGGAAGATGCTGCACAAACGCCGGAGGGAGATTTCACCGCCTCAATTGATCCCAAATTAGGACCTTTTCAGGGCCATAAATTCATCGGCACCGATGACGCCGGAGACGACACGTCGCCTCCGGTCATAACCTCCGCAGACATCGGATCAGCCCTGAAAACACTAAAGAGTAGGAAGGACCCAGGACCCGATAACATTCGGAACGAGGCCCTACGCAACATTTCTATCGCGTTTGGCACATGGCTGGCATTCGTCTTTACGGCCTGTATCCGCCTTGGCCACTTCCCATCTACCTGGAAGAAGGCAGTGATTGTCTGCATTCCAAAGGCAAAGGCCTCTAAAGACCCGGCAAAATATAGGCCCTTCTCCCTTCTGGACGGTCTGGGGAAACTTTTTGAAAGGACGATCCTGCCGCACCTCCAACGCCACCTCTCCAGCAACCACATACTCCCAGACGCGCAGTTTGGATTCAGGGAGGAATTTGCCACGACGCATCAAATCGCACGCGAGTCAAACTTTATTACCGACGCGTTTAACACCGGTCGCCACATTGCAGCGGTATTTTTCGATATCACGAAAGCTTTTGACCGCATGTGGCACAGAGGTTTGATTCGAAAGATGCAGTCCTTTCGATTCCCACCCTGGCAAATTCGTCTCCTGCAGAGCTACCTTAACACCCGCTCCTATTGTGTGCGATGGGCATCGGCGATCTCCTCACCAAAAACCATCGCCTCTGGGGTTCCGCAAGGCTCGGTATTGGGACCGATCCTCTACAACACCTTCACGGCTGATGCTCCGGCGAGCCTCGGCTGGAACTCCCTCTTGGCCCTTTATGCCGATGACGCCGCCATTTTGTGCAAGTCCACCAAGAAAGGCCGCCGAATACCTTCAACGAGCCTCCGACACTCTCCTGGACTGGTTTGCTGCCTGCAAGCTAGAGGTCAACGCCACTAAAACGCAGACAGTCCTCTTCTCCACCTCCCGGTCCCCTGACCCCGACGGCATCCTAATCGGCGCCGAAGAAGCGCAGTGGAAGGACAGCGCTACCTACTTGGGAGTGACGTTGGATAAGAGGCTCTGCTTTGAGTCCCACGCACGGAAGGTCGCTCACAAGGCGCTTGGCGCCAAGTTGAGTTTGGCTCCACTTCTCCGCAGTCGTGACATCCCGCTGAGACACAGACTCCATCTCTACCGCGCGGTGGTGTTTCCTGGCCTGTCATACACCTCGCCTGCCTGGAGTGGCCGGTTATCCTATAGAGGCCGATCCGTCCTTTCCCAAGTGGAAAAATCCTGCCTCCGCACAATTGCCCATAGGCGACGCCGCGGAAAGGTCGCGGACATTTACGACTGGCTCTCCCTCCTTCCCATCAGCGACACGCTGAAAGACTCCGCCGAAAAATTTTGGCAGAATCTCGCAGATAAAAACACGCCGGTACTGCGCAGCATTGCCGACTGGAAGCCTCAACCATGGGATCGTCACAAACGGACGAGATCATCCACCGGGCTGGAAGAAGACCTTCCCCCCAAACGTCGTCGGACTTAGGCGCCGACTCATCCAGGACGGAAGATTTAGGACCTTTTCAGGGCCATAAATTTTTCCGGAACTCCAGACTTCGGTCCGTGGCCCACATACGGGCTATGTAAAAGGGTTAAAGTGAGCCCAGTGCACTTTAGAAGTGCTCTACAAGATAACCTCAGCCACTTATGTGCCTCATCGAAGAGCAGTAGTGTGGCAAGGCACTCCCGCGCCCAGAAGTGCGGGATTCGCATTCTCCACGTAGTCTGCCTCATCATATATGTATATTATATATATATATATATATATATATATATATATATATATATATGTGTGTGTGTGTGTGTGTGTGTGTGTGTTTAAGAATTTAATCAAAGGCTATGTATTCCTTTGTATGGGGCAGAAAAATGGGCGCTCAAGAAAAATGATATAAATGAAAGCTTCGAAATGTGAGAATGGAGAAGAAAGCGGGAGATATAACAAATAGGATGGAAAGCGAGGTAAATATTAAGAAGAATAGGGAATTATTGAGACTAAGAAAGAAAACGGCAAACTGGACGGAAGAGAGAGACCATTCTTAATGAGGTGTTGGAAGTGAAACCTTAAGGAGTAAGGAAAAATATTCGGTTGATAGGTGAGTTGAAAGGGAAAGAGAGCTACCAAGAAATGAATAATATTGCGGAATGCATAGGTACGCGGAGTACCAGGTTTAATTATTAATGAACATGGAGTCATGGAACTATGTACAGACAATCTATGTTAGATATACGTGGGTAAAGCCTTTTTAGCTCCTCCGTCGACTTTCGCTCACTCCACCCTACTATCATGCAGGTTCTGGTTACCTCTTCTTCTTCTGTCCCTTTTTCTTTCTTCCAACGCATTCCATTCCCGTTTTATTACTCCCTGCTTGCAGTGGCGGATTTACGCCTCATTAACGCTCCTGTCGCTAAACATTTTGGGGCCCCTGTCGCTAAACATTTGGGCCACTGGCGCTAAGCAGTCGGGGGCCCTACAATCTAAATATATAGTGAAACCGCTCCTAACGGCTATCCTCCTTTGTGGCGCCTCTTAATGATCGTTTTTCTATGGAATCATATAGAGGTTCCGCTGATTTCTAAATTGAGACATTTTATATTTCTGAGATTATATACACGAACATTTTTTCGGGGCCCCTTACTTCACGGGGCCCCTGGCGCGCACCATATGCGAACACCCTTAAATCCGCCACTGCCTGCACGTATTTGATTCTAGTTCCTATTTAGATCATCACTCATTCCACCTTCATATCTTAAACTCTTCACTTGTTTCTGCCTTGTATCACGCTCGTTATTCCGTCGTTATTTTTCATTTCTCACGATTCCATTGCCCTTTCCTTGTCCCTTTCTCGCCCATTCTTATCCCCTTCCTTCCTCACTATTTTGTGATTAACAATTTATTGATTCCTCTTTCATTATTAATTTTTCCTCCCTGTCCATTTCTTTTTCTCATCCTTACCATGCTTTATTACAATCCGTTCTTCCTAACATCTCGCACCATGTTCCACCTTCATTATCATCTTCCTCCTCCACTATACGCTCCTCTTCTTCTCTACTTATTTCCAGCCTCTTCCTCATTTCCTCATGTTCTCTCTTCTTTTGTTTATTCTTTGTCTGCATATCAAACCTTACTGAACCCTTCCAATTCCTTTGTTCTCACATTCCTCGGCAGTTCCTTACCCGATCTTGATCCATCTCTCACCAAACCCATTTCCCTTTCGTTCATCCCTTGTTCCACTTTCGTTCCTTGTCCGTTCCTAACCAGGTTATTTTTCGTTCATCACCCGTTCCATTTTTGGTTCTGTCCGTTCCTTTTTCTTTCCTCATCTGTTCCTTTTTTCTTTCCTCGCCCGATCATTTTTCGTTCCTCTCCTTTCCTCATCTTTCATTCCTAATCCGTTCCTATTTTGTTCCAAACCGGGCCACATTCTTTCCTTATCCGGTTCAATATCGTTCCTCACCCGTTCCTCTTTTGTTTTTACCTCGTTCCTCACTGTTTCTCCAAGCTCGCCTTCACTTCCCACCCTTTCAATTTTAATTTCCCAACTAAGCTCCGTTCTCGCACCTCTTCTCCCTCTTCACGACCACTCCTCTAGATGGATTCGAGAAATCTCAGTAAGGGGTTGTAGAGAAGCATGAGAGAGAGCTCCCGGGAAATTTCCATACGGTCTCCTTCCATGAAACTCGGCTCCACTTTAAGTGTCCTCTCCTCTTCCTCGCATACTCTCCCTCTTCCACCCCCCTCCCCCACACACTGCCTCCATGCCCCTACACTGATTCCAACCTCTCGCCTTATAGGACGGCAGCTTCCGCCACTCACGCGTTTTCATGGGGGCGGAAGATGTGGGCGCCTTATATATATTTTTTCTATGCTCACGGAAGAATAAAAACCGCGACTCCCTCATGTCTGAATTCTCTCCTGCTCTTCCTACCGTCTCGTTTTATATTTTCTTCGGGGTCGTCGAAGAAAAAAAATTACGCTTCGAAAATCTTATGTAGTAAAATCGTCGGCTTGAAGAATATAAAGAATACGAGAAATAACTTTTTTGATAGTGTAATTTTTATGGTGTCGAAACTAGCAGCAATTTCACAGACAAGAAATTCAGCGTAGTGACAGTAGTTTTTTGTAACGACTTATCCGCCCCTTTCATTTCATGGACGTTTGGTTGCTAGGAAAATCTTCGTTCAGTCATTTGGACAGTACCCCAAGTTTCTAACCGAGCCATAGGCAAATACGTTTAAATTCTTTGTTGATATTCTTTAAAACCAATATAAATACTCTTTCCCATAACTGAACGTTTCATAAAATAAATAAAGCTACAGTTACAGCTGATTGTCTAATTCGAAAAATACCAACATACAAAATTAAATGTCATCACAGAAAATTATAAATACGAACAATGAAAGTCATTCGGCCAGAAAAATAAATCAAATTATATTGCACAAAAAGTTATTCCGTGATTTCTCCCACCTAATTTTAATTTTTATAGATAAAATTCATTATGTACATATAAAAATTCTGTATTTTAGTGGATGCTTCTATTAGCACACACAACTTGGATCATAATTCATTACAATATTCACATAACAAAAATATAAATTAAACTGCTAAATATGAATGGTGCAAAATAATGGAAGGATATTAAATATATTGAATGAAAACTATTTTAAATGGAAAAATGAGCAGTAGAGAATTATTTCGTGCATTGTTGCATTAGATTTGCCATGGCTTACATATGATTTTTTGCAATGAGAGTTTTCATAACCGTTTCGTAAACATTTCAAGTACCGCTAAAAAAATCCTAATGAAGTTTACAGGGAATATTTTTTCATATATAGTTGAAAGAGAATATAATTCCATCAGACCCCCAGTTCCGATCCGCTAACACTAAATATTCTCTGAGGACGGTCTTTGCAATAATCAATAAGGCTCAAATAAGTATCAGAATTTATTACGTCTTGTAAAAGAAACAACTGAAGAGCTGTGATCAATATCTATTTAGGAAGAGGTAAACCGTGGGCGTGGAGAGTAATCTCAATTATTAGAATTTAATGTCGCATCCAGAAAATGACTAATCGTTATAATCGTGCGACTGTCGTTAGTACTGCTGAGGTCCGATTTTGACGCCCCGACTTCCTTCGTGATGATGGCCCATTTAGGCTGTTGGAGACCAGTGAATAGTAATTGCAAATGTAGAGAGAGGGAAAGAGAAATGGATAGAGAGACAGAGAGGATGGTAGAGGGAGAAAGAGGGAAGGAAGTAAATAAAGGTACGTGGAAATTCATCATTTGGTAGCGCCTTTTGAAATAATTTTCCCGATAAAATAGGAACAAAATGCGATCAGCGGACGCTAAGATTTAATTAGGAACAACAGTCATGTAAAACATACACACGAGTACACCAAGATTTTTTTAATACCTTTTCATGATACATAGCCTTAGTAACCAAGGTCTTAAAGTGAGCGCTGCTCGTTATTTACAACTAGATTGCTTCTCCGACTGTACAAAACATTGTATCCTGACATGTATTACAGTTTCGAGCAAGATGGCAGGTCTTCTCATCTAAAAAAAAATAACTAAAATGTATTTGAAGCACCAAATCACATTAAAGCCGACGAATGGCGAAAATATTCTCCGAACTTCAATCGACTTGGTTATTTTGTCTGAAATTAGTTCCAAGAAAAAATGTACGAGGATCGCCGGTAGCCATTTTGCAACATAGCACAGAAAATCTTTGGAAAAAAGTACCACGTTATCAAATTCAAGCTGCCATTCCGCATTAAAAAAACTAATGATATAAATGAAAATGGTCATATATCGGATAGGTTTCAGTAGCGTCTGTTTCGTCTCCGTAAAATTTAATATGACGATTCGGAACTTCGTTGTTTTGAATCTACAGTTTAAGCTACTGACACTTCTCAAGAATAAGTAGTTAAGCATAAAAAATGAAACGTACTTATCTATCTCTGTTAGCCATGAAACGGTTATGAAAAACCAGACACGCATTTAGGCTACAATGCTGCAGAATTCAATGGTGGTTCACCGAAAGTAGATTCTTTAGAATTTATTTAGATATTTATAACTTTGTTATTATTATTCCACGCAACCCGATTTAGTCACCCATATATATATATATATATATATATATATATATATATATCTCCGGGCGGGGACTGCCTTGAGGAAAACATTTGTCGAAAGTAAATTACGAATAGGGACTTGGAACGTAAGAACTATGAGAAAGGCAGGAAAGCTAGAGAACTTGAAAGAAGAAATGAGAAGAAATAGAGTTGACATTATAGGGCTAAGCGAAACTAGATGGGAGGGAGAAGGACAGTTCGACTCGGAAGAATTCACGGTAGTTTATTCTGGAAGAAATAGTGGGGAAAGGGGAGTAGCTCTGGTACTTAGGAATGATATGATGAAAAGCGTGACAAAGATAATAGCAACGAACGATAGACTGATGGCAATAAAGCTAAAAGCAGTCCCAGTGGACATGCTGATAATCCAGGTATATATGCCAACGTCAGCTCATGACGATGAAGAAATAGATGAGATCTATGAGCAAATTAATGAAATTTACGAAGAAGACGGAAGAGGAAAGGTAAACTGCATAATAATGGGAGATTGGAACAGCATAGTCGGAGAAGGACAGGAAGAAAATGTTGTCGGGCAATACGGACTTGGAAAGAGAAATCGAGGAGGGGAGAAACTCGTAGAATTCTGCATCAATAATGACCTTGTAGTGACTAATACATGGTTCAAAAACCATAAACGAAGGTTATACACATGGAAAAGCCCAGGAGATAGAATGAGATGCCAAATAGATTACATCCTTATAAAACAAAGATTCAGGAACAGCATAAAGAATGCCAAGGCATTGCAAGGAGCGGACATTGATTCAGATCACAGCCTTCTAATAGTTGACGTGAGTACAAAGCTCAAACAAATAAGAAAAACGAGAAGAGAAAGACAGACCTGGGACCTAGAAAAACTGAAAGAAAGGCAGGATGTAGTCAGCATGAAGTTGGAAGATAACCTAAGGAAGTTGGAAAACAAACCGAAGACCGTTGATATAGAATGGGATGAAATTAAAACCAGTATCAAGGATACCTTGGATAAAGAGATTGGAAAACAAGAGAAGAAAATCAGAAAACCATGGATCACGAAGGAAATGCTGGAGAAAATGGATGAGAGACGAAAATGGAAAAACGTTAACAGTGAAGAAGGTAGAGCCAACTATAGGCGTATAAACAATGAGTTGAGAAGGGTAACAGATAAAGCTAGAGAAAACTGGATAAAAGGAAAATGTGATGAAATAGAACAAATGGAGAAGTTAGGACGGTACGATATGATGTACGCTAGGGCACTGGAATTAGAAGATAAGAAGGACGAGGAACTAGAGATGCTATAGGAGTAGTTAGAATCATATCAGAAAGGGCAATAGAATACAGTCAAGATATCTGCGCATGTTTCGTAGACTGGCAGAAGGCCTTTGATAGAGTAAATTGGGTAAAGTTGATGAAGATATTAAAGGATATAGGTGTAGACTGGAAAGACAGGAGACTGATTAGGAATCTATATGAGAATCAAGTTGTAAAGGTCAGGTTTGAGAATGTGGACACCTGCGGAATAAATATCGGTAGAGGAGTAAGACAAGGCTGCTGCCTATCGCCAACCCTATTCAATATATATGGAGAAAGTCTAATGCAAGAAGCTTTAGAAGGCACAGGGGATTTCAAAACTGGAGGAAGAATTATAAGAACAGTAAAATACGCAGATGATCAAGTACTTCTAGCAAGAAAGGAAGAGGAGCTACAAAAAATGATAAATAGACTAGTGATAACAGGTAGAAAATACGGTATGGAAATAAATACAGAAAAATCCAAGGTCATTCGAATATCGGGTAAAGAAGAGAATCTGAACATAACTATTGGGGGAAAGCCATTAGAACAAGTTTCAGAATATAAATACCTTGGAAGTATCATAACACGAGAGGCAAAATGTACGGATGAGATCAAAACTAGAATAGGAAAAGCAAAAGCGGCTTTCAGGAGAAAGAAACAACTACTTACAGGGAATATAAGGGAAGATATCCGCAAGAAGTTGATAAAATGCTACGTATGGAGTATAGCATTGTATGGGGCAGAAACATGGACGCTAAGGAAAAATGACATCAAATACTTGGAAAGCTTTGAAATGTGGACTTGGAGGAGAATGCTGAAGATAAAATGGACAGATAGGATGAAAAACGATGAAGTGCTACGAAGAATAGGAGAGAAGCGAATGATTATACAGACTATCAGAAAGAGGAAGGCTAACTGGGTTGGACATTACATGAGGAGAGAGAGTATGATTAAAGATGTGTTAGAAGGAAAACTAGATGGGAAAAGGGAAAGAGGTAGGAAAAGGTATCAGCTGATAGACGATTTGAAAGGGAAAGAGAGTTATCAAGATATGAAGAGGACAGCGGAAAATAGGAGTATATGGAGAACCAGGTTTAACCATGAATAATCACGGACCTGTCTACGGACAGACTACCTATGATGATGATGATGATATATATATATATATATATATATATATATATATATATATATATATATATATATATATATATATATATCCTTATGTGTGTGTGTATATATATATATATGTATATATATATATATACATACATATACATATGCTCAATTAACTGTTTTATACAACACATACACGCCGAAAAGCGACAGAGATAATGGAACAAAATTATCGGGTTACACTTCGATACCGCAAATGAGGAGATGAAAGCTGCAAGAAAAGCTTCCCGCGATAAACAAACAAGTGGTGGAAACGGAAAACGACGCCGGATGAAGTCGTTCAAGGTGCGAGTTGAGAGATAGCGAAAATAAACCGAGAGAGAGGGAGGGAGAGACATAGAAAGAGAGGAAGAGACAAGATTCCAGAATAAAAGGTAAGGTGAGACAGTCGTGAGATAGGAAGAAGAGGGCGTGAGTGGTATGAAGAGAGTTAGGGGATGGTGCTGGAGCGGGTCGAGTAGAGTTTCCTGATAGCACATCAGATGATGGTGTGGATTCGAGCACCGGAGGGGCGTCTCTGTGTCTCTCTCTATCGCTCTGGGTGTTTGTGGACACGAGTTCAGAATGTTGTAGTGGATTCTATTGAGACAGAGAGAGAGAGAGAGAGCTGATGAAAGGAAGAGGCGGGATGGTGAGAAGAAATAGACGTTTGGAGGGAAAATAAGTACGCTTGATAGAAGAGTAAAATAGGATTGAGAAGTCAGAGTCACAAGAAAAGTGAAGGGGAATAAAAATTAGATAACGTAATTGTTATTATAACGTAAACGAGTATAACATTAGAATGAAAAATTCACAAAGTAGCCCACTGAATGAGAATCAAAAAACCTCTAAAAAGAGCATTTGCTGGAGATTCTCTCCCCCTGTTTTCCATTCTATTGCCTGTACATGCAACAAAAACTTCAAAATAAAAAAACAGACCAATAAAGGCTGCCAAAAAGTGTATAAAATAATAAAGTAAATAAGGGATAAATAATACTTGCACGATAAAAGGAATGAATTTAGTATGGAATTGTTGAGTTCGCCTTGTGGCTAAAATCAAATTGCTACAGTATGATTTTCTATATACCATAAAATGATTAAAAAAACCAAAGGCGCATTGCGCCTACAAATCAGACACCATCAATGGTGATTCAGTGATATTCTCGAAATCTATTATTCATGAATCATTTGCAGCCGAAATTCATCTTTGGTTTTTCTTATACCTATTTCTAAGATTATTGGAGAGACCTGTTTTGTCAAAAAGACTTAAGACGCACAAAAATTAAACACGAAAAGAGAAATAAAAAATGAAATAACGAAAACGAAGAAAGTGTAACCCAGGAGAAAGAAACGAAAGACAAAATTGGAAGATCGAATGCGAAAGGAGATAAAAATAAAATCAAATGGGAATGAAATCAAAGCAAATGAGACACGTAGGAGACAGATTGGAGAGAAAGAGCGAGAGCGATAGAGAAAACATCAGAGAGAAAGAGAGAGATAGATGAAATGAAATGGGAGAGCGAAGGTAAAAGGAAGGAGTTGGACGGAGGAACCAGTCGTAGTGAGCTGATGGAGAGAGAGAGAGAGAGAGAGAGAGAGAGGTGAGTGAGGTAAGGAGAAGGAAAGGCAAAGTAGAACTCAATGGGAGCTCAATCGATTCCAACCCTCAACACGGCACACTCCGAGGTATAGCGTTTTATAGAACCTCAACACACCCTCTCTCTCTCTCTCTCTCCTCTCTCTCTATTTCTATTTCACTGCAAACTCCCTCCATCTCTCCCTTCCGCTTACTCCTTCCCAAATTATACTTTCTTCCACTATCCCTCTCTTTATCTCTCTCCGGCTCTACCTCCCTTTAGATTTTCCGCACTTCAATTTCTTTCATTTGCAGCCTCCATTATCCTTCCCTACCATCATCCCCCTTCTCCTTCCCACGCCACTTCCTCTATCTCACCTTCTCATCATCCTCCCACGCTCTACCTCGCTCCCTCCTCAATACCCTTTCTCTCATATAATTTCATTTATTTCTTTCCCCCCTCTATCTACCTATTATTCCTCTCACTATCCATCTCTCTCCATCGTCCCTCCTCATCTGTTTTTCTCCATCTCTCTCCCTCTATTAACCCCAATCCATTTCTCTCCATTCCTCTCTCCCCATCAATTCTATTCTCCCTCTATTTATCTCCTTTTCTCTCTTCCTCCATTTCCATCCTTCCTTTCTCTGTCACCCCATCTCTGTCTCCTTCTCCCATCTATTTCTCCCACACCCTCTCCCTCACTACCACCCCTTATCTCTGTCTTCACTTCTCTTTTCATTTTTGTATATTTTTATATACTGTTTATTGTAATACCTTTTTTAAAATATCCATGTTATTGACGAAAGGTTAAATGTAAGAATGGACCTTATTGTCCAAATTTCGTTCAAATAAAGACGCTTATCTATCTATCTAACTCTTCCTCCAATTCTCCGACTCCTTTTCTCTCCTATCCTATCTCACTCTCATTTTCTCTCCCCTCTACTCTCTCCTTATCCCTCCCACCCCCTCTCCACCGTCTACTGCGTTCCATTCCTCTTCTCATATCCTTGGCAGCATCTGCAGTCCCTTTATGTGTGAAGTGAGAGTGTGTGTAAGAGAGAGAGAGAGAGAGAAAGAGAGAGAGAGAGAGAAAGAGAGAGAGAGGGAGAGAGAGACGAGCTTGGAGGAGTTCGGAGTGAGATGGGTTTCGCACTAGTATCGAGCGTGTAAGACTCTTCCTTACTCTCTCTCGAACCTCCCATCTCTTCCTCTACCCTTCACCCATTTAATCCCTCTCTCTCTCCCAATCGTTTCAATGGTCTACTTCCGAAACCGTCCTTAGTATCGAAACCAAAACAGCCAGGGTGAGTGGTAGAGGAGGTGCGGAGAGGAGAGAGGGAGATTGGGGCTCTCTATCCTTGGAATCACCTCTATTTGTATAAGACAAGGAACCACCTATTTACTCCAATATATCGTTGGAATGTTATTTATCAGCGCGAATTATATTAAAGGGCCATTATAATGTATTTAACACCAGATATTGAAAAGAATTCAAGCACGGCTTTTCATACTTGAGACCTATATTGAGTTTGCTAAGAATATATGTAGTGTTGATTTTCAGGCGATATTACCGGAGTAGTAACCTCACCGCGTCAACTTAATTGCCACTGCTATCTATGGATGCTGCCATCGCATACGGTCTCGTTGATATGACGAGGTTTCCTGCCTATATATTGAGGACTAGATTACAAATTTGTCTGCATTCACTTGAACGGCTCTATTTCATAAGGCCAAATTACTTGCAATTTTTTTAAATCCGTAAAAACGGATCAACACAGGCTTTTAAAGAGATGATGAAACACACAAGTTACTTAGTTTTTTTCATAAAATAAATTTTATTCAAAAGTTATTCTTTTTGTGCCTTTATAATTTATATATTCGGATGCTACCTTACGATAAAATTAATTTAATGTAAAAAATCATCGATATTGGACAATATCATTTCTCAAAATTTGTTTTTAAACTGTTTCTAGCTTTGATAATCACGGCACACATATAAAAACAAAATTTGTTTTTAATATAGAAATCTTAGCGATAATTTAATTCACGTACATCAAATTTCTTTTCATCGTTGCGCGACGAATGTTTCGTTAATTAAAGCAACATAACTCATTATTAATGCAGATTCCTTTATCCAGGTACTCCTAATTAACTAGCCATATGGTTTAAATTGAGACTTGGATATTGTCGTGCGCATTCACAGAACCATTAAGCTGTATTAAATGAGTAGCCATTATATTTTCAGCCATGAAAGATTTATTAAGATCTCGGCGAGCTATTTTTTTCCGTTTTAGAGCCTATGCCACGCTACAAATCATTTTAATTACATTGGAACTCAACGTAAAAAGGAAGGCAACAATTTAAAAGCGATTTCATTTTTTTGGTCACTTATCCCGATAGAGTTTAAGGGATTGGGAAGCGCCTAAGAAATTTCATAAATGGAAATGTCAATTTTTATCGACATTACAGGGTAATACATTTTAACCGTTAAAGTTTCAGGTCTTGAATCTGATATTATTTTCATAATATACAAAGGTACTTCAAGAAATATTAACTCCAAAATTCATCAAGCTGAATCCTTTTAATTACGTCAATGATACGATTGATAAAATATATTTGAAACTTCTATCAGGCGGCCACCGACAGTTCCGAAGTGAAATGGTCGCTTAGAGTGGTGGTTGCTATATACAGAGAAAAAATTACATCGCTCTTACGGAGGCCGTACGGAGAAAAAATCCTCATTTAAGAGGGGAGGTCACCAAGGGATTTCACCGTTCTTTATACATTTTAAATTTTATCCCTGAAATATGCACCTTCTCGACCTCGCTTTCACGCGAACCCAAAAAAATGCCCCTCCTGCTGTCCGCAGGACTGTTGTAACAGTGTATTCATTATTTAAAAACCTCCACATTCAAACTGGCCATTCGAGGAGACCCACTCACTCTCCCTCTTTTCCTACAAGAGGTTTCGCATTAGCCCTCATGAAAAGCTCTCCGAGTCACGTCCCTTGAAAATCTTCCAATTGTCTTCCTTGTCCTCGGCTGTCTTCCACCCACGCATCGCTTCCTCCCCTCCCCGTTTTCCTCCTGCCGTATCTCTAATTTCCTCTCATTCTCCCTCCTCCCTCCTTTCACTTCATTCGCCAACTTTCACTTTCCCTTTTCCATTATGGCATATAACATTCCGTAACTCTCTTTCTCTCTATACAATTTAATTCTCACGTTTCAATATAGGATTCACTCGTTCTTTGGGAGAAATGGGGAGAGAGAGTATGAGGAAGAGAGGGGAAGAGGGAGAGAGGAGAAGAGGGAGAGAAGAGGATGAGAAAGGAGAGAGAATTGGCCTCGGCTGTTGAGTGAGGGTTTTCGCCTTTTGTCTTTTCGCCTCAACCCCTTTAACTCCCTCCCCCTCAACCCTCTTTACCCTCAAACTACCCTCCAAAGAGTGAATACCGTAATTACAGGGGTGAGAATTAAATGGGACGAATGAACGGGTAGGGGTGTAGGGTTTGAAGGTGGAACAAGTTTAGGGGTTTTAAAGGCTTAAATGGAGCGGACGACCGGATAGTGGGATTGGGGGGGGGGGGAATGAGGGGGTGGAGGACGGGGGAGGGGAGGGTGTGTGTGTGAGAGAGAGAGGTTTACGACAACTTTTGTGAAGCTATGAATGAAGATTAAAAAATATGCTCCCGTCTGACGAGCGAAGTGGAGTTTTTTCTATTCGCGGGAAGTCATTTGTAAGTTTTGTTCGATTCAGAGGGAGAAAGTCTTTATATGTATATGCAAAAACCATTCCACAGGATTGAACATGTAAGTGGAATGACAGCGATTCGAAACGGAGTTTTATCATTTTGTCCGAATCGTAATTGGCATAAATTTCTCTTTCACGTAATATATTTACATAGAACTCTCTCCTCTTCAACGTAACGCGCGAACTGGACTCATATATTTCGACTTTACTGATCTCGACTAAAGGTTTGCTGCTCTTGAACGTTCCTCCCATATGGTTGCAGAAATAAAAACCACTTGTGTAAAACGCCGATAAATAATAGGTTATAAATAATAAAGATAATGAAGAGAAAACGGGAACTCAATTTCATATTATAAATATTAAAAGTTCTTCAACGGTGGGGTTTGATACATCTGCCACCGATCCAACTGCGACTTATTCAAGTTATGGCTCTCCAATAGCCATAACAAGGTTGGAAAAACAAATGCTAGTTTCGGCTTCAAAACAAACGTTACCAATCGTGATCCACCGATAGTAGATTCTAAAGTAGTGTTAGATTATAAAATTACAAACCATTTGAAAAGCAATTGGAGCGAATTACTGTCCATGTGCCACTAATTTTTGAGTCGATTGAGAGCAAATAAAAATAGAAAAAATCCAATTTTTGTTCTCTTAATATCTTAAAACTTGTATTAGTGTTGATACCCTAGATTTTGAAAGCGTAAGATTAATGGAAAAATAAATAAAAATTAATGTTAGAGTATAAATATGAGGCGAAAAACATTTATCTGCCACCCATGCAGCACTTTGGAAACTGGAGGAACTAATCTTGGGGATTTATCCCTCGTCAACTTTCCCTGCTAAGGACAGTTATCACCAAAGGGTATTAAACATGTCGTGAAGTCCATCTTTCAAGGCAGACGATGGAAAGCTTCTACTCACAGCAGATGTTCCTTAAAATCACTTCGATTTATTTTTTTATGTCTTCCTTTATGGCGCTTGAATTGTGGGTGAACCAATCCGAAGAAGAGATAAGCTTCCGATTTGGAAAGTCGTTGCTGTTAAATTCGTAGATGGAACTATGCTGTTATTTTATAGCAAATCCCATATTTCTATATGGATTGACATTTTTATAGAGATCTTTTACGGGAGAAGTTTTCCTTTTCCACTATTGTTTGAGTTTTATAGTGAAATCTATTGGGCAATTTAAGTTTCTTTGGAGAATACCAGAGTCGTGAAATTCTTACTCGTTCCTTATTCATGTAATATAAAGGACATAGAAGGTAGAATGTTAGGAAAGAGGAAAAGAGGGTGGAAGAGGAGAGGTATATATAGTGTGAACGCACCTTTAGAGTTAATTATTGTTGATAAGATGGATGTATTTGTGCCCGAGTGACACCAAGCAGCCTGCAAATGATTTACGTCCCTTTAGTATCTCCAATAAAATCATTCGACTCGAAGTGCCGTTACCTGAACTAATCCAATACGGTAATTTTCAAAACAATGATTTTCTCTTACACAGTGTATGGGAAGCGGAAGATGAGAAATGAAAGATATGTAGATACAAGGAGGAAATTCCCGGGAAAAAATTAAGCAAGGAAGAGGAAAATACCGCGAAGGGAGGATATATATAGGGTGTGGAAGAGGTGGAGGGAGCCGAGTGTCTGTATTTTCTGGCGAATCAGCCTCTTGGGCTATTATCGCCGGAGAGAGACGAGTTTGGGGCATGGAGAAGGAGACGGGTTTTGAACATGGCGAATGAAGAGGTGAAAAGAGAGGAGGATAGTAGAGAGAAAGTGTAAGGTGGAGGGAGAGGTGAAAAAGAAGGAAGTGGGGATGTAGGAAGGGGAAGTAGAGGCAGGAGTGGGTGGATAAAGGAGGAAGGGGAGGGGGGAGGGATTGATTGATTGATGTGGTTTTTATTTGGGGCGAGATTGTGACTAAGAAGCCCCATCTTCCACCTAACCACTCGTCATAAACCATATATAATAATACATAGAACATTAGCAATGTAAATACAAGTAACAATAAAAATACAAGTATTGGAAAATAAAATATGTGATTTTGTGGGAAAAAATTTGGACTGCTGAATAATGAAATCCATGTAAAAAGCCCACTGCAAGAAAACACCCACACAAGAAGAGCGGGTTGAAAAACCTGCGAAACATACTGATATTCACTCAAGACATCAATAAATGAAATTTAGAACAAAAGATAAATAAAAGAAAATCATAAAGAAAACAATGTGGCACAACACGAATAGATCATTGATAAAATTAAATTATAAAAATGACAAAATGATGAGAGAGGAAGGAAAGAAGATGGAGGTTGGAAGAAGGGTAAGTATGGAGGGAGGAATGAAGGGAGAAAGAATGGGAAACGATGGAGGGATAAAGGAGAACCTGAGTAATAAAGAAGCAGTGAAGAAAGAAATGGAAGGGAGGGTGAGAAAGGGTTGGACGGATGAGGAAGAGGATGGAGAATGAGAGTTAGAGGGAGGGTGAAGGAGGAATGGAGGTAGGTATATAAGGAGGAATGGAAATGGGAATGGAAGAAGGAATGGCGGGAGGAACGAAAGGAGCAATGGAGTGAGGAATGAGGGAAGAAATTTGTGGGTGGATCAGGAGGAATTGGAGGATATATGGAGTGAGGAATGAGAGGAGAAATAGAGGTAGGAATGGGATGAGGAATGGAGGGAGGAGTATGAGGAGGAATAGATGCAGGAATGGGAGGAGGAATAGATGTAGGAATGGGAGGAGGAATGGAGTGAGGAATAGAGGTAGAATATGAGGAGGAATGGAGTGCGGAATGGGAGGAATAGAGGTAGGAATGGGAAGAGGAAGGGAGTAAGGAATGGAAGGAGAAATGAAGAATGAAGAAAATAACGGAATGAGGACTGGAGGGAGAAATAAAGGGAAGAACGGCGGGTGCAATGAAGGGAGGAAATGCGGTAGAAGGGAGGGAGAAATGGAGGTAAAAGAGAGAAGAATGGGAAAGGATGGCGACATTCAGGCAAGAGTGGCTGGATAGAGGAGTGATGGAGGGAGGAGGAAGTGGTGGGTGGGAGACAGGATGGAAAGAGCTAGACGTCCGCAGCAAATCATTCCACGTCGTACCTCGAGGGAACAAACGCAAGAGGACCGAGGAGACAAATCACTCTTCTAATCGCATTCCGTTGGCGATGGACCATTGCTGGATCATTCTTCCTCTCCACCCCCTCTGTCCAATCCTTTTATTTTCACCCGCTTTCACCCCTTTCCGTACCCCTCCTCCGTGACTCCACAGGATTCTCTACCCTTATCCCGTGCAACGAATACCACCACCCCTCTATACCAACACACAGATAAAAACTACCACAGGCGAAAACACACGAATCTAATTTCAAGTCCTATGAAATGAACGAAAGCAAGCTGTGGATAGGCGAAAATGGAAGGGGGAAAAGGCTGCAGGCGTATAGAGGACGGTTTTATTTTTTCCCTCGAAGTTTGTGTATCTCCATTTGTCCAGCGATTTGAAGCCGTAAAAACTGTACGAGGAGTTATTCCCTGAATTTGCTGACGGGAGAAAGTTTTCGAACGCAGATGCTGGTGATGGGCAAATAGATATCGCATCCCTTCTCGTACTCTCAAAAGTAGGAATATAAGCTCGTCTAGCGAGAAATCACTGTCGGTTATAATGAGAATGTGTTTTTTCCTTTCGATAAATTTACGGTGAATACATTTATGTGTAATAATTATGTGATTATGACGGAATGTTGATGCATTTCAGATATGGCACAGGCATTTATAGATTAATTAAAACGAACAAGATGAACACGCAATATCCTTTTCAACCGTTGTAAAAACATCTGAGATGTGAATACATCACTTCTTTGTACTAAACATACGTTCAAAGCAGTAATTCCAAAATTTACATCAACAGATAAGAATTATTCAATAAAATTTATTTTCTAATGCAATACTGGATATTGCCATTCACTCTGGGTTATTTTCACTTAAAAATTAATAAAATGACGATGAAGGTCAACATATTATAATAAAAATGTACTATGTACTACAAAGAAAAATCCACGTGAATGACAATAATATAAACAAGTAGTAATGCACGTTAGAAGGGTAGCGTATATTGGATACGCATTTCATGAGATTTAGGATTAAAAATTCCGGTTTTGTTTCCGATATGTTGGCACTCATGATAAAGCGATATAGTAATAATAATAATATTTTTTCCTATAAAAATTGTATAAAATACATAATATTCTTCGGGAGTAGTCAGTAAAATCTACATAAAAATATAAACACATAAGAATATAAAGACAGCTAAGAAATATAAAATTAAAGGAACAAACTGAACATTAAACAATTAAATTATTAATATGATTGGAGTACGCCATCACCTCCCTAAATTCCTAAGATTTTCTAAAGAGCAAACTTTCTCAGTTCAGTAATGGGACTACTAAGTATTTTAATTTTTAGTTCCCGTGATGTGGCAGACCCTCACTGGGTGAAATTATCAAATTTGCCCGTTTAGCTTCGTATTCTAATGTGGACAGTACTGGTTGAGTGACATGGCCTAGGTATTGGATTGTATTTCAATAAAAGCCATAAAGAACGATACGAATATGGGACTGAAAACTCTACATAGACATTTTTTCAAAAAACGTTACATTAAAATATACAGCAGTCGAAAAGGTGTAATTTCCTTGTATGAATATTTTATAGCAAAAATTCCACTTTCTTTTTACGGTTGTTTGGTACGTCATGATATACTAAAAAATAAAAGCAAAGTTCCAAACTGAATACACAGTAACAGGCTGATTGTTATACGGACAAAATTTAATAGGTGTTCTTTTTAGAAATACACCTGCCACAGAGTCATTTATAGCAGAGATGAAGGAAAAGATAAGTATGGCTGTGGTAAAAGGAAGTTAGAAGATTTTCAAATAATTTTACGGAAATTTCATTTCTTGAAAATGCGGAGGGTAAAAGATAATCGTATTCTTTATTTTTAGAAAATTCTATTTTGAGATGTGTAAGCCTTGGAGATAATTCGTGGGGAAACTTGTGCCACCTCTTAATTAAATGATATGCTTAATTTTTTCCCTTGATTAATGCCTATAAAAGAGCTCAATTTTTGCAATTCTATCATATTACCGTTGAAATAATACTTTAAATGCATCATAATTTTTAATCAACTACATTTTTGCTTGTATACAAAATTTTAACTCAGTCTCTTCTTGTTCTTCACCGGAAATGGCGAAAAAATATGAAACTGATTCCAAAGAATTCATCGCTACTAAATGAAGTTTTCCAGAACTCAATTAAAGAAATGCTTCAAAGTTTTCTGCAACATTCCTTCTCGAAAGGTCTGATCCGATCAAAATAAAATGAGAAAAATATTTTTTGCTATCAGATACCCAATCTCAATTTTAAAAGTTTTGTTAACCTATTGAATTGAATCCAGTAATTCCACGAGATAATTCATGGAGACATAACGTTCTAATGTAGTTTCGTATTTCAAGAAATGCTATACTTCGACCAAAATTATTTTGGTCCCAAGATGATTGAAACGGTATCATCTGCTGTGAACCCCATAAAGTTGTGCTTAATAAATCTCTCATTTTAAAAATGCATATGCGCCTGGTGATTCGGTAATGAAAATATGAGGAATGAATTCCAGAACAAATTACATTGACAGCTTCTATCTTTTTTACAAAACATATCTTAAATAAATATCATTGTGGCCAGCCAATTTAAGATTAAAAATAAATATTATTTTGAACTGCCAAAAGGCAACACA
Organism: Tanypteryx hageni; assembly: GCA_028673005.1. Lineage (NCBI taxonomy): Eukaryota > Metazoa > Arthropoda > Insecta > Odonata > Petaluridae > Tanypteryx > Tanypteryx hageni. The sequence continues at coordinate 127,711,848 of CM054114.1, forward strand.
AAATTTAAGAATAAAAGATATTTAAAAATCAACTCTCGCAGAATCAGACGCCGGTATCTGAATTTTGATTTAAAATAACCAAAGTTCCATTCAATTTTCTAGTATTACCATAATTAATTTTTAAAATTTGACAAATCTGCAATGAAAAACGTCACTTATATACTTTCACTAGCTGAAATTTCCCGGCGTTGCTCGGGTTTTTAAGTTAAGACAAAAAATATCGAGGAAGTTTTAAAAATAAGATCAAGTTATGAACCCAGGCTAATTTTTATTATAGTGCCTAATGTTATGCAATATTTCTTGTCCTCCCATCTTTTTCCTGCATCATTTATCGATAAATTTGGCGACTGTATTTTTATCAAACAACCATAATAAACAATTAATGGAATCACTTTTAAAATATAGTTATTTCAATCGAAATGTTTTCCAGAGTAAGAAACTGCATCATATTATGTGCTCATGAATCTCAAAAACATTAGAAACTTGGACAGGAATTACAAGATCTAGAGATGCAAGCGGTGCAAACACATTTGAAGATATATTCAAATTTAACTTTACCATACGTTATCCCATGCAAATAAACCTTGCAGTTGCTGACCTTCATGGTAATGTGAGAGAAAGCTAACTACCGAAAAATATTTAATCTAAACAACCAGTCGATTTATCGACGGGAAACTGCTAGTATGTTCTTTAATAGATGTTGAACTCGCTTATAAGATAACAACCTACACCAAAAATGAATCCTGCAAAAAATGATAACAGAAGTATACTTCATGGGTAACCAAAACAATGCTGTCCAAAATAATTATAAAAGTAAATAATAAAACTGGAAATACTTTATTATTGCAAAACGTTTTAGACAATAATGTCAAGCAATAAAGGCTGATTCTTCATCATTTTACCATTTTATAGGTAATATGCAAATATAAATCTTTAAAGTAAATATCAAAGCAAATATGAACGTAAAGAGCAGTGGTGTAGCGGAAAATGTGTGGCTCCACCCGTCAAAACAAAACTGAAGTCCCGGAAAAAAATTTAAGAGCATCACGAAAAAAATATGGGTCCCGCTTTGGCAATGGCCGCGCGGGAGTTGCGGAGGTATCCGCTACGCCACTGATAAAGATTAAATAAGTCAACAGATATGAACGTGCGTTGTCATGCGTATTTTAACTTAACAACAAAGGAATCTCGTAATAAACGAAAATAATTATTTAAATATTTTAAATAAAATATTTCGGTGTAAAAATTAGCACATTCGACTAATTTCAGTAGTTGTATTGTTTGTTATCTGCAGATATTCGGGATGTATGACTTTATTTTGCACAGACCAACAAACTCTTCAATATATATAATACATAAGTAGATTTAATTAACATTTACCGACTAATTTGGCGACTTATAATTTATTATCCAGTATTTAAAATAAAGAGTCGATGGAATCACTTTTAAAATATCGTTATTTCACTTGAATTAAGCTCCAGTGAAAGAAACTGCATGATATTATGTGGTCATGAATCTCAAATCATTAAAAACTTGGGCAGGAATTACAACCTCTAGGGATGCAATCGGTGGAAACTGGAAACACATTGGAAGATGTATTCAAATTTAGCTTACTCATACGTTATCCCATGCAAGGACTGATTTTTTGGGTCTAATTTGTCATGTGAATATTTTAAAGTCAAACCTTAGAAACAAAATGTGTTCGCACTTTAAAACCGAATTTGGCTATAAAAATGTGTTGGTATGACATGGAAAGTGTTATTATAGTCTAATAGGTATAATTGGCTTAATTGATGCATACAAATGTTCCGCTGAAAGGAAACCAAAATGTACATATATATATGTTAAAGGGAGGAGTTAACGATTAAAAATTTTGGTCTAAATTAAAGAATTATAGAAATTTTCTCATTGTACCTTCGGTGATATCTTTCACTTGATTCATTTTCAATGTTATAAAAAATATATTTCCCTGTTTATTAAGTATAGAGAATGTGCAGAATGCATAAAAATTTTTAGAGAATGAAAGCACTTAGAATTTCACATTAATTCAGTCTTCCGTTTACCTTTTGAAATAATTAGTCAGATTTCTAGTTTCTTTTAGGTGATTGTCCTTTGAATAACCTTAGCGTCTCTTTTCTCCCTATTTTAGTTTATATTAGGTATATATTATTTCTTTTAGTTAATATTACGTATTGTTTATAATGCTTGTCACGTAGATTTTTAATCCAACAATACGCTCATTCCCATTGTATTTAAATGGGAAAAAATTACAAGAGAAAAACATTTAAAAAAATAAAAATGTAGTTAAAATCGCTTTAAAAACCCATTTTGCTTTACATTTTATTGCGGTTAAATGGCACCTTCTTCTTGTCTCTACGTTCTGTAGTTGTTGCGTTATAAATGCACAAACATAAAAACAAATTCTTCAAAATATTTAAGGTAGAGATAGAGATTATACAAGGTTCAGTTATAATCGATAAAAAAACAAATTTAGAGTAATACATTTTATTAGATCTCAATGGACATGATTAATAAAAATAAGAAAACTGCGTAATGTGACGAGATTTGGGATAATTATTCTTTCTCGTTAGTCGATCGATCCTCATAAAAAAGCCACGAAACATTTCTGTCTAGACGCTGAGATGTCTTCCAATTAAAAAAAGTAGCCTAAACCCTTGACGCAACAGCAATTCCGAAATCATCCCAAATCCTACTCCGCGCATAAAATCACTCCCGACAGGTAAAAAATCCAATCTCCGACGCGGAGAACCGCAAACACGCCAAAAGATTGAAGTCCAGAAGCATGTCCTCTATCCTTCCCTCTCAAAAAGGAAAGAAGAAAATGAAATCCAAACACGAGAAAATGGGATAGGGGAAAGTTTTCCGAAGGAATAAAAAACAGAAAACGAGAGCAAAAAAAAAATAAAAAAAACAGCGATCTGCGCAAATCGCGAAGTCGCTGGCGGAATAAGCAGCCGGACAGCAAACAAACGGTAACCGTGGTGATGGGATGCCCGGGTCTCCACGCACACACTCACCCTCCCGCACACACATACGCACGAGCATGGACAAACAGGATCTCGGACTGAGGAATTCGAGTGCCTTGCAAACAAGAAACGATTCCTCGTTTTGGATTAGAGGAGGAATTTCGCGAGGAAGAAAGGGAAATTACAACGCGATGGGGAGGCGGTCGGGATGCAGGGGAGGCTGTAGGAGGTTGAAGGCGGAAGTTTTGGTCTCTAAATGTGATTAATTTCCTTAGAGAGAGTGACTGAAGTGAGCGAGTAGGAGGTAGGAGGAAGAGAAAAGAGGTTGAGAGGGACGGACTGGGAATTTCGATCTGTCCAGCTTGGGAGGAAATTGCTTCGGTCCCGTAGTAGGACGTTGTTCTCTAAACTCCCTTTCTACTTTTTCCTCCCCTCCCTTTCTCTCTCTCTTAGCCTATTACGTTTAATTGCGATGGATTTGCGATGCATTCGACCCCGGCCGCAATTACCGGGCCGGTGCGCGACGATTTAAACAGTCTGGTGTACATCGCAGCCGGATTATTTTTGGCTCTTCCGTTCGAGAAAACGCCAGGTGCTCCGAAATGCGACTTTCCGAGCATTTTATCCGAATACCTAAATGTATTAATGCTCTTGGTGCTCAAATAGATCACACACATTATGGCTCGCTCGCGTTAAAAATTATTACGTAAGTACTCGTCCTGCGAGGATACTATCCGATGTATTTTAATGTTCAAAAAGAATAATTAGACTTTCGGAATATTTTAATAATTGTTGGAAAAGCTAAAAATGTATCGATAGAAAAAACAAACAATTTAAATTATTTTAAATAATTCACTGATGATTTTAAGTGCAAAAATTACAGGAAAAGTTGGTCTGGTAGAATTGCTGCGTTATATTGGGATGGGTTGAATTGGTCTTAGGGAGTTTCTGCACGTCCCTTGGTTTGCGCTTAAGTTTTGGGTTGACAGTAGTGGAGGATTTAGGGGGGGTCGCACTTGGCGCACGCCAGGGACCCCGTGAAGTATGGGGCCCCGTGACGCTTGGAAGTGCTTTTCAACTTGGGTTACGCGGAACCCTAGGGTTCCTCGAAAGATTGGTGTTCCGTGTAGATCTGCGAAAATGGGGGAAAATGCAAGATTTCCTTACCACTCATTTACCCTAAATCTTGAATATCTCCCTTTCTTGAAGTAAGGGACCCCGATAAAATGTTTGTGATTATAATCTCAGAAATATCAAATGCCCCAATTAAAAATTCAGTGGATCCTCTCCACGATTTCATAGAAAAACGATCGTTAAGACGTCACATTAGCAGCGGTTTCATTGTATATTTAGATTGCAGAGCCCCTTACTGTTTAGCGCCAGGGGCCCCAGGAGGCATAAGTTCGCCACTGGTTGGCAGGTTGATATTTTCCATTTTATGTGCGAGTTTCTATCGTGGCTAGCGCCTCTTATCTAAGTTATTGGCTCAAATTCATCGCAAATTTTTAATGCCGGACCGATGGACACATAACATGTTTAAAACATTGCAATCCCCAACTAACAGGCGTATGAAGTTAGCTGTAGTTCAAAATAAAATAATACTAGTAGTTGGTGCTTGCATTCTGCAAGCATATCATCTCAACATAAAAAACATTCATTTTTAATATTTTATCATTACAAATATTTTTTAATTCTAAATATTTCACCTCCGGAGCGATATTCGTTTTTCCCTTATGTAAAAATAATAGATTAAAACAATCCCAAAACTTTGCAATTTTAAGAATTTTATAGTTTCTCCATTATGGGGTACTAATGCTACACATTTATGCCAAATTTTAAAGTTGTAGTAGTTCTAGAAGTGAGATAATATTTTTCTAATTGTTTAAATTTTTAACATTTTTAACGGCCGCCGCAAAATGTTTATGGAGAGATTCAAATGTTTATTTGTGCAAATGCACTACTCTATATAACATGAAAATTTCAGCTTCCTAACTCATCCCGTAATGTCAAAACAGATATCTATTTGTTTAAACTTTAAGAATTTTTAACTGCTAAACAAATTAAAATATCAAAATTTGTATAATCCCCATTTCGTTTTTTTACAAATTCTACCTATAAAAAATTTCAACTCCGTAGCACATGCGGAAATACATAAACCTTGAAATTTTGTTTAAACAACTGCGAATTTTTAGCGTCCGCATTGTTGCACTTATCAAGATTTTCGTTTTTTCTAGTCGGTTTTGCACAAAATCCAACCTAAAAAAATTTCGATTCTCCAGCTCATCTGGAAGTGCATAAACATTAGTATCCTCCTCCTCCTCTGTAAGGAACGTCTATATATAATGATAGACATTTAAAATTGCTCTGGGTCTATTCGGCCGAATGGCGAATAATCGAGGAATAAACATGCAAACGAAAGGAATTGCTTGGTCTCAATACATCAATTTCATTTTCAGTTATCACGTTTACAATAGATTTTAAAAATATTACGGAATGAAGAATAAGTTAAAATACGGCATGTAGGCGTTACGCGTGCCAACCTGAACAGCTTGCTGAATATGCAAAGATGGATAAAAACGTCCTGAAATTTTTAAAAATTAACAGATATACGTAGGCACTAATTATGTAATGACGTATGTATTTACTGTACGTTTAATTTTTATTCAATTATTCACCTCGTGTTAAATCATAATTATCTTTTAATGAATAAAAAAGAAAATTATTCCTTCGATATTTTACCGATATACACGACATCCCTAATTGAAAATCATTCCTGTGTTTGAGCTCTGCAAGTATGAGAAACAAAAGAGACTTCCCAGGTGATAACCGTTACGAGATATTGTCAAACTATGTTTCTCCGATCGAAATACGAATGTTGGTAAAATCAGATGGTTTGTTCGACTATAAAACAGACATCATCACTGGTGGTTCACCGGTTGTTCATTTAAGAAAACTGATCATGTTATAGAGTCTATAGATATATTCTCTTATAAATTTCAACATGGGTTGATTTATATCATCCAAGTAACTTACAATATTACTCTAAAATTCACTAATCCCAATGGCATATAAATTTTATTAAAAATACCTTGCGCTAGGCGAAATCTGAAAAGAAGCAATGAGACTTCGAAGAAATTATCGCATTAACAGCCACGCATTGGAATACGAGACGAACATGCGGATCCCGTGTTCTTTCGTTGTACTTAAAATCGTATTTATTATTAAACTTTTTCGGTTGATTTCTTTCTAAATTTATTTTAGGACATTAAAAACAACTTTGAAGTTTGTTCTATTTTATTTATGAACCTCCAATTCTCGCACAAGTATAGCGGTGCTCGCTCGACATTTTAAGATATAACTTGGTGCTCTCCACACTATAAAGGTTGGGAATCCATGCTCTAATTAAATAAAAACTAGCTAAGACCTATCTTTCAGCCTAGAAAACTTAAAATTGCAATGAATAAATAATAAATAAACAAATAAATACATAAGTGTCAATATCCGATATGGAAATTGTAACTCCAATTGCGAAATTAATTCTTTCCATTACAAACAGATGAATGTATAAATTTAAAAGGAGTGAATGAAAACTTATCTCGAACAAAATTTCTGCTCCTTCCTGAATTCAGAGACTCTCGAGATAGAACACTTCCTTCATTCCTTTCCTCTTCGAGTTTTTCCTGCTCTTTTCTTACCAATCATCGCGGCCTCTTAAGCCATCCAATTAATTCGGAAAGAGTAGTGAATGGAGAAAGAGGTTTTGGGGACGCGGCGGTAAAAGGGGTAGGTAGGAGGAGAGGGAAGAGGTTAAGAGCATGGAGGGGAGGGAAGAGGATAAGGGCAAAGAGAGAGGGGAGGGAAAAGAAGATGCGAGCAAAGGAGTGGACGACGGCAAATGAAGTGGACCGTTTACCCATCCGAAAGAACGGGAAAATGCATTAGCAAGATCGAAAGGTAAGTGGTTCTTCTCAAAGATGGTATACGGGGTGAGACGATTCTAGAGAGAGATCTACAGAAGAAGATACACATATCATTATAAATAGCTGCTTCTTACATACATAGGATATATATATATATATATATATATATATATATATATATATATATATATATATATATAACCTAAGGTACTTTTAGAAATGCTACCTTTGGAAAAATCTGGAGTTTCAGAAAAATTTATATTTAAGGGGTGTTTATGACCCCAAAGTCCAATTTTAAACACCCATAAGAAAAGCAATGAAAACTGTGCGGGACTATATAAAATAGCTTTTTTAAATTATTTACAATTAAGATACAAAGTCGATACATGCACCGTACTGTGCATGAAAGAGAGAGATTTATTTTTCTTGAAGACATAATTAAAATTCATGCTGAATTTGCGTAAAAATTTGATTTTAATCATAAAATTATAAAATTTTATTTGGCCTTCAACAATGAAAAATATAAACTACCATAACAACGACTCCAATGCATTTCAATGGGAATTGATTTTCCATACTACAAGAGCAATGATTTACTGCTTATACTGCATGATAATTAGGGTATGGATTTTTCGGATTTTACCCGATTTTTACCAAATGTTTACCGTCCGATTGCCTTTTCTAAATTTCGGGCAAAACCCGAAATTATTAGTTTTCTTTAAACATATTTTTTTAAATATTTGATCACAGAATTTATATTTCGGTGCCTGTAGGCACCTCAACACATGAGTGCAGTCCAAGATGTACGTGATCAGTCTGTTTATTCTCTTTGTAAACAATTTATTCCTAAGCTTACTTTGTAACATTTTTAATTTCCTTGGTTTGCTCACGCCACGAATAGTCAAGTATGCGCCTAAGCTAGTCGCTGTTAGATCTTTGATAGGATAAGCAAAAAAGAGCCCAAGTGTCTGTTAGTTGAAAACACTACGAAATAAAAATTATTTCGCTAATATCTGGTGTGTTTTCAAAACAATTTGAACGAGAAACAAGATATTTGTGCAGCCTGCGAGGTGATCCTTTCCACCTTGAGGCGTTAAACACAAAACATCACTCTCAACCATATTTAAGGTATAGTAAAAAGTTTTGAATGTTGATAAAACTTTTAAATTTTTAAACAAAATTTTTATTTTAAAACAGTTTTATCGGAATTACAAAATAATAAAACCCGAAAATTACCAGAGATTGAAAATATTTCAAAACTTTGAAAAATCTGTAACATACTTATACCCGATTTTAACCCGAATAAAAAGGAAAACAATTAAAATTGAAAAACAATAAATATCAAAGAAGATTCTACAAGCGGTTTCCCACCACTGATGATAGCTACTTAGTAGTCCACATATGCATACGGTTTTTGTGAACTTTTTATTGGCATTTTAGAAGCATTATTGCAATTTTTTCAAAATTATTAATAATTAGAAACAAAACAAAGAAGATCGAATTTATGCACAAGTATTACTTATCTCGCTACATTAAATTCTTATTTCCATTATCTGATAATTATTTATATTTATGCGATAGAATAAAGTATAAACGAATAATAATTATTAGAGAACGCAATTAAGAATTAGATGCATCGAGATAATTAAAACTTCTGCATTAAACCCTCTTTCCATTCTCTGCCAGTTATTGTTATTTATATGGATACTTCTTTATATCACATAAACGTCGGTGGAGGTTTTGACAAAAGTTCATTTATATAAATACATACATATACATATATGCACATATACGCACAACATAACTGAAACCCAATGCTTTGGATTTGATGAGAGGTATACGAGATTGCTTAGAGTCGCTTGGAGGAAGGGTTTGGGAATCGAGAGAGTAGTGAAAGGCATTTCTCTCTCTCTTGAAAGGATTTTAAGTCCGTCCAGATGACTCAGTCCTTTCCCTCTCATTCCACCCCCTCCTCCTCCTTCCATTCCATACTCCTTTTGCATTTCTTTCAATTTTTACAACCTAGAGGATAAGACGCTGAGTAGGAAGAAGGCTAAGACTAAAATGGGAGTCTCGCTTATTCCAGATTTCGAGTGATTTGACTTTTCCTTATCCATCTTCTTCTCCCTCTCCCTCTCTCTTCGCCAAGGGGGAGTTTTTTCCTCGTCTAAATAACGTATTCGCCGAGTGCCTGAGTATAGGAGGAAGGAATAACTTTCCTTCCTCCTCTTCGCTTATTTGCATGTTCATTTTTAGTGACACTTTCTATTTCGGTTGAAATTAATTAAAACTCGGTCGCAAATGACTAAAGTGGTTATTCTTGCTGAATAGAACGATTATAATGGAGGAGAGATAAGGAAAGCTTGAGCAGATAATTTATTTTTGGACAGTAAGTAATTTATCGCGCAATTAGCTTCAATTCGGCGAGAATCACATCTCGTCTAAATAACGTATTCGCCGAGTGCCTGAGTATAGGAGGAAGGAATAACTTTCCTTCCTCCTCTTCGCTTATTTGCATGTTCATTTTTAGTGACACTTTCTATTTCGGTTGAAATTAATTAAAACTCGGTCGCAAATGACTAAAGTGGTTATTCTTGCTGAATAGAACGATTATAATGGAGGAGAGATAAGGAAAGCTTGAGCAGATAATTTATTTTTGGACAGTAAGTAATTTATCGCGCAATTAGCTTCAATTCGGCGAGAATCACATCTCAGGTATTAATAAAAATATGCATTACGATATAAATCTTTAATGAATTTGGGGGTTTTATGTTGACTATTACCTTTTGTTTGGTTATAGCTAGCAATTTTTATTATATTAATTGGATGAAACTGATAGATATCTATAACAATGAATGCCAATCTTTCTATGTTAAATATTTCGACTAGAATATTTGATGGGCACTTGTTTGCCACTTGCCAAGTTAGCGGGAAAATATTTTGCATTTGTATTTTAGCCAAAAAAGATTTATCTAAAAAACATCTAAACGAATTGAAAATTTGAATAACGTTCCCATAAAAGATCATTTAAAACACCTTGAACACAATTACTCGGAAATTTACTTTCCTAATGGTATTCGTCTGAATTTAATCATCCATTATTGACATTTTATGTACGTGTATTACCGCAGATCAATTGAATAAATTCATGGGGCCTATCACCGTCACAAGTTTATGGAAAGAGAATCTAACGCTTTGAACGAAATGTCCAATATTTGAATCTATCATTTTAGCTTTTGACGGACAGAAATTATTTGACGAATCTTGTAGCTTTATTTTTTCGCGCGCAGATGGAGCGCGCAACGCCCAAGCGCACGGATAATCGAACATGTTCGATCGAAGTAGTAACGTTTGTTGATTTATGAGTGTTTATGTGTGTGTTGCGTTGCAATTCGTGGAAGATTAGGTTATGTGCTTTGTTTGCGCACAGGAAACGAGAAATACTTTGGTGGATAGAAAATGTTCCTCAGTTGTTTGGAATCGGAATTGAATCAATTACATACGGATGGATTACGAATGGAATATGTGCAACATTTTGCGTTCTTCTCGCTTTGCCGATAATATTTAAAAATAAAAATGGGATGGTTTAACAAGGCACCATAATATTACGAAGAAATTGTGCAAATATCAAACTCGAGAAGTTTACATAATTTCTTCTTTGAAAAGGTTTTTCGTGCGCGAAGTTATTCACGGTTTTCGTAGTCAGTGGCGGTAATAACGACGGAGATTTATAATTTTTTAATGGGCAAATGGGTTTTTCAAATAAATTATAAATCTTCTTTCAAGTATACCGTTATTCTAAATAAGAAAAGGACAAAACTGACAAAAGTACCTTCGTGGAAATCTCTCATCAATATATGATTCTCCTTCCTTACACAAAAAATCGGGAAAATCGGATGAGATATTAGGCCGCACAACAGCCGTCGTCAGTGTTAATAACATATAGCAGATTCTAAATTCTACCTTTCACTGCGCAACGAAGTAAAAGAAACTACTTTCAAAGATTAACGAAATGGCTGATAAAGAAAATGTTCTTCTCATAAAATTTCATCCGGATAAGAATGCTTTTGTTACATGATGATAATGATTATCGACCGAAACCGGTCGTGTTTCGCATTTCTTTGTGGAAATTAGCAAAAATTTTTCTAATAAAAAATACTATCTCATGTTGTTTATTTTATTTGGCTATGGAATTTCTCGAAGTATCGGCCTCGTCCATTAACTATATTTCTATCACTTTTATGGCTGATCGAGATATTCGGTTTACCAATAGACAGTTTTTTTTACTTTGGGAGGATTTATCTGTAGCTGTGCATTTCCGGTACAAAGTAGCCGTCATCAGTGATGATTACAAAATCTGACATACCATAGGTGGATTCTTGATGGTGATGGCTACTGTGCTGCCGAAAAGCAAGTATGGATTTCTCAACATTTTTATGGCTATTGAAGAGAGTATGTCAATTTGATTCAATCCATAAGGCGTCATCGCATTCAATATCCTGTGAAAGCGCTGGTGCGTAATATATATTTGCTTTTCACTTATTATGGAATACATTCAAGAATAAAATTATTCGGACTCAATTAAAGTATTTTAGCATCACAACGGCACATTTACTCATCGTTCTTCCTTGCGTCAAATATAACAGGTGGAACAATATAATTTGGGAAACGAGTGCCCAAAAACTGATTTAATAAGATTTTAAATAATCCGCATTTCCCTAATGAAAGAAAGTACTATAGCGCAAATTGAGACTCCGCGCGTAAAAAAAGCGGAACAATGCATTTTAAACAGTAGAACGCACGCGGGAATTAATGAGCCGAAAATAAAAGAAACATCTAGACGCATTTCATTACCGAGCGTATTATTTTTTTCGCAGAAAAAACGAGTTTCTTTCGCGCAAATCCCTTCGGGAAGCAAAAAATCTAGAATTTTCATTCGTTCTATCTTCCTAAACGACCGTTTTTTTCACTCCCGTGCAAAAGAGACCGAAAAAACCGAACGCACAGCACGTGAAGCCATAAACGCTTCTCCCGGCGGAAAAGCAGATGTACTCATTTATCCGTGACCAGTTTTATGCTGCGCTAGACCGAGGCCTCCTCATACATACATACATATATACACACACAGTGAAATCAGAAAGGGAAACGGTGCGTGCGGCTCATTTGATTGATCGCCGAGTCATCAATTAATCTTTGTGACGCCCATCCCAAACACGCCAACCTCCTCCCAAAGATCCTTTCCCCGCCCTACTCCTAGTTTTTTGGACGCTGCCAGGGTCGGGTTGCACTAAAGGACCAACCAACCCATCCCACCCTGAAAACCCCTATTCTCGTCCCATCAATATTGCATTGGAAAAGATTACGCGGCGTGAATGGGACCATCAGGGCATAAGTATCTATGGCCGGCAGATCGGGTAAAGGTGTGTGTGTGTGTGCGCGCGTTCACATGCGGCGCGAAAGGTTCGGTTGGAAACGGGCAGAAAGGAGGATGAGAAGAAAAATTTCGAGCGCCGCCGTCGAAAACACATGTTTGCGCGTTATATCACCCGTTTTAGTCGCTACGAGATATTCAGAATGAAAAAATCGAGCGCGGATTGATGGTGATCAGCGGCCTGCACGGTGAGTTAGCGAAGTTCCATTTGTATATACATACCTGCTAAAATTTTCATATTTTCGTGCAAAAATATACATATGGTATGCATAAATGCACGTGGAATGGCAATGTCAATAAATAAACTATTTGTATCTTACAAGTTTAAGAAGAACACATTGCAGCGCATCATTGCAAGAGTAAAAAAAATTAACAGTGTAAGATTATATTAAAAATTTTGTTGTGGTTTCAAGTATTATAATTTTTAATTTCTATGAATACGTTTTATGTGATTTTTCAATTTTATAACTTAAATATTGTTATAAGACAATTTATAAGAAAAATAGGAGGATGTTATCAATGAATGCCCTAGATATAGATTTTTTACTTTGGATAATTCATATTAAAACAAAAGAAATCATATTATTTACTCGTTTGACCATAATATTGTTCCATAGACATTTCTGCGATTTATGCAGAAAATTTTGATTATATACATAAATATATCTTTTATTTGTATATAAAATTGGCGTATAAGCTTTTAAAAGAATATGATAATAGTATAAACATGTTCAGTTTATTGAAACGCTTCACGTCTCATTTAAAGTAAATATAATTAATTATCGCGAATTCGTAAACTGAAAGCATTTTATAGTATACGCATATATAACGTTGTAATTTGCTTTCAAGACATCGCAGATTTCTCATTTCTACAATCATTTCTATTGTAGCATAATCATAGAATTTATTGCCAAGAAAAAAACCGCTCCCATGAAATCACCGTTCTCAAAATCACGCATCCAGTCAGAAAATCATTCTTCGTCTCAATCTCAAATAAAAGAACGACCCGGAGCGCTTCTCTTACGGCCTCCGAGAGAAGATTGGCCCTTTCACACGACTTTGGAACAAAGATTCGAGACTGCAAGCGCATTTTAAATACATCGGAAACCATTTCCATCCACCTCCTCTCAACCACCGAGGAAGCGCGCGACATCCCGCTTTCCACCGAACCTCGCGCACAGCTCCCTTTTCCCTCCCCATCGCGTGCGAAATCTGATATCCAAAAACCCCATTCCGCTCATAAAATACTCATTATGACTCCAAAATGAAGTCCTCCTCCTGTCCCACTCTCCCCCCTCCCTATCCCTCTTCATCGTGGGACGGAGGCGGTAACAGTAACCAACTGCGCGAAACGCTTCCTCAGCCGCCTTTGCCAGCGCCCGCAAAAGCTGGACCGTTTCCAGAACCGCATCGCATTTCTCCGCACCCAACTCGCTCACACCCATCCTCCCACTCCCCCCTTTCCCTCCCTCCCTCTGTGGGTGTGTGTGTGACGCCTACCTCTTCCTCTTCAACGCTCACACCCGCTATGTACGTCCGCCTACGACAACCCACTCTCCCACTCCCTTCCACCTCACGCCCTCTCTCTCTCTCTCGCTCCCTCCCGGAGCGGCACTAAAGCTCTCTTTAACGCTTCACGGACTAACGAAACCCTATCGATTAAATGCGAACCAGAGCCAATAAACTGCCGATATAGGAGTGCTAAAGGGATTGTGATGGTAGGGCGAGATTGTAAATAGACTGGAGGAGGAGGGGGAGGAGCTGTGAAGGGGAAAATGAAAGAGGAGGAAGGGGAAAATGATTGAGAAAAGGAGAAAACGGTTTATTTATTAGAATAAAGGTGAATGGATGAATAATAGGAAGAGAACAAAGAATGGAGACAAAAATAAATAAGATAAAGAAAAACAAATTGGCGAACAGAGAATATGGGAAAATGAAAATGTATTCGCACAAGAAGTAGCGGAATTTGCGATTGTTACCAGTGAAAAATGAAAATTATTTTAATCTTTGAATATCCTCGGAAAATAAAGCCTTATAGGAACTGAAGCTTTAATTTATAATACCTACAAACAGTTCCGCCAATAGTTATTTACGACGTCCATCCCCGCCACTCTATGTTGTTAAAAGAACTTCTATTTTACAGATTCAAATGAAATAAAGCTGTTTCCTACCATGGTAACCAATATTTTTTATCTTAAAAAGTATCAACTAAAATAAACTTCATTATTTCAACGAAAGAACTATTTGAGTAGCCAGTTTGCATCTTCATTGCAGTTAGTTGTAAAATGCTATTTTGTTAATGCTATGAGCTAAAACATAATTTTGTATTGGAGAATGAGACAGAAGGATCGGTTGAAATATACTCCTTCAAAATTATGTTTTCCTCATGTTATTTTAACAGCTCAAATCCCCTGGAACAAAACTTACGTTTCATATACTTTATCCTATATACGGAAGAGGCGAAAACCTAGAATGGAGCATACAGCTGATATTTTTCTCGAAAACTATTAGAGTTAAAAAAATAGTTGGAAAACAAATCTCGTAGATATAAGAACATAGTTTACGTTTCTTTAGGACGAAGACTTGAGAAAATAAGAGAAAAAATTACACGGTAAGTAGACACAAAGAAAGGAAAAGAGGAAGGACGCCATCAGACAAAGGATTATAAGGATAAAAATCGATGCTGTGCAAACGAGAGGAAAAAGAGAACAAATATTTACCTAGAAAGGCAATTAGATTAGCAAATATCGCAATAAAAGGGAGAGAGATAAAAGGGAGGATTTGTAAGAAAAATACATTATATGGGATTAAGAAGAGATGAAGGAGATTTGGGCAAAGAGAAAGGAGAATAAAAGTGAGGTAAGGGAGGTCGAGGGAATGCGGAATAAGGAAAGAGAGAAACGGAGGGAGGCGGAATGAGGGAGTGAATGGGAGTGGAACGGAGGATGCGTGTGGGTACGTCGGGAGACAGGGACATCTGCGTTGTGGTTGAACCAACACTGGAGTCTCTCGCATCCTCGAATGCCCTAAGGGATGCTGCGAGGGTGACAATCGAGTGAAGTGGGAGTACGGAACAGTTGGAAAGCGTTTAGAGTTCCCTGCAGAGACGGCGAATATGCCTAGGGAGGAAGTGAGGGGGAGAGGAAGGGAAGGAGGAGGAGAAGGGAGGGAGGAGAAGTGACGGAAGAGAGGATGGGAGGGAAGAGAATAAGGGAGGGAAGAGAGTAAGGGAGGGAAGAGAGGAAGGGTGGAAGAGAGGAAGGTAGGGAGGAGAGGAAGGGAGGTAGGAAAGGGAGGGAGAGAGAAAGTGAGGGAGGAGAAGGAGGATGGAGAGGAAGGGGACGGAGAAATAGAGGTGAGTGCAGAGGAGAGAGAGGAGAGATAGGAGGAAGGAAGAGGTAGCGCAAAGAGAGTGATAATAGAATGAAGAGAAGAAGGAAGGCGAGAAAAGTGATGATGGAGAAAGAAGGGGAAGTAAAAAGGGACATTATAAGAGAGAGGGGATGACGAGAGAGGTCAAAGTCGGAAAGACAGAACGGCGGACAAATCAAAGGTAAGAAGATTAGAGAAGGTAGTAGGAATTAAAGAGAAAGGGAAGCAGAGGGATGCGAGGGAAGTAGAAGTGGAGGAAGGAGAGGAAGAAAGAGGGGATATACAAAGTAAAGGGAGGAGGTAAGGAAGAATGGGGAGGGGATGAAAGAGATGGTGAAAGAAGATGGGAGGGGGTAGTGGAAAGGAGAGAGCATTGGGTGGAGAGAATTGATTTGAGAGAGAATTGAACCGAGAGAGGGAGGGAATTATAGCCGTCGTAGTCTAAGTTGATCTTTGCGACCGGAGAAAAAAACAGTTGGGGAGCTCTGAAAAAGGACTATAGCCAATAATAAACAGCAACGTAGCCACGTCATGTCCAAACGCTGTCCCCGCCATTGGTTTTGTCCTACTTCTGATTTGAAGCAAACCCCATTCCCCCCGAAAAATATCAGAGCTCAAGTTAAACCACACTGACTATGGTAAAGGACAAGGCGAGGAATGAGAGAGAGAGAAAGGGAAACAATGCGATGCATGGCGAGGTACACAGCAGGGGGAGAGAAAGAACGTAGGGGGAGAGAGAGGGAGAGAATTAAAGACAAGGAAGAAAGTTGTACGAGAGAGCAAGTAGGAGAAAGAGTGGATGATAAAAATGGAGAGAGGTGCAAGGTGGAGATAGATAGAGAAGAAGAGGGAGTGCAAAAGAAGCAAAAGTATCGAAAGAATAAGTTAAAAGATCGGTAGGGAATGAAAGAAAGAGAGAGAGAGAGCGATTGAAACATTGACGAGATTGAGGTGTGTGGTAGCGACAAAGAATCCATCGAGAGGGAGTAAGGTGGAAAAGAATACACTCGAAAGATTTATTTTTGGTGGAAACGAGAAGAAAAAATACAGAGAGAGAAGCATACTTAATGGAAAAAGGCTTCATACGGAAGATTGATTCGACCGCGGATATAATCGAGCGAGGTTGATGGATTTAAAAATTCGTAGCCGCGAAACTTATCGCAAATCGCTCTATTCAACGGTCATGCTAATGCAATAGATCAATGTTTTCCAACCGGTTTGCCGTCAGGTATCATTTGGTATGCCGCAAGATATTGGGAGAAGCGGGAGAGCCACACTGGAAAATGAGGGACGTTGTGCTGTCAGTATTTTCTACTTGTTTAGGTTTCCGTGGAATAAAAATTTGTGGGAAACACTACATTAGAGCAGTGGTTTACAAACATTTTATAGTCACAAACCCTTAAAACAATAAACGGGAGTTCGCGGAACCTCACCCATGAAACAAGTTTTAATTTGTATAAATGTGCGTATCACAACCTCTAGACGCAACCCTTTGTTGGCACTACACAATAACAATTAATTATGGCGAAAGATGTCACCCTAATGACCTGCCAACATTTTCAAATCGTTGAGTTACAAAAAATATTTTTAGCGGAATCCTTAGAAAACAGCTGCGGCACCTAGTTTAGGAAACAGTTCAATCGAGCGTCGATTAACAGAGCTAATTATGGACAGATCTATTTCGGAACGATGATGAAATCTAGTAAATTATGGCGTACACATAATTCCATAGTATTTTTTACTCCGTTTATACGCACATTAAAGAGTAATACAATAAGTAATGATAATGAAAGGTTTTTTAACATTTTACTAAAATAAATACCCGATTTTACCTAGCAGCTAACTTGATCGGCCTTTTTTCTTTGCTAGGTCACAAATTAAAAAAAAAAACAATTTTCTTAGAAAGAATGACGTTCGGATATATGGGAATGGGGTAATTGAAGCCCTACAGCACAGAGGAATATAGTCGTAAGAATAACAGACTTAGCGAGCTGACACATATAACGAGGATTTTTAATTATAAAATTTGGAACAAGAACAATTAATGTAAAATTTGACATATTTAGTGAAGGGGAAAACAATATTTGCTCGACTCGACACCATCTAATTACATTTGTTTTTAACACGCCACTTTTGATCAATGAATATAAACGCGCTCATCTACGTCAAGCAACTTCGCGTAATGACTTTTTGCAAGGTAAAAATTTGCGGTTGCGAATCTGTATGGCGCATCTTCGCACTTGCGACATGGCTAATTCGAAGTTACGACGCTACCGTTTCTCTCGGTATTCAGCCTGCCGGCACTCTCTCCACCTTGTTTACGGAGACTAAAAATTAACAAAAGGCATGACATGAATTGATCGTTGGTTACGTAAATTGCATCTCGTCAGGTGCCAGCTTCAAGTAACTCGCCTTCCACCATGCATGCTGGACAGATCGTGTTTTACCCGTTACAGATTTATTTTTAGCCTACTTTCGATAATGGAAATAGGCTTATAGTTTTGTCGTTGTGTCTGTCTGCCCGTCCCCCTTATTAACTTTTTAACCAATACCCCGATTTTCATGAAACTTGGTGGAAATCTCTTGATACATGGACCGAGCTCCCAACGAGTTTTTGTTGCGAAGATTGAAGTCCCGGGTTCGATTCCAGGAATTATCCTTTCCATTTGATTTACATGGGAAATCTAAAATCCATCGTACAGGGTAATATTCTCTTGCGCATTAAAATATCTTAGAATTGTAATATCGGAGCGAATTTTGTACTATTCTCTGAGGAAAGGAATGAAAATTCTAATTTTTATCGTATAATTTTGCTTATCGATTGTATTTATTAGAATTTCGCGTACAAACTGGCATTTTGCAGTTTTTATCACTCATTTCGAGAGTGTTGCCATAGCAACAACTATTGTTGGACTCGGATTCGCTATATTCTAATACATACACACGTTATTTTTGGCGCACAAATATGCGTGATCAATTTAATATTTCGTTCGAATGTATTTGTAGTATTTTATAACGCTAAATTATGAAATTTGGGAACACAAAGAGCTACATATCCGCGATGACTTTAAAGCTATTAAAGTCAATATCAGTATTAAATAAAGGATTAAATGGAAAGTAGGCATCATAAGTTCTGTTTTTATCATCTTGTTAATTTTTGCACCAATATCAATTCTCCGCCTATCAGAAAACATGAGAATGAGAGTTTATGGTTTTAGGATCTCACATACTAGAAAACCAATTATTATATCATTAATGTTCCGATAGGTAACTTTAACATTAGCAGAAAGACGCCTTTTCATGGAACGAATAAACGTCATTATATTAATTATGGCTGTACATTTAGCTGTAATATAATTTAAATAATTTAAAAATATAAAAACTCGTTAAATGGCGTCCTTTGAAAGAGAATTTTACTAAAGTTAACTCCCATAATGACTGAAAGACATCCTCTTACCTAAATCTCTCTAAGAGAATTTTTAAGCGTCGTTTTCATTTTTTTAAATTAAACTTTTATACGCACAGGCTCGAATTATTTTACTTGACCTCTCTTTTCACAAAGTACCAACATCCTGGGTTCTGAATATTTTAAACGGTTACAAAAAACGCTCCGGAGCGTTTATCCAAACTACTTCTCCTAGAAAGACTACTTAGGGCGGGCATGAATATTAATAAGGCGGAAAAAACAAAAGAAAGCCGAGGGGGAGGAAAAAAATGAACGCTGAAATTGAGAGAGGAAGAAAAAGTGAAAGGAGCACTGCGCCGGGGCGATTTACATAGTCAACCGTTACGAGCCAAGATACATTAACGACCTTAACGAAGCTAGGTGTTTTTTATTTTAATTTAGTTGGAAGGATGAAAAAAATCGAACTCCAGAATTAAACGGGGTAAAAATGAGACACGGAGGTTAACTGGAATGTTTGACGGAATGCCTTTCCCTTGAGGGGAAGTTTTAATCTTCCGTGTTTTTGACGGTCGGAAATTCGTGAAAATGGAAAGCTGCGGTTAGTTGGGAGATTTACTTTGTATACGTTAACATTAATGGAAGGAAAATTTTCGGGTTTTATTTTTCAGAGGGGAAAGAATAAGGCGGACGGTTGATATTTGTTAATCATCGATTTAATTTTTGAAAAATCCGTTGAAGATAAAGAGGGGTTCTGTGAACTACTAAGATGATCATGTTTTTGTCGTGAAATCTGGACTGATTTTATATATGCATACAGATAAGAAGAGGGAATATAAACTGTAGAATTGAAAGTGATTCGCCTCTCTTTTAAAAAATTGGTCTGAGGTAATGCCAGAGGAAGCTTTTACAAAGAATGTTGGCATACAACTATTTACAGGAAGTGCGTACAAGCATTTTGCGTGGCGGTCCGCACTTGTGGGTGTGAGTGCTTTGGCGTGACGGATGGGAGTTTAGATTGAAACTTACTAATAAGGTCGTAAGTGAATATAATAAATATTACATGGCAATACTTGGTGGAAATATATTTTATATAAACTTATTTGTACAAAATTACAAGATTTAGGTAAACTTTCGCTGCTGTGAAAACTGTAATAGTTTGTCTAAAACTTTCGCGGTTCGGATGTGGCCCACGGGGGCTTATGTTCACAACACATTTAAGTGACCGACAAAAACACTGGGATGAAGCACTGTCAATTTTAGCGTTCGATCCAATGTCGATATCCCTAATTATTTAATGCTCGAAGAAGGTTTGTGCCCAGCATATCTGCCATGGAATACCTTGAAATAACAAAACTTGAATAATCTAATTAAATATTTTCATCGTAAAAGATAAATTGGTTAATGTATTAGTTAATTAAATTATTCATAAGACTACTAATGGAGAAATATTATCATTAACATTAAAACGTTTTCCTTTGAATAATGGTTCAGCGATATTATCAACTATTATAAGTGATCGTCGGGCAGCCACACATATGGATGTGCTGAGAATAATCGTAAATCGTGTTTTTACTGTGTGTATAAGGAAAAATGGCAAAAAATGCGAGGTATAATAAAACCGCGAAGAATGGAAAGAAAAAGAAGATGAACTGGGTAGAAAGAAAGAAATAACAAAGGGAAGCAAACGGAACAAAAACGGAGAGAGCCAGCAAAAGACCAAGAGTAACTACTTAAGCGACCGCGTGATAAACCTAAGGTGATAAACGCCATGGGAAAACCGGATTAGGAGAAATGCGCAGAACTGTAGAGGGAGAGAGAGATATGAAGATGGAATGAGAGAGCCCATAAGAGACGAACGCTGAGGCGAGCGCTCGGAGGGGAATATCTCCTGGCATTGCATTAACTAAACGAGGAAGAGAGAGAGAGAGAGAGAGAGAAAAAAAAGGGAGAGAAAAGGAGGGAGACAAGGAGAGAGATTCGAATAATGCGGCCAAACGTAGAGTTGCCAGCCACCTCATCCGTTACTTCACCCTCAGCAAGAACTGTAGTTCCCACCCCCTCTCATCCCTCCCCGCCCCTCTCCTCTCTAACTCCCTCCCTTCCCCCCGCCCCCTTCCCTCACCCTCTCTTCCGCGGCACATCGCTAGCACGCGCACTACAGATTCCGCAGTGTCCATTACGGAAACTCACGTCCAACCTAAAGCTGTCAACGTGAGCGGTAGCTTAAAATGGATACCGCTTCAGGATTTGGGCGTGCCTCCGGGTTTTCGGACCATGATGATGATGACGGCGGACGCTAGGGGCGCTGGTGGCATACGGGCTCGGATTTTCCTCCGCTTCTCTTTCCCTCTCCCTTCCGTTTTGTCTAGGCCGAGTTTTTTTATTCCATTTCGTGATTCAAAAAAAGTTTGGTGAACAAATAAACTGCTCAACACGTGAGTAACATCATCTCTGTCTCTCTTCCTCTTTCTATATACATCTCTCTCCATCACTCTGACTGTCCTCTCTTCTCCCCCTTCTTTTCTTTTCCTCCTCTTCTCTACTCTCCTATCTCCTCTTCTATATCTCTCGTTTTCCTCTCTCCCCACTTCACTTCCATTCTCTCTCCTCTTACTCTCCCTCCCTCTCATTACCACAGCTCGCGCTCCTCTTTATCCCTCCCTCTCTCTCTGCCACTCTCCTTCCTCTCCCTCGCTTCTCTTTTTATTTTCATATTTCCACTCACATAACTGTATCTCCAATTCTACTATTACTAATGTGCTAATCATTACTGTCAAATATTTATTATACTATGTGAACTTCATGTATTATAATCATAGTCGCATATGCTCATAAGCGTACGGTTTATATAATATGCAATTCTTTCGCAATTGTATATTTTGTGTTTATTCATATTATTAGTATTATTATTTATCTAAATCTAGCAATTTAGTAGTAGTTTATACTATTATATACTGTAAATTAATTATAAGTTCTCAACTTTGTATTGTTAGGCTCTACCTCGCAATAAGGACATTTTTCTTCCTTTCTTTCCTCTTACTATTAGTTCTATCTTACTTTATCATCTCCTTCAGCTACATCCCTTCATCCCTACCACTTCTTTCTCTTATTCCATCCTTATCTCTCTCCTTCTACTCCCTGTTCCTACACATCTCCCCATCCATACCTCTCCCTCCATCACCCTCCCTCCCTCTCTATTTCTTTCTCTCCCTCTCTATCCCCCTCCCTCCCTCTCTCTCTTGATGGATATCTGGGGATTGCAAGCGAGCCCGTATGGTGGGGTTTAATATTCCAATTTGAGGTTTCGATTCAGACCGGCGCATATTTTCTGCTAATTGCTCCACGAGCGTGAGTGCACGTGTCCACGGGCTGTTTTCCGGCTGGAGCGTGAGGGGGGAGTAGGTTGGGAGAAGGGTCGGGTGCGACGGTGCGTTTTCGCTCGTTGCCGTTACCATGGATTGCACGCTTGCACGCAAATTCCTCGTGATTACTGGAGATTTGTTGTGTTCAAGTCCCGAGGACGGTGGAGGAGGAGGGGGGAAACGGCAGAAATTGCTCAGACGTCAAATATCGTCCGTCATTTGTTTTTAATGCAATTTGCGGTAATGACTGCGGCGTGATTCCATTTATTTCTCCTCTCAAGATTCGCGGATAGTTTTTTTTTGTGACGCGTTGGCCGATGGAATCGAAACGCGATATTGCGGCTCTTCGCGCTCTTTTTTTCCAATGGTTTACCGTCATGAAAAAAATACGTTTTGTGTCGAGTGTTTTTTTTTACCCCGCATGCCGAACCATTTCTCCGCGAGACGCAAAGTGATTGATTGCGGCTACGGTGGGCTGTTTTTATCGTAATCGAACGTGGTTAAAAACTGATGATGAGATATCGTTGGTGTAACTAAACCAAACCCACTGGGAGAACTATTAGTTTCAATAGAGGATTATCGAACTCGTCTTACGGCTGAAAATAAATTCAGGGATAAGCATATGAAATATATATAATTGAAAAATCAAATACTTTTCTGAGGTAACTCAGCCTAAACAAGGTTACGAAAAAGTTTTGTTAGAATCTTCTTTCATCGCCGAATTCACTGAATATGGCAGCATTTTCGCCAAAATTCGCATTTGGTTATTCATAACTTTGTTATGGCAGTTTTTAAACTTACGATAATTACTTGATTTCTCAATCTGTGACATTTAAGTGCTTGTTCTTGAATTTAACTATTAGTTTGTCTAGATATGTATACCGTGTTTGATATCAGCCAAACTTTAGATTCCTCAGCGGATTTATAATTCGGCACAAGCACGCGCGCACATACACACAGATATACAAACTTACAGTTCATACAGTAAATACTTGCCCACCTTATATTTCATCATACGAGGTAAAATTAATGCGACTTCTATTTACACTACAGGTAAAAAATTAACATACGCAGTCCTAAATTTTACCTATGTGTGTGACGCAATAAACCTCCTAGCCTATACAAATAAGTGTTTTGTATCCATAAAGTATTAAATTTACACTATGAGGCTTTGCCCGACGCTGTTTTCCCAAGCGCGTCTGTGTGTCTATCGTTGTTGATGTCCATTTCATAAGTGTCCACCTGTTCAATGGTCCTTATAATGTATATTTGTTTAATTTTCCGAATTGATTTGAGTGCATACTTCTCCATTTAAATGTGATCTGTTCTCCCTTTTAATATTCAACGAGTTAAATGTAATTGGAACGAGGAGTGCTGTTATGGAACTATTGGAAAAATAAATGGAGCTGATGGTGCATCAATAACAGCTCTTATAAATTCAACGCGCAAATTCCTGCATTCAGATCTTATTTTAATGAGGCTGGTCCATATATCATTGCATTACTGGAAGTTAATCACAACTGAATGAACTAGCTCAATCAATTAATTATTTTTCTTGGGTCTACAACGCACAGCATTAGTGAATAATACCCAGTATTTAAAAAACAAGGCAGAAAGTGATATATTTCGTCTATATAAATGATAATGTATTAGCGCTCCATATAATGCTACATATGTATTGGGGATTAATATCAGCAATCATCACAAAAATGTTGAAAAATATCTCGAGTTAATAATTATAATGCATACTAAATAATTATAGTGCAAAAAAGTATTGGTTATTCCAGCCTCCACGAAACGGTTAAGCAAATTGCACTTAGATTAACAAGTATCAACTCTAAGTGATAATTGTTACAGTAAACAAATAGGAATGTACACGGGTTTTTCGTGGTGAAAAAGTGCGTGTGTGTGTGTGTATTTCTGGCTAATCAACCTCTTGGATTATTATTGAGGTACAGAATTGCTTTCCCTCAAATTCGTCGTTGTATAATCGTATACTGATATATTTGCTTTGAAATCAGAAAGTAGCATCAGGAGTTTATTATATTATTTATAAAAACAGAATATTACAGATTGGAGATGCATAAATTATTCTGTTGCAATTTATTTTTCTTTCAAATATATGTTAAAAGAAAAATTATATTTCCTCGCATTGTGGTAGACCTGCTCTTTATCTTTATCTTGATTTCATTATAATATGTTGTACAAATCTTATATAAAAGATTTAGTTGAAATCTGTTTCGCCAATTCCTTCCAAACCTATTACACTATGTAACACAATTTTTGTTCCTGTGTAGTAAGTGTTATTTCCTAATTTCTTATGCCTAAAAAGTATGGAAAATGGCCATAATTCCCCTCAAAGTTTGCTTTTGTGACCAGGACAGTGATATTTTGAAATTTACTTATTTTCAATGAGAAAACGGGCAAATTTGCGTCTTTTCGTTCACATTAAGTCAGAAAAAAGCAACATATGAATCAAAATTAACATGTCTTTATACTAAAGTCTTACTAAAATGACCACAAAAGCTTTAGAAGTGAGTAGTTTTTCGAGATTTACGATTACTCTGTAAATCACTTTCACGAATCAGCCCCCAAATGTATTCTCCCATCATGTTCTCGTTATACTGTCCTAGGTAACGGAGTTCAAAGTTCAGTATATCCTGGTGGTAGCGCTTGCCTTGCTCCTCCGAGTTCTCCCATGTTCTCCTTGAATTTATCAAGATGAGCATTAAGGATATGGACTTTGAAGGACATCCTGCAGCCCATTGTGCCGTAGTTCTTCACCAGAGTCTCAACCAGCTCCACATAGTTTTCGGCATTGTGATTGCCCAGGAAGCCCCGAACCTCTGCGACAAAGCTGTTCCAAGGCGCTTTCTCTTTCCTAGTGAGCTTCTTGGGGAATTCCTTGCACTCCAGGATCTTCTTTATCTGTGGACCGACGAAGACACCGGCTTTGACCTTTGCCTCAGACAGCTTAGGGAAGAAGTCTTGAAAGCACTTGAAGGCTGCCGACTCCTTATCTAGAGCTGTGTCAAATTGTTTCATAAGGACCAATTTGATGTGCAGTGGTGACATCAGCAGCTTCCGGGGGTCCACCAGTGGCTCCCACTTGACGTTGTTCCACCCCACAGGGAATTCGGTCCGCTGTGGCCAGCCCCGCCTGTGGTAGTGCGCCTTGGTGTCCCTGCTGTCCCAAAGGCAAAGATAGCAGGGAAACTTGGTAAAACCGCCTTGGAGACCCATCAGTAATGCCACCATTTTGAAGTCTCCGATGACCTCCCAGCCGTACTCATCATATTTCAGGGCGTCCAGCAATGTCTTGATACTGTTTGCAGTGCTCGCAGGTGAAATGAGGTGCCCAGGGTTTGTCTTGATCCCCGAAAGGCATGCCGAAATATGTCTTGTAGGCCTCAAAAATCTTAGCAGATGCTTTCACGGAGTACTTTTTTGCTCTTGTCTTGATAAATTGGCCGCAAACATAGCAAAATGCGTCTACCGGATGCTTGCAGCCTTTTGACGCCATCTCAGAAAAATGCAGATATGTATCCACTTAGACAGCTGGAACTAAACTGAACTAGTGAGCTTAGACCCCTGTATTTATACTACTATTTATATTACTGGAAAGTTCTAGAAGTTACTCTAAGTTTACTCAGCACTGAATCTATCTGGAATGTTCTGGAAAATAGGTAAATTTCAAAATATCACTGCCCTGATCACAAAAGCAAAGTTTGTGGGGACTAATAGTCATTTTCTATACTCTTGAGGCATAAGCAATTAGGAAATAACACTTACTACCCAGGAACAAAAAATAAATAAAAATTTGTTACAGTGTTATCACTGAAAGAGTTTAATTTGTGTCACCTCTCTTTGGTTGATCCAGTACAAATATGCTATTATTGTGTTGTATATATGTTTACGTTATAAATATTAAATTTGGTTAAACTTGATGCGGACAGTAGAACATAAACACGTATAAACAAAAAATGTTATTATTGCTTCCTTCCGGAGTCTATACTAAAAATCTTGATTTTTGCTTTTTATGTTGCCCAACTCCTTCATATAAAATTTTGTTGAAATCGGTGCGGCCAATTCCTTTCAAATTTATAATTACCTAACGTTTTATTTTACAATTGTGGCAACCCTGCTGAGTCGAACCGGTCGAAATATGTTATTTTGGTCATGTATTTATGTGAAGATTCTATGCATCAAATTTGGTTGAAATCGGTTTAGCCAATTCTTCCCTGATATATGCGTACGGACGGACGGGCGGACAACACGAAGATAAGCACTTTTTAGCAATGACGAAAAACACCAAAAACGATAAATGATGACGACTATTTGGATTTAAAACGTTTATGTGATTTTTATTGATCTTTTCATATTTATTTTGAGTTGTGAATATAAATCACCAGATGCAAGAAATAAATTGAGTGCGCAGTTTCAATTTTAATTTAGCAACAGTTTATTGACGTTATAAATAGTTTGGTAAAACACATGTACATATTATTTTGTTATAAGCACGTTTATTTTTATCATCAATACTTGCTAGCCTAATTACTATAAGTCAAATCGACTAATTTACTTTTAATGACCTTTGAATGATCTAAATTAATATTTCATAGGTTAGTAATATACATTCCCAAATCCCGTTTGCAAATATTTCAAACCTCGTGATAGGAATCTAAATTCTCATATAATTTCTGAGCTCTCTGCCAAGCACAAAATTTGTTACTTTATTGAACATACTGAGTCTCTATAGAAACATAAATAAGTATTACTATAAAAGTATTTTTGAGATAGCCCTTTCATTTTAAGCTTGAATACAAAATATATTTTTATTTAGGAAAAATGTAATGGAAATTATGCAACAAAACTACCTATTTTATCTTTTAGAAATCTTCAAAAACTACATATTTACATGTTTGTGTTATTCGAATCTAACACCAGCTATTTTATATGATTCGAACACGATGCATAGTTTAAATCCTTTATTTAAGCACTCGAAGCTACCGGAACATTAAAATTTATGTTAAAAATAGGAAAATATTATGCAATGGACGTTGATGTCTCTTAATGTTTTTCTTAGAAAAGGAATTTCAGCTCGATTGACGCAGGGTTGTTCGTCGTGTGAAATGAATTCAACAAATAATTATCGAGTTCGTCAGATCGCTGAAAATTTCAAGAACAAATATTTAAAAAGCACTTGTCTCAGGTATCTTTAATAGCCACAACAAGGTTATAAACATTTCGGCTACAAAGCAACCGTCTTCAGCGGCAATTCTTCGAAAATAGATTCTAAAAGAAGGTTTTATAGAATCTACGTATTTTCAGCGAGTTACTACTGGAGACGGCTGCTTTGTTGCCGAAATGCGCATCTGGTTTATTATAACCTTGCTATAGGTATTCGAGTGATCTGTACTTTTTAAGTGTTTGTTCTTGAAAGTTTGAAATGAGTTTATACATGTGTCCGTATCTACCACGTTAAGCGCTTCTACACGCACACCTGTAAAGTTTGATGTACCTATTTGCCGTTTATACAGTTGGATTTCGAGGTACAAAATGCTAAGTGATCTAACTGCATAGAAAGGAGGTTATCTACTAGCTATTTGCTTAATAGTGGTGTGTGGTCCGCGTTAGTTGTTCAAACTTGTACGACTAATGTACCCTCGCTTTTCTCTCAGAAGATTAAGGGACTAAAATTTCCATTTTCGTTTCTTGATAGAGCTCCACGAATCGAATTTGCTATCATCTCAATGGATTAATGATGTTCTGTAAATGTCGAAGTTAATTAGGTTTATCGTATGACTTAAAAGATGAAGTTTCAAGTTTTATTTTCAGCAATATAGCAGAGTAGATGGAGTGGTATCTTTAGATAATTTAATATTCGCAGTACCGATTACATTAAATGACCCAGATATGGCTTTTATCTCACATTTTAGCAAGTCAATCTAAACAATTGGAAGCGTCAATATGATATAGATATGCATAAGGAAACATTCAATGGACGTTTCTTCAAAAAGGGGTAACCTAAAACAAATGTATATCACATTAAAAATTTTCAATGCTTTCTCTTCAACACCTTAAAAATTATTTTATCAAATTAATATTTTGCACATTTTAACTATCGGTAAAGTGTTAGGTTTTCGCCTTCTTTTATTATTATTATTATATAAATCATAAATAGCAAAACCCTCCTGAGAGCTGAGTATATAAACGCAGACAGACAGACTAACCAAACAGAGTTGGATATTTATTTTTTTCAGAAATATTTCCAAAACTGCTATAAAAGTAAAAAGAGATTTGAAAAATGTGGGAATCCACAATCAGCGCAAATATGACAATAACTTCAAGCGGATTGCAGACCTAACAGAGAAATATGTTTTTAGGGATCTATGGTGCTATATTGCTATGGAGAGTGGTCCATGAAGGCAAAACGTTTGGGAACCTATGGGTTCAATAGGGATTATAATTACAGGAAATATTTATGAATGTAAGTGATTCCGATTTTCTGAAATTTCGTGGCACATGATGGAAATACGAATTGGAAATCTGTCAGTGCCCCTGAAATAATATCGTACTATTTTAATGAGAACAAATTTCTAGATAAAAAGATTCATTGAAAGGATTTTAATTATGCTCTACAAGCTGTACAAGGACATTTTTGTGATTTTTAAGCTGGCTACAAAAATACCCACCCTTACAAATATTTCTCTTCCACACAATTACAAAATGAATGTTTCAAATCGCAATCGAGAAACGAACTCTCCTTGTTTTTATTCACCTAATCACAGTAATGGTGATACGTTCATTAGTAGGTGATCCAGTTTGTTCCCGATAACAAAATAACCAGGGTGAATTCATCAGGGAGCACTCAAAATAGCTCTATCACCCAAAATGTCGTTACATTATTCGGAATTTTGGTGAAGCGAATAATAAACGAATGAGCACATTCCGATGAATCAGTTGTAAGGACTGGAGTATAACAAATTCATTCAAGAGCGGACGGAAATTAATACGGTATCATTCTCACATGGATGGGAGGTAATTTAAAGTTGGTTACCGACGACAGTTATAACTTACCAAAAATTAACAAGGTTGACTTATTCGCTCGGAGTTACCGTGCTTCCAAATAGCTCAACTATCCATTTATTTTGACTACAGGGGAAATACTGTTTCAAGCAAACTAATTTTAGTGTAGCTCTTGCGCGTTAGGCGGTCCTGTGGTAGGTTTGGCTGTGAGTGATTTGTTGTTGCTCAGACGGTACGTTAGGGAATGGATAAGAGAGAGAGAGAGGGAGAGATAGAGAGAATGGAGAGATACATTACAATTGCAATAAGCGGGATGAGGGTTAAGGATATGGAGACTATGTCTGGTGTAAATTAGATTGTTAATTATTATTAAATAAAGAGACTTTTATTTTCATTCCGCGATTAAAACCTTTTATGCTCATGTTAAAAACGAAATGAGCTCGTAGAACTCTAATTAAATGAAATTAATTATGAATTCGATGAACTATGTTCCCAGATTTTTAAAATGAACCGAATATATCTCATTATACAGATTACGTGTTTATTAAAAAGATACTGAGGAGTATTATAAGTCGTCGGCTTACAATTAATTTCTCTTTTTTGCTGAACTTGGAATAAAAATAAAAATATTTTCTGCTATTCCATTTTAATTAAGCAAACACAAAATTAAAACTTCAGGTTTATAGTTTCACCGAGTGACTGAGAGAGACATTTCATAATCCTAACTGTAGCTTAAATACATATAAAATAATTTCATCTTCATATTCCAAGAGCACGAACATGAAAAAATTTAAGTAATAAAAATGCAATTCTATTATTGCTTATGAGAATATAATTAATTTTTACTCATCTCTGATATGAAAATACGCGTCTACCTTGGGCCCAAATTAACGAATATAATTATGCAAAACAAGACACGTTTAAAGACAGATAAATCAGATGTTCATGTATAACTGACCCGCATCGTGTAAGCAGTTAGCGCGACTAGCTACTAAACGGTCAGCAACTTTAACCAAAACAGAAAAAATATTGTTTACGCTAAAGATGCATATCCTCCTGCTGGTAAAACTGGGTTTTAAGAAATTGCTCTTCCACGAATTCAACGCGTCTTGTGTTTCCACGAAACCTCAGCCGCGAGGGCGTAAGATAAAGGAAAAATCGACACCTAAATAACACGGCAGAAACCATCAAATGAATGAGTAGGAGAAATACGAGGCGAAGAATTAAACACCAAACGAAGAGACACTGAGAAATGGGAAGAAAATTGAGACAGAGATATGCGGGGGAAATTAAGATTGAAACACGTAAATAATGAAATTGGGGATAAGTAACGGAGGAAATACAGATGCAGTTAGGATACAAACATGACATAAATGTCAAAGATGGAGTGCACGACGAATGAGAGAGTAAGAGCCAAAATGGAAAATCTCTCCAAAGAGAATCTGAATTTCGAGAGATGGAGAGAGAGAGAGGGGGAAGGGAGGAAGAGAGAGGGCGCTTTGAGTTACCGAGCTTCAGAGGCGATAATGAAGCTGGAGGAAAGTCTGTACAACGGCGATAAGAGGGTAAAGAGGGGTGGGAAAAGAGGATTTGAGAAGAAGGGAGGTAAAGAGAGAGAGAGAGACAGACAAGAGACTTTGAATGACTCTGATTGGCTGCCTCTCAACTCTGTTTAGGCACTCTGCCACGCCGACAATGTACGGATTACGCACGACCTTTCCTTCCAATGATTAATTACGCCCTCGGCGATGAGAAGGGAGAAGGAGGCGACGTGGAGAAAGGGTGCGTGGGAGGAGAGAGTTAAGGGGAAGGAGAGGGAGAAAGAATGATTGAATGGGGCTCGGATAGTCTTGTACCGCCAAGACCCCATTTAACTACTTCTCTCGAACGTTAAACTTTATCCGTTATGTGTAATTCCCGCTAGCGTTGACACGTAGAGGGAAGTTTGGCGCGGAAACGATAGTTCATTGCGTATTATTCGAAATATTTTAATTGTTTAAAAAAGAGAGGGGGAGATAACTAGAAAGGATGCTTTTCAAAAACGGATTTAACCGATTCCCGCTCCCGCAGAGAAAGTTTGAGGAGTTTTCCCGCGAAATTATCTCGTAATGGATTTTTGGGGGGATATAACCCACCAAAAATTTCCTCCTAGAAGAATTTGCGTTTTTTCGGACAAAATTTCTCAGAGAATAAATGTTTTCTGGACGCTTCCTTTGATCTTTTGATAGTTGCCTAGAAGCAATCTCTCCAACATCTTCGCCGGAATAAGGCGGCTAATGTATTTATCCACCGAGTGATGAATATTTTAAAATTTTAATTCCATGAAATTCGTCTTATTCCTTTGCATTCATTATAAATAAAAGCATTTGAAAAATAACATGTGGTTTCCTAAAACAAAGCTAGGAGAATTAAAATTACTAAATAAACATTTAAAAAGCCATTTAAGTCGATTTCCAGGGAACAATAAAACTTTTATTTTGTGTCTTACGGCTAATTGCCGAAGAAAGATACGGCTAGCTGTACGTTACAATCTACTGTTTACGATTCTGACCTGTCTTCAATCTCATTAGAGGACCCATCGCATGAGTGCTGCCACCTAGAAGCAGTTTGTGATGAATATTTGATCCCTTAAGTGAGCGGAGCTAATTTTGCCGGCCTTGAGGGAGAGGAAGAAGGGGGAGACTGATGGCACTCACCTCGTACAGGAGTTACTCTTTGCTCCCTCTAGGGGCGAGACGCAAAATTAAACACGGCGCGGTAGGGAAATTATCCGAGGAAGAGAGAGATAAGGAGAGAAATGCGTAGGGGGCAATATTAATAGAGCAAAAACAAAAGAGCGGAGGATATATGATCCGTTAAACCAGCTTGTTAGGCATGATCGAATCATAGTTATTGCCCTTCACATCGGTTCGTATGGAACATGAATTTTGGTGTCATAAAAAACTGTCGAGAATGTGGAGGAGGCGATGAAAAAAATTAAAATGCTTTTTTCGTAATTGGCTCATTGCAACGTGAATTGAGCATTGAACGCGGATTTGCATTTTCCATTGATGAAACTATCGCTGTAATCAACACTAAATCCATTATTGACCTAACACCGTCAAGTTAAACGCTAAACCAATGAATGGGGAATTTGAATTCTGTTTTAGTTACGCAATCCTTTACACTGTTCGCGATGATTAACCTGGTTTTTGATCGGACAGATCGAGTTATGATTACGTCAAGAATTTAATTCTCTCATAAGAGTCAGTAGCACGGTTCAAAGGACCCAAAATTTGATCTCTCAAAGGGTCTTTAGTAAGAAGGTTTTTGTGTATCAAATTAAATCGCTTATTTTTGATGGAATGGCATGCAATTACTTTTGAAGGTCCGTTTTTTATGGCCTGGCTCTTGAGGATTTAAGACAAAAAACACGGCTGCTTTTTGTTACCCAAAGAATCAACTTAAACACTGGGAGAGGGACACAACACATTTGCTGCGTTAGAAAAATGTGCCTGCATCTCTGATTAAAATCTGCACAGAAAAAGATAAAAACACAGGAACCAGAAACGGCTGCTCACACTTTGACGTCTCAATGTTAACCGACGAATTCCAAGTGAAATAAGGACCGTCCCAGGCCGCATAGGCCCACATCTAGCAAACGAACTGTGAGAGCACATATGGCCTCATAAGAGGCCTCCCGCATTTTTGAGGATTTCATAACCTCATAAGATGCCACCTGCAGCGAATGTGTTAAAATGAACTCCATGACCCTAATTATATTGCACCAAATTAATTAATGAGAGCGAACTCGATTTAATACCTTACGATTCAATAGCGTCGCCTAATCTTTCTTGAGGCAAATATCCCCTTCTCCGAAGCAAAGAAAATATACGTACTCATCTGTCTCCCTCTCTCTCTTACCTAGAACTATAAGTAAAAAGCGAATGGGGCTTTCATAACGACAGCCTGTTGCTCGGAAACATCCAGTCACTAAGGATACAGCCACCGATCCGAGCAGAATCCATTATCCCTCCACGGAGCCTTTCCCTTTCTCTGGCCCGAGTGGGGGTAAGGCGAAGAAGTTTCGGGAAAGGTAGGCATTCCTCTCATTCGGAAACCGTTTCTCCTTTCCCCGGGAACCATTCAATTAACGCCGCTAACCAATCTTCTGCTGAATTCTAGGTGTCCCGTTCGCTAATTTCGCTCGCAGTTCCCGCCGACTCCTGCGCTCTCCTACTCTTCCTCATCTGTCTCGACAACACAGGATTTCGACCCTTTTTGAACTCGGCACCTAATTTCGCTCCCTCACCAACTAATCTTGTCCTCCCATCTCTCTCCGTAACTCTTACTATATATCTCTCTCTCTCTACCCCCAATCTTTCTCCATATCTCTCTCATTTTCTCTCCTTCGCTTTGTTTCCCTTCCTCTCTTCCCCCCCCTACCTCCTCTTTCTCACTCCCTCTCTTTTCCTCCCTCTCTCTAATTCAGGTATGCGATTAGTAAAACTTCCCAATTAAAGGTCACAAATAACACTTTTATTATTCTATTCAACCCAAACGCAACAAGTTTTTAAAAGGAAAATTTCATTTTCAATTGTGCTTCGTAACCCAAAGTGTTTTCTGGGAATAATGTTAGAGAAGAGCAATCTGTCATATAAAGCTGTTAAATGAAATAATTAGAACATAGAATATCCCATAAACTTGATAATCGACTATCTCTTTATCAGAAATTTTAAAATAAAGTATTCTAAGGAAATTTGTTTCAAATTATCCGTCGTGTTTAGTGAAGATGAATTTATTAAGTCACTTGTGGGGCATTCATGCTTTCATGTGGAATGTTTTATTGCCTAGAATGCTTATGACCTGATCAATAAATTTGTATATATTTTTTTGATGAAAAAAGATCTATTAAATTGACAAAATTTTATTTAAAAACGTAGTCAAAATACGTTCCGTAACAAATGCCTAGCTCTAAAAATGTCCAGTTCTAGCCTAAGAAAGATCTCTCAGGGGAGCAATATATAATTAAAACGATCCTTTGATATCTATATATTACTATTCAAGCGATATTAAAATCTCAAAAATATGATATTCTCACCTTTAAATTATAAACCCCTCAAAAAATGAAAAGATTAATTACATAATAAGTGTAGAAAATTTTCAAATTCTCCATCTCGTCCGTTTGGGTAACTTACATGCAACCGAAATAATTCTCCCTGCCTACCATTTATTTATGAGACTCCGTTTCTCCAAGACACCATTTTTGAATATTTTCCAAGAGATCGTTCTTTCGTTCCTCAATCCCTCTTTAATTTACCACTATAAGAAGACATGAAAACAGCCATTTACGTCGCTCCGGCATCTCCCGCGAATTCCTCATCCGGCGGACTTAGTGTGATTTAATTTTGCTGCTCTCAAAGCTAAGAGGAAGGGGAGGATGGGGAGCAAATTAAAGTTTTCTTTTCGTGTTAGCGAGAAAAATTTTCTTAACTCCCTGATGACGGGTCCCTTAAATAGATTACGGTGGTACACATTGGCAAAAATTACCCAATGAACGTTACTCTACTATTTTAAATGGAGTCATTCCATGGTTTTTTTATCACCACCAAGAGAGGGTTTATCGAGGACGTTTGGTTAGGATTTCAGAAGCAAAGATGTTACGTTTAAGGGTATAGATTAGCTTATCGGATCCAGAAACTAAAAGACCATTTCCTATATTAATTCCTCTCCCTGTAAAAGAGCTAAAATTAGTTCTCGCCAAAAGAAATGAATCGCGAAGAGATTGCGGACGCACCGATATTTAATGGCCACCCTCATCGGTAAGAATTGTCATAATGGCGTTGAGTATATACGTTTATGTGAAAACCTACTAAAAGTTTTCGGATTATGAATATCATAATAGAAGCTAATCCACGCTGAAGTAATTCGTTTCTCAATTTTAGTATATTTTAATCGATTTTTAATAATGCTATTTCTTTGCCTATGCTAAAACTAGAAGGAATGCAAGAACAGGGATTATTCGTGGCATTTGAGAATAAACGTGAAGATATGATATCAGACAAATTGATATAAATAATTATCAGTAGTAATTTACTTAGTAGAGTAATTGCCCGTCAAATATGAAGGGTATACGTAGATTAGGTAATAAGTTAAAATAAAATTTAAGTGAAAATAAATGAAACCAATTTTTATGTGCACTAAATAGTAAACATTAAACACAAAATTCACATAATCGAATGCCCCAGAAAATAAAAATAGTTTTTTCCAAATAAACATTATGTGGTTAAGAAATATAAATGAAGATTTATTCGTTAAACATCACGCTACACTCATTTTATATGCACAAAAATCATTTTATTATATGAGATATCCAATTATGTGAATGAAAGATTTTTTTTATGTTTCAGTGCTTATATAACGTACTTTCATTAAAATAAATTCATAGGAATTTAATTTTAGTTTTACTGAATGAGTAAAAAATTGCTGTTTGATGTAGAACCTAGTATATTCAAAAGAAACTTTCGAAATTGTATTAATCGTTCTCGAGTTATTCCAGACAGAGTAGAGTTCCAGACAAACACAAACAAACACATCCAGGCTATTTTTATAATAGATAACCAGTCTGTTTCTTAAGGATATAATCCTTTTACAAATATGCACTCAACGATACAATAATAAATGTATAAAAGCTTTTACAACTCTATTGTGGAAATTGAGGCCACCTTGATCATCAATTAATTAAAGGGTACTCAAATTGTTAATGCTGAAAGTAAATAAAATTCTTATAACAGTCGTATAACCTAATATTCATTCGACCCGAAAGTGAAGACTCGACAAAATTAATGACTCAAGCTAAGCTTCTTCCCAAATTAAAAAGAGGAAATTTGTCGTCTAAGGGAGTTATCGAGATGCCAATCGTTAAAAAAAATCATCCGAGATACTTAATTTTCCAATTAATCCACTATGTGAAACGACTACTTCCATCCGAAGAGTTTGTACAGGCACAATAATTCACATTAATTATTCATCCTTACGATAAACCATGGCCCAGTTCCATATAAACGAACCTTCAAATGTCTTCCATTACACCGTAATTTGCAATCTGACCCGAATGAATAATTCTCCACGTGCTTGTTGAACTAAGAATCCATTTTTTTCTGAGAAAGATCAATGTTTAAGCGTTAGCATTACCTATAACTGATGCTATAATCGTTGACCATGGTTTGCAAGATATGACGCAAATTGAATGAAAAGAGTGGAGAGATTGTAGGCCATTAGGAGCGGCAGCGTTCAAGAGGGAAGCGGGAGTCAAATAGTTTTGAATTATCTGAAGGAAAAGCAATGGTCAAATGGGGATGGAGATAAACGAATTGAAACGAGAAAACGGTAAGGGATGGGAAACATGTCGGCGCGATTAGCGTAAAAGCCACGATCATAAAAGTTTTCGCTAAGGTATTAATCGAATCACGTAAAATTTCAATATTTTTCTGACGTTGAAATAGATTTTCGTTGAGCTAAATAATTTTAAAATCTTTAAAACACGTCATATTATAAGGGGAGTACCAAGGAAGAAATAATAGTACCATGAAAAGCTATTGCCCGGATCATTTAAAAAATAACCTTCATTTCCTTTCAAAACAGAGCTAATAAATGCATTTATAATTACAATGAGCCCTAGAATACCTTAGGAAGACAATTCAATGTCCTTTAAAATAAATGGAAATCACTTTAGAAATTTTCTCATTTTCCAATTGTATTTTTTTAGCGAAACGACTAGAATTCCCGCATAAAAGTTTTTTGCCTCTTGTGTATAACATAAACGACGTAAACGTCATCTGTAGAATTCTAGAACGAAGACAAAAAGAAGCCTTCGTACAAATCAGAAGAGATGACGTAAAACTTTTAATGCCATCGGAGAACGAATAAAGTTCCGGCCCAAGATATGATAAAAATTGATTGGATAGAAGAAGCAAGAAATTAAGGAGGCGACGTCAGCCGTTTTTTATATGGAACCGCTCAAGCAAACGAAGAAAGAAAAACGGAGCCAAAATGAGACAAGGGAGGAGATAGGAGAGAAGGGCGGAGGGAGAGAAGGAAGGAAAGGTAAGAGGGACAAAATTAGAAGGAAGAGAGAGGTAAGTATTCACAGGCAGAGAACTGATTATGATTCAGTTAAAGGAAGAGAGGAGAAGAGAAAAGTCAGATAACACGAGGAAGGGAGATAGAGAGAGGGAGAGAAAAAAGGAAGGAAAGAGGATAGGAAGGAAGAGAGAGGGTTAAAAGAGGGACAGATAGAATCAAGGAGGTAGAAAAAGAAGTAGAGGCAGAAGATTTAGAGAGAATGTAAAACGGAAGAAGAGGATGGAAGGGCAGAAAAAGTGAGAGAGAAAGATAAGAATTCGAGAGAGAGAGAGTGAACTTTGAGGAATTGAGGTAATTGAAAGGCAGATAATACGATTAAGATGGAATCCAATTTGGGCCTACCCCATTTCAAAACGACTCCCGCTTCTCCCGCCACAATGATTATTTTTTTTTTAACTCGTCGGACCGTCACCGCCAACTCCGACGTTCGCATGTTTTAGAGGCGGTTATAAAAAGAGAGCGAGAGAGAAAGTTAGCGATTGTTGCAGTGATTTCTCAAACGAGCGGATTAAGAGGGAGGAGACGCGTCAGCTATTTCTTTTAACTTTTCAGTTCGTGCATGGCCTTCGTTTCCTTTTTTTAAACTCTAAGAGAATGAACGGATATCGTGAGTAAAACGATGGAAAATGAAAGGAAATAAAAACGTAAATCTTCCCACAAATTCTCCTCGACATTGCGTCCTATCGACCTCTCGATATTGAATCTCATCGATATCGATTTTCGACTCTGACACAGATTTAATAGAAAATCCAATAATTCAAAAGAAAGCAAAATTTCAGGATTGAAATTTTAAAAATAGTTTCGTCCACATAGCGTCTTATCAACTGGAAGCGCATCTCTCAACGTCCAATCGATATCGCATCTCATCGACCCATCGAAATTTATCTGCGGCTCTGAAATGAACATTTCGGACATTTTGTGCAGTTTCCTACTTTGGGCGTCTCTAACTTATATTGAGAAGGCACTTTATGCGAAAAGTTCTGAAATCGTAACAATACGACGAACCATCAATGGAGATTTAAAAACGATTTATCCCCGACCACTTTAAACTCGGTGATATCATTTATACAAAAGTCCCTTTTCCCTTGAAAAAACTTCCATTGTCGTCACATGGAGAGGCATCAACTTTTTACGCTCCTTCCCTTAGACTAAATCCTCCACGTAGTCCCACCCGCTAGAGTCTCTTAACGTCATTCTTCCCAGACATTTGACGAGAGATGCATTAACGCAGCGTCGAAATGCTCCCCCCATAATGAAAGCCCGAGGTGACGCACTCCGATAAAATTATAGAGTCCCATTTTGACAACTACTTTTAGATGCAATCTTTTTAATACATCTCGTGTGTCACCGTGACGATGTTAAGATCTCATCTCGCTCAGATACTACGAACTATTTCCATCGATATCTTTTGCACAAACTTCGAATTACGTGACAATGGGACGAAAGCGTATTCTTGAGATTTTAACTCCGGCTTTCATGCAAGAGTGGAAAATTAAAATTCTGTAAAAATTCATTATTGTAATAATTCATATTTATGCATAAAATGAGTTATCCCTATTATAATAAAAGCCATCGCATGTCATGCTGTCACGCTGAGAAAATTTTTCTTCGTATTGTTGCTATATTCATGAGAATATGTCACTATACCGAATGTGATATGGGACACCAATTCATGACTACTTCAATAAATAATAAGTGCCATGGAATTTTATTTCTTGAGATGAACAGATTAAAGTTAAGTCGTAATGAGTGTATCTGTGCGTTATTTAGACGCGCTTCAACAGGATAGCTGTCAATGAAATTCTAAAAAGAAACATAATTTATGTGTTTGTACAGGAATTAAAACAAATATTTTCCAACTGATATATTAGAATTTGTATTTTATAGGAAATTTAATGTTGTTTATTTATAGTAAACGTTTGTAAAAAATTGTAGCTTTGTTATATTAATTTGAGAATTCAGAGTCTTGAATACATAAATCCTTAGAATATGAAGAAAGAATGAAATTTAAGAAGGTACCATACGCCGGGAACATAATCTTTCTCTTCATATCATTCGACGTTTAAATGCAAATTTGGTATCGTAATTCGATTTTTCAGTTGCTGCACGCAATTTGTTTTGTATTGTTAAGATAGTAATAACTTGCCGTATTCTTTTGTAAAGTTATTGTCCAAAGCGACCGGTCCGACATATCATATAAGTAACTGTAATCGATATTTAAAATCATGAAATATAATGATATACTTCACACCGATTTTGTAAGATTCATTTAATGTTTACAAAAAGTCTTGAATATGTTCATTTAAGTTATATTTGATGATAAATAATGGTAGAGATTTCGGTGAAAAATAATGTTATAAGGTTGTTCCGAAACCATATTTAAAGAAGCACTAAAGAAGGTTGAAGATCATCATCATCATCATAGGTAGTCTGTCCGTAGACAGGTCCGTGATTATTCTTGGTTAAACTTGGTTCTCCATATATTCCTATTTTCCGCTGTCCTCTTTATATCTTGATAACTCTCTTTCCCTTTCAAATCGTCTATCAGCTGAAACCTTTTCCTACCTCTTTCCCTTTTCCCATCTAGTTTTCCTTCTAACACGTCTTTAATCATACTCTCTCTCCTCAGGTAATGTCCAACCCAGTTAGCCTTCCTCTTTCTGATAGTCTGTATAATCATTCGCTTCTCTCCTATTCTTCGTAGCACTTCATCGTTTTTCATCCTATCTGTCCATTTTATCTTCAGCATTCTCCTCGAAGTCCACATTTCAAAGCTTTCCAAGTATTTGATGTCATTTTTCCTTAGCGTCCATGTTTCTGCCCCATACAATGCTATACTCCATACGTAGCATTTTATCAACTTGAAGATCATGCACTTATAAAATGCTTGTCTCAGGTATCTCCAATACCGCCAACAAGGCTCTAAAATGGCTTTTATAACTTTGCTCTGGCTATTGGCGATACCTGAAACAAGTATTTTTAAATGCTTGTTCGGGAATTTTTTTCAGCCATAAAACGATATCGATAATTTCCTGTTGAACAAAAAAGAGATGGCAAGAAAAGAAAAAAGATAAAATCAAAAGGAGATAAATGCAAATAAAATTTAAATTAAATAAATTAAAACTAAACAAAAAAAGGTTTAAAGGACATACCATTTTGAGTTAAAGCTTAGGCAACGTATATATTTTGATCAATTTTAATTTGATACCCGTTACACCCATCACATTTGACGGGCAATTATACTAGTCTATTATAAATGTGATTATTTTTAACGCTTACTTAAATTCGCTTCCCTTATTGCCCCAAATCTTTGGGCCGTATTTTGACTGCCTCCACCGCTTAAGGAAATTATCCATTTTCCCCGTGAGGCTTAATTGATTGAGCTTTATATTCCCTAGCTTATCCTTTGCACCAGCAAACCCAGCTCGCTATGAAGCGAGCACCATCTCCGCATCGAACGGATAAAATATGCTACGCGTAACACGAAGGCGCGACACGCAAAGAGCACTCATCAGCACGGATTCCTTTCCTCTCATTCCCTCCCGTTTACGCGACCATTTCCAAGCCATGAATTCTTAACGCCGCTCTCTTATTTTTAATCGCGAAAACTTGAATCGCAATATTTCGCGGAGGGAAAATGGCTGCAGGGGGTCGGGACGAGACAATAATTCGCGAAAAATGGCAAAAGAGAGACAAAATAAAAACGCACGTAGTAAAGGGGAGAGCAATGGAACTAAGAAGAGAAGGAGAAAGGAATAAGGGAGAGAAAAAGAGGGAGGTGAACAGGCACACTTAGTTAAATAATAAATGAGAAAGAGAGAAGTTGACTCGCTTGCACAAAGGAGAGGACAAAACAATCCTTCGTTGATATTATAGAGGCATCGAGAGTAATGAATTGCTGTCTCTCTCTCCTTCTCTCCCTCACTCGGCTGCGGGCGGGAAGAGGTAATTCATTGGAAGATGAGAACAAACCCTTTACGCCCGCATTCCATTCCTCCCTCTTTCAACCCCATCCGTTTCTCATCTTTCCCTTCTCTTCCCGCCTTTCTGCTCTGAACTTTAACCTCTGGCGCCGACGGGGAAAAACAAAAGGCAGTACTATTCCGCCCGCATATACAAAAACGCGTTTATTGTTTCTACTTTTTCTTTGCTCTCTCTCTATCTTTTTCTCTTGAGAAACACAAAAGAGAGACTTTCCTTCTGATTCGCGTGATTCCGGATTTTCTGTCTTTTGTACTTTTGTCGCGAATCGAAGTTACCTTAGTTCTTTAAAAATTTAGCGCGTGGTTCATTTTCAGGCGTTCTTTACCAGCGAAACGATAGTTGCGGAACGCCTTATACCTCTCCTCCAACCTTCCGTTCACATGTTTCATCCCCAAAACTACTGGACGGGTATTCATGAAATTTATTATTTAGGACTTTAGGGCGAAGAAAATTAAAAAAATGATACAAATGGTTCACATAGCCAAATTAGGAATACCACTGTACTAGTGACAAAAATTATCTCGTAATATATTACTTATACCAAAAAAGTCTTCAAACAAAATGTGTAGGATTAGTCAAATAATATATGTTTTATCAAATAAATTTTTATCGTTTTAAAGAACTCAAACAAGACATTCTTAATTCACTTGGAACATAATTTTTAAAAATTGTTTTCAACGAAAACAGTTCTTGTTTGTTTGTATGGAATTTTTGGCTAATCTGGGAAACAGATATAATTTATATATCGTTCGGCTTGGAATTTGTTTGTATTTGATGAAATATTAATTGCTAAGAGAATATTTCTACAAAATATAAAGAGGTTTTTTCAATCTTATCATTTTTAAATAATGTAATGTATTAATCATTGACAATTATCTGTCGAAAAATTACTAATATGGATACAAATTTCAACGTGAAAACAAATATTATGCATCATGACGAATAGACACTTTTATTTACTTTACGACCGCTGCATCGTTATTTATATTAATATCGGGAATCTACAGAGTTAACCTTTCCTAAACCCGCCACCGTAGGCGGTACTTGAAAGCGTTTTAATCAAAGGCTGCTCAGGTTTAGATAAGTTGAAAAAATGACACATTTGAGCCATATATATTTTTCACGATAGTAGCAAAGACCGAGATAAGACTTTTAATATCCAATCCTTGAATATAGTATTTGAAACGCGCATATTTCATTCTAGGCTTCTCGCGTACACTAATCCCAACTTATTTTTCACCGTAAACATATAATTCTTCATGTACCTCCATCATTACCTAGCACCCTAACCCGTGATCATCCAGTCTCCTTCCCTCTACTTCCCCTTTTAGCCCTTCTCCAAGCCCTCCCCTCCCGAAGAAGGGTTCATAAGGGTAGCGTCAGACAGTCGCGAGTGAATTAGTGATGAGACCACAGGTGCCCCGAGAGGGAGTTTAAATCACGTCAATTTGCAGTCTGGAACGGCGTCGCGCGTAGCAAAAAAAAACAATCTAGAATGATGTATTAAAAAACGCGGTGGGACGTGAGGACGTGAGTGATTTGGAGGGGAAAGGAGTTGAAAGCAGCAAACGGCAGTATTTTTTGGGGAACGGCCATTTTTCTCCCTTTTTCTACCTTCTCTCTCTTTAACCCCCTCTCTTTTTCTCCTCCTGTCGTTTGCTTCCATAGGGCTAGGATAGCACGCGCGTGACTTGACGCGATATCTAGCCTACTTTTCAGAATGGAAATAGGCTTATAGTTTCTTCGTTTGGTCTGTCTGTCATGCCACTTGGTGGAAATCTCTTGCTACTGAGGCCGAGCTACCGAGGATAGTTTTGTTGCGAAGACTGAAAGTCCCGGGTTCGATTCCAGGAAATATTCATCCCATTTGATTTACATGAGAAATCTTAAATCCATCGTGCATGGTAATTTCTCTTGCACATTATAACGTCTTAAAATTGTAATAACGGAGTAGGATTTGTATTATTCTCTGAGGAAATGAATGTAAATTTTAATTTTTATCATAGAACTATGCTTGTTGATCGTATGTCTTCAAATTTTGCGTAAATACTGGCGTTATTCCAGTTTTAATCACTTATTATGAGAGTGTTGCCATTGAAACTACGGTTGTTGGTCTTGGATTTGGCATATTCTAGTAGATATACGTGTTATTTTTCAACATAAATACGCGTGATCAATTTAGGTTTCCGTTCGAATGTATTTGTAATATT
Organism: Tanypteryx hageni; assembly: GCA_028673005.1. NCBI lineage: Eukaryota > Metazoa > Arthropoda > Insecta > Odonata > Petaluridae > Tanypteryx > Tanypteryx hageni. The sequence goes on from CM054114.1 coordinate 127,755,673, forward strand.
TTGTAATGGTAACTTATGAAATTTGGAAACACAAAGAGCAACTCATACGCGGTGATTTTAAAGCTGTTAAAGCCAACATTAGTCATTGTTGTACCACATTTAATTTAAAATAATTATGTGGAAAATAGGCATCATAAGTTCCGTTTGGGTTCTCTTGTTCTGTCTGGTACATTCTAGCCGATACATTCGCAAACTTTTGATCAACTTTTGTTGTAAACAAACACATACGGGTTTCCATTTTATAAAAATACAAGCGGAACAAGCGATCAAAAATTACGGGTATGTATGAATAAAGAATTACATTAAAAGTCTTCCCATTCTTCCTCTCTTATTCTATCCATTTCTTTTCCCTCTCTTCCTTTCTCTCTCTCTCTCTGATACTGCTAGAAAATATGCCCCTGTATCTTATGGTGTCTATGGTGCATGTACAGTGACATACAGAACGAGTGATACTTGAGAATTAATACAGTACTAGCGTAATTGCCCGTCAAAAATGACGGGAATGCATTAATAAAGTACTAATGGCATATTCTATTTCTCTCCCCTTTCTCTCTTCTTCACTCTTATTCTCCTCCCTCTCTCCCTTCTATTCTCCTCTCTTTCCATCCCATCATCCATTTCATTCTTACTCCCTTCTATTCTCCTCCTTTCTCCCTAACTTTCTCCTCCGCTCTCACCCTCTCACTCTCCCCTCAAAAATACAGTTATCTCTCTCAGCTCGATATAGTACTAAGAATCAACTCAAAAAAGGTTTTTTAGACCAAAACAATTATTTTGCTTTACATTTCCATTTTTCAATTTTCTTTATTCATTACTATTATATATTCTCATCCTTAAATATAGGCAATGTTCATCCCTCATCCCTAATCTTATGCAACCACAACTGCAAAATGTTTGCAGCATTCTCTTAGTGCAGGGATGTCTCAACTGTGGCCCTCAAGCCTGTAATAAGTCTGCTATTTTTTTTACTATAGTTGGGAGCACGAACGAAGGCGGGGGCCAACTGGATGCGCATAAGGCAAGGAATGTCACGTGGTTTATCTCGCTCCTTCACTTGGCCAATCAGCGTCAGTCAGTTACAGCCGCTCTTGGCGTGCGGTTCGTACATTTGCGGCATGCTTTTCTTGTTTATTTGCGTATTTTAAGATTGAGATTTAAATAGTACCGTCTTGTGGTGTTCTAAAATGGAGGACGAAGGAAGCACACAAGGTTTTGCATAAACAAGCCAGAGAAATCTTATATAAAGTGTGTCAGTACTTCAAAAACGAGTCGGAGCATGCAGACGATTCAACGCGTACAGTGGTTACAATGTTGCCAACTGTCAAGAGCAAACTGCATAGCGGCATAGGACTTCGTGCGTCAGGCGTTGTTTTCCGAGCGTAAGCTTATGTAGGCTGACGGTGGGACAGCAATGTAACTTGCATGTCTCTCTCTCTCTCTCTCTGCGCAGTATTCATGACTCACCCGCCTTCGTTCCTGCTCCCAACTATATATATATAACAATCAAGTAGTTTTGGAAAACATTATGGGTAACGTAACGTTAACAAAATTTTCAAAATAACTGGAACGAAAACAAAAAAAACGTTATTTTGTTATGTATACGCTTCCACTATGTGATATTTCGTCTCTAGTTACCCATCCCATTTATTTCTCTCTATTCCTCAGCGGTATTATTAGCCCCCACTTGCATTCATTCCGTCACAAAATGCACATGGGACGTGAAGATTTGAGATCTTTCTGGTCCTAAAGCGTGGCAGAGATCCACCAAAGTTGTGCTCCATTTATGTCGAATTTTTATTCATATTCGGTTAAGAGAAAATAAATGTTAGATTGGACATGTCGAAAAATTTTCCGGAAAAATCGTAACTTACTCAATTTACTAAACCACCTCTTAATGCGAAAATAGCCTACATTTATATATTGTGCCTATATTTAAAAAACGTTTTTCATGTTGATACTCTGGCCCGCGAGCATAAAATTTATTAACCAAGTGGCCCACATGTAAAAAGGTTTTGAGACCACTGTCTTCGAGCATGGCACGATAGAAATTTATCTCATTATGTAAAGAGATAAGAATAACTGCCTCCCGGAAAAGTTATACTTACGTATATAAATTGCGGAAAAGGGTCATATATTCCCATAGACAATGATTTTCTATAACAAATTCTTTATTCTTAATTTAACTTGTGGCGAAATTACGAATAAAGATAATTAGCACAAAGAGCAAGGGCGGATTCAGGGGAAGAGGGGAACTATATCTCGGACCCATCTCTCCTATACGCTTCCATTTAAAGATACAAACAAACTAACGAAAAAAATAATACTCCAATGGCGCAAGGGAAAACTTACGACCTTGAATCTAGAGAGTACAATGCAACACGCTTTTAACCAATTGGTGTTTATGGAGCATGCGAAATGCGGATGACTTTCCTAAAAAAACGTGCATATCTTTTAATTCCAACCTCAGCTCGGAAACGAAACGGCATAAAAAAACTAAACGTGCACCGGCATAACAAAAAAAACAAAAGAAGATAAACACATCCATCGTTTCTCAAGCGGGATTGAAACCGAAAGAGAAATATAAAGGGCAACCACGACGCGCATTAATTCTACCGCGGAAAAAATCTCGGAATAAACTGTGGATGGGAGGAAAAACGTATAAAAAATATAGTGGAGTTCACAGTTCGGCAATTTTGGACTATGTCAAACGACCAGTTAAATCTTTCTTGGAAATTGCTCTTAAGAAGACAAAAGCGGGATAAATAAAAGGGGATTTTTTTAAGAAATTCCGGAACGATTCTCGGGGAAGAATTTCGGATTTCGGATTAAGGTATAAACAAATAGGTGTGTGTATATATATACATATATATATATATATATATATATATATATATATATATATATATATATATATATATATATATATATATATATATAATTCTAGAAAAGTTATGTTTAAGGGGTCTTTGACCCCAAACACCAATTTTAAACACCCATAAGATAAGCATTGAAAACTGTGCAGGGCTATATAAAATTGCTTTTTAAAATTATTTAAAAATAAGATACAAAGTCGGGACATGCACCATACCATATATGAAAGAATGAAATTTATTTATTTTTAAGACAAAATTCCAATTCAGGCTGAATGTGTGTAATAATTTGGTTTTAATCATAAAACTAGTGTATTGCTCGTCATATGACGGGTCTCAGTTACTATAAGGTGGAAAACCCGTCGTAAGACTGGTAATCCTACTGAAATCATACATCTTAAGAAATTGTAACTCATTATTAAGGATAATCACAAAATTCGATTATTTTTCTTGTGTAATTACCCGTTGAAATTCAACGGGGAACTTAGAAATGAATAATAACAGCTGTAATTATTGAGTAAAAACCTGGATAAAATTTGCCAAAATAGAGATTCGAGAGAGTCTTTTTCACATTCTTGTTTTCTCCAATGAAGAGCCCCTTGTCAAAAATAAAGCAATTATAATAAATAAAGAATAATATTCCCTCCCTCTGTCTCTCTCCCTTCCCTCTCTCTGCCTCACTTTTCTCCCACCTTCCCCCTCTCTCTTTCCCTCCTATCCAAATCCATAGCTCTCCCTATTTTTCTATTTCCTCCAGTCCATTTCTAATTCAATATCTCCCTTACCCATTCTATATCCCTTCCTTCCTATCTCCCTCCCCACATCCCCCTCTCTCTTTCTCTACATCTACATAGTCGTTTAGATAAGCAAAAGAATCCAAACTAAATCCAAGTACCATTAGATTACGTAATTTCGCGAAAAATCCTACGATAATTTAAGGCAATCTATGCACTCGTATATATTACACGTATGCGGATTGAGACAATAATTGATTCTCGAAGTTAAACAATGACGAGGTTGGCAAGGCAACATCCTGTTTAAAAGCCAATATTTTCCAAAAATATATTTGATTTAAATATTTAATGTGAGAGATTTCGAATGGCAGGCGAAAAAATATGAATATAATAAGAAACTTCATTAACTTTTCTAAAATATAATTTCAATTTAATGATCGTACGTTAATTCCTTCTAATTTAAATTTCCAAAATAATTAAAGCATGCACTCTTAAAAGTCGCTTTTTACGTTCTATCTTACGGAAAATGGAAATCGTCCCCCTGGAGTCGAACCCGGGTCTTTTTTCGTTATTTAATTTTTATAACTGAAATTTCAATCTTCCACTTAATCGATAAGTTTTTTAAAAAAGCGTTAAAATGTGCCATTGATGATGTCAGGGTTAGGTACATAGTTAGGTTTTTATTAATAGAGATTATGAAATGTTTTCGGTCTTCAACGATGAAAAATATTACCTACTATAGTAACGACTCCAATACCTTTCAATGAGAATTGATTTTCCATACTTTAAGAGCATTGATTTAATGCTTAGACCGCATTATAAGCCATTTTATTTCAGCCAACGACGTATACATACACTATGATAACGTGTTAATTTTAAATTAATTTTTTTATCAGACTATTTAATAAAAGGTACGGATGATGATACCATAATAATAACACACCAAATATCCCAATTTTTACATAAATTTTAGTGTAACATATAGGCTGTCTTAATTATGATTATAATTATTGCTTAAAAAGGGCGATCTGAGCCATGAAACTTGAAATTCGAAAACGTGGACGCGATCCGATTGCCGGAGAATTTAGAAATTCCGGATAGATGTCTTAATTTCGCGGAAAATGAAAACTCATCTTATTTAAATGGGCTCTTTGTAGTTCAAATGCTGTCACGTCGGTTTATTTACGAGTTTATATCTTGGTGTTAGGTTTTTTAAGCGCTTTCTTGTAAAAAGTAGCCACGCACACATATTTTCAAATACATTCAACATACATGAAATGTCTTTCAAAGTTTTGCTTGATCTTGCTTTGACTAATTATTCTATGTTCGATGATAGAGCGAGAAGCGCAATAAATTAATCATTACGAGATAAGGAAAAAAATTCAAGAGATTCGGAAACTGTATGCCGGAGAATATCAATAAGGAGGAGGCCCGAGCCCTGACTAATTAATGGGTTCTCATTAGACCTGAACGGAAGGAATTTGAGGGAAAACCGAGAGGAGTGGGAGCATAAAAAAGTTTTCTTTTTAAATTGAGTCTTCGACGTTTCGGAGAAAGAAGCGGATTTAGAGTTTTCTCAGGAAAAATTAAGAGGAAACAATGTCTATAAGGAAAACGAAAGTATCGTAAGTATTTAGAAGGAGTAGGCAAAGAGGGGGCATAGGCTGAAAAATAAAATAAATCCACGGTGCCGAATGTGTGGAGGAAACATTTTTTTGAAGTCTGCCTTTTTATTAGCTCCATAAACGCCTTGTTGCGCATATGCTCCATTAAAGATTAAGGAAATTAAGCTTTGGGAGGAGAGGAGAGGCGAAGAAAGCCTTTACTTCCCTAAAAATAAGACTAAGTTATAATATGAATGGAAGCGTGCGGGTCGGAAAAAAATGCCGAAAATGGACAAATGACGCTAAAGAGAGGGAAAATTAAGGAGAAGAAAATATATAATATAAGAATGATTATGTATCTTATTATAAAGAAGCGTGAAACGTAAAAGTAAAAGAAACTCAGAAGGAGACGGGAAAATGTGCAAGCCCCAGATTTACCTGTAACTAGATATCTTTCTGCTGGAGATAACTCTTGGCAAAAACCAAGAATAGGTTAAACAGCGAGTAAAATTGATTCGAAGGATGGTAAAAATAGCCGACAAGGCGAATGAAAGGGTCGGAATAGTGTATCAGAAAACTATATTGGGAGAGAATATGTTAATATATGATGATAGGTTTCATAGATCACACAGAGCGCAGAAAAACAGGCAGCTGAACCTCTCCAACGAATATAATTAAAATGGATAGCAAAGATATGAACAAATCATATCGTCATAAATTAGTTCAAATGGATTTCATTACCTAAATAATTTAAAAATATCGTATTAATTAGTAAAAGAAAAGTAATTAGAAAACTGAATTATTATAAATAATTGAATTAAAATAGATAGCAACAATATAAACTAACCTTATTGATATAAATTAGTATTAAATGGATTTTCATAGTTGAACTCTTTTCAAAAGATCGCAATAATTAATTTAAGAATTCAAAATTCATAAAAAAGCCATTAAACACCTATCCATATCTTCACAAGCGTAAATTATAACTAGGCTTGGTAGGATTCGATTTAAATCAAAAAACGTGGATATATTTTTTAAAAATTCAAAATCGACGAAAATGAATAATTGTCGATAAGCGTCGATTTTCCAAAAAGATGGAAAAGTATACGTCCAAAAACCTATTCTGAATTATAATATTTAAGTCGTTTGTTTACTTTTTTCGCAGTATTATTTTCTACCTACGATTTTGTTCCTTTTCTGGGCTTGCATTAATAGTGGGACTGAAAGAAGGGTATTTTCTTACACTCAAATATGCGTCTTTTTGACGTTTCTACTCCGGACAATCAGGTAACTGCAAGGCCCTAGGGTAGTTTTGAGAACCCATGTTTCTTAGCCCTTCTGAGGTTTTTGAGCTTATATTTGCCGACCTAATGGTGGGATATTCCACGAGCATTTCTATAAAGATAAGGTCATGGATATGCCCTGCTGATAATGCCTCTAACCTGTTAAACAAGATTAGGAGAAAGAAATTTCGGTGGTCGTTTGAAGACAGCCCGCTAATAGTTTTCTACCCCTTCCACTCATCAACCCCGTGGAGTGTATTCAGGAAACAAATGTTTCTCGATCCTTTCTAGGTTTTTTTCTATAGATGACCTTGTTGTATGCACTTTCATCCGTTCTCTCTATGCACAACCCGATCTTTTGGCAGTCTTTTTCTTAAAGTTATCCATAAGTGATCGTTCCTCTCTCGTGCTTTTGGCTCCTTCGTCTTTTGCTAACGGTTAGCAAATTGTATTTCATATATAATGGTTTAAAAAGGTGCACATAAATTAGCAATTGTTACTAAAAATTGAGGAGGGATTAAATATTAATATTTATTTGCTATTTGTTGTAAAATATTTTGCAGATTGGAGAAACATTTTAATCAGGATTTGTGGTAGATCGTGCGCTCAATAATAAAGTTTAATTTTTCTCACTATATATTTTATATTAAATAAAGAGAATATGTAGTGCAGTGATGAAATATATCAAATGATACAAAATATTAGATAGTTCTTTTTTGACGTCTAAAATATTATTGTGATAATTATAGCGTTAATGTTTCTTCCTTAATTGGCATCAACGAATGTCTAAAAGCCTTTAGGCTGAACTCAGAAATTATTTTGTTAAAGAATGTTTCTCGGCAAAAGCAACAGCATATTGTTCGGATTATATAAATTAAACGTTTTCTAGTTTCCGTTATACAATTTAAAGAGGTAACTCATAATTTACTACCTACATTCGCGATACAATATATTTGTCAACGACGCGATAAGAATTATACGAAATCAAAAATATCTAGATTTGAAAATACCATCTTACGATATTTGAGATTAAAAATATACTAAGTTTCAGTGTGATAGAACAACAATAATATTCTCGTGAACGATATGCAAAGCACTAATTTGGTTTAATTATTCAGTTAGAAAAAGACGTAAATTAACTATTAATATACGTTTTTCATAAAGATTGGTTGTCGAAATCATTACGTTTAGCAAAATTGGTATAGAAAGGAGTGAAAATACAAGAACAAGAAATATCTTTTCATGTTCGCACTATGAACTTTTTCTGCACTAACTATTTTTATTATTTAAAGAGGTAAGCTTTCAAGTCAAAATATTCTTGTGTATATATGTGGTGTATATAGTTACTTATGTATCTGTATCTGTATATATATATATATATATATATATATATATATATATATATATATATATATATATATATATATATATATATAATTATACGCCGTGAATACGTCGCATTAACACGTTGTGGATCGGTTTTAGACTCCCTTACTACACTCAGATCCTGGCCTTTTTGTCATAAATCCAAAAATAATTCTCGTGACCGGCTCTAATGTAGTGATTTTCTTGGTTAAAAGTCACGATTTAATTCGTAAAAGATCAAATTAACGATTTAAATATACTTATTATTTTGTATACTTGCTTTACTGGGAGTAAAAGATAAAATAATATGTTAATAAATTCGTCCTTGAGTGTTTTCTTTAATATCAACATTTAAAAATTTAAGAATTTCCAAATAAAAAGTAAATTTAAATAATCGAATTGAAAGGCCGAAATATGCCAGCCATATATGTAAGTAGTAATTTTAAGAGTTGATATTAGTCGAAAATATCTCGGGAAAATAAAGGTCGGTTATAAAAAATTAAACGTCGAATGTAGTAATTTTAATCGTCGGTATTTGTCGAAAATCTCACGGGAAAATAAACGTCGCTTTAAATCGTCGCTTTAAAAAAAATAACGTAAAATTCTACCAAGCCTAATTATAACTAACTAAAATATTTACCCGTGCTTCGCACGGGTGGCTGTTTAAATGAAATATAGCGCATATTTTATTACTAAAATTGATATACTTTATTTAAAACTTTTTATGTTGATTTTGAAATAAAAATTATCTACTAATTCACTACTTCTTACTATAAAGGTTGACTATATATAAACTAATTAATAAATTTATTAATAGCACTAAAATTCATACAAAATAGAATACGTAAATACCAATGTGTTGAATTCAAATTTAAATTAAATAATATAGTATATTATTACACAAAGTTTAAGCACGATTCACTAAATAAAAATATTTATTAACTAAATAAATAAACCGAAACAATATTAAGTCCTTGGATTTTAACAATGTCATTGTCGCTAAGGTATTATCTTTAAAAATGCAAATTTAGTCAAAATTAATGAGAATAAACGTGAAATGCGAGCGATTTCAATTAAAAGAAGAAAAAAGACGATAAGAATAAAAAATATGATCACTTTTCTTAAGTACCGTGCAGATACGAAGTTCTTACGTCAATTTGTCAAATTTATATAAGCAAATGAATAAAAGCCTGCACTTATAAAAGTCAATTTTTACGTGTTACCATGCGGGGAATAAATTTTTTATGGGAAATTTGGGGGGAATTTAAACTACTCTACGGCCTTTTCCTAGGTTCCCCCAATAATCGTGACAAGTTTCGTTACGATACCTTTGAAGGTGTGGATTTGCATAGCATAACATACATACATCCAAACATTTGAAATTATAGTATAGATATTAGCGGATTACAAGTGTGCTATCTCAAACCTCAGAAAATCACCAACTTAGTAAGTGTCCACTGGGCTTAATCCAACACCTTGTTGCCACCGTCATTAACCTACTCTCCAGAATGGAAATAGGCTTATAGTTTCGTCGTTGTCTGTCTGTCCGTCCCCCATTAACTTTTGAACCAATTGACCGATTCTCATGAAGCTTGGTGGACATCTCTTGCTACATGGGCCGAACTCCCGAGGATAGTTTATGTTGCGAAGATTGAAGCCCCGGGTTCGATTCCAGGAATTATCCTTCCCATTTGATTTACATGGGAAATCTAAAATCCATCGTGCAGTGTAATTTTCTCTTGCTCATTAAAATATCTTAGAATATTAATATCGGAGCAAGTTTTGAACTCTCTGAGAAAAAGAATGAAGGTTCTAATTTTTTATCGTAGAATGTTGCTTATCCATTGTATTTCTTAGAATTTCGCGTAAATACTGGCGTTTTATCACTCATTACGAGAGTGTTGCCATAGCAATGACTATTGTTGGGCTCGAATTAGGTATGGTCTACTATATGCAAGTGTTATTTTTGCCGCATAAGTACGCGTGATCAATTTCGGTTTCCGTTCGAATGTATTTGTAATATTTTGTAACGTTAAAATATGAACTTTGAAAACACAAAGAGAAACTCATACGCGGTGACCATTTAGTTAAGCTGTTATAATATTATCTTTATCCCCATTTCGAATGTAAATTATTAGTTGAAACATGGAAATCAAAACGAAACACTACCATAGTAACGGGCCAACATAGATAGTTCATAAGGAGTTTGTTAAACCCTACTTAAATGCAAATAAATTTCAAAATCTACAGGTTTCATGCTTGTCACCAGTCAAAACTATTCTGAAAGTCTTAACATCTGAGCTCTTCTCGATGTTTCAAAATTTTGCGCACGTACGGACGGACAATGTGAAAACCTAAGCGATTTCAAAAGAAATCGCGAAAATATATTTCGCGTTAGTAAATGTCAACCCACAACCCTATTAATTTATTATAATATTTGAATTATGGGAACAAATTTCAACAAATTTAGAGTCGGAAAAAGAGTATTTTTAACCTATGACTTGAAACTTCCATTTTTATCGCCTCTGTTATTTATACAAAAAACACTCCCAGTGTCTTAAAATACAACATGAACGTCAATTTCAGTGTGTGCTGCTGAAAATAAAAAAACATTAATAACTCCAGCGAGAGTTAGGCACGCGGAGTGAACAAGGACTCACTCTAATCGTTTCGTTCTAACAGAAAACGCGACCTCGTACCTATATTTCTCAAACGATTCTTTCAACTTTTCTCCCTCAATATCCATCCCAAACTCTCTCTATAACAGCACACGAAAACAGATACACAACTCGCGACGGTATTAGAGCGAACGTGGTTTTGTTTCACGCCTTCCTTTTTTCCCCTATACATCCAAAAGTAAACCAAAAAAACACCAGAAGCAACAGAACGCAACAACGCTTTTCAATCCACCGTTCCCAACTGAGCGCCCTCTACACTGGCGTAAACAGAAACAAGAGCTTGAGAGAGAAAGAGGTATGGAGAGAGATGTTCCATAAACCCGTGCGATATTCATCGTTGTGAGATGGAGAGGGAGAGAGAAAGGAGAGAGAAAAAGATAAAACAAAAAAGCGAGGGTGACAGAAAGAAAATAAAAAATAAAGCTGCGAAAAAAGTAATACGGGGATGGTTGACACAAACACAGAGAAAATTTGCAAGCATTATTGTAGCATTGTTTCGCTTATGCGCTGCATAAAACTCTTTTGTTGTTTCCATACACGCGAGAGAATTTTTTTTATATTACGGGCAGAAGGTATAAGAAAGAAATTATAACGTCAAGAGAGGGAGAGGATAGGAGGGTAAGGGGAGAGAATGTTATGAGACAGAGAGGAAGAGGAGGAAAGAGGAGGGACGCGGGGAAAAGGGGGTTTTGGGATATTTTTGCGGAAGACAAAGGAATCACGGCGGCGTAGAAAGGCTAAGAGTGCTCCTGACCTCTGTCGGTAGTTTGGGGAAGGGGATTATGAGGAGGAGAAGAGGGAGAGTGAGCTGAGATGAAGGTGGAGTGGGGGGAGGATCGATCGAAGCGCCACAAACGACGGTCTCTGGATTTTCCTTGGTAATGGGTCCATTGTCAACGCGGGATGGGTAACAATGATCTTTCAGGGACCGCTTCGAGTGGAAGGGGATCGAGGAGACGGGCGAAGTGGCAACACTGCGATAGACACCTCCCCCTTTTTAACTCGTTTCCCACTCCCATCTTTCCACCCTTTTCGCACTCATCCCCCACCCCCACACCACGGGCGTCAACGGCGCGAATGTCTCGATAAAAAAGAGAGAAATTTCGAGATGAATGGGATGGCTTGTTTCGCCTGCTGTTTTTTTGGCTCTGGGCCTTCGTAATTATGAAAAGGGAATCTTAACTGACGCGCGAGGTGGTTGGATAATACGAGACTGTCTGGAGGACATGTCGACATAATTACTCCAAATTGTTCGAGGGAGGTGGGCAAACTTTTTACTACGGGCCTTGAGGTCATCTCATCCGTTATAGGGTCACCTCGAGCCTAACATTTCCCCCGTCGCTTGACTGATCGCTGTTGTTTTGGATGAAAATGAAAGGTCGCGGATAAATGATAGGCGCGTGCAACTTGTTACTCGACCGGGACGATCCCGTTCTGTTCTTTGGTATGCTTTCGCGCTTATGCGATCGTTAATTTGATCGATTTCGCCTTTTTTACGAATACATATTCGGACGCGTATGTAAAATTGTGGGAATAATTGCGATAAAATATTATTTTGATTGGAAAGGTAATTAACTGAAAACGTCATATAAAAGTTTAATACGATTATCAGATCATAATATTAAAGTTCTTTGAATAGATTAAGCCATGTAAATGATATCGTAAAAGTATACTGACTGCGCTAACTGCATTAAAGATTAGAATTTCCTTTAATTTTAATTACGCAACCGTTTGCAGCCAATAATTCAAATAATTATGAAGCCCTGGGCAAAAAACTTAACCGTAACTACTTTAGACAGAAATTATGAGGAAGATATAAATTTACATTACATATACTTGGTAATGGTGTAATGTAAATAAGATCACGACAATGCAAACCAAACTCTGAATAATTACATAAATTTGAATTTAAAAACGTAAGATTACGACAATTGGTACATAAAATATCAGGTAAAATTACTATAACGGCATTATTTATTACGAAATAATTTCAATAATTTTACATTTTTGTGCCACCACGCAACATGGCGCAAGAAATTGTTCGTACCACCGTGACTCTAATCACATTTAAAATATTGACATAAAAGTGTCGTGACGACGTTATAACCTTAAATGGTCAACAGCAAAGCGGAATCGACGTCAAAAGCATCAGTGCAAATCGAGTCCTCAAAAAAAATAAACACCCGTTATACTTTTAACACGCTTTCGTGACACCGAGTTAGTTTTAAACACGACAGCGAACAAATATCACCCGAGTAGGTAGAGCTGACCGTAGAGTACCATTTCAAAAACAATGGAATCACAAACGGCGCAATGCGAGCGAAAATATTTTACTCCGAAACATCCAGCTGATCCCTTTAAAACGACAAACAAATCAACTTGCTAAAAGAGATTTTCATAAAGGGATAATAATAGACATCTGATTATAAATTGGGCAATTTTTTCAAGAGCGTAAGGAGGAGAATTTTAAATTTTCAAACGTGGGTCAGTTAAAAAAAATTGAAAAAAATTACACAGATATTAATAGGAATAACACGAAACTACCGTATCAAAAATAATAATAATAAGATAAATAACAAAATTCTTCCCCTTTATCGTGACTAAATTCTTTTTTCGCTTTGGATGATAAAAGACCAGACCAAAAAAAGCACGTAGGCGAAAAGAAGGAACTGTTGTGTTTCTTTGAAAGACACTTTGACGAAAGAAAAAAATAAACACGAGGGAGAACAAAAAGTCAAACCTTGGATGCATGACGGCTTGGGAGACCGTTACCTCTGAGGAATAGAGAGGAAGGGGAAAAGAAAAAAGTCCCCCGTGCAAATAAAAAAATCCAGAGTGTGGGAGAGTGAGAATTGGAGAGAAAGTGCGGGGGGAGGGGGTTCGGCGGAGTAAAAGATGAGAGAATAAAGAGATCAAAGTTTGACATATTTGCCATTACATCGAGGAAACGTGGCAGAAAAGACACGTTCGTCCGATACATCTTATACGCGTTATTACGAAAACAAAAGAACGATGTGTTGCGTGACGAAGTCGAGGGGGATAGAAAATCACGCGGACCGATGCGTTTCGTTGCTATCTCGGGCACCGAGATAACAAGAGATGTTCGAAATTATAAAAAGCGTTTGAAATTGAGTTGCGTTTTCGGCTGTTTTACTTATTTAAAATTTCATCGTTTTACTTTGCCTACGAATTCATTTATTAGGATTTTACAACCGCACGAAACTCTTTCCTTTACTCGTTTTCATTTCCTTTAACTTAAATTATGCAAAGTTTGAGATAGCGGATAAGCAGGTCGAGATGTCGGGTGAATAGTCATTCATTTAACAGCGAAATTTTCTTTTTCGGAACCACCGAAAAAGTACATCGATGGTTGAGAATTACAGTCACAGCCACAACTTGGAAAGAGAAGAATTTCAGAGCAAATTACATAAAGCGCTTGTTTTCTAAATAACGCTTAGAAATATCTTTCTCGCATGAATGCTTCTCAAATTATTAGCAAAGTTCTAATGTAGACACCAATAACTCCCCAACAGTTAATTCTAAATCCACCAAATTTTACCATGTATAACTCTCATATCGAGCAACTTATCTTGAAAATTCTTCAGGTTTTAGGATCCTAGAGATAGGTAGATAGATATTCATTCGTCTTTGTTTGGGCGAGATTGAGACTAACAATAAGCAACCTCTACTTCCATCTAACCCGTTGCCAACTACAAACAGGAAGAAATTAATAAAGAATAAAAATAGAATAACAGACTACATAAAATTAATTACTACATAAATACAATGTCAAGTTAGCATTTTTGAAAATGAGAAGAGATGGTGATTTGTTATTTGTGAGGAAAAACAACGGAAAGTTAAGGTATTATTCCCTAGGAAAAACCCCACTGCGGGAAAACACCCACACAAGAAGTGAAAAACCTGCGAAACCTACTAATAACAATATTTAAAGACTGGGAGGATCATATTGGAAAAGTACAGAGATACTGCAAAGACAGACGGACAAAAAACGATTTTTTTAGAAAAAGACGCTAAAAACATAAATTCAAATACACTTAACTGATGAACATAAATGATGCAATATTTCTAATTGAATTACCTAAAAATCGTCTATTTCACACAGTACATTTAAAATATCGGAAAGGAAGCAAGAGGATGTACAAACAGTTTAAATCTATACGCGGTATCTCAGAGTAAAAGTAAAAATCATTCTCGCCGTGTCTTGTTGATAAGGAGAATAAAGTAGATAAAACTTTTAAAATTTAAAACTTTAGTTTCATTCAGGATTGGAACTTCAGAAAAACACAGACTGCTGTATATATGGCTCGTTATTAACGCAAGCTCCCGCGAGTCGAAACAAACAGTTTTGTCGAGAGGAAAAAAGAGCCTGCCATCTTCTGTGCCAAGAAGGTGTATTGAGTGCAAAATTCAACGTCTATCCCAAGCGGAAAAGAGAAAGAATAACAATCGCCTCAGAGTTCTTTCACCTATGCCCGTTTCTTGTAACACCTTGCAATGGAAGAAGGGTCATGTTATTCCCTTTGAAAATGCACGTTGTTCTGTACCGTTATTATTTTCTTCATCTTTTAAGGTGAAATATTGAACAACGAAGCTTCTTTAGCATACTCTCTTGAGGGACGGCGTCAGAGCATTATCGGAATATTTAAGAAAGGCTTCTTATATAGAACTGGAGAGGACTCGTACATGCCTTTTGGATGAGGAGTGGATTTTTGTGCGAAATAAGTCAGTTCTTACGGCTGCCCCCTCACTTCATATAAGTGGATTTGAAAGTACGTCGATAGTGAGAATATAAATCGATGGCATTCAAAACCAAAGGCAAATAGTTAAAAAAGTAATATGACATAAAAAAGTAAATACTTATTTATAATTCGATATACTTTTCGTCTACCTTTAATTTAATACGAAGTTATAAAAATCAAGTCTTCTGAGTTCACTTAAACTGAAACAAATTTTAATGAACAATTACAGATAAATCAACTAACCCTATTTTAAGATGTTTAATATATTTTGTGTACTTTATCAAATTATTTTATATCGCACAAAATAATCTTTGGAGCTTCAAAGAAAATTAACACCCAAGTACATTAAGAAAACTTGAGAAAAGGCTTTTCACTCGGAGAGGAATTGTTATTTTTTTACCGGTACCAAAAGCTTTTCAACAGAGTCAATCATGTGGAAATAATTAAGTTATTTTTTAATTTTGTTCCTTTTTGCGCTCAGAGATAACATCTCGGCGGTGCTCTCAAATCCTCATTATAATGAAACACCTGAGTACTTCCCACTTTAAATAGAAGGAACCACGGATATTCTACAGTGTAACGCTTTTGTTTTACCAAAAGCGAATCCGAAAAAAGCAGTTCATTCAGAAAACGAATCATAGTGCCAGGACAAACAATAGGACCAATCCTATCTTCTTAAGTGAGGAACTTCCACCATATTGCTCTAAAAGTATTAGATAGCAAAAAATAATTCGTGCTCGACCGAGCCTGAAGGATCATCCTGTCGTCGATGGTACTGGAAAAGATATAAAAACAAAACACTCGAGACAAACGAAAAAGAAATTCCTAAGGAAACGAGAAAGAAAAATAAAAGGAACGACAGGGAGAGGGAGGGTAGGGCAAGGTTTTTCATTCCAATTTGCAAAAGGGATCTTCCTGGAAGAGAAAACAATAATGGAAGAAAGAGGGAGATGGAGTGAAGGACAACCCGAAAAACTATATTGTTCGGAGTAAAATGAAACTCTTCTTACATGTAAGAGAGTGAAGAAGAGAGAGAAAAAGAGAGAGGGAATAAAGCACTTGGAGTGGAGGGATGGGTATTGTTTATTTATTTATTTATGTATATTTAAATTGCTCTTAAATAGCTCTTCATGGCCTTTTACAATGAGCGCAATAACGCTCGACAGGATTCGTACCCGCGACCCTAGCATTAGGAGCTAGACACGCTAACCTCCCTTCTACCAAGGCCGGCATGGAGAGGAAGGGAGAGAGGGAGAAATAGAGGGAGAAAGAAACAAACAAACGAGAGGGAGAGAGAAAGAGAGGAGTAAGAGGGGAAAGGATGGATAGAGGTTAAATAGAGGATGGGGAGAGGGAGGGAGAGGAAAGGAGAGTGGGAGAGAGGAAAGAAGAGAGTGGGAGAGAGAAGGAGTGAGAGAGGGGGAGGGAACGAGAGGGTGGGAGGAAATGAGAGGGAGAGAGAGGGATAGAGAGAGGGAGAGAGAGAGGGAGAGAGAGAGGGAGAGAGAGAGGGAGAGAGAGTGAGAGAGAGAAATAGAGGGGAGAGAGAGGGAGAGAGAGGTAGAAAGAGTTGGAGAGGTAGGAAGAGATGGAGAGAGCAGGTGAGAATAAAGGAGATAGAGAGAGAGAGTGTGTGTGTGTGTGTGAGGAGTTAGTATGGAAGAGAGAAAGGAGTGCCGAGGCAGAGATTAAGTACTGGAGCCTGGGAAGATGGAAACAGATTTTGTCGTAGAATACGAGTAATAACGCCGCACTAAGGTACAGAAATTAACCGTGAGGTAGCGGGAGAGTGTGCTTGAGAGAAACA
Organism: Tanypteryx hageni; assembly: GCA_028673005.1. Classification (NCBI taxonomy): domain Eukaryota; kingdom Metazoa; phylum Arthropoda; class Insecta; order Odonata; family Petaluridae; genus Tanypteryx; species Tanypteryx hageni. Next base: position 127,772,774 of record CM054114.1, read on the forward strand.
GGCAGAAGCTAAGGGAAAGGAAAATTCGGTTGAAGGAGTGCCACGAGATTGAGAGAGACAGAGAAATAGATGGGGCAGGCGCAAGAAGTGAGCGGGAGACAAATTGGACGAGTGACGCAGGAAGGGGATGTAGGGAAGTCATGAAGAGGAAAAGACAAATGAAAAATGAGACAAGACACCCGAAAGGAGATGAAAACATGAAAAAGGAAGAGGAGATGAGAATATCCAGGATGAGACGTACATTCAAGGAAACAGAACTAATAATATGATAATAATAATAAAAATGAAATAAGAAAAACTCATAAGAGGAAAAACGTTCGCTTGTTGCGTATTAAAATAATGTGTCCTGCCAATTTGACACCTGTTTATAGTCTTGAAGCACAAATGAAACAATCAACGAAATTAACCCTAAACTGGTGATCATGGGTCAGATTGACCCCTTTGTTCACATTGTGAGACATACGTACTTCCCCCAACCTCCATCCCTTCAATAGCCTCCTGTTATTTTCTTCCGGAAATCGCAGCGGACAAGTTGTTTGTACTTGCGTAAATAGTGTCTGTCGGGTCTGTTTGCTCACCATGAATAGTTCTGATACCGTATAACCTGATTTTTATAACTTCGCTGGTATTATATAAAATTCTTTAGCCGAGGATGAAGAAGAAACTAGTGATGTTAAATACAGAAAGATCAAAATTTTTGCGGAGCCGAGTGAGCATTAGTCAATTGGTGATCAAATTGCTGAAGTAGATTCCCAAACTATTAAAAGCCGACAAAAGAAAAAGGTGCCATATTTGCCCATCGTCAAGGGTTATTAAAACAGCAGAAATGTATATAAAATAAAACAAACCATTCTGCAGTAACTGTTCTTCTGTTTGTTGTAAAAAATGTATATACTAGTGGAAAAATACATTCTTAAAATTGAAATCTATTATGCTTTTGTCAGTTTTTGTGCATAACATGTATTATAAATTCCTGACAATAAAATGTTAATTAACTATTTTTAATTTTAAAACACGACGAAAAAACTCAAAATTTTGGGAAACCATGTTTTAAACTTTTTAAAAATCCCATTTTACGAATAAATAACTTTTTTATATTATTCTAGACGTAAAAAATTTAAATTTGAATTAGTTATACTTTTTAATTATTAAGAGAATTTAAAAATGTTTCTTATGAAAATTTTTTCCTCAAAAAAATTAATCTAATATGTTCAAAAACAATATATTGGTTCGGGTCAACTTAATCCATTGTCATCAGGAATAGCATACAAAATATGCTCACCACTTCAAGGTTAAAGAGGTAATTATAATTTGTGCAATAATTCATAAACTCAAATATTGATCGACATAAGTATCAATCAAGTTTTATCTTAAAGATTTTAATGGCATGAGGACGGTAGTTAAAAACTGAGAATAAAACTGCATCCACTCAAATCAATGTACAACAGGCCCTCAATATTCACGGGGTTTATGTTTGTTTGAATGCCCAGTCAATTCGCCTCTCTTACAGCACAAATGGATATCTCAGAGGTAGTGCAATGAATAACCGGGGAGGGAGGAGGGAAACCCGGTGCCGGCATTTGCCTGCTCTTACGAAGAACACCAGGGGGGCCAACAGCTTAACGTCCCTTCCGAAGGACGGAGCAGCTGAATTTGCGCGGTCTGCTCAAACCACACAAACAGGGGGCCAGGCGACCTTGGAAAAATCCTACTTGCGCAGGATTCGTACCCGATGACTTTTTCAAGCATCGGACGAGTAGCAGCCAGCGTCTTAACCACTACACCACCGGCACCCCCCGCGGGGTTTAGGTTTGTTTGTTTGTTTGAATGCCAGTCAATTCGCCTCTCTTACAGCACAAATGGGTATCTCAGAGGTAGTGCAATGAATAACCGGGGAGGGAGGAGGGAAACCCGGTGCCGGCATTTGCCTGCTCTTACGAAGAACACCAGGGGGGCCAACAGCTTAACGTCCCTTCCGAAGGACGGAACAGCTGAATTTGCAAGGTCTCCTCAAACTACGCAAACAGGGGGCCGGGTGACCTTGAGAAAAATCCTACTCGCCCAGGATTCGTATCCGATGACTTTTTCAAGCATCGGGCGAGTAGCAGCCAGCGTCCTAACCACTACACCACCGGCGCCCCGACGACTTCACCGCGAATATCAAATCAGCGAGCGCACGTATTGACAGCAACAACTTACGCATGGCGGCGCGGGTCAAATCCGCGAATGTTCATTCGGGAGTGTGAATAAGATGTACACAATGACTCCCGATATTGCGAATGTCAAAACCGCGAACACTGAATTTTCTATGATTTATATTAGTGCTGAATTGAGGTATTTTGGTGCCATCGCCTAAGATCTATTCCAGCGCTCTCTTTCGAAAACTTTTGAAAACACGTTTGATATTTTATAATATCATGGAAAAAAACTAAAGATATAATGGTATATGTCTGCTCATTCAGTTACATATAATAATTGTCAAAACTTGTATGCTTTCTGATAATGTGTACAGAAACCTTTGAGGAAGCGCTCCCTAAATTTCGGCGTCCCTGGCAGCCGCCCGACACGTCGGTACTTAGGGTCGGCCTTGATTACGAGCGAGGAAAGATATAGTCATCGAGACATAGGCGTCAGATTTCTTCATTAATGATCTTATATTTGTGCTTTGCAAATAAAATAATACTACACAACATATGTAAGAATTTTACCAAAAGATTCGCGAAGGAATCCGCTATAAGGAGAAGGAGATGTGTCTGAAAGAACGATTTTTCCACGAAATATAGACACAAGTAAAATAATCCGACACGGAGACAATAAGAATTTGAGAAGAAAAGAAAGAAAGAAAGAAAAATACTAAATGTATATTGGACCGAAAAAGAAATGTGCGAAAGCAAACATAAAGAATCGTACCCGGAACATAACAATAAGAGAAAAAGTTTTCCGTGGGAATTCGAATAGAAACGAAAAGGTTACCACTGGATTGGCCAGGAAGATAATAAAAGGCAGAAACGTCGCAAGGTAGAACGAGATACAAGAGAATAAAAAATTGCCAATAATGTTCGTCAATGGAAGGCGCCTAAAACAAATGAACACGAGAGAAATGCAAATACGACGAGGGAAAATGGAACGGAAGAGAACCGGAAGGACAACCCAATAAAGAACCAAGCAGAAGTTAAAAAAAAAAACAAAAAGTCGTATGCCATTCAGTTAAACCGTAGAAACGAAGACGAAGAGAGACAGAGAATGAAAGGAAAGGAGGAGGGGTTTGAAGCCCACATGATTCTGCTTCCACGAGGACAGAGAAAGAGGATGAAGATAGTCAACGAAGAGCTGAAACGCCAAAGAGAAAAGGCAAAAAGAGAGAGAAAGGTCTTAAAAGAATCTCCTGAAACTTAGATGACTGTCTTCCCCACGAGTCATCTGGTGGGAAGGAATGACGGAAGCGACTAAAAGTGAAAAATAGAAGGATTGTGAAAAGTATACCCTTTCTTAGCTTTCCTGTGTGCGTATTCGCGTTGCGCGTGTTCGTGCGTTATTTGTCCCGCATATGCTGACTGTGGGAAGACGTCGATGCGTCACTCGCACTTTTCACGTTCCATTCGACCCAACCCTTTAAAAAAAACTCTTTCATGTTCCGGAATTCCGTCTGTTTTCCTTCAAAAGTTCTGTTTCGTCTACTTTTTCTGCAACTCTGAACACTGGGCAGGGAGACTTCCTGCTGCGTTTGAGGCGTCATAACGATTTAGTTACCATTCAAAACTCAACGTTACGCAGAAAGAAATGTCTCTAATAAACTGCAAGCCCCAAGCGTTCACCTCTTCTTCCTAAGCGGCCATTATATAAAAATATTATTAATTAATGTTATTATACTATAACGAGCTTTTTAACAATATAATACGTTGAATTCGACAGACAGAACTTCAAATGGGTGCTGAATCCTACAAGTACAAAAAATTGCATAACGAACTAATGAAAAAAGACAAGCTTTTACGTACCGCGCTAGGCACGCCAAGCATCGAAACCCGCGTTGTGTTGTATGAATAAATATTGGCAAGTAAAATTTTGTCTTCTTTTATTAGTTAATTATAATGGAATACCTCATGGCCAAGGCTGTCGATACTTAACTGTGCATAGTTAAATCGTGAAATTTTACCACATACAAACCGTTCTGACAAATAACATACTCCTGTAGATACTTTTATGATAAATACTAGGAAAAATAAAACCTCTACAGGGTTCTGATTTGAATCTATTTTTGCATTGAATTATTTAAATGTAATATGTATGATATATAATCAATATATATTCACTTATATCGATAAAAATATGTATTTAAAAATCATATATAAAAGCTTGGATTAAATTCAAATTTAACCCTCTATATTTTCATTTACGGCCGATCTCCTCCGATAATGAATTGTTAATTGCATTAAAAAGTAACATAGCCATTCTATATTCCTGTATTGAAGAATGGAGATGAATTTCTCTGTTCCGTCTTTCGTTCACTTGATGTTTCTTTGGATACATTTGATAGTAATATATGTCCAACACATCATTTTTTCTAGCAATATGACCTGTCCAATGGCACTTTAGCGCTTTTAATCAACTAATTACGCCTTCTTTCTTACCAAGCTGTTTCTTTTTCGGTATCATCGGGTGATCCCTAAGATACATTTTTCTATGCTCCTCTGCGTTGTTTGTAGACGCTGGACTACTCTGGGATTCATAGACCATGTTTTGCATCCGTAAGTCACACATTGGTCATAAAATCCCCTCTTTATAAATATTGAAATGTTCTATTCCGAGATGTTTGCTTTTCGTCCGAAAGTACTTCATGTCATCTTCACTTTCCTGTTGATTTCTCTAATAAATTGACTCAAGTGAACGCAACTTGTGACATCCTCGAATTTAGTTCCGTTGATATACGTATATATTTTCAGGACTTCTGAAGAAGTTGTTCAAGGAGTTTGTTTAATAAATTATCATTTGAAGCATATGTATATGCATATATAGATGTATATCCATAGGTATATATCACATTAACTATAACCTTGACAGAAAATGAGTAAAGATGAGGAAGAGTGTGTATAATATAGTGCAGTAAGGAGAATGAAGGTCTGAATACTGCCCTGTGATCCATAGACGGGCGCTTCGCAAAACCAAATGAGAAACAGATCAAAAGGGGGTAACAGACCCGAGAAAAAGCGACAGAGGCGAAAAAAGAAGAGGATACGGGCAGAGACAAAAAGAGAGGATATACCCAAACACGCTCACACACATACATAAAGGAAGAGCGAGAGAGAGAGAGTCGAGAAGTGCGGAAGTTGGAGTAAGATGTAAAGGATTTTTTGTGAGCGCGGGAGAATATAGGAAAGTGTGAGAGATGGTAAAAAAGAGAGGGAAGAATAGGAGTGGGATGGATGGATGAGGTGGAGAGTAAAGATAACAGGCGAACGGGCATGAAGTTAAAAGATCAGGAGTGAGCAGTATGGGATTCGTATGAAAAGGGAGATGAGAAGAAGAAAACGTGGAGCTTTGTCAATGGTAAAGAGTGAAAGAGAAGGAGGGAGAATAGGCGAGGAGGATAAACTGCTACAAGGAAGAAAAGAGCAACAGAGCAAACAGAGCTCTTATTAAATGCGGGCGAATAAAGAAAGCGATATAAGGAATAAAAATTAGAGCGAAGTGATAACATCTGTAGCTTCGATAATAAAACAAAGAAAATTACATAAGTCGCTCTTTTCTTGTTTTAGGATTATGTCTTCACGATAAGATTACATCTTTGGTTGAGCTCAATGGCCTCATCAAAGCTATACAATAACATGATGCCCTTTTAATGTCAGTGGACTCCTTGCCATGGCTGCTGATGTTTCCTGTTGATAAAGCCGGAAAATATTCCCTCTTCTTTGGATTAAAAGCAATCGTTAGCTCCCATTCAACACGGATTTGAATTCTCTTTTAAAAAATATAAACATCAATCTTTTAGGTAAAGAAACGTTTGATCCCTGAGCTCCTATCTTTATTTTAGCTAATAAAAAAATGCTGATTTATAATGCCATACACCGATATCATGTTTTTCTTATGGGATGGAATTAAGACAAAGGGCAAGACGGAAAGTTGAGGAGATGACTTCTTATGCATGTTCTCATAAACGAGAATGGAGAATCATGCTGGCTTGATAGCTTAGTTGGTAAAAGCACCTACCTGGCAAATGGGGGACCCGGGTTTGATTCCCGGTGAAGTACAGGATTTTTTTCACCTTCTCAAATGTCAAATTTCTGTAGAAGCTTTATGCAAACATGCATAAGAAGTAATCTCCTCAACTTTTTAACTTGTTATTTGAAAGCTAAATTCCCTGAGATAAAGTATGGGTATTTTCCACGATGTCTCTGTGAGGACGTATAGTGGTTAAGGTTTACTACTTAGTCCTTTCTCACCGTAAATACCCCAATTCGAGAACAGAGAATCATGCTGGCTTGATAGCTTAGTTGTTTATAGCACCTCTCCGGCAAGTGGGGGACCCGGGTTTGATTCCCGGTCAAGTAGAGGATTTTATCTTCTTCTAAAATGTAAAATTTTAGAGGCAAAGGGATTGGAAAACGACATCGATTACTCTCCAGAAGCTAATTCTAGAATCTCCAAATTTTTGTCATGTCTACCTCTTACATAAATCGTCCTTTACAAAAAATGTGGCCAAGTTTCAGGATTCCAGAGACATTGCCCAAATAGACGGCTAGAAGGAATAATGAACAAACGGACTAACAGAGAAATGCATACATAAGCGATTTCGCTAAAAAAAAACGCTAAAGATTGCTAAAAATGGTCGGATTCTAGTAACGAGTCAAGATCGATATTCTCTCCTAAATCAGGATCGAAAATGGTATATAAACGTCACGAGAAGCGATGGCAAAGAAATAAATACAATAAAGTTGATGTAAGAATAAAAATTACAATATAAATTCGCTTCCACATTTACTGAAACTCAAAATTAAAAGGCGAAACTGAGAAAAATAAAATTTTTAAAATGAAAATGTAAGATATTATTAGAAAGGAGTTAAATCGTCAGAAGGAACGGATATTTTTCGTCAATCCAAACTCTGCAAGTAAAAAAGAATACTTTCACAAAAGTCTAATTAAAACTTCCCTATAAAGACAGCGGCAACAAACATTGAACTCCCTATTTCGCGATGAAAAGAATGGCTAGTTTAAAACATTTTCGTATGTCAAGTGCTTGGAGCATTACTAACATGTGTAATAGTTTCATTTGTAATTGGTTCCGTAGTTTGTGAGAACGTTAGAAAGGGACTCTTGGTACATCTCCTGCTTACATACGTTTGTGCTGAAATTTAATTGGAGCGCAAGGGAAAAGGAAGAAATGATGAAAGAGAGACAGAAATGGAGAAAACGAGAGAAGAGATGAAAGAGAGGGGGGGGTGGGAAGAGAATATGTAATATAGAGGGTAGGATCAAAAGAGAATGAGATAAAAAGAAAATGGCAAGAATTAAAAGAGAGATATGGGTAAAGAAGCAAATAGTGAAAACTGAGGTGGAGTGGAATGATAGAAGATAACACAAGTAGAGTGTTATCCATGAAAACGGATAAAAGTTGCGCGTTATTTCTTCTATTATTAAATACAGTAATATTATGTGATTTATTCCATTCCCATTAACTTAATTGACGAAACGAAGAGAATTTGGAATTTGATCACACGCGCTAATTTAGCTTATCATATTTTTTAGATGGTTATGCCACAACATATTCTGTCACTATAGCCTCGTTCGTGGGTGGGATCAGTGTGAAAATGTACGCTCAAAATATCAGCGTTACATCTTTTATACCTTTGGAAATATTAAAAAAATTTAATGGGCGCTGTATATTTTCCAAAACTTAAATCTAAAGAAAAACAAATGGCAGCAGAACAGAAATTCACACTCCTAAGTTTAAGCCCTCTATCATTAACGGTTTCGAAACAATTTCATTTTAAGAAAGTGCGCATAGAGACGCCAACATTTTACTAGATCGGCATTGAAAAAACGCGCTAAAACCAGCGAAGCAAATATGCACAAAAAACTTACATCCGCATGCTTCTAATTCATGCAATGTCAGTGGTTACTAAAATACAAGAAAAATATTTCCTGCGGTGTGCCTCGTTGCATCAGTGCTGCGGTCGAAGAGCTGCTTAACGTCCCTTCCGAAGGACAGAACAGCTGAATTTGCGCAGTCTCCTCAAACTACGCAAACAGGGGGCCGGGTGACCTTGAGAAAAATCCTACTCGCGCAGGATTCGTACCCGATGACTTTTTCAAGCATCGGGCGAGTAGCAGCCATCGTCCTAACCACTACACCACCGGCACCCCTAATAAATGTATATATAAGGGGTGGGGGTAAAGTGACGGCTTCCGAGCACGAAGATTGCCGCATGACGTCAGTGGAGTGGGAACAGCCGGACGTAAAACTTACAATGTCACTTAATGCCATATGCACGAGTTTTTTTGATAAGTAATATAACAAACTACCCATAGTCGCAAAAAAAATGACATTGAAATGTTTGACGCCCTTACGTTAGCAAGGAATAAACTTGATTTTATTCATAAGGTCGCATGAGTTATCTTGTTACGGAAATATCAGTTCAAAAAGGCCTGGATATATAGAAACGTGGTGTCTTCTGGAAATTCAAAGTGTGATTCGATATTTACATTGAAAAGGAACACGACCCGTCCAAATCCATCGGGAAGTGATTGAAGTACAAGGGCCAAATTTCTTGCAAATAAAACAAATATGGAGCTGGTGTAGAGCAGGGGTCGACAAACTTTTCTGCATGGCGGGCCACATTCGTACTCGTGAATGCTTCGGGAGGCCGCATTGGAAGTCACGTGAACATTGGAGGGCCGGATAACCCTATATATAAGAAATTACCTAGAGATAATTTGGTCTCATATTAATGAAAATGAAGTCCAAATAATTTATTAGCGTTAAGACTTAAACAGAAAAGTTAAGACAACAGTTTTACTGAAAATTAATTATGAAACAGTCTATATTAAATTTTACCGACCACTTTTTCGACATAGCTTCTCGGACCGCATGAAGAGCTATCGGGGGCCACATGCGGCTCGCGGTCCGTAGGTTTCCGGCCCCTGGTTTAGAGCCTTCGACAACGGCAGGGCAGATGTTCGAGATGAGGAACCAACCGATCGTCTAAGCACTTCCTGCGCAGATAAAAACGCTTGCCATATTGATGCCATGATCGGAGAAGAGCGATGCATAAAACTTGCTGAAGTTGCAAATGAGCATAGAAATGCACGGTTGGTCGACGTTTTGCGCACAGTGAAGCAGGCCGTTACGTCATTGAAACCATTGTTTGAGGCCGATTTCTTTGAATCGGGAATCGAAAAACTGGTGAATCATAAGGACGCATGCTCGATCAAGTTTGATGGATATATGCGAAAATAATAGTATGTACATGTACCTAACCTACCTTTACTTCAATTCATTTCCTTTCATAACATACATTTTTATCTTGTTTATGGATATGTCCAGAAATTTTTGTTATGTTATTTACGACAAACTTATTGCAGGATTGTACTTGAGATAAAACCGTCGGAGTAATTTTGAGTATATCTTAATTCCGTGAAAATCTAAAATAATAAAATACCGTATTGTCCCGATTATAAAGCGACCTCGAATATAACGCGACCCTATAAGTTTTGGAAAGTTTTTCAAGAAAAATTAAATCTCAAATATAACGCGACCACAAACAACCTTCAGACAATCTAACACAAGTTCCTTATTCATCTATCCCCTCTCCTGCACACGAAAGATTACACCTGACGGTAACGTATCCTTTGGCATCCTTTTACGATTTAAAATTACGTAGGGAGTCAGTTTTCGCCCGTCGGACGTGACTGCTAGCATTACAGTTATCCTTGATTTCTCATTTCCGGTGGATTTTAACAATGTCGATTTAGCTATGACTATTTTTAAATTCATGTGATAACTTCGTCGGATTCCTCTGTTAACCTGGGATTAGGAAGAACTTTTTTCTCAACATGACAAACACCCTTTTTGTCGCCCATTGTTAAAATAACGGATCGGTAAAAACTCGATAAGGTAGTTACAAAGAATACGCCGACGCACTTATAGCTTCAATGCGATGACTATCAAGGGGCTAAGCCGCCGATTGAACTCGATCTATTCTCACCTCGGATGAATTTTTCTAGTACAATGCAACGCACGTCTAATGTGTCTACAATGTAACAAGTGTATCTCGTAAACAGACGTGCGGAATGTACGGTGATTTTTCGAAACAATTTTACGATCTTTTAAAATCACTAGTACTCAAATATAATGCGGAGGCTACTTTTAAAATTTCATTTTTTGGAAAAAAACATTGCGTTATATTCGGGACAATACGGTATCCTTCATTGCTGCCTGATGTGACTAATCTCAACATTTTTTCTATTCCGGGTGGAACTAAACAAATACGATATTTGTTTTGAATTCGTAAAAAACCGAAGTCGCGAACAGACGATTGACTAACGTCAACATCATCATCGTAAATAATGAAAGTGTGTTTATGTAGTCAGGAGTACACTAGGTGAGAAATTGGTGGAAGAAGGCCAAGTATTTAAGATTAACCAAATTAACAACATTTTAAGGGTTAAGTTACATGAGATAATAATAATAACAATAATAATAATAAATATTTATCATTGGCCGAAGAAATTAAAAACATGTGGCAACAAAATAATGTTATTATAGTACCTATTATAATATCGTCTACAGGTGTCATCCCAAAAATACTATTCAAAAGTCTTGAAACTCTAGACCTAGACAAAAATACATACATAAATTTACAAAAATCTATCATAATTAATACATGCTCTATTGTCCGACGACTTTTAAATGACAATACACCATAAATATACAATAGCTATGCACACAGCCTGAGCCCGCTCCGCTGTAAGCATGAAAACCCGGAATTAATCCGCGTCAAGAATAATAATAATAATAGTAATAATAATAAAATTAGGATAAGGTTTTTGGGTTTGACAAAAAGTTTGAAGCGATATTTAGAAAAAGTAGAACAAGATGGTACATGAGTTGATATGCGTCACACATTTTTTATTTCAGACGAAAATGGTTTTTCTATAAATTTTCTTCTCTGCGGAATTTTTTATTTCATTTTCGACGGCTTAAAATTACGCAGATGTTAAGAGGTAAGTCCTCTTTAAGCGGATTATTTTTTTTTAATATTAAAAATTCGCAGTTAAACGCGAAGAAAAACAACCTACATGCCTGCGCATAAAAGGACACCCGAATAACAAACCGACACACATTAAAGTTAAAAACATGTTAGCGTGACCTATAAGCCTAAAAAATCCGATCATACAACCAAAAAAAAAAGACAAATCCACTTCTTTCTTTTGGTCAGACCAAAAACCAGCCACACACCTCTCCTTGGCTCGCCAGTAAGAGAAAGATAAACCTATACAACAAGACTGTCTCGGAGAGGGAAAAAATCATTAATCACCACCGAAAACAACCCCTCTCCCGTCTCGCCTGTTTCCGGGACAAAACGCTCTCCGCCACTCTATCCCTCTCAGGAAAGAGATACTTGTCGAATGGTACAGAAAAAATGGGAGAGAGAGAGTAGGATGAGACGGAGTATGGGGAGGCGTGGGGAGGAATTGGAATTCGGCAACAGATTCCCCAGCTTATTATCGTGCACCAATTGACTCGAGGAAGGCCAATCATTGGTAGAGAAGGAAAAAATAAAAGAAAGAGAGGTATACTATTCCTCCACTCTCACATCGTGAGGACTTTGTTATCGAAGATTCTCCAATCCCCCTCCAAACGAAACCTTTTCCAACTCACTCCACTTTCGTAACTCCTCTCTCCCCCTCCCTATTTCCGCCCTCTCTCCCCCCACCATCCGCTCTCCCTGTCTCCTCTTTGCCGTTACTTCAAAAACTGTCCTCTCAACCTCATTCTTCCCTCCATTTCCACCACCAAACCACTCACACCCTCGTACCCTCCCTTCTCCTCCTCCTACTCACCCCACATTCTCCCGAGAGAATGACGACTTTTGCCGCGCCTCTTCCCATCTTCCCTCCGCGCCCTCGGCCCTCCCTCTTCCATATCCCTCACACCACTCCCCGGAGCAAGTTGAGGGACTCACTCGCTAACGACCATCGACCTTAACAACTTACGACGTACCCAAACTGAGGCAAAACCTGTTCGAGCGAGTGGGAGAGTGCGTAGAGGGAGATAGGAGTGAGAAAGAAAGAAAGAAAGTGAGAGGGAAGGGTGACGGAGGTAAAAGAAAGAAAAAAGGAAGCAAGACTGAGAGTGGAGATGGCAGAGAGGGAGGAGAGAAGATGGTGGAGTGACTGAGAGCGGTGAGGAGATAAGAATAAAAGGATAAGGGAAAAGAAAAAGAGCGGAGGTTAGGGAAAATAAGATGAGGAAAGAGAATAAGAGAGAAAAGGAGATGGACGAACAGATAGAAAAAGAAACAGGAACAAGGTGAGGATAGAGGAGATACGAGAAAGGAAAAATCGGTAAAAAATAGGGAAGTAGAGAAAGGAGAGAGAAGTGGAGAGAATAAGATGAGTCAAGGATAGACAGTACATGAGAGTGGAGAGAGCATAGAAGAAACAATAGAGGTGAGTAGAATTAAAAGTAGAGGAGAGCAAGGGAAAGGCATAGGAGTATAGGGCAGAGTGCAGGAGAGAGGAGCACATTAGGGTAACCGGAAATTCCGAGACTGTCCCGGATTTTAATTTAAGGTCCCTTTGTCCCGATGATGTTCTTTGGGACACCTATTTGTCCCGTATTTTTTGTCTCCGCTTTACGAAATCTCCTCGCCACAAAAATTTCATAAATGTGTTTAATCGGAATCACATTATATTGGAAAATACAATTATTGCTTATTAAATCTTGTTACGATCGGTGGTATTCCTATTTTAGTCGTTGAAATTTAAGAGCAGACCACAGAGATGAAGAAATCGTCTCTCTTTTGGCTTGTGTTTCAAACACATAATGCAAATGTAGAAATAATGTTTCGAAAATAAATTTTGTATTATCTGACAAACAAAACAGCCTTGGCGTTAAAACAATCAATACCATTATATTGTGTGTTTAAATTAAATATGACATCAAATTTTTTCCCGATAATTAAAAATGATAAAAATTATTGAAAAATTATATAAATTTATATAAAATGAAATAAGCCATATAGTGTTATTAACAACTTTTATATTAACTTCGCTTTATATATATATATATATATATATATATATATATATATATATATATACACACGTATGTTTTTGGACCCCGTCTAATCTGAAAAAATCCTAGTTTTTATTTATCGTATTTGTTATTGATAGTAAGTTTTTATTTATCTTAAATGCTTTTTGTCTTTATTCACTATTGAAGATAGGTAATACTGCTGTAAAGGATGTTAATTTGAACAAATTAAAATGAAACATTTTAAAGTGTTGGGTTGTAGCTTAGCAATTCTTCAGATAACTATATTCATACAGTGTTTGATATGGATGGTTGATGTGATGTTAGGAAAAGAACAATTTATTATTTTTATCATTTAAGTTAGGTGAGTAACATTTTTACGCCCATGCAAGCAGTAAGGTTATCATAATTATATTATAAAATTTATTCATATTAAAGTATTAGCCAAATAAAAGTTGGTTATAAAAATTCATTTTTATACATTTACTTGTTTTATCATATATGCTACTTATATATATTTAACTTTATTATTTGTTCTTAAAGTAACTGTTATCTATAAATCGAGATATATTCTAAGATATTTTACATATTCATTAAAATGAAATTATTTGTTAATACATTGAACAAAATTGTGCTCTGTATTTGCGAAGCTTATTTACTTTTAATTTAAGTGAATGTAATTAAAAAGATACGAAAATTCAGATTGTCCCGGATTTTTTCAGATTATGTCCCGGATTTTCTTGTTCAGATCGTATCATGTCCTGTTTTTGCCTCCTAAGAATCTGGTCACCCTAGAGTACATAGGTGAGTAGAGGATTACAATAGATAGGAGAGAATAGAAAAGTAATTATACACAGGAGTGAGACGAAAATGTATAAAGGAGTAAATAGAGAAGAGATTAAAGGAGAGAATGAGGAGAGAGTAGGGAAATGTCGAAGAATATAGGGGAGAAAAGAGTATAGAGGGGAGTACAGGTGAGTAGAGGAGTATAATAGAGAGAAGATAATAGGAAAGTTAGTATAGACAGGAGTGAGATGAAAAGGCATACAAGAGTAAAGAGGAGAGATTAACCCTTAACTACCGACCACTCGTATGTGAGGCGAGTGCGTTTTTTTTACCGCTGTTGCTCTCTATTATCTAATCTTGGAACCTCCTACATCCTAGTACCTTCAATTGGCTATAGATGGAGTACTTGATTATAGCTTGTAGTGTTTTTATCTTTTTGTTTTCCTGTAAGCTATTTAGCTAAAATGTGTGTGTATATATATATATATATATATATATATATATATATATATATATATATACACATACATACATATACCCTTGAAAACATACAATTGCAATAAGTTTTGTATTTTTAAGACTTAACAAATTTTTATTAAAAATACTCTATCAACAATTTTCTTTCTTTTATTGTGGTACTGTTTACATATATTGCCAATTTAAATTGTTAGGTTTGGCATGTTTTCATACAAAAAAAGGAAACTATCAGGCAATTAGATGTTAAAAAAAGAAAAACAGTATTAGAAGTCTTAGCATGCTTTATCACCGAGATATGTGGGGTAGAAGATGAAGTAGTCTGTGAGACGAGGCGTCGGTATTAGCGTGACATAACTGTCGGTAGTTAAGGGTTAAAGGAGAGAACAGAGAGTAAGGAAATGTGGTGGAATTTTGGAGAGTATATAGGAGAGCACAGGTGAGTAGAGGAGTATAGAGGTGAATAGAGGAATACAGAAGTGAGTAGAGGTGTATAGAAGAGAGAACTGGAGAAAACAGAAATGCAGATAGTAAATGAAAAAGAACAGAGAATAGACAGGAAATAGTTCAGAGATATAAGGAGAGAAATCAGGGAAGAAAGGAATAAGAGGAGAGACGAAAAAGGGATTGATTGATTGATGTGGTCTTTATTCGGGGTGAGATTGAGACTAAGAAGTCCCATCTTCCACCTAACCCCTCGTCATGAAACATACAGGAGATAGTAAAGATGAGAAAGGAACAAGGATATAGAAATAAAAAGATAGATTTTGACCATAAAAGGAGACGCTGAAGAAATAGAAATAGATTTAGACGGCGGAAGAGAGAACAACTAAGAGTGAAAGAGAAGTAAAGAGGGGAACTGATATAGGGGAGGTACGGGTGAGGGACAAAAGTGGGCTGGGTGAGGGAGTGTGGTAGGGTGGAGGAGAGAAGGGTCCTGTTGGAACGAGAAAGGTAAACCTGAGGGAAAACGGGACGAAGGACCACGGAATAGAAAAGTCAAGAGTCTGGGAAGAAATATTGACCAAGGGAAGGAAATGGCCGCAACCCTCTCTCTCTGTCTCTATACTTGTTCTCTCCGTCGCACTATCACTCTTTCGTGTTGCCTGGAATGGGAAAATAATTACTACTCCGGAAGTGAAGGTATAATAAATTAAGCGGAGTGGGAGACGAAAATTAACGTTCGCTTCATCGAAGATATGCAGCAAAACGTGACGGGAAAATTGAATAATTTAAATACCAGTGCAAGTACGTAGGCTGTCAGATATAATTATGCAGTACAAATATTTTAGCTATGTAATTACTTCGCGTTAAAAACGTGTGCATAGGGCTTTATCTGTATTTATTTATTTATCTATTATAAACATACCTGTCAAAAATGACGGGAGAAATATTAAAAGTGAAAAATTTAATATGAGATTGTCCATTTAAAAACGACGGCAAGATACTAATTTAATTAAGTTAATCTATTTTTTATTTTAAAAAGTCCATCAAAGCCTTCATTCAATTTTGTCCTTGTATTATATCTATTAACAAAATGCTCGATTCCCTTTGTAGTTTACATAATGCTATAAAATAATGTCATAATATTATAAAAGATACCAAAACGGAACGCCATAGGTCAAACACCAATTAAAGACGGATTGAAATATTGTCTCTATAGTTAAAGAAATACTTTATTTGCTGTAGCATATTTAACCATTATACATACAATCAATAACTCCGTCATATAATTGGATTTACGCTCATGGCAACGCTAGGTGGAGTCATTCTTCAATCATAACAACAACCATGAATTTATGCGAACCTAGTTACATAAGATGACTTTTCGTGATCTGATTCATACAAAATAAATTTTCAGAAAATATAATATTTTCTTAACAAGTGTTTTATTTTTAAAAAAATTTTCTAGATGCAGAGTTTTTCTTTATCACTCCCTCTTACCTTGATGAAACGATCAAAGAACTTTAAACAATAAGTTTATTTTAATCCTTTCTCGTAATATCTATCAGCCTTCAATTTAACTTTACCATAAGTTCCATCGGTTGATAAGAGAAAAAACTCGATTTATTTTCGTCCTTTCTTCACTAAATAATTACAGAATTCATACGGAAAATATAAAAATACGAAAGATCTGACATTTTCAAGTCATTCACATGATAGCAAAAAAAATGTCATCGACACAAACTTCCTTTTCGGTAGAGCTTGTCGAAATTATCGCTTTTCTATAGAGGACGACAAAGATATTGCAAAAGTCAGAATTTTAGATGAGAGCGCCCTTGTTGTACCACCCGATCAACTACAGATTTTCTTTTGAAAAATAAAGAACCCGGTATTATTTTACCATTATCATAGGCAGTTGAAAAGCGTCCTTGAAAACGGCTCCTTACGCAAAAGTTGAAGCAACTTATTAAAAAAACGTGGAAACCTATGGAAACATTAGACGTTTATTGACCTGACAAAACATCCAACAGAATGCGTTTTTAATATTTGGATCACAGGACAAAGAAAAATATCCGATTTCCCCTCTTTGGAGAGAAAGCGCTTCGTTTGCTACCACGCGACAGCGACAGGGAAACCGCCATTGCAAAATGACGCAACGTACCTTTCCGTCGGTATGTTGTCGAAGGCGTAAAACAAAAAAAAGAGTCGGTACAAACTATTTTATTGCATTAATGGAACCGCGACCTACTTTTTCGAAACAAGGTTCTCTATTTGTTTTCGAATGGAAATTATTCTGGCGTCCACCTCTTTCATCCGCTTTTTCGATTATACCGACAAACCTCGTAGGCCCGACGTTCGGATGCCGCAGCTGCTGTTTTCAATGGGCACCAGTTGGGTCCAATAAATATATGTCTATACGCATATATATTCTTTATGCGTAGAACACTCGTCGAATGTTAGCTCGGAAATGTTCTTCTCGTGATATTTAAGCAACAATTCATTTCAATTCATCCCTGTTTTGGAGTGGATTATGACGAGAGGGTAGAAACAATTTGCGTGATTAAATTTTCCAAAGCTGGAACCGTACAATAAAGCCAAATAGGTAAGCTTCAATCAAATTAATGTTTTTCCTTGATGCTTTTAAGTGCAATCACGGAATTGATCGGAACAATAATTTAGTGTACTAGTGAACATTGCATTTAATCATTAACCATATAAAAACATTTGGCATCGCTACACGCCGTTTCTTTTTACGTTGAATCTTTAACGTATAGCAGAGATTTTCCTTTGAACGGACGCCAAAATCCAACTTACTTTATCCCGAAAACTGGCGGAAAAAATTGAAGAAATTCTCCATTAGAACTCGTTACATTTTTTCCCAACTCCCGTTCATGCATAAAAATGTTGAGCGCCTAATTCCGCCCGGAAACAGGTTCTACAAGAGAATATACAAAAGTCACCGCATCGATAAAAGTAACGCCTCGCCGCGGAGGCAACCGGCCCATTTCGGTGTATCTCCCTCCGCGGGACGCCTCTCATACGAGAAAGGCTAAACCTTGAGATTGGCCCGCCGTAGTCCTATCAGCAAGGGAACAAGAGGTAATCGTTATGAAAGGCATACAGAGAAAGAGAAAGGACGATAAAGAAAGGGGAAAGGAGGAGAGGGCGAGATCTTTCGCGGAATATTGGTTGGAGGAATTTGGGACAAAGAGGTTGAGAGAGAGTGGGAGTGAGGATGTTGCCTGGTGTACAGGGAAGCGGTCAGAAATAATTGAGGTCGAAATGGTAGGACAGGGAGAACGGAATAGGGATCCAGTCCAGTAGTGGGCGAATAGAGGGAAAGTGATGAGAGGGGAAAGTGGAGAATGTACTGGTAAAGTGGAAGGTGAGGTGAATATGAGCGGAAAGGGAGGGAAGAAAAAGGCAAGCTATTCATTGTGAAGTGGGAATGAGGAGATAGGAGGGAATAAAAGAAGAGGAATTAGGACTATAAGGGTACAGATGGAGGCCTTTTAGTCCACCCTTAAAAATGCAGCTAGCTTTGGTTATCGATTCGTAAGCACTATCTGAACTTGCGAACACCATCGCGTACGTGACATTTTATCTCTATTTCTATGGAAACAACTGTGCCAGAAAACATTCCAAACATGAGTTGCGTCTTCTACGTGAATCAATGTACATACATTGAGATCTTGCAGGATTAGACATCTTCCAATATATACGAAATGATTGCCAGTGCAAGAAATAATTCGTGTCTAAAAAGATTATCGTTAGAAGTAAATAGAATGGTAATGTTATTTCGTAGACCACTTTTCTGAAAAGCTATTGGTTTTCTTTTGCGATATCTATTAATCGGTAGGGCCACTTGAAATATAATTCTTTTATAATCGAAGTTGCTCAAAGGGCGGTTCAGTAAGGTTACTTTAAGTACGGCCCAAATTTCTTCTGTTGAATGCAAAATATTAGCATATCCAAATAAGCTGTTAAATTTTACCTTAAGCTCAAGAGATGTATCTACATTCAAATGGAAAAAAGGTAAAACGTATGCACGCTACAATACAACATACACAAAAATGAGATAGATATATCACCAAGCCATGCAAAGGTCTTAAACAGCATTAGCTATCATTTAGTAGAGCCTTATTCGCACGAAAATGAGCATCACTTCTCAAATTGGGCAAAATTAATATCCCACGCAGTGAATTTATTTGCAAATTTCCTTTTGGTATTTATAATACGATACTAATATTACATCCAAAATGTTCACTTTCAGAAAATACAAATCGGCAAACCAAGAACTTGGTCCACCTTATCAAATCGGTAACAGATTGAGCATTGGAAAAGCCTACTAGTAGTCACTTTACTTTCCCAGTAAGAATAGAAGATGTGTTGAACGAAACTAAGATGGTCGAGAGACTGAACGAGGTTACTGTTCAAGGGGGTTTCATGAATGGCGTAAGAAGGGCGGCATGACTTTCAGGGGCAATGTCAAAGAAATATCGGGTGAAAACTCCTGCCGGCTAGCGTGAAGGAAGCGGTCTTTCTAAAAGACGAGAAAATGAACGCAAAAGAAAGAGATAACAGGGAAAGGGGATAATTGGAGAAACGGAGGGAGCTTGGGAGGGAGAGGGGAAGATAAGAAAGAGTAAGAGGAATAGAAAAGGGAGGGAGAGAAAAAGGAGAGAGGGAAGGAGAGAGGGAAGGAGAGAGAGGGAAGGAGAGAGAGGGAAGGAGGGAGAGAGGAGATATGAGATGACGGAGACAAAGAGAGGAGAGAAAGGGAGGGAAAGAGAGAGGGAAAGAGAGAGGAGGGGTGGGGGAGAGAGAGAAGGGGTGGGGGAGAGAGAGAGAGGAATGGAGAGTGAGGGAGGGTGTGGGTAAAGAGAAGGGAGAGAGGGGAGAGGAGGAGACGGGGAGAGGAGAAGGGAGAGACAAGGACGGGAACCAAGCGGTCACTAAAATGTGGAGGATTGGGTGAGAACTACTGCGTTGGTAGGAAAACGAGGCCGTGAAAGGCGAGAGTACTTGAAAGGAAAAAAGACAGAAAGATACGGAGAGGGATGAGGAGTCGGCGGTGAGGCAGGAGGGGGATGAGCATCCCGAGACATCTGGAGGTATCATGTCAGGGAATGGATTCTGGGAAACGGACTAGAGATGGCAGGAATGCCTGGGAGTTAGAAAATGTAACGGGGTAAGAAGGGGGAAGGGAAAGATGTACGTCTGGGAGATAAGGAGGGGAAAACAGAGAGAGGGAGAGAAGGGAGGGAGGAGGGTGGTGCAGCAATCAGAGAGAGAGAGAGAGAATGTCCCGCGGCGACAAAAGATATCCCAAAAGCGTCCTCCGGAGAGAGGTGGGTTTTGCGGATGCGACAGAGAGAGAGAGAGAGAAGGACACTGTTGGGGAAGCATTGTCTGCTGTTTTTCTTGAAGGGAAGAAGGAATCGGAAGGGTGGGAATGAGGGTGAGGAACAAGGGAAGCTTTGGACGATCCTTGCCACTTTCTGCTCCCATCTCCTACCCGCTGTTCTTCCATTGAGATTTCTTTCCCACTTCCCCCCTCTCCCCTTCTCTTTTCTGCTCCCATCTTCTACCCGCTGTTCTTCTATTGAGATTTCTTTCCTTCTTCCCCCCTCTCCTTTCTCCCTCTCTCTTTGATTCCGAGGTCCATCACAGAGTTCGCAAGCAATCTTCGAGGTTTTCGGGAAATTTCCAATTTCTCGGTGATACGAGAGAGAGCTCGTGTGGAGTCTTTTAATGGCTCAAAACGAATGGCTGTCCCGGGAAGTTATGAGTGGAGTTTCTTGGTTAGATGGTGGGTTCGATGCTATCTCGATAATTTTCGGAAGTATTTTGACGGAATCGTTTGTTACACATCTAACTGCGAGCTCTGCACGAAACCTAATGGTGGCATATGATACAAGTTTGGGAATTAATATAAATTACATAACATCTAGATTTTGACATACTAAATGAAGATGTTGATATTGAATTAAAGCTTCTGTCTTACAATTAGTGTTGTCTGAACTTCATTACATCCCATAAATTGGAACGAAATCTTAGACTGGATATTATGCATATTTGAAATTCTTATCTCAAAAAATATACCCATTATTTAAATTTAATATTTATTTTAGACACAAATTTACTATGGTAAAAATTTTTGAGTCAATTAATCGGCTCGTCTAATGGCTAAAATAAAACTATGAAAACCTATTATCGATGAATGGTTGCTTTTTAGTTGAAGCGGGCGTCTGGTTTCCATGGTTATTTCATATGCAACAGAATAGATTTCTTTGTGCTGCATGAAAATCATAATAAAAACATTCCGACCTATGAAAATTCATTCCAACTTTTATTTTAAAGTTAAATCGCGGATTCGCATTTCAGCCGCGCTCTCATCATCGCAGGCCAAAAATCCCTCCCTTAAGCTTTTGACTGAGTACTGGAGTACGCGGGGAATGCTACCGGGACGCAGAGCTCAGTGTCATACGAGAAACATGCGGCGCGCGCGGCGGTCGAACTAACACACACACAAATAAGAAAACGCATTTTGCGTACAGATTCAAACTCGCTGAACTTTCATTCCCGTTAGCGCTATTGCGGTTCGAACTCCATTCGAGATAGAAATGATCAAATAGATGGAGAGGCTGAAAAGTTTATTCCTCTAGCCACATGCGACCTCCGCGAGCGTACACGCGAGTGAGAGAGAGATGTAATTCATTGCGTTCCCATATGGCCAATAAACCCGAGAATTATGCGTGGCCTACGCGAGAGACGTAACGGGAAAAGCTTTCTGTTACTAAAGAGAATTGTGTAGAGAAAGGCAAAGTTTTTGTTTTACTTTAAATTCAAAGGTCCAATCCGACAATGGCCAAATTTTTCTGCATTTATTACTTATTTATTACTATTTAACTAGAACAAGTGTCCGTCAAAGGTGATGGGAAATGGAAGTAAGTTTCGTAATTTAAATGCTCTTAAACGGAAAATCGAAGGCTATTTTTTTCTAATTCTAATTTTTAAAGGAATGAAAGCGAAAAATCGATTAATTACGTGATATAATTCGGGAAGCAAATTATATTCTTGAGTCAAATTCGGGTATTTTTTCCGAGCTTTCGTTCCGTCATTGACTTTTAATGTGTGATTAAAGCAGTCCTTCCAAATTTCAATATTCTATCTAGTCGGGATGTTTGTTAAAACGTTAAAAAAAGCGTTACATAGAGTGACAAAATAAGCATTTTTAATTTAGGATTCCGAAATTACGACCTAATCAGCCGGAGACCTTCGATAACCAGAAATTCCGAAAAGCTTACAAAATTTCCTCCGAAACATAAGCAAAATCCCAAATCAAAGTGTATAATCCATATGTGATAGGAAAAATATATATTTTAAAATCCTTGGAATCGATGAATAAATCGAACCACGAATTTTTTTTTCCCCGATGGCGTTTGAAGGTTCCGATAATATTTGGGATAATAATCTTCCCGCTAGCACTTCCAATACTGAACGCCAAAATCATTATGTATGAAAATTCAATAAAGGCTACGTAAGGAATGCTCCAGAAGAAAAAAAAGAACGAAGCAGCTCTCTGCCAGCGACTGCAACCGAAGAGCATCGCATAGAGGTCTGCGGAACATATTGGAACTACCAGATTCATCATTTTTTTATAACAGGAGATTACAAATCCGTATGTGATGGAGCTTTTAGTTCCCTCTATATCACAGATTAATGCTCGATCCGAGGGATAATCTTCAGATGACAGATGGAGGAAAAAGCAGCGCCTCGGCGGAAGAAAAGGGAACCATATGGCACCTCGAAAGATAATAGGGCATACGATGCGTGTTTTCTTTCTCTGTCTGCCAGTTAGGATTTCATCGAATGGGAGTGTATTCAAAGCGACTTGTAAAGCATTAAATTTGTATCCATTAATATTCTGTTATGGTGAAACTAATTTTCTTGGATCATAGTTTATAAATATGAATCAATTCTTTCAGATACAGAGAATCCATTACCCTTTACGTCACAGCAGTATACGCAGGTATTTTTTTATTTACGTATGATTTTTCAACTTATTGAAAGTTATTTATTTGTATTTTAAAACATTTTGATAAAGAACTGACGATTTTCAAAGTTAACAATAATTTTTAAACCCAATGACTAACTTTATATTTAACATTTTCTTAGAGATCAACTCTTGCATGTATTTAAACACGGATAAAAAATGAATAATACTCCAAGCAGAGAAAGGACAAGTTAAAGCGTTTTCCATTACTAATACGTTGAAAGATTAATTATGATTATTATGACTTTTATAATATTATTATCTATTTCTCTAACTATAATATTATTTACGAATTATCGACATAATATGAGAAATATGAACGTACCAGAATAGGAATACTAAGTACTATGGCAGGAGCTTAGCTACCACTTTTTAAAATAATTTCCATCTCAAACAATTATAATGGTAATCAATGTATTGCATTTTTATGGAAAAATTGTTTTAAGATAATTTTTATAAGAAAGGGTTGTCATGCCATATATATATATACTCAAAAAAACTTGAATAAGTGAAAGAATAAATAAATATCAGTAATTTATCAATATTGAATCTGCGAAACATTGCACAATATAAAATATCACATTAACTTAGAAATGCTGCTTTAGCAATAAGTAACTGGTCATATTAACGCGCGTGGGTGGAATAAAGTTCAGTCGAAATTATTCGCGACATTCTCGTGTATCAGCTACAAAGATCTTAAGCGAGATGGATCATTAATAGATAGCGTGTTAACCGATCTTAACCCTTCGATTTGAATGTAACTTTGTCTTTTTCTTCTTCTTAACATAAATCCCATTCCTTCAACATTCCCTTCAGAAGACGAAGAGGATTTAAAACTCTTGTATAACCACAAGCGTATATATTAATTTGATATTACCTCTTTCCCTCCCTAAGGACTGCATAACCTTACAGAGGTGGGAGGGTTTGTGTACTCTTACGAACCAAAGAGCTATGCCGGCGGGAGATAATTCTCCTGGTAGGACCATCCAAGCCGGAAAGGTCTGAGGGGAAGAGTCAGACTAAGAAGCAGTCTTGGGGATTTTACATCCCCCTGTGCAAGGGCAGCAGCTTGCACAGTACCTCTGTAGGTGGTGATCATGTGGATCTGAACAGCTACAGATGGGTAATCACTCTGTGAAACTGCGATGAGGAAGCAAGGGGAAACTACCTCATTATATTTCCCATGATAGGCTGAAAAGCTGAAATACCTCTATGGATCTTTCTAGTCCCCCAATCGGATCTCCGGGTGGGGACTACCCTAGGGGATGCACAGAGGAAATTTAACATTAATAGGAAAGCAAGTGGTGAGAAATTAAGAATAGGCACATGGAATGTTAGGACTATGAATTCAGGGGGTAAACTAGAGAACATAAAAAGGGAAATGAGAAGGAATAATGTAGGTATAGTAGGTTTGCGTGGTTTGAGGAGACCGCGCAAATTCAGCTGTTCCGTCCTTCGGAAGGGACGTTAAGCCGTTGGCCCCCCTGGTGTTCTTCGTAAGAGCAGGCAAATGCCGGCACCGGGTTTCCCTCCTCCCTTCTGTGTGTGAGTCCGGTGTGGAAGGCAACGGGAAACCACCATACCGTGTATGTATATTCCCTAGTCAAAACCAATTAATTAATTAATTGGTAGGACCTGTCGCAAGACAGAACACGAATGAATGAATGAAAGTAGGTCTTAGTGAAGTTCGGTGGGAAGGAGAAGGCGAGATAAATTCAGACGAATTTAAGATTATTTACTCAGGAGGGGAGAAAAAGGAAAGGGGAGTGGGGATTATAATGAGAAAAGAGATAGCTGAAAGAATTAGCAAGGTAGTGACAGTTAATGATAGATTAATAGCCGTAAAACTTCAGATGGAGCCAGTGGAAATGCTTATAATTCAAGTGTATATGCCAACGACTAATGCTGGCGACGACGAAGTAGATGAAATCTATGAACAGATTATGGAGATATTGGAGGAGGAGGGAAAAGGAAGGATCACCACCATAGTAATGGGAGATTGGAACAGTGTAGTCGGAGAGGGACAGGAAGATAACATAGTGGGAAAATATGGACTAGGGAAGAGAAATGAAAGAGGGGATAAACTTGTGGAATTCTGCCATAGAAATAGATTAATTGTAACTAATACATGGTTTAAGCATCACCAGCGGAGACTTTACACATGGAGAAGCCCAGGAGACCAGAGACGATACCAGATAGATTACATACTAGTCAATGAAAGATTTAGAAATAGCATTAAAAATGTGAAAACACTACCAGGGGCAGATATCGATTCTGACCACAACCTTTTGGTGGCAAATATACAATGTAGACTGAAGAGCGTTAAGAGAAACGTAAGAGTTAACAAGAAATGGAACTTAGAGGAACTCCTTAAAAACAAGGAGGCTATCATGACTGAGCTGGAGGAAAGGTTGGGGGAGAGAGATGAAGAAAATAGTAAGAATGTAGATGAGGAGTGGAGATACATCCATAGCAACATTAAAGATGTAATGGAAAAGAAGGTAGGAAAGATAACGGGTGAAAGAAACAAAAAACCCTGGATCACAGCAGCCATGCTGCAAAAAATGGAAGAGCGGAGAAAGTGGAAGAACATAAACACTGAAGAAGGCCAAAGAAAGTACAAGGAGTTAAATAATGCTTTAAGAAGGGAAACAGATAAAGCCAGAGAACAGTGGATAAATGAGAAATGCGAAGAGATTGTCGAATGTGAAAGAATTTGTAGAACAGACCTCGTGTATAGCAAAGCAAGGGAACTATTCAAGAAAAAAGCAAGAAAGATAGGACGTAAAGGAATCATGAACAAAAGTTGTAAAATAGTATCGGAGCCAGACAAGGTAAAGAATGTCTGGAAAGAATACATTGAGGTTCTGTATGACAAAGAAGGAAAGCCAAGAAATATTGAATTAAATGAAGAAGAGGATGTAGAAGAAGATCAGCTAGGACCAAATATTCTCGAGTCTGAAGTTAAAAGAGCAATTGATGACATGAAAAGAAGAAAGGCAGTTGGGAGTGATGATATACCCGTGGACGTTCTTAAGGTTTTGGGGTCTAAAGCAGTTAAGCAACTCACAAAATTCTTTAACCAAGTATATGATACTGGCATATGGCCTGAAGATTTTTTAGATGTTGTGATGGTACCACTGGAGAAAAAGAACAATGCAAAATGTTGTAAGGATTACAGAACTATTAGTTTAATTTCTCATACAGCTAAAGTTCTAACCAGAATAATAACCAAAAGAATTGAATGTAAAATAGAAAAGGAGCTGCAAGATAATCAGTTTGGTTTTAGAAGAGGAAGGGGGACTAGAGATGCTATAGGATGTATGAGGATGATGATAGAAAGAGCACTAGAAGTCAATAAAGATATGTATTTTTGTTTTGTAGATTGGGAGAAAGCTTTTGACCGAGTGAAATGGGATAAGATGCTGGATATTTTAAGCAAAATAGGAATAGATTGGAAAGATAAAAGACTGCTTAAAAACCTTTACTTTGATCAAAAGATTAGAGTCAGGGTTGAAGGAGAAGAAACAGAAAGTACTTCAATAGGGAGGGGAGTGAGGCAGGGATGTCCTATTTCACCAGCGATATTTAATAATTATGCAGAAACAATAACAGAAGAAGCGTTGATGCAAGAGAAAGGATTTAAGATAGGAGGTGAAAGTATTACCATGATTAAATACGCAGATGATCAGGGCTTAATAGCAGAAGGCGAGAAAGAGCTTCAGAGGATGACAGACAGACTAGTTGAGGTTGGCCAACAATATGGAATGAAGATCAATACAGAAAAAACGAAAGTCATGGTGGTTTCAAAGGAACATAAAGAATTAAATATAATGGTAAATGGCCAAAAATTGGAACAAGTAAGTAGTTTCAAATATCTCGGCAGTATTTTAGCACAGGATGGAAGTAGTACACAGGACATCAGAAGTAGGATTGCAATGGCAAAAGCAGCATTTAACGAGAAGAAGGAGCTTCTCACAAGCAAGAAAATAAATCTAGAAACAAGGAAGAAATTAGCAAAATGCTACATATGGAGCATAGCTCTTTATGGTGCAGAGACGTGGACGATAAGGAGAAAGGAGGAAAAATATTTAGAAAGTTTTGAGATGTGGGTATGGAGAAGAATGATGAAAGTGAAATGGACAGAGAGGAAGAGAAACGAAGAAGTATTAGAAATGGTGGGAGAAGATAGGATGCTAATAAAAACAATCAGGAAAAGAAAAGCAAATTGGATAGGGCACATATTGAGAAGACAGTGTTTACAAAGGACGATCTTAGAAGGAAAAATTAGTGGAAAAAGAGGAAGAGGGAGAAAAAGAATAGGAATATTAGATAATATAAAGCAGGGATATACTACTTATAGAGGTATAAAAGAGGCTTCTAGGGAGAGAGAGAAATGGAGGCAGCGATTCAGTTAAAACCTGTCTTCGGACAGAAGCATGATGATGATGATTACCTCTTTGGCATTCAAAACTCTCAAGCTCTTAGCAATGCCAAGGCAAAGGATTAAATTTACGTGAAGTGGAAAGTCATTCAAGTAAAATTCTTCTTTCAATTATCTCTATTAATAAATGGCAATATGTGTGTATGTGGGTGTGTGTGGACAGCATATCTCGAAAACCAAGAAACTTGGAGACTTAAAACTTGGTGCACTTACTAATGGGACCATGAAGATGAGCACCTCCGAACCAGAATTTTGATTTTTTTGTGGAGGGGGGAAAGGGGAAGGGCGATCCATTTACCATAAGATTACACGTAAAAGCTGACGTGGCCATTACATGACTTTCTCCATACCTGTAATATTTCTAAAAATTCCAAATAGGCTACATGATAATAAATATTTTAAGAAAATGCGAGGAAATTTTAGATTACAAAAAAACAGAAATAAACGCAAACCATAGCCTTCTGATATTGGATATAGCCACAAAGCTCCAACAATTAAGAAAATAAAAAGGAACGTTACTAAGACGTAACTAAGCGTCAATTGTTAACAATAGTTGTCGGTAGGTGGCGTGGTGGTGACACTAAAAATATAAGATATCTCTTAAACAATGACTTATATGGAAAAATGTTTCAAACAACTTTTATTCCAGTACATTTTTAAATTTATCAAATATTAAAGCAAATATTTCAAAATAACGGATGTGACATGAGTAAACACCCACTTCCTGTTAACCGAGTTTTACCAAAAAATAATCAGATCTTGCAACTTTCATAAAAATGTTAAATATAAAGTTTTGTGTTGACTTGATTAATAGTTATTGAGTTAGAGCACCCTCAAAAAGCTATCACATACACAAACACACACACACAGACATCATCGATAAATTGGTCAAAACGTGTCCAGGAGACCTCAAAACGTGTATTTCCGTTGAAATCTCGAAATCGATTTTTTATGAAAACAATAATTCCCCTATACTACGTATGTAGCAAGTAAAAATCGATTTTTCTACTTGCAGGCTTTTACTATTTTACAAATTAAAATTGGAAAGAATTGACCTACGATCTTCGGACCTGGACCGTTTTAAAGAAAAATTGAATGTCGTTTCTTATTCTTATCGTCACATTTCACCTACGATTCTAAATTGTTCAAGTTATACGTTTAAATCACATTTAATTGAAATTTTTAAGCTTTTTAACGATATGTAGCCTTGCCGACCGTGCCATTGTTAAACCTCGAGTGTACTGTCGCCTTTATCCTTATACTATATGTGTAAGGAATGCGTGGTTTGAATGCTTTAACACGAGAGAAAGAAGGAGAGAGAGGAAGAAAGACAGGAGAGGGACAGAGAGGGAGAGAGAGGCAAAATTAAAGTTCCATAAATCTATTATATATTTTGAAGAGATTGAGGGCTTGTGCAAAATAAAATCATATTTCCCGAATAGCAGATTCCAAATTTTGAATAACAATCCAACAACTAAAATTAGCCGAATGTGCTAATTTTAACACCGAAATAATTTATGTTAAAGGTTTAAATAATTATTTTTGTTTATTACGAGAGTGCTTTTGGGCTAATTGTAAGGAAGGTAAGATTCTGTACTTACTGAGTAAAAGTTTTTGGATTATACTTTTTCGGCCATTGTGTTACTCAACAATAAAACTGAATATGAAAAATATCCGTATCTGAATAATTAACCCTTTAATTCTATAACAATCTCATTTAATTTTTATTAGTTTCACCAAATCAATGGTTAAAATAAGAAACCATGACTAAAAGAAGCAGAATATTATTCTCATATCCAAATAATATCAATTCCAAACGAACCAGGGGGCCAATTGTGTAACTTTTCTCCCGTCGATTTCGATCAAAATGGCCGACATATTGGGTAGTTTTCGATCAAAATCTTTACGTATAACTAGCGTTTACGATTTCAATCTAAATCGTTTTCCTTTTCCGTCGAAATTAATTTCGATGCCTTGAAACTTGAGTCGATCGAAATCTCGTACTGTCATGGCTGCCCGGTTATACCCTCCTACAGAAAGCTGTCATACTAAATACAACCAGAATAGTACGTCAATTTTTAAGTTCCGAGTAATGAGAGTGCTTGGTAAAGCCCGTACCTCATTGAAATAACCGGCTCAAAAGCTGTGAAATACAAAAGTAAATAATAATAATAATAAAGGCCATATTAACGTATCATCTAAAGTGCATGATACGTATTCCAATTTATCTTCGATATTGCAACAATTTATGGAATACCTTCCGAAGTAAAGGAAACTATGAATATTTGTAAAATTCTTCGTCATCGTTTAAGGAATAGTTGACAATAAATTAAGGAGATACGATCTAAAGTTCTCAATTTCCTTAATAATAATAATAATAATAGTTTATTTGACATGGACAATTTTATATTGTATGGGAATCGTCAACTGGTTATTACAATATTACATATAATATTACATTACATATATATTTAAAACAAAACACAACTTGTCATATTGAAGTTAATCACATTTTTCCTTTATACATGTACTCTTCAATGGAATAATATATCGACTCTAAAGAATTCTTTCAGATCCCTTGAGAACTTCTTTGTTCTGTCAACCGATGCTCTCATTTGCTTTGGAAGCTAATTAAACAGCATTTTGCCAACAAATTTAGGGCATTTTGCCAATAGAGAGTCTACAATGCTCTATATTTAATAGATCCTTGTTTCTAGTGTTATAATCATGCAGATCTCCACTTTTTACCTTAAGTACATTTTGATTACATTCATGTAAGATTGCGTTATACGTATAAAGAGAGGGAACAGTCATAATCTTAAGTTGCTTAAAATATTTTATGCATGACTCTGTTTTTGTTGATTTTAGTAATTTTTCGAATAGCCCTTTTTTGGAGTGTAAATACCCTTTTCAAATTACACAAAGAAGAGTTACAGTAGTAACAGTAGTACAAAGGCGGTATTAATAGTCATTATGGCCACGTTCTTAGCCTACGTTGTCATAAATTTAGTATAAGTGATCCTTATTAAAATATAACGCCGAATTAGAATTTTCAACTCCATCATCAATTTAACTTTCACTTTACGTAAGCATTTTCATATACTTGACTCGAATCTCGTTAAATGACAACCGTTAAGAAACGAATGCCATATCCTATAATCTGTCGTTGGATAAAACATGTAAGAAGATCTAAGTGAAGTCCGAACGAATCGGTCTACCCTCATAGGCCTACAACAAAAGTGTATAGATAAGAAAAGCGGATGGGTAACTATTTACTTACAAAAATCCCATTCATGTAAATACAAATATATAATTTTGAATCAAATTAGAGCAAAATTTGAGTTTTGAAAAATCATATTGGTGTTTTTGCTAAAAATAATAATATAATCGAACTCACATTATGGCTGAAACTGACGAACTATGTACATATTTCCAATTCATATAAAAAGTTGGGAAACCAAATGTGTATTTTAGCAACAAAACTGCCGTCATCGGTGATTCGTACTGATATTTAGTCACCACTGATGATGGTCGCTTTGTAGTCGAAATGCGCCTCTGGTGTTCTCAACCCTTTTAAGACTGTTGTGGAGAGTGGCGACATAGCTTATCAATTTCGTATTTATTACATCCATCCAAAATATATTTATATAAATATTTATTCAAAATTGAATATGTGAATTTAAAGACGTGTTTCTCTCTCAAGTGAATTTTTTGGGAATGCTGTTCATTATTACGCTTTTCGAAATGAATTTCTCGAAGGTTGCCATAACCACAGCCTAAGCTCCTGTTATAGTCATCATTGGAAAATTCCCTGAGGCCAACAGCCGTCTGAGCACAATCGGTCAAGTAAACAATTTCCCTCTTATCATCTGGTTGGCAAACACGCGTATAAATTGGTAAAACGACATTTCGAAAACACTACTTATTTTCAGCTGCATGATCGATGTACGCGAATTCGTTGTAGGTCAGTTGAAAGATGTCCGGATCGACATTTTTAATCCATGCCATGGATTTTTAATGATTCGACTTCACAGCGGTCTGCTCCTATCGACGGAATTAATTCGTTTACGCGAGTTAAATAAAAGAAACTGTGACCTTTGCAAAAATCCGTAAATTTATATTTTCTTGATTGCGCCGGTTCAGTTTACACGAAAAAAAATCGGTAGCTCCATAAACAAAGCGTAATTTTTTTTCTCCTTTTGACGTCACTTTTTCATTCTCTATAAAATTCTACGTTAATAATTTATCTCTTTTGCTGCGAACTTTGTAGAATCTGGGTGAAATTCTCGCGAGAGATAAGCGCTATCATGGCGCGGACGTGGCTCAATGCCTATATTATTTAGGTTATGTCAATTGGACGCATAGACTTAGAGCTTAACTCGATTGGTATGTACACTTCGCGAAAGGAAAAATACATATCAACGAAACTGAATATTCATTAAAGTAATGGTTGTTACTTTGTTCTCCAGTTACTTCAATTCCATGAAGACAATTTCAACTTTAAATATTTTTCCGTAAATTTTTTTACCATACTACTGGATGCATATTGCATATTAATTTCATTTTATTATACTTTCAGCGGTAATTCTAATTTTTCCACTTTATATGCTATTTGATGTTTGCATAAGACTATAAGAAATGCCTAAGAACACTTGAATAGGATAACGTATGAATGGCAAGATATATAAATCCTTTAAAATTTAAAGCAAGTTCAGAACGCTCTCTCTCAAATCATGGATTGGGAACGCAATATTTTGTGGTAGAAATTAATTAAAAAAGAACTCTTTAAACATTAAAATGTCTTGGGACATTATTAGTTTGCGTGCATAAAAATGGCTGAAACAGCTAATGAGGCAATGTGCTGCCACCACGCAGTCATGATTGTTTAATTCTATTTTTCTTTAGTATTCCGCCATGACCGAGATATGTGACACGAGATGCATCGAATTATTAAAACGGCTGGGTTTACCAGCTACTAAAGGGGATGTGTTATTCGATGACACTATCTTCTTTGTCGATATTGTGTTTATAAATTCGTAGAAAATCTCTCGAAGATATTCTGAAAACGTTCCCATCCGAATTTAATTGCTTACTTTTACTATAAAAAGGGAAGTAGACAGGGAGAGAGGGAGGTATAGTGGGAAAGAGAGGAGGAGATACAGAGCAGAGAGTCAGAAAGAGAGAAAGGACAGAGGAGGGAAACAAAGTAAAGGAATGGAATGGAAAGAAAAAGACGAGGGAAGATGGACAAAGAGAGATGGAAGCAGTGGAAGAAAGGGATAGAAGAATCGTTGGAAGGGAGAAGGGAAGGAGGAAGAAAGAGATGCGGGAGGAAGGAGAGTTGAGAGGGAGGAGGTGGAGGGATGAGGTTGAGGGATGGAGAGAGGGGGATGGAGAGAGAGGGAGAGAATGAGGGCGAGGGAGGGAGATAAAGTGATAAGAGAGAAAGAGTTGAAAGGGATAACATGAAAGGAGAGGGAGAGAGCGAGAGGAATAGAGAATGTGGATGAGAGAGGAAGAGGGAAAAAGAGGAAGGAGGGGGAAGGTTAGGTGAAATGCGAAGGAAAAGGGAAAGAGAGGGACAAAACAAAAGAGGAGATCGAGGAGAGGGAGTGAGAAAGGTGAAAGAGGGAGAGGGAAAGAAAGAGAAAGAGTGTGAGAGATAAAGGGAGTGGAACTAGGGGAGAAATATGGGGAGAGGAAGAGAGATAAAGAGGAACAGAGTAAAAAGAGGATAGGTGTATTTCGGGTATTTTTGCATGCATTTCCATTGCGAAGAAAAGAGGGTATAAAAATGAAAAAAATGACGTAACGTAAGGGTGGAAGGAAAAGGGGATAGAGTGAATGAGAGGGGTGAGGGGCGGGGGAATTAAAGGGTTTTGGAAACGTATGCGGAGAGGGCGAAAGAGTAGGAAGGGGGACAGAAGGAAGAGTCCGAAAAGAAAAAAAAGAAGTGGATGGGAGATGGAGTGAGAGGAGACATGTTGCGGTGGGGGAGCAAGAAAGGCGGGAGACTGGAATGGAAAATATTTGATGAGGTGGTGAGTTCCATGGGCAACGTTGAATGAAGGGATGGGCTTTACCGTAAGAGAGGTGCATAAAAAATAAATGAAGATAGGAACGAATGAGGGAGGCGAGGTGTGCGAGAGAAAGAGAATGGGGTTAAGAGGAAAGAGAGAGGATGTTCGAGAGAGACAGAGATGGAGGGAGGTAGAGTGACGGAGAGAGATAGAGTTGGAGGTAGATAGAGAGTTGGAGGGAGATAGAAAGTTGGAGGTAGATAGAGAGAGAGGGAAAAAGGGAGGGAGGAAGAAGAAACCAGAATGTGGTCCCGAAAAAGAGAGGGAGGAAGTGAGGTAGATATGAAGAAGGGTTCTTGGAAGTATGGAGAAACATAGACGTGGAAGTGGGCAGAGAATGTGAAAGGGAGAGAAAGAGAGAGGGGGAAGGGAGGAAGGGGAAGGAGAGGGGGAGAATTAATGAGGAAGTGTGAAGGAGAGACAAAGAAAAGGAGAAAGTGAGGGAGAGGCAGGAAGTGAGAATGAAAATGAGAAAGAGGAA
The DNA here is from genome assembly GCA_028673005.1 of Tanypteryx hageni. Lineage (NCBI taxonomy): Eukaryota > Metazoa > Arthropoda > Insecta > Odonata > Petaluridae > Tanypteryx > Tanypteryx hageni. Next base: position 127,806,794 of record CM054114.1, read on the forward strand.
GAGAGAGGGAGGAATTGAAGATGGGAAAATGAGAGGGGGGAAGAGAGGAAAAGGAATTAGCAGAAGGAAAAAATGGGAGGGGAGGGGAGTGGATGAGAGGGAGGAAAGGAGTTAGCAACGGAGTGAGGGAGGAGTTGGGGAGGAAGAGAGAATTGGAGGGAAGGAAAGGGGAGGGTAGGGGGAAGGAAAGAAGAGAGTGGAGAACAGAGGTAGAAACAAAGGAAAAGAATAGAGATATGAGAGAGAATTGAGAATAAGTATGGACAAAAGAGGAAGATGGATTAATGTTTGGTTTCTTTGAGGAGAGAAGAGCATAAAACGGAAAGAGAAACAACTGATCGTATGAATATCATGAATGGGTGAGGCAAAGCGATCACGAAGCAAATTGTTAAGGGGAGAGAGGAGAGAGGGGGGGAGATTTTGGATTAAATGTGGTGTATCTTAGGAGGGAGGTGACATTATGGGAGAAAGCTAACGGGACTTTCTATTTGAATCGCTTGATAATTTTTTTTTTATATTCCCTTTATATTTTTCCGTCTTACAAACACAGTTCACTTTTCTTCTCACAATAAAGGGTATTTTTTCTGGCCATTCCAGCCATTTCAACCCGTTCCTTTAATTTTCCGAGGTTCGTGTGTTGTGGATTCGCAGTCTGACAGCTATTTTTCGTGTCTTATAATTTTCATTTTATATTTCAGGACTGTACTGTAAACGACAATTTTTTTTAGTGGAATGGGGATATTGAGAATTCATTGGCGAAATAAATCAAATATAATGTCGGTGGTATTATACGTATTGTTGATATTATATGTAGTTAAATATTTATCAAAACATTTCTGGGCGAATGAGATTTAAGTTCTAAGAATGATTAAGCTGAAGAATGCCACCATCATATGTTCCATTCCATATAAAATTATCAAATCTATTACAATACATTTAAAATTGAAGCTATTGAGAAAATTAAGAGGGCAAGGCTAATCAACTTGCGAGTGAGATATAAAATATGAACATTCAACTCTATGACCGAAGACGTCGCGAATGTATAAAATATTATAAAAACAAATAATAGATGATATAATTACTGAGAGACATGTATGAGCCATGGAACAAAGTTTCCTCTTAAAGCATAAACAGTGCAGAGGGGTAGTTAATATATTTGGCTACCGATACTAGGGTCGCTGGTTTAAATCCTTACGAAGAAATGGTCGTATGTTTTTCTATTTTTTGCCGATGTTTCGCTCATGGTAAAAAACTGCTAATGGATATTTATGAACTAGTTCAAATCAAATACATAGACAAAAATAGTTGAGTAAGGATACTTTTAGCGAACCAGAAGTTGTTAAATGGAGAAAAAACAGAAGAGCAAGAACATCTTAACCGAGGATAAAAATACATTTCCCGCGTAGAGAGTCGCGTCCTGGCGGGTATCTTACTTTTCCTTCTTTCCGAGGATTGCCTGCACTTATTTTCAAGCTCGATAACTTCATATAAAATTGAATCGTTAACAACTTTAGTCTTATATGTTTATTTGGTGTAATTTTGATCGGACATACGCGGTTGAAAATTTTCAGCGTTTTAAAATTCATCTACGGGACAATAGCTTTCAAGAAAGGTTTTTAGAAAAAAGAAGAAAAGGGAAAAGTAGAGACGAAGGACATCTTAAGTTAGTGACCAATGAATACTATTGGTAGCCTCTCACCAAAATTACATAACTATAGCGTTAGCGGACAAGAATACAATTTCGAGGTACAGAAAATCGCAATTTTGAAATGTAATGGCTAGGAAGTTGCTTGTGACTGAATGGTTTAATCATATACGTTCAGGCTAAAACGTACGCATAGTAAAATATTTATTTTTTCAGATATATGACAAGCTTAACGCATTGGAGGTGCTTTGCGACGGGGATATCAATCGCTTGTACTGTATAGTAAAAATAATTTCGAAAAAAGTTCTATGCTTCAAATGCAGTTTTCATCGCATATTCAAAAGGCGTTCCACTGAGCTGTATTCCCATAGAAAGATGCCTCGTTAAACGTGTTGAAATATGTATGGAAACATTAATCCGTCATTGATCAAATGCGGCAGATGTATACAAGAGTTGAAATCACGAATGAGTGAGAGAAGCAGCCATTGTCATCGGCACAACATATTAATACCACGAAAAAGGGGTTCGCCGTTTAAATCGGACTTCAAATTTAATAAATATCGATTTTTTTAAAGCTAGAGTACTTCACGGATATGCTCAGGGTTAGTCAAAATTATGTATAAACACTTTAAATGGCCATATTTTGTAGACAGCATGACCAATTTAAATAACATTTTGTACATTTTAAAGCTAAAATAAATAATTAACTTATCATTATATTGCAGGTTAACTTGTGACCCATTGATATGGAGAAAAATCTGTTAACATTTGAGGAAAGAAAGTGCATTCTAAAATGGTACTGGAAATATGAATAAAATAGAGGGGTTCAGCGTGTATGGGAACATCAATATGGGACAAAAGGTTCCAAAGCATCTAACAATAACCCGCCTCGGTGATAAATTTGAAGCGGATGGAACTGTTCACAATATCAATAAGAAAAGCTGTTGGAGGAAAAGGACGTTAAGAAGTGCCGAAAACATCAAAGATATTAGAAGTGCATACAATCAATCACCAAAGAAGTCAACAAGACAGTGTTTCCGAGTACTGCGTATGAGTCAATCGAGTGTTATGAGAATCTTAAAAGACATAAAGTTCAAACTTTTTATACCTTGGCTATTGCATGCGATTCAGGAAGACGATCTTGATCGACGAACACAATTTGTGAGTGGTACTGTCAGAAGAACGGTGAAGCTGGTGATTTTGAGGACGTGATTGTATTGTCATACGAAGTCACGTGCAAATTTAATGATCATTTGAATCGTCACAACTGTGTTAACTGAGCCAGCGACAACCCGCACCTCACTACAGAAATATGTTAACCTTCCAGGAATTAGTGCGTGGATAGGACTCTCCTCTCGTGGGATAATCGGAACTTCAGATTCAGTGATACAGTTATCTTGAATTGTTAATGAATGATGCAATAAGATAAAATGGTGTACTTTCTACAGAATGGTGCACCTCCAAATTTTCACTCTAATGTTCGTGCCTATCTGAATACTGAATTTCCCTAACGGTGGATAGGACGCAGGGAGAATGATTTTGAATACCTCTCAAGGTCTCCAGATCTCACTTCCCTATACTTTTTTGCATGAGGATACTTGGAAGATAGAGTTTATACTCATAATTGAAGGATTTGTGGGTAATGATACAAAAGGAAGCAGGCAAAATTACAACTGACATGTGCACCATTGTAGGTCGGGTTGTTGAGATACGATGCCGTTCCTGTATGCGTGGTGGTGGCGGACATTTTTAACATCTGACTTAACTTCTGTAATGTATCACATTTCAATGTATCTAATATATTTTAAACATTTTTTGATTCAAGTTTAATTAATAGACTTTCTGAGGTTCAGCATATCAAAGTGTTTATAAATAATTTTTACTCACTCTGTGTGTGTGTGTATATATATATATATATATATATATATATATATATATATATATATATATATATATATATATATATATATATATCATCATAGGTAGTCTGTCCGTAGACAGGTCCGTGATTATTCGTGGTTAAATCTGGTTCTCCATACACTTCTCCTCTTCATACCTTGATAACTCTCTTTTCCTTTCAAATCGTTTATCAGCTGAAACCTTTTCCTAGCTCTTTCCCTTTTTCTATCTAGTTTTCTTTCTAACACGTCTTTAATCATACTCTCTCTCCTCAGGTAATGTCCAATCCAGTTTGACATCCTTTTTCTAAAAGTCTGTATAATGATTCGCTTCTCTCCTACTCTTCGTAGCACTTCATCGTTTCTCATCCAATCAATTCATTTTTATCTTCAGCATTATATATATATTCATTCATTCATTCGTGTTGTCTTACGACAGGTCCTACCAATTAATTAATTAATTGGTTTTTGACTAGGGAATATACATACACGGTGTGGTGGTTTCCCGTTGCCTTCCACACCGGACACACACACAGAAGGGAGGAGGGAAACCCGGTGCCGGCATTTGCCTGCTCTTGCAAAGAACACCAGGGGGGGGGGGGGGCAACGGCTTAATGTCCCTTCCGAAGGACGGAACAGCTGAATTTGCGCGGTCTCCTCAAATCACGCAAACAGGGGGCCGGATGACCTTGAGAAAAAGTCCTACTCGCGCAGGATTCGAACCCGATAACTTTTTCAAGCATCGGGCGAGTAGCAGCCAGCGTCCTAACCACTACACCACCGGTACCCCTTATATATATATATATATATATATATATATATATATATATATATATATATATATAATATATCATAAAATTGAAAAAAAGCACTTGTTTTAGTAATAGCAAAAATTGGATGCACATTTCGGCTACAATGAAGCAGTCTTCAGTGGTAATTAGTTCTTTTAGAATCTATTTTCGGTGAATTATCATCTTTTCATAACCTTGTTGAAGATATCTGAGATTTTTTAAAAATATTTAAGTAGTTGTTCTCATTTTATTTTCAGCCATAAGTCGAATTCGATAATTCTCTAGCGATTCAACAAAATGATCAAATTCCATGAACGTAGAGAGATCCGTTCGTCAACTTTATCGTCTATAAACTATAATTACGCCCGTTATTTCGACTGTAAAATAAATTTATTATAATAACCCATCTCTCGAGGCTCCTGATACTGTGTAATCAACATAAAAAGTTGAAGTTAGGGGAAGAGTTCCGGTCGATAGAATTAGTATGAGCTACTCCGACTCTATAGGATAAAAAATAAACCAAAATATTTATAGTTTCATTAAAAATATATTGCACTAAAATTGGTACTAATATACTCGAGTTCACCAGATTCATGATTACACTCTTCAATTTAGAGATTCAAGACCGTTTAAAAACAAATATAGATCACCTAAAGATAGCCATAAATATCGTATGATAAAAGATGTTCGCTCTTCGTGATGGTAAATGGTGAACAGGAAGAAGTAAATTTATCAATAAGCTGAACTGCATACTTTAGTCAAGAAAAACATGAAATCGATTTTCCACTTGCTGAAATCGAATCATAAATGAAAGAGCAAAAAAAATAGAAGGAAATAAACAGATGAATATCATATTGATATTAAGACGGCAAAAATTGTCATGTTCGATTAAGGGATTTTAGGCTGATGATAAAATTTATTCCTGAAAATCACAAACCGAATGGAGATATAAGAAACAGACGGCAGAGTTGGCACAAACTGGTTAATTTTTCGATTAAAGATCTCTAAACCGATTTCACTAGAAGTCTACGTCTCTGAAGAAACTAGAAAATTTCCATGGTTAGCCTACAAATTATTCTATTTAAAAAGCGGAATCATAAGTTACTAAAGCGTAGGAAATGAAGAGTGAAGGTGATGTCATGGAGATTACACGACGTTCTGCGCCATACGAAGAGACAAGAAAAGAAAAAAATACTACTGGAAAGACAGAACAAGGACATCGAAGTGTCAAATGACAGAAAATTGTGAAAGAAGGCGATCAACGCTCTACTCATCCGTAATTGCTCGAAGAAAAAAGAGCCACCAAGAAACTGAAAGACGGATGCGGAAGGCATCAAACGAAATTAATCCTGAAAATCCTAAACACAAACGTAAAACCGAGTGACAGGAAGATTTTTTTAATACGACAAAGTAAAAAGAAGTTTGAACTGTGTTAAATTCTTTTCGAGTCGATTAACAGCGAAGACCACCGATAGCGGGTACATGGTAGCGGGAACTGTTTTTTCATAACCTTTTCATAGTTATTGGAGATACCTAATTGCTATTATTTTCTATTTTTCCATTTGTTACTCAAGAGCTTATTTGTCAATTGAATATAACTATGGTGATCTATATTCCATTAATTACATTAAATGATCTGCCTAGAATACTTTTTTAAGTGCACTTGTTAGCAAAAACAAATTGATATGTTTTCATTTTGTCATTCAGTCATTCAGATAACGAGGAAAGTATTTTTAATTATAGAAGTTTATTGGATATTTTTATTATAAAGCGCCTGATATATATAGTTTTAAAGATTTTAATAAGGGCAAGGTTAAATTTACAAGACGTAAATAAACCCTAACTTTCATTGATACGAAAAAATGACATTTTTTATAATTTACAAAAAAATAACAATATTGACATATACTATACCACAAAATTCCTAACGATTATGCACAAAACCACTGCTCTATTGCTATTAGTGTCAATTTTTTAGCCTAGCCACTCAGCAATCCAACTCCACGGGTCAGATATTATCCTTTCATGGAATCAGTACGCACGCTACGAATTTGAATAGAGAAAACGATGAACTAGTATAACCAATAAGTGGATATACAAAGCAGTTTTTAATTAAAGAAATACAGTTACAGGTACGTGGAATGCCAAACAAAGTCCTTTGATGCGTTGCACGGAAAGGGAAATGCATGCCGTCCTATGGTCGCAGTTAATTACTGCAGCAAACAGTTTTTCTCAGCCAATCGGAGCGCCAGTCGCCTCCATATTCTCCTTTCCAAGTTGCGTGAACGGCGAGCATTCAAACTCAGAGAAAAAATTACATTTTTTCTCGGATCAATTGATCGCGTCGTCTCATCAAAAGAAGAGCACATAATTGACGAGGATATTGCTAATTAAGCTTTTCCGCGGCTCAAAATAAAACGGCGCTTCCCTTCGCAATAAAAACGACAAAATATTTTTTTATCTCGCTTTTTTACGTGAAGCGTCATATTTAAAGCTGAAAAATTGCCGAGAGAGCTCCAAATATTGGAAGGTTAATGATTACCAACATGTTCAACGAACGTTAACAAGTTGTCAACCTTTTTTATACGCATCACTCAAAAAGCGCGTATTGTTTCCGTCAGTGTCTGCCCGCATTTATTTCTTTATCGGAATTTTAGCAATTCGATATTTTTATCAAAACGCAAGAGATAAATGATATCCTATGTTTAACATCTGTATCACGGTTAGCATCTTACAATAAAAATGGCGAGCTTTATCCTTTCACTCGTTCAATTTTGACCTTGCAAAATGAAATTTTCCAGAAAATATAACAAAATAAATGTATCCCATTAGTACAGTGTTTTATAGGAGCAGAAAATGTTATATAAATTTCATTCTAAAGTTTCTATTGCATAACTGTGGTCGAATGAATGCTTTTTGGCCTCTCGTACTGAAAGGATTTATTACAGAATGGTATCAGAATAGAATACTTGTCATATCATACAATCAGGAAAAGCATATTATAGGAAAAAGTATTATCAAATATAATTCTTCGAACAGAAATCAGATAACTTAAATTCCATTACCTATGGAACGGGATATTGTTCCAGATATACTACGGCATCATCGTCAACTATATCGGTAAGTAAAATGATACATTGGGAGCGAACTAAACGTGATAACAGGAAAAGCTCTTATGAGCGGCGAGCAGAAGACTGCATTTAATTTCTCATTTGGAAGGACATATGCATAGGAAAGAACGCCCATAAAACTTAAACCGCACAATATTTGGAATATTAAATGGAATCAGCTTTGTGCTTTCTTTAATCATGCATCGTTACCGCAAGGTTTCCTCCCCCATCATTAATTTCCGCGGGTAAGGATAGCAGAGAAAATATTAAGAAAAAAATAATTAAATACTTAAAATAACACGAAAGCGGAATTGGCTGCGAAAAAAACTGATGCTAAAGGAAGTGAACAAATTTTTTGCTAAGTCGGCAAAAGCGTGTGGAGCCATAAGGACGTTGAATGAGCAAAGCGACAGCGGTTGGCTTCGGAAGATTGCGTGGGTCTTGGAGCCAAAGCGAGATATCACATTCAGGTCGGATACGAGGAGGAGAGAGATATGACGGGGAGATGGTTCAAGAGATGGTTCGGAGGAGAAGAGAGGATAAAAACGCAAATATTGAACCATGATTAACTATGAAGAGTCGCGATGAAAAATTCAATCGTAAACTTTCGACTCACTTCTTCGCTCGCTTTTTATTCTAACCGAAAGAACGTAGAGACTTTTACGCCGGACAGTTTTTATTTATGCATGAATCGAGGGTACGGAACGCGTGGATGAGAATCCATTTTTTTCAGATAGAGAGAACAAACTAAGTAAAGGATAAAAACCTGTGGAGAAGATATATCTATACTCTCAAATGATAACGCTTAACTGTTTCCTTCTGTTTCCCCGCGTTTTGTTTTATTAATGTAGGGGATTCAACAAAAGAATAACGCCATGTCGCATAAGTTGCAGAAGGCCGGTTTTATTATTTCCAAAGAAATAAAAACATATTCTACAAAAGATTATTTAGGAACTTTCTACCACTTTCATTAATTACAATCATTCTCAAGATGTGGCGGTCAAAATTCCTATTTTTACCTCCTTTTGAAATTAAATCAGTGTGTTGAAACGTTAGTTTTAATATTGAGGGAATCACAGCCATTCTATCTGTGATGATATTATCTCACTAAACTTACTAAAATGCACGACATAACAAATAGAGTTTTATGACTTGTATTTATCATCTTTGGAATCAAACGCTCAGCCTCATTGACCAAGTTAACCTTCTATTTAAAAAAACTTCCTCCAACAGATATAAAAAGGTTGGGAATCCTGACGCACATTTTGCCTATAAAGGAGCCGTCATCAGTGGAGTCTCACGCGTGCCTTAGTTTGGGAATCAATAGTGTAGAACATTCTTATCACTCTGCAACCAACAAAAAAATAGAAGAAAATAATAATCTCTGCAACACAAATGAGGGATGAATTGCAGAACAAATTACATATGGCGCTATTTTGTTTGGGATTATGTCGTCACCATAAGATTACGTCTTTGGTTGAGGTCAACAGCCTTTATACCTTTATATATAATTACTCAATGTCTGTCCGTCCGTCCGTCGTCCGTCTGTTCCCCCTTTTATCTCTTGACAGTTTCTCATAGAGAAATGCTGTAAACGCCATTTTGTTTCTGCCAACTAGGAGACCCCCAGGAAAACTATTTTCGTTTACGGAAGTATGTCGCTTCGACTCCGGGAGACGATTATATTTTTCCATATGTTTACACAGGAGTTTCGATTTTTCAAGGGGCAAGGTTAATTTCATTCATTAAAATACGTAAATATGGACCGAATTTCTCCGTGTTTGCTTTATTCGACGGCTAAAACTATAACCATATCTTATTATTGTGCTGTTTTGATGTTATGCAGAAGAAGTTGTCAAAAACACGCGTTTCCTTTCGAAATTTTATGGCTTTTTTGTACTCTTTCAGGGTGTTGCCAAGGCGACTCGCGTTGTTGCCTCCGATTGAATTAGCGTCTATTAAGCCTTCAAATAGACAAACTGATAGCGTTATCCGCTTCGCGCTGTTTATAAAGCACCGAAATTATAGTTGTAGCAACATCATTCTTAATAGATTGTAACGTTAATAATTACAGATTATTATTCTGTAAACTGCGCGTGGACTGTGGGCATTTTTAATGGTTGACCAAAAGAAAACATCTTCTTTCTTTATTTAAGTACTGGAATGTGACCTTTTTCATATGGGAAAGACAATTATAATTGCTCATATTATATAAATCACAAAAACAAACATGGCATAGCAATATATCAGTTCTCTAATTTTATAAGGAGAAATTGGCTATTATTACTTTTAAACATGCTGATTTCTTACTGACTTCGCAAAACATTTTGCGGGTACCACCAGTAGTCTCTTAATTCCACTTAAAAGGATTATATCAATGCTATGTAATGATACGTTACACATTTAAAAGCAGCGGACTCTGTTAAAAATCGGAAAATATTCACTTTTTTCATGAAAACAGTTGTTCACTCTCATTTAATATGAGATTTGAATTCTGTTTTCGAAAAATGTAAATCTGTCATTCAACTACAGAACTGTTTATGCCCCGAGCTAATATCTTAATTTCAACAAATCCAAAAATGCAAATTTATAATGCCCTGCTCCGATATCATGTTTCTCTTATGGGAGTATAGAAATTAACCGAACGGGTCCAAAAAAGGCACCGATTGCTCCCCTGCAGATAATTCTAGATCCACCAACTTTGTAACATTTTTAGCCTTTATGTCGATGGTCCTATCCTGAAAATTTGGCCTCTCTGAGATTCGGGATTCAAGAGAAATTACCCAAACAGACGGATGGACAGACATCCAGGATACATAAGCAATTAAAAAAAAACCATAAAAATTATTGCAAATTTTTCAAATCGTTTTGTCATTCTGGATTCCATACTAAATAATTCCATGATAAAAATTTTTCGGTTCAGTTTCAAGTAAATGAGACAGCGTAAGGAATCATACATCCAGCCCTTGATGAGAGATTTCGTTTCCTTGGTCTTAGCTAGAGGATAGAAAAACTGTCATAATACCATACGTATCGCGTCACACTATGTTCTCTGTCGCGGCGCAACAGTGTTTTGCGGCACACCGGTTGCGGAGCTACGCGTAAGAGCAGTGGTATTCATAGTGCGGCGCCAATACTCAAAGTGCTACCAGAAGGATCTGAAAGCGGTACCAGTAAAATCCTGGCATTATCTTGGGTATCTCATGTGCCACAATCCCTCATTTACTTCAACTTTCACTTTCATGAAACTGCTTAAATAGACTATTTGGTAAATATACAGAGTACGTGTACATTTTCCTAATACTGTACAATGATTTTTATGAGATTTTTAAGGGAAATTTAGTTTTTTACGAAAACATGTAGGGATATCAGGTAGCTGATGAAATTGTTCATAGGGTACAAAAGAACTTGGAATAACACTGCGTTAGTGAACCAATTTACACTCCGGACCTCTCTCTACATCCATCCTACTGCCCTCGGAGATCAACTTCCACCAACGAAACGCCATCCAAAAAAAAATAAACGGCATTCCATCCCTGAAGGTCCGGACTTCTTCAACGCTTCCTTCCGAGCATCGCTGCATAATTTAAGCGGTCGAGTGGCGCATGCGCATCGGCGGTTTTTATCCCCTACCCGCCTCCGATCGACGCAAGTATCTGTTCTCCCTCCTATTCTCTTCCTGCTTGCCTCTCCATTTCTCCTCTTTTCTCCATTTCTCTCTCTCTCTCTTCGCAGCCACTCTGTAGCGGTCAACAAGAGAGCCGGGGCACGTAGGAGGGCCCTCCAGAAAGTGTCCTTGAGGTGACACCGAGGGAAGAAGGCCTTTTTGACTAGTTTTTTTTTCACTGTCCCTTCCACTTCTCTTAAAAACGGGGTCTTATAGGGTCACTCTTTTTCCGTGGATTTAAAAAAAATTCATTTGTGGGAAATTTTATTCCGATATTTAATTAAGTACAATTATAGATTCCGAAAAAGTTTTCTTTTCTTAAGTATTACGTAAGAAAGAATTAATGTATCACGGACAGACAACGTCAGAGATATGATGAAATAATAATTTCACGATTTACCGGATGCTTTGCGACCGAGCCTATTCCGGTTGACCGATGCGTCCATTTACACGTACCATAGTACTCAAAAATGAAAAAAAGCAAATGATAAGAAAGTACATACGGCGTTTTATCGGTGTGTCAGCAATAGAAAAGAATTATAATGTGGTCAGGATACACCCCACAGGTATCAATCAAACTGTATTATAATTATTACAAACTAGTGGAGAGCCCGCAGTTCTACTGCGGGAAAATTTGAGAAACGTCAAAAAAATATTACAATAAACGAAGAACGAACAGAAAAGAAGAATAAAACGTCGGGAGAAAGTGGAAAAAATGAGAAACAAACAAATAAGAACAAAGATAAAACCGCAAAGACGAACAAAAATGATAAAAGTAGTAACAAACGAAGAGCAAAAGAAAAATAATAATGAAACGTGGATAGTGTGACAAACCATTTAATTACAATGCCATACAACAAATAAATGCATTTTCCACCTCTCCTTGTTTTCTCCTTCTCTCCCTTCTTCCCATTCTCTCTCCCTCTATCTCTTCCTTCCTTCTATTAACCCTCTCTCTTCCTTCTTCCCATTATCCCTCCCTCTCCCTCTATTCCTTTCTCCCATTCTCTCTCTCCCTACCTTCCATTTTCTCTCCATCTCTTCCTTCCATTGTCCAATCCCTAAGGACTAGGTCTCCATGGAAAGGAAAATTTTTTCATTAAAAACACGAGATTTAGTAGCTTAGGTTCAATTTTGAAAAAATTCGATATGTATTTGAAATTTCACCGTAGGAAAATGAAACTTCATCATTTTCTTCATATTCGAGTTGAAGTCCCGACTTTGTACGAGGATTTTTAGCTATTTTAATGTACAAATGAAAAATAGTCTAAACTCATCTTTATGTTTTTAAATGGGTAAATTAAAACAAAATATTAAACATTAAATAAATTAGTCGAATGAATCGGTTTAAAAAACAATCTACCACCCTATACTCTTTATTGCGGTCAAAACGATATATTCCCCTTGTCTCTACGTTATGTAGTTTTTGCGTTATAGATACAAATGTTTTACCGGACACCGCCTCAGACAGCAGGTACGTCAGAGCCAGTTGAAGTGTTGTCTACGAGGAAGTCATGTAGCGCGTATTTTGAAATAAATTTCTAAATAGTAAACCCACACATATTCTTGATTTCCATTGCATTACGTTACCATGTTGGGAGATAGTAACCACATTCGTTATTGACGCAGCAAGCAACGCTGATGCCAATTTTATATGCAGTAAAACGTTAAAAATAAATGCGTATTTAATACACTTGAATCTACCGGAAAGTAAAAAATAGTCTTGGGCAAATGAAAGTTTCGCGACAAAAAAACATTAACCAAAGTTTAATAGTGAAGCTTTACGCTACATCTCGTTTATATGCCTAAAGTTATTTTTGCATTCTGGAACATTCAATCATGTGAAATTTGTTTTAAGTTTTTAATTATTAGTGCATACAAAATGTGAACTCGTTAAAATAATTTTTTATGAATTCTACTTATATGTTTTAGCCTAAGATTAAAAACTCAGTCAATTTTCGCAGAAAATCTCCTCAAATACCTTCAAAATTCAGCTATTTTATTATTATTACTATCAGACTTAGTCAACACAATATCAATTGATAAATGAATATGTTTAATTTTGCTACCGTAGTATTATTTATCATAACCAAGGTACTGTTTAACTCCAAAACTGCTTCGAAATTGTTTTAATATGTAGACAAATGCGAAGCGAATTTATAATCCCAGTCAATCAGACAAAAATTTCATGAAACCGGCAACAATGCAAATCACCTTGACGAAGAAAGATTTTCACAAAAAATACAATTAATTTTCGCGTTCAAAAGTAAGCTGTGGACCGATTAGGCGCGTATTTGTAAATCAACGGCAGGAAAATGCAATTTGGTTCTTTCAGGCCTTTGTTTCATGTTCAGAATTTCTACGGCGATGATAAGTAACATTAATATATTTAACAGGGAATTATTGAACTCATCTTATGGCTGAAAAATGAAAGAACGAGCACTTAAAAAAAAATATTTGACTTAGATATCTACAATGGTTTTTCGTAACCTTGCTACGATTATTGGAGATACCTTAAATAAGTATTTTAAAAATGCTTGTGCAAATGATCAGTGCGCAACATTCACAGCTGTCTTCAAGAACAAGCAATTGAAAACGTACTTGCCTTAGGTATCTCCAATAGTTTTAGAATCTATTTTCGGTGAATTACCACTGGAGACGGCTGCTTTGTAGCCGAAATGCGCATATTGTTTTTAACCTTGCCATGGCTACTGGAGATACCTGGGGCAATTACATTTATAATTGCTTCTTCTTGAAAATTTTCAGCCATAAGACGAGTTCGATTGTTCCCTGATGAATTCTAACCTGTGTTAATGAAATGAAAATGTATACGATCCTAGAACCGAACGTGCTTAAAAGATGCAAAGGGTAGATCTCTGTACATCGCGGAAAAATCGTCCAAATCGTATATACCCTTCCTGAATTATTGAACGATGTAGAACTTTTGGGACATCCTGAGACATAATACATTCTTCACTTTAATATATAGTACAGGATAAGCAAATGCAGGGCATATGTGCGTATGTTATACAGCATGAAACTTGAAAGTTAAAATAATATTTACGGTATTTTTATATCCAATTTATCGGAAATTTACTGTGTATTTAAGCAACTGATGACAAAGTGCATGCTATCTTCTCCCTCTTCTGGGTAACACAATAAATATTCCGATGACAGTCTTATTACTAAGAGTATTTATAAAACACCCTTCAAGCTTTCTCTTAAATATAACGCGGTTTATTTCGTCGCAAAAGCTACGAGTGGATTTTGTATTAAATTACAACGAGATTCCCTTGCGCAGTAATGATGATTCTATTTCAAAAGTAGCCTAGATTATCTTCGAGAGTAAGATGGAGGGCGCTTACTCTCCGTCTCGCTTTGCTAGGTCAAAATCAGCACTCAGGATAATTAAACTCGGACTGTTAACGACATCGTAAAAACATCGCAACCTTTGTTCTCACGTGCAGGATTTGAAACCGCAATCTCAGGATGATAATGTAAATATGCCGCTGTGGTCTGTAGCGGGGGTGGCAAAACCGCGGTTCCTGGGCCGCATGCGGCGCTTTTAAATTTCCATTCAGATGGGTGTCAACGTTTTTGCTACCACACAAATGACGTAGTTCGACTTGAGACGCGTTGAGGATGACTAAAAGACGTGAATTATATCTGATACTGGGAATGTTCGAGGTAAGACGGAACTGCCAGACAACACCGGGACGCCGATGTCGAGCCGCTGGACGTTCTCTTTCCTATAATGGCGAGGAACTTCTATAGAAAGGCCGCTAGTTCCACGCACATGGAGGTGCAACAGCTTGGGGGCATTAAGATTCGATGGTGGGACAAATACAAACGTCCCATCGCCATTCTGGATGTCCTTGACTCATTCCCGCCAAGGAAGCGGCCGAGGGTGGATTGATCCACCACCGAACCACCAACCACGTGCCAACACCAAGAGAAAACTCCGAGAAGACGCATTTAAAGAAATGGCAATGCGGAATGCCAACCACGGTTGGCCAAAGAGAAGATAAGGTGAATTGCTTCAGATACAGGTTATGTTTTACGGTTCGTAAATTTATGAGCATAGAATATTTCATGCGGCTCTCGAACTTCTGAATATTATTGTATGCGGTTCCGAGGGTAAATACGTTTGGCCATCCCTGGTCCATTGCGTTAACATTCGGAAGTGCAGCTAGATGCGATTGCATATTATTAATTAAAAATTAATTACTATTTATAGATAATAAAAGGATAATAAATAGGAAACATCATCATACTATAATGGAACCAGTGTTTGTCTGTCTGTCTGTCAAGAATCAAAATTTTGAACTACTGGCGGTATAAGATACAAGGGCACATGTTCCGCCGATATCGCTGAGAGGGATAGCTGCATTTTTCAGATAAGAGCGTGAGCGTGAGAATAGGGAGTATTTTAATTATGATTTAGTGTTTTCATTTTAATTTAACACTTTATTGAAGCATAGTTGCCATTTTTGACGGGCAATTACACTATTAACAATAAAAATTTGTCTCCCCTCAGAAGAGGTGGTTACAATTTATACTAGAAAAAGTATGTTCGTGTACTGATTAAGGCATGCGTGATTAGATAAAATGAGGAGTGCTTTTTTCAGACTTTCTAAATTATTCTTAATTTTTTTAAATTTGAAGGAAATGTATTAAATACTAGTGTAATTACCTGTTACACTCAGAGTGACAAAATAAAGACTTGACGTATATTGTAGATTGTTGTAATTCGCCTTTTATTTTGAACTAGAAAAGTGCAACAATGCAACTTGAAAAATCGAAACTCCTGTGTAACCACATGGGAAAATATAATTGCCTCCTGGAGTCGAACCTGGGACACTTCCGTAAACGAAAATAGTTTTCCCGGGTTTTCCTAGTTGGCAGAAATAAAATGGAGTTTCCAGCATTTCCCTATGACAAACTGTTCAAGACATAAAAGGTCGGACGGACAGACATTGAGAAATTATATATAAAACATTCTTACTATTTATACACAACACCCATAAAGACCAGCAAAATATATCTATCTCAAACCGAAACAACTTCTGAAGCATCTAGCAGCAATGTAGGAAGAGCAAACAATCCTTATAGCCTCCATTCATAGGAGGCAATTTTTTGTGTTTTTTCAATAGTATTTAATGAATATTATATTGTAATAATAGTTCAACTACGATACCGTATCCGAGAAAAATTTTCAATACGATGCACTCGAAAGCGTCATGGATATAGCAGACGGCGAAAACATGCGTATCGAACGCCGCGGACGAAAAAATGCAAATTGATAAATCGGTGAATTATGCCAGAGCGCTCTCCGGCAGAAAATCGACAGTTTAGTGGCATCCGACGAGGCCGTGCGATCATTTTAATTAGATACTCATTTATTTACTGCCGAGAGCCCATCGGAAGCAATGATTAAAAATAAACAGTCGGATGTCATGTCGCGAGATGGGTATCGCGCGGGTAGGAAATTGCTGGACGTAATCGACGACAGAATAAAATGACGATTTTTTAAGCAGACATGATTCGTTATGAAAAACAATCCATTTCAGAAATCATCATCTACGTCATTACCTAATTATCCAAGGCGTCGAGATGTTTTTTTAAACCCGCATCCAATTAATATATTACTAATCGAACTATCAATCAGCCGGAGATAATATAATATCTTATTCGAAAGAATATTATTCCTGTTAGGTCGAAAAATATAATTAGAGCAATATTTTTGCTTGGAAACATTTTTAAAAAGTTAATTAATAATGAAAATATATGACAGATGCGAGTTAATTACAGAAGAACTTATATTAAATATGCTCTTATTATCAGGTAGAGAATAGTAATGACATAAAAACGTATTATAACGCCCTATCATGTTTATTTTATTATAAATACAGTTTTAATAGAATTAAATTTAATCTAGATAAAAT
Source organism: Tanypteryx hageni (assembly GCA_028673005.1). Lineage (NCBI taxonomy): Eukaryota > Metazoa > Arthropoda > Insecta > Odonata > Petaluridae > Tanypteryx > Tanypteryx hageni. Next base: position 127,823,850 of record CM054114.1, read on the forward strand.
AAACTATTTTTAAAAGGATGCGCAGTAATTACTCACGTTTTTACAATAATAGATATCAGCTACGTTAGTTCTTTGTTCGCAAAGGTGAGTTTTATACGGTCGCTTAATCACTACGCGGCAAAAGTTTAAACCGGAGCACCTTTAGTTCGTGTGGTGTGCACAGGTGGAGCTAGTAGTTTCTCCGTAGTGCAGGTGGAATTAATATGGGCGTAGGAGCGATCAATCACTTGAAGGTAAATTGGCGGCAAGCAAGCTAAGTTAACCGGAATAAGGAAGGTGGTAGATCATTTCGTTGGCACGCCGGTATATGAAACGGCCCCTAAAATCGAGGCAATCGCTTATTTTTTCGTGTTTTGACTTTGACGAATAGAGGAGAAAGACATTTTTCCCACTAACCAGACGGTAAACTTCTTCGTTCTACTTTCTCTCCTACCGCAGTTGACGTGAAATAAATTTTAATAAACCCAAACAGAGACGAAGAAGTAATTAATATTTATTTTCACAACATAAATAAGTAATCTTTATGTAACATTTAACCGAGCCGCGCAAACCGATTAGGATAGGTGTACATCGGCTGCGATTAATATGGCAACGACGCCTGCAGCTTACATTAGGTATCAAAACTCAGTAGCTCCTCGATGAGCGTTAATTAGAGATCTCAGCTATTAAACCTTGACACTACGCTCAAATTGTCCAAATTATCCTTAACCTTACAAAGCGCCGACAGCACCTCGTTAGCTCGAGGTTACCTACAACGCTACTACCAGCAAACCCTGGAGTGACGTTATCTGTATAGTGACCTATTTTTTGACAAGTTGAAATAAAAGTAAGTCTATGAAATTTTGAATAGTTTGAAAAGCACATTTACAAATGTTATAATTTTCGTCGTTATTATTGTGCGTTAATAAAGTTATGCTACAGTACGTTACTATAAAACAAAGGTACAAAACCATTTACAATCAATCTTCCCATCCTAAAATTATCATGCTATATTTTTATTATACTCGGATAAAATAATGGTTGCCAATTTTGTATTGTTAGTGGAATATCCCATCCCCATTATTCAATTTCTATCAGATGATTTAAAGTTAACACTGAAATAAATTTTTCAATCAACAATTTTTAGCTCACAGCTAACTCTAATCGATAAATTTTATTTCAGAGTGACGACACCGCTGGAATTGGCAAAATAAGTATATTTCATTCCTAAACTAACATTTAAGTGCCCCTTTCTCCAACCATAGAATCTACTATATTTTCATGGACTGCGTCCTGCAATCAACGTCTCGAAAAGGTCAAACCGAACTCCATCAGTCAATTGAAAAAAATTAATTGCAGCGTGAAACTAAATTATTCATCGTTTTCCCTTTAATCAGTTAATTTCATTGTCGCGTAACGAAGTCGCAATTCGGAAACTCGTTTAAGTTTCCCTGATCAACAGATAGATGGCGAACTTGTCGGTTTGTTGCTTTCCTTGAATAACAAAACACCGAGTGGTCAATTCCGGAGAATTGTTTTTCATTAATAGAAAACGCGAAAGGTTAAATTGATTGGTTTTCCGTATTTGAGTGACTATGATGACGTCAATTAATCTGTAATTGAATTACCGCGCCACCCACGAAACGAAATTTAATTTCAATTTTAATCGGCGTTGCGCATTTTCTCAGAATAAGTACTCTAGGCCCACACAGCAGCCAGAATGGGAAGCGTTCTTTAAAAGCAAGTCGCCTGCAGATATCGGAGAAATTTGGATTTCAGGTATCTTAAATTGAAAAATTAAGAAAATTTTAATGCACTATAAGAATTCTATCTTGAAATAAAAGTAAAAATAAACAATATCTAAGGGAAAGATAAAATCAGGTAACAAATAATCACGTTAATTATTCATAAATTCTAAATTTGTGACAAGCAGTCTTCTAAAAGTCCAAATGTCATCTTCAAATAGCTGTATGGCTTATTGTTAGTTATGACAAGCATAAGCTATGTACATACCTTTCACGACTTTCAGACTTTTATGAGTGTTGATTACAAATTTGTTGTCTGATTAATTAGTCTGATTATTTGATTTTGCCTTTTAATGGGTTTTAAAAGTTTAATTTTTCATTTTATCAATGAAATATGTTTGTTTGAGGAATACTAAAAACCAAATATTATTCAATTCATAAAAATCAATTCCATTGAAGGGATTCTATCAAATTATATTTTAAACATTGAATTCGACTTCATGGAATTTCTTCAAATAGAAAGTCTTTTAGCCAAATACAACTTTCCTGAATACAAAAAATATGCCTACCATAAGGAAAAACAGACCGTTTTCGACTGAAAACCGTATAGGAAGGGTTGCGATCAAATGTCCAATATAAAGATCTCTCTGCCAGTAATAATTTTTCTGAAGACAACTGTCCATGCTAGTAGTTAGTAAATATACATTTCTGAATAAATATTAAAATATTCATGAGAATCAAGCAAAGTCAAACTTAATGCTGATTAAAATAAAGTTATTTGATCATGTAAAGCAGGGGTAGGAAACTTATAGCCCGCGGCCCCCGAGACTATTTTCTGCGGCATGCAAAGCTATGATGAAAAAGCGACCCGTTAAAATTTAACAGAAAAATTCATATTTTTACCAAATTACGATGATAAAAACTCTAATTTTTTAATGTTTACCCCAAAATCCTTATTTATACTTATAAGGTAGCTCAGAATCTCTAAGTAACTTCCGATTTAAATTCTAATCTGGCCCGCCAAAGCATTAGCAACATCCATTGCGGCCTGCCGAAGTATTTCCTATCACCAAAGCGGCACACCATGTAGAAAAGGTTGCCCACCCCTGCTTTACAGGTTCTGTGAATTGTCAGGCAAATAATGCATTGAAAAACCTTTTTAAAACGTTCAACTTCATCCAGTTCTTCCAGCGTAAACCTAAATTCAATGCTAACGTAATTCAATTAATATTTCTTAAATGAGTAGGAAACCTATATTCAACATCTTCAAGTCAGTTCAATATTCCTCATCAGTATTTCTCATAAATTTTGTTGAAATCAAGGATGCATCTGCTTTAGTTGAAAATGGTGGCTTCAGCGCGAATGAAAATACTTGTAATATTGTACTTAGTAGTATTTTAGCAATAGTAATATATCACAGGACAATTTCTCGCAATTAAAATAGTTTTCGTGTTTTTATAAAAGTATGCGCACCATTCTTATGAAATATTCTGACTCATCTTTGAACAACGTTTATTTTTGCGGCTGATACAATGTTTTTAGTTAAATTTTTAATTGAAGACTAGGGACCCATTGCAGTACTTACTGCAAACATTTTGGGAACTTAGGGTGAAGTGGCCCAATGCGATAGTTCCTATGACAAAATATTGTTACACAGGATGTTATTAGTTGAACCACTTTTATTGCCCCTGTCAAAATAATCATATTGTTCACACCATTCTATAACAAAAAACACAGCCCTACATGATATAGTTTAGCACCTACCGGTACACAACAGTTTTTGTTTTGTTCGCTATTTCTGAAGGTACAGCAAATCGTATGTTCTGTGATTTGTTTAATATCAAGTAATCACTATAAATGCACCGGCCACGCGTCAAAGATGTTACTTAATCATCAAAAGAAATTAATCACAAACATCATCAATATAGTAATTTGCTTTAAACTCCCCAATAAAATTTGCAAATGAAACGATATTTTCAATGTATCTTAATGTATGTTATGTATGTTAGTATGTTAGGTTTTCCATTATTACAATGCATTGAAGTCGTTTCTGACTTTAAGTTTCTTCGCTAAGTGTTTCATTTGTTTTATATTTACACGAAACTTTTCATATAAATTTTTAATCAGTTATTGTCTTTGATGTGTTTGTTTCATTGTACACTTTATGCAAATGCACTTGAAAGCCAGACTCCAAAAATGCAAAAATCTGAGATCAACGATGCTAGCAACATTAGAAAACTTCTATTTGAATTGCTAGAAAATCGGAGAAAATCAAAACTTAAAATATGAGCAAACACTAATTAAACAACAGAATCGGCGGTAAGAATAATAATCTTAATTTTTTTCTACGTGAAATGGTATAAATATCGAGTCAAAGTCTCTATCCTAAGCTATTTTAAAATGTTAAAGAATAAAGGTCTCCACATTCTAGCCGATTTCGTGTTAAACAAATGAAAAAACGAAAACTATCTTGGTATCCAACCCATGCCTTTCCGGGGGACGACTACTCATTTAGAACCTAGAAGAGTTCGCGCCGAGTATTCAGGCGAAAGATTTGTCGAAATGGAACAGACCATTCTCGGTTTATTTGCGTTCATACCGGAAGGTGATGACATCACTCGAGGCTTCAGACGCAGGCACGCAGAGACGCAGGAAGAGACACAGCGGTTATAATACGTATATTTGATTTTTGAAAAAGCCAGAGAAAAATTTTTTCTTGCCCGGGAATCGAACCCCGTCAGGAGGAAGATCTGGGTCAAGGCAGAATTTTTCTCTGGCTTTTTCAGAAATCCTAATGGTCAGCATGTGCCTATCTGCATACAAACTTCACCAACGCTTTCATTTGTGTTTATCACACACCTCTCGAATGATCAGCGTCTTATTTTACTGGAACGTACATGAAAAGTCGACATTGTATTTTTTGAGTTTACCTCGAATGGAATCTCGAATCTGACGACGGATTCTAAGAAAATTCCATTCGCAAGAGTTTCTATGCCCAGCCTCGCCTTTGCAAAAAAAAGATAGCATGCAGAAGGTATGTCCATGTAAGCACGTCGCAATCTGACAGAATTCCCTCTCAAAGAAAATAAACCAGGAAGGATCAAATTAGATCCGACGTTTCCTTTAATATTAACAAGACCTTCCTCTTGAAATATTAATTATATTAATTTAAAAAAAAGGACAGCTTACTTAAAGATGCCATTGGCTCAAAGTAAATATTCAAATGCGAATCCGTATAGTCTCGGATGGCTGGAGAGAAAAAAAATAAGCAGAAAGGGTTCCGCTTAGTTGATTAAAATTAACTTACCGGCTCTGACTCGTACTTCCCGGCTCAGGATCACCCCGCCTAGGTTGGCGGCCCTGCAGCGGTAGACCGCAGAATGAACGTCGTCCCTGTAGTCCTCGGCTCGAAACGGGGGGAAGTAGAGGGTACCGTTTGATAGCGGTTGCCTGGGAAACGGGAGGAAGATAAATTGCCCTTAAGGAATGCATCACTCGGGAAACAATTCGAAATGTCTTTGTTTGACGGAATTAAATGCGTCTCCATAATGATCACGCGACTTTCATATCGAAAATCACAAATTGAGAACATTCTTAGTTATTTTTTCGATAAATCTCTTCGTTAACTGGCCTTTGAGGAAGACCAGATTCTTTTACTACAGAGGTTGGCAAACCTTTTACTTGGTGGGCCGCATTAATAGTTGCAGCTTCTAATAGATGAAAATGCTTCGGCGGGCTACGTTAGGGTTCAGATCGGAAGTTATTTGAGGTAATACGAGGGATCCTGTTACTGAGAATCAAAAATAAATAATATAGTTATCCCCATAACGTCACCGGAAATGGTTTTCCGGCCATAATTATAAGTTACAAATATGAAATTATCTGTAATTTATATTACGATTCGTTTTCATAATGGCATCGCGAGCCACATAAAATGCCCTCGCGGGCTACATTTGGCCCGCGGACTGTAGTTTGTCCACCCCTGTTTTACTAGAAACAATCCGTGTTATATTTTCGAGTTATTTTCAATATTAGCACGTATTAGACGGAAAATAAAAAGAGCAAACACATCGTGATAGTCGAAGCAGAGCCGTCTGTGGCTCGAAAATATAAACTCCTCACCGAACGCAAAACTGCGTGAGGCCTTTCTATGAGTGAAGAGCAAAAATAAAAAAATATCAACGGAGAGGAAAAGTACTCGATGCTGCCCTCGCATCTACCTGCAAAATTCAAAAAGAAAGAGACAATCGCACACACACGGGCATTGGTAGGCAATTTGAGAGGCGGTGCCAATTCAACGGATTCAATATTTACTGCCCAGAAGGGGGGGGGGAGAGAGAGAGAGAGAGAAACGCAGGTAGCCGAAATAGTTTCAATCGGAAAAAAACGCATGCATCGAACATGTAGAGTTGCTTTCATAAATGAAACCGAACGCTGCCCGTTCCGAGTGCATGGGCGAAGGCGCATTAGTGTCGCAGGCGTGCGATAAAAATTTAAGCGAAAATGCGAGCGTATTCGCCGATTTCGCATGCGCTTCAATTGCGAGGAGACCAGGCGTCGTTCGCGTGTAATGATGTTATGTTCGCGGAGATTTTTCGTGCTTTTGAGAATTAAAAATAGTTTGAGACGGGATATATAGTAGTATAGATCTAAATCAGATAAATTTAAGAAAATGTCAATCGGAGTAAAAGTGAACCAGTCGGGAGTTGAATAAAATAAACGTGGACTGCCCACAGAATCTTTGAAAAATACTAAATACTCTTCCAAGCTAAATATAATATCAATTTTTTCCGCCATATTAAAAAGACGTTTATTTTGCTGCATTTATAATCAAACTTTATTATATAAGAGAAAATGTAAACAAAAACTGCGAGCGATTTTTTGAAAATGCCGAATTCTATGTGAAGATAACACGGAACAAGTAAGATACCCTTGACAAAGCAGAAGGTGAAAGCACTTTTTCTTAGAATTTTTCAGTTTCCCTCCTAAGGGAACTTTTTCGATTTATTAAATTTGATTACTTTCCGGTCAGAAATTTAGAAGGAATTTGTTAATAACAATTGAATAAATATCTGAATTCATTCTTGCTTTTATTCTAAGCACGGAAACAAAAAATACGAAGATTTATGGAAAGTTTAATTATTTGGATTCTCCAAAGATCCTGGCTTGATAGCTAAGGATAATTCTTCACAGGCACTTCACAGCTGATATAAAAACTCCAAGAGAGAAAAATAAAAAATTATGGTATTTACCCTGGAATGAAATCTGGATCTTTTGACGATGGTGCTATAGCAACTACTCGAGATATTAAGAATTGATATACCTACACCAACATAATCTACGTAATGCGTAACGGACATCAAGCGGAGGGGCCCACTAAGAAACACCAAAGTTACAAAATTTTACGTTCTGTTAATAAACAATCAAAAAAATACTAAATATTTACTTATCAAATATATAACTTGTAATTCTACTTATTTTCCTAAGAGGATTAAATGTCACTTTAGTATTGGTTGTTTATTTATCGTTTGTAATCGATTATAATTTAACATCTCCAAATACTTTGTTTGTGTGTATTTCTGCCTAATAAGATTATTATAGCTATAACACCTTATACGCCAGAAACAAAAAGGAGGGAAACGCGGTGCCGGCATTAGCCTATTCTTTGCGAAGAGCACCAAGGGATCCAACTGTTTAACGTCGCTTCCGAAAGAGGGAGCGCTGACTTGCGCGGTCTCCTCAAATCACACAAGTAGAGGACGGGATGATCCCGGGTTGAAAAATCATACATCCGCCGGATTCGAACTTGGGCCCGCTGCGTGGAAGGCCAACGCTCTAACCACTCCACCACCGTCACTCTGAATATTAACTGAAATATGTAGTTTAATTGCCGCCTTGAAACCTTTAAACGCCGTAGCAATTGTTATTAGAAAAAGGAAATAAAAAGACATATAGCTTGTCAAAGAAAAAAAACAACATCCTCTAGGGATTTCTCTAAAATCAAGAATGAATAATGAGCATCTCGATCCATTACCTCCAAACTTTCACACGAAGGCTTTATTTGATCTCGGCATTCAATAAAGACCACCAACCTTTCTGCGAGGTATGCGATCACCCGAAACTTCTAAATGTAACTATTACGACTAACACGTTCCCAGAATAAGGAGCGCTTCTGAAAAACTTTAATGGGCGCCAAACGAGCGCAGAACGGCAGGGAAAACAGGAAGAAGAGAGAGCGGGAACACAGGAAGCCCGTAATGGTAGGTAGATGAAGGGTATGACCGAGGTCGGAGAAAGGGACTGGATAGGGAGGAGCTGGGTGAAAGGAAGTCGCCGATGGGGAAAAGGAAGAGAGTAGGAGGAAGGGAAGGGATGACGGGGGAGGAGTGAGTGAGGAAAAGAGAGAGGGGTAGGTGGAGGAGAGGGAGGATGGAGAGAGGGATGAAGTAGAGAGGGAGGAGGGGGATAGGGAGGAGGGGGATAGGGAGGAGGGGGATATGGAGGAGTGGGAGAGGAAGGAGGGGGAGAGAGAGAGAGAATAGGGTAATGGAGAGGAGAGGGGAAGAGAGAGTAGAGGTATAGAAATGGGAAGGATTAAGTGAAGGAGATAGAGAGGACAGCAAGTAGTGAATATGAAAGGATAGAAAAGAAGAGGAAATGGAAAGAGAGGAAAATAAGGTGGGGTGAGGGAGAGAATGAAGGAGAAATAAAAATAGGAATGATATACGGGAGGAAGAGGAAGGGAGAGAAAAAGAGGAAAGAGAGTAAATAGGGGGAAAAGGCAAAGAGGAAAAGAGGGTGAGGATAATAAAATATAATGTAAAAACGGGGAAGAGTCAACAGATGGAGAAAGTGGAGGGAGAAAGGTTAGGTAAAGAATGGAGGGAGAGGAAAGTATGGAGAAGGAAGAGAGATAGAGTGACAAGGATAGAGATGGTGGGAAATACGGAGAGGAAGGTGAAGGAAGAAGAGGAAGAGCAAACTGGAGGAGAGGAAATAGAGGAAAGAAAATTGAGGACAGGAGATAGGAGGAAGAGGAAGATAAGAAGGGAAGGTGGGTGAATGAGAGGGAAAGTAATTTTATGGACAAGGGGAGGGAAAGAAGGCAGAGAGAGAAACGGAGAGAAGAGAAGAGATAGTAGGGAGAGGAATAGGATGAATGAAGAAGAAAGAGGGGAAGGAGCTGATAGGATGGAGGTGGAAGAAGGGGGTCGAGTGGTGGACTGGAGGAGAATGGATGAGGGGAGAAAAGCAACAAGGGAACGGGGAGAGGGAAGGGGGACGCGGAAAACAAAGCACCATCGGTAGGAAAGGTAAGAAAACGTCACATGTGAATCCGGACACCACGCCAACATTTTCCGGCGGAGTTGTAGCGAGAGACTCTGACAACGGGGTTTTGTTTCCCAGCTCAACCAAGGATTGGGTATTAGTAGTAATTGATTTTTTAAAGTGAGTCGACAGCTATGATCATTCTGCACTGTCATCGACTGGCCATATGTACACACAGAAGGGAGGAGGGAATCCCAGTGCCGGCATTAGCCTACTCTTCACGAAAAGCACCAAGGGGCCAACTGCTTAACGTCCCTTCCGAAGGACGGAACGTTGAATTTGGGGTGCCGGTGGTGTAGTGGTTAGGACGCTGACTGCTACTCGCCTGCTGCTTGAAAAGGCAGCGGGTGCGAATCCTGCGCAAGTAGGATTTTTCTAAGGTCGCCCGGCCCTTGTTTGTGTGGTTTGAGGAGACCGCGCAAATTCTACGTCCTTCGGAAGGGACGTTAAGCCGTTGGGCCCCCTGGTGTTCTTCGTAAGAGCCGGGTTTCTCTCCTCCCTTCCCCGGATATTCATTGCACTACCTCTGAGATACCCTCCGTGCCTAGGACAGAGGCGAATCGGCTGGGCACTCACAATCAATCAATCAAACGTTGAATTTGCGCGGTCTCCTCAAACCGCACAAACAGGGTTCCGGGCGACCTCGGAGTAGTAGCCAGCGTCATAACCACTACACCAGCGGCGTTTTTATTTTCCTTTTCTTTCAAGGCCGATACCTAAGTGGCGATTGGGGGTTAACAAAAATATATTTTTTTAAATTACCTTCAACAATTTATTTGATGATGACTTCGTAATATAAAAGTTTTTGAACAAGAACCTTGTACATTAGCACGCTCATATTCAATCAGTAAATATTAGATAAAACAAACTTAAAATTCATCAGGATTTGACGAATTTAAAGAAAAGTATGACTGAATCGAAGGTATTCGATGATTCGATATATTGGGTGTAATTTTCCGTGTTGTTACGCCACGATATCTGTATTTGAAGAAACTTTTTGCACAACCTGAATTGTGGACTTGGAGGAAACGCTGTCTTCAAAAACAAACCGTAGCATAAAAAAAACAGAAAATCAACAACTAATGATACCCATGAATTTATAATGTATTTATTAAAACTCTTCAAGGAATTTAGAACATTGTACGTAATTATATCATTTTAAAATTTAGGTCGAGAATAATAGTTTCAAACCTTGGTGGCTATATAACTAAAAGTAAAGAATAAGGCCACATATGCATCACACGTATTGTATTAGAGAGCGAGCTTTAACTTAAAAAATTGATGGCATTCCGTAATTTGTCACACGAAGTGCCGCGAAAACAGCAATTAAATCATTATATCACGGATTATTGCGGGACGGCAGTTCTCAGGAGTAGTTAATAATGTGGTAGACAGTTGAGCCATTCAAATCGGCATAACATGCCCAATGGCCATGCTTATGTAATTTCAAGTGAGACAAACGATCTCTCTTTCACAAATATCAACGCGTGTTCACATCAGCAGAAATCTAGCACTAAAAGTTCATTACTTTGTTTCATCGCACTAGTATTGCACCTCAAACAAATACCAGTCTGAAGAAGTAGTTTTTAAAAACTGGATATAATGTTGTAAATAAAAAAATAAGAAACCTAATTTAAACAGAGAAGATGAACTTACAGCGGGACTTGTGTCTCTCTAGTCCTGATTTCAAGGCATAATTTTAAATGTATATGACATTGATAAGATAACGCATGTAGTCGAAACATATGTAACAGAAACGCTCCATTAATGTTTTCTCATCATATGGCGAAGGTGGAGAGGGGGAGGGGAACAAAAGTACTGAGACAAATCAAAGCGATGCACAGAGACAAGGTGAGGACTTTTTTTTGCCAGACATAAAACTACCGAAAACTGAAGCAAACGTATAGTTTATGGGGCACGAGAAACAAGGTCGCCGAAAAAAAGGAGGGACGAACCAGACACGACGACACAAGGACGACGCAAGCAATAGGAGGCGGTATATGGGGAACTAAAAAATTAATTCTCCAACAATGTCAATTAGGGTGTCGACACTCAGGACCAGTTCACGGGCAAAATGGAATAATTAATCGCGGGCGCTCTAATTGAGTTTGGCAGTAGAGCGCGGAGGAAGGACGAGGAGATAGGGAACGTAGGGGGTGGGTAGGAGAAGACCCTTCGACGGTGGCGCCTCCAAGTCCGCGCAAAGGCGTCCCCATGGGGACGGTTTGCGTCGAGATGGAGAACTAAAAGCTTCACGTTCTCGCCACGTCATGCAACGAGGAATGGGAGTAAGAAAAGAGGGACTTCCGGGTGTGAAAATGGTGTGTTGAAGAGTGTCTCTAGGAGGTAATGCATATGGGAACAGGACGGATGGAAGCGAGAGATGAACTTATTAGTGGATTTTGCGGCGCTTTAGACTGCCTCATTTATTCTTTGGGGCGGATCGGGAACGAGCTTTGGAGCACCACGTAGAGCGCGTCATTTTAAATTGAGGTTAAGGTAGGCTCCAAAATTTAAACAAGTAGTTTTCAGTTAATATTTTCAAAGCATAATATAACATTAATTAAATGGAGTGGGTTTAAAGAAATGTGATTAATTATCGATGTTTCATCTAATTAGAGCTGACTGGTATTTACTAGGGGTCGCATCCCTACACGGCACAGGCGTCAACCCCGCCCTCCGCTCGTTCCAGGGACTTCGGCGCTACGCGCCTCGTATTTAATCTCGCCATGCCGAAAATAACATTTCAAAATTGTTCTAATCAAGACATGTTTCTAGTTCAAAAAGTTTTTTTTCTCCAATGCATCGTTTCCAAAATATACATATTAAAATATTTTAAACGGCTGCCATTTTGTTTCAAGATGACGGATGAAAATCGAAAAAGTTTTCCTAGAGTTTTATAGCTTGTAGGAATATTGTTTACAGCATTTCCTTACAGCAAACCGTTCTTGAGATAGAGAGGGTGACAGACACCTGAGAAATTATATATATAGGATTATAGAATATATAAAATAATAAGTAATTAAGTTTGAATTAATTATTTACTTTAAAAATATTTAGCGAGCAACAATTTTATGATTATATAAATGTGCGTAATGTTTATTTTCGGCTGAAATTTGATTTAAAATTTCCGCGAAAAGAAATCGCTCTCTCAATCTGGCCATGTCAAGAAAATAAGGGTATACATTCACAATAATCAAATTTCTTCCGTGCGGCTGGCACCTATTTGATAGGATTAAAAAAAGGGAGAAAGTAAAAATAATGAAAAATTAACATTTTGGATCGAGTCGTTTCAAAATGATTCAATGTAAAATAGTTATAAAAATCTACTTCAAAAAAGGAATACCAACAAAGTTGAAATATTTGCAATTCGCAATTTCTCTAAGATTTTTATAATTTCATTTCTCAGGAGTTTTGTTTTATTTTGTAAGATGCGACAATTTTCGTCCAGTTCTCGGACGTGAGAATACATTCCGCAAACGCTGTCTGAAACTCTTTTGTTGAAAATTCCTTTTAAATCTACTCTCAACTATAAGCTTCTTATACTGTGTGGGAGAAAGGAGTTTTCTAAGAATCTCTTAGCGTCATATCTTCTACAATACACGAGTATTCCAAAGAAAACGTGACTACTTTTGATGTCTCATTTTCATTTTTTCTTTGAGACAGTTTTACATTTTATATGTGTGTGTATATTTATTTATTCCAATTTAGCTTTTAATATTGCAGGTTGTGTTAATAAATGATAAGTAGTAAATATACATGCAACCAACAAAAAATGTGAGTTTACCTGAAGAATAGATATAAAAAACGAGCCCATTTCTCTATTCCAATCTATGTAGATTAATTTAACAAGAGAAAAAACGATATCTTCAACTTCCACTGTGTATAATCTAGATTCTAACAGCATTTTAAATAACTGTTGTAAGATTTTGGAGTGGTACCTATGTTGATTTTTATAATGCATAAATATGCCATGGATAATTTTTCCTTTTTTATAATATACTTCCAAAGGAAAAATAAACATAAACAAACAGTACGTCTCATTCACCGTCATTAAGTCTAACTGCATCCTTTAAAACAAATCCGTCTTTCATTCACACGATATAGGAAGAGTAGAGTGATACCAAACAGCCAAATAGCTCTCGCTTGTAACCGTGGAGCATAGGTACGGTTTAACCGGCTGGGATTTTGTTAAAAAAAGTTCCTTCCTCTTTACCCTCACTCAAACGAGCATGGAAACCTTCATTCCTCATCCCAAACACTAACAAATACCCTTCATACCGATTCCCAAGAGAGAAAGAGAGAGAGAGAGAAAAGGGGGAGATTCGCTTTAACCAAGGAGCCTTAGCCAACAAAACGCCCAAAAGGCCCAACAAGAACACCGCTCGCTATGCATACCTCGCGAACCTCCCGAAACCCCAAACGCTCTCTCGCGAGAGAATCTCCAAACGGGAGAAACAAATGAAACGCAGAACGCGAGGATATGTGGGATGAACGGAGAATTCCGTCCTTATCTCTCTCTCTCTTTCACACACACACACATGCGCGCACCCTTTACATCACAAAAGAGAAACGGCGTGCGAAGGAGAAGTATTTTAAAAAGTGGGGGAGAGAGAGAGAGAGATAAAGAAGGAGATACTAAGGAACACCAAACATTTTTCGCCAAAGTAGGAAGGGTGGGTGGGAGAGGAAAGAGAAAGGAGAGAGATAAGAGGGAGGGGGATGACAGAGAGAAGAAAGGATGATAGGGTGGATGAGATGAGAGAAGGGAAGAGGGAGAATGAGGAAATGAGGAGTGGGAGATAGTAGTAGAGGAACGGAGAAGTGGTGGTATTGAGGGAAAGAGGGAGAGAGAGAGAGACTAAGAGGTGGGAGGCAAATATGTTGTGACGGTAGGGGAAGAGACAGGGTGGGAGCGGAATAGGCAGATGGAGAGGAAGGGATGGAGGAGAAGATGTAGGGAGGTAGGAGAAGGGGTAGGGGGGAGGGAAATAAGTGGAGAGGAAGGTAAAAAAGTAGGGAGGAAGGTAAAAAAGAAGGGAAGAAGGTAAAAAAGAAGGGAGGGAAAGAAGTAAGGAGGAAGGTAAAAAAGTAGGGAGGAAAATAAAAATGTAATGGATGATAAAAAAGTAGAGAGGAAGGTAAAAAAAATGGGAGGAAGGTAAAAAAGTAAGGAAGGAGTGGAAGAGGTAGGGAGGAGGGGAAGAGGTTGGGAGGGAGGAGAAAAGGTAAGGAGGCAAGGAAAGAAGTAGAGAAGGAGGATGGGACAATAGTTGTAGAATGGAAGACCTAGAGGAAGAGAGTGAGAGAAGGGAAGGGTGTGAGAGGGTAACGGTAAGGAAAAAGGGAGGAGAGGAAAGAAGTGAAGAGGAGAGGAATGGAGGGAAAGTGGGAAGGAGCGGAGAAAGAAGAAGGGAAGAGGGAGGGAGATGGTAAAGGATGGTGAAAGAGGGAGTGGAGAACGTAGGAAGTGTCGAAGCAGGGAGAGAGTGGAAGAGGGAAAAATGGTAAGTTAGGGAGATGAGAGGGGGAGGTGAAGAATAGTAGATGGTGATCGAGAGGAAATAGAGAGGCAAGAACGAGTATGGGAGGGGAGAGAGGGAAAATAGGAGGGAGGTATATGAGAGGGTAAGGCTTACAGACCTTTTTAAAGGCGGTGGTCTCGCGTTAAGGTATAGGAAAGGGGAGGGGTTGTTTCGGAGGGAACATCACCCCGAGAGTCGCGCCCCACTTCTAACGTGCACCCTCCCTCAGTTAAAAAAAGCTTACAAGAGGATCCTTTAGGGAGTAGCGTGGCAAACAGACGAAAAACGCGTGGAAAACGGTCGGGGGAAAAAATACACCCATCCCCCGGCGCTCTTCGCGTGCTGTTTCGCTCGCGCTCGCCTAAGAGATCACTTCACTTTTATCTCGCGTGGTGCGCCCCCCTTCTCCTAACCTTCCCCCTCCCTCCGCGAGGGGAGAGGAGAGTGTGGGGACAGGGCGCGTAGGAAGAGTCCCTAGCGAATCTTATAAAAAAATAAGGGGACGTTAAAAGCAGGAGAATTCGATAGGGTGGGTATGGGGATTGGCACGAGCGTTTGCATTGTCAGGGAAGAGGAGGATTTTTACGATAAGGGGTGTTTAGGTGGGTGGATGAGAGGGAAGGGGTGGAGAGATTCGTGAAGAGCGGGGATCGGAGCGGCAGGAGGCAATCAGCGCGTTCGTATTACCGCGTGGGGTGAATGCGAGTATGCTTGTTTTTTATATCGCAACAGATACGGAAGATGAAGCGGAGGTGAGGAATGAAAGTTCCGATTCTCTCTTTCTTTCTCTCTCAGTCTCGTGGAAGTCAATTTTCTCCAGCGATATTTTTTCTCCCGCGCTCCAAAAGCATATATAAAGACTACGATGCGGTCGGATTCCGTTCCGTGGTTACGCTTCTTGAAAAAGCTATCGAAGCGTTGCTGTTTTAAGTCACGATGTGCATACTAAATCGGTGCCGATGGCGAAATGAAAGAGGCAATGAAGGCGCGTCGAGCTTTTGAATCCTTTTTCGGTCTCTCGCGCAATCTTTTTGCTTTGAAAGCGGTGACGTTATCTTCGGTGGCTATTCATGTGAATGTCAAAGTAAATCGAGCGGATGATATCTTTTGATTTTCCGGAGTCGCTATGCTCTGCTATGAACTTAAATTGGTTACTGACGCGGTAGATACTCTTCAAAGAATGCAAAAAATCTAAATACATGACCGTAAGTGGTCTAGGGCAATAATGAACTATACGCAAGAATATCTTGAATTAATAAAATCTTTCTGCTCTCTATTTTCCTAAATAATATGGAATGGAGCGAGTTTGGATTTTAGATTCGTTATGATAATCGAACGATAAGGGAAACGAATTCTAGTAAATGATTTCCGTAAGAACATATATTAATATTGTATTTGAAAGATGAAAATACATAAATCGTAGCGTAATTCGGCAAAAGAAATTTAGCAAGTACGTAAAATACTATTCTAAATAACATGTTGACTTTACGCTGCACTAAACTTATCCAGCATTGTTTTCTTCGAAATATAGATGTCAATTCTTTAATGCAAACAATTCGAGCAAGAAAGATAATTTATTACAAAAAAGACGATTGCTTATGATTCTTTAAATAATATATATAGCATACCTTGCATCAATGAAAATTTTAGTTGTTTCAAGGCCCATATGCTTATCGAATTCATAATCAGCAATTTTTCATAATCTGATTTTAATGAACAATTTTTTACCTCCATCGAAATCAATCCACAGAAATACAGAATCTAAATTTTCTTCGATATACGAATTGTATAAAACGAAAACTTATGTGATATAGGCAAATTCTCATTTATGAAACCGCCGTGTAAATCACGAATATAAAAGTTAATGATAAAAGCATCATTCAAATTTTTTATCTCGTGATGGAAATGATGATCCTCTTCCCTTTCTAATAAAGAGGAGAATATTTTTAATTGTGTTTTCATTATTTTTCTTTTTAACGTGAGGTATGCTGGACGAATGACAGTCGCGTAATTCCATAAGTGAGTAATTTTTTGGGTCGTTACATTTCAGACGCCTGCGCAATCAGGAATCACATTTTTGCTTTGAGTCCTATTACTCTTGAGCTCGGCCCAATATCTGATCGTCACCTATACTTGATACACTGATTCATATCATATACTTGATGCTAATACTACTAAATATTCGCCATTCAACAGAGTGCACCAAAAGGAAAGTTAAATAATTAAGTAATATAGATAACGACAAAAATAAAATATCTTTTAAAGGCTCGTATGTTTTGATATTGACACGATTATTACTAATATTTTCATTATTTTTTTGCTATCATTGTCATTTTTACCTAATTTTTTGAAGAGCAAAGTGCGACCGGGAATTCGTAACTAAGCAAGCTAAAAGATTTTTATTCCACAATTGTAAGACACTCTCGGCCTGTTACTATTGGATATTTTCCAGGATTGAGCACCTCCGCACTTTACACAGAATTTTATAAAATTTTTAAACGACACCTTTCCTGAGCGTTGGATTGGTAGAGGAAAAACTACAAAATGGACCGCCCTTTCCCTCGATTGAACCCTTTCAAGCTTTTATCTTTGAAACATTTGAAAACAAAAGTCTACCATGACGAACCAAAAGATCTTGAGAAAGTAAAACGTCGAATCTGTGATCCTGCCATACCCATCCCTAGAGCTGTGTTGGAAAATGTTTTCAGAATTTCAACGCAAAACGACTGATTATTGCTAATGATGAAATATATGTAGAAATTTGATATTTCAATTACATAAAACTTACAACCATTCAGAAGATGGTTTATTTGTATTTTTTTTCAAATAATAACAAAACTCTTCAATTTTCTTCTTGGTATAGCCATTTTGGGACACTGCATTTTTACAAAGCAGATTCACATGATTGAACGAAACTTACAACAAGAATCGTGATAGCGATATCTCTGAAAAGGTCGGACTACACCTATATCATTTATTACATCAGAAGAGGATCAAAGCGAACGAGTTTCCTATTTTATTCCCAATAAAAGAGGAGATAGAGGAGATTTATCCAGCAAGAGAGCCCAACGCGAATGGGGAAAAGATAGGACTGAAGGGTTTAGGGATGAAAGGATCCTAGCTTAACCCTCGCACGAGTGCTGAAATCGCGAAATCATAAGCGGCTTACACGTGTCTCTCCAAGTGTAGGTGGATGTTACAACGGTTCGGGAGGCGAGGGATCTGTTACACCTTATGGGCCGTCGCGTGTGACGCAGAAAACCCTAACAACGCTTGATTCACGATGGATTGAAGCGAATAAAAGATTAAAACGAGCTATAAAAAAGGGAGAGGGAGGTAGGTAGGGTTTGAGAGGATGAATGGTAGCGTCCGCGACCCCCAAACGCCTCAGGCTTTTTCTTTTATATTTTTTGAGCCGCGCTTTTCTCTCTCGCCAGTCTGTTTAGAGAAAAGGGATGAAATGGAATTGAGGGGAGAAGTATCGGGAGAGGGAGGTTGGTATAGAAGGAGGAAATAGAGTTAATGATTATTGTTGTTTTTGTGTTAAATTTTAAAATTGGACTTGAAGCCCAAGCGGTCGGTACATTTGAAATTAACATTATAGGATTTCCGGAGTGCGAGCTTTCCTAATAATTTTTCTCGAACCCCTCGAAAATTTAATAAAAATTACATACAACTTTGCAGTTTACCATTGTACGTACATTTAGTAATTAATAAAATATTAGTCTGTTAATTTATTAAGTCGCCTCGATGGAGTAACAAAAGAAACGAATAACTATTGTATACTAAAGTTAAAAATATTTTTAAAATGACTCGTTCATAAAGACATGAAAACATAATAATGCCGTAATTTATTTCATTCATATATTGTTTGCATCTCTACAAAATTGTTTTCATAGACATTCTTATGCTATCATTATTTTTTAACAAGAACTACCTAGTCAAAATAAGTCACGTTAAAACAAATTTAAATTTTTTAGTCAGATCGCCAATGATATATGGGGCTTCTTGATTAATCTTTACCAAATAGGAAATCCAACTCAAAATAAAGTATAAAATTCTTTATTTGTGATAAGAAAGGCTCAACGTTTTAAAAATTATTCGTAACCATTACTCGCAGCATCGTTGGGAATCTAAAAAACTCGCGGAGAACCATAAAACTGCTGTCAGAGCTATAAATAGAAAAGGAACGTTTATCCCTTCGAGAGAAACATACCTTTTCTTACAAAAAAGCTGAGTGACAAGTTTCGTCTGACACGTCGTATAAACACATTAAGAACCTTATCTCATTATGATGTATTTTTTTTACGAAAAAAGTACTTAAAATCCCACACTAATAACACTTCCTAGAAAAAGAGACACCTTACTTGAGACGCGGAGCTGACAAAGAAAAATATACCAATCCTCCCGCTTTATAACACTAGCGGCGGGTGCGGGAACCACGCAAACAAAGAAAACGAGAGAGGGACACACACACATAAAGAGAAAAGGGAAAAAAGAAGGAAGGTGAGCGCAGCAGTCTGAATCCTCCCAGGCGAGTAATTCCCGTCATTCTGAAAATGTAAGTACGTGTCTTCAAACCCTCTTCCTCCTGCCTCTTTCCCCCTCCCCTCTCCCACCCTCTCTCCCTCTCACTCCATCTCCCTCCTAAACCACTCTTCGGGACGCGGGGATTAGGGGCATTTCGCAGAATCTCAAGGAGGAGTAGGAGAGAGATAGAGGAGAATGGAGAGCGGGAGGCGGAAGTGGGAAAGGGAGAGGGGATAAAAAGAGTGGGAGATTTGAAAGAGGGAGGGGAGGGTGGGAGAGAGAGAGATGGAGTGGGGGAGAGCGTGGTCGTGAAAGAACAATGGGTTTCGCCGTGGAGATGAAAGTAGCGTGGCAGTGTCCGACTGAGCAATCTTCTTTCAGATTCTCTCCTCTCCTCCCAACTCCCACTTGTTCCTTGTCCTGTTTACACTGTCTACCTCCTACTCTCACTCCCTTCCCAATCCCGCTCTCTTCATCTCTCTCTACCCACGTGAGGACATTCGCAGCCCCAAGATCCCCTCGCAACTAAAACCTCCTTGAAAACCGAGACGGTAGCTCGTTCTTGGGCCTCACACAAGTATGAAATCTCCTCTTATTTCTTATTCCCTTGCATTGCTGGGGAAAAGAGGGAGAGAGAGAGAGAAAGATTGGCGAAGGAGGACTTAACTTCTTGCTAGTACAGAGCGAGTCAACTTATTCGTACGAGCGATCGTTGAATTCTCTAGGAAGTGACTATGTTTTTATTTCTCCCTCTCACCAGCGTTGCAGTTTATTATCGGGCCGCGTAATTACGGACTGTATCTTTTAACTCACGGAGACGTTGCCCTCTTTTCTTTATATCTCGTTATTTTTTTGGCCAAGAAGAATCTCGGATGCTGCGTGGCGATGCAACTACGACCACTGCGATGGGCATGCCGACGTTGTGCGGACGCTTCTTATTGCCTCGCTTGTTCATGCGATTAAGCGTGCCAATTTCGCCGCGTGCGGAGTTGAGAAAGTCCGAAATATTCTCAAGAGAGTTGATTTTTTCTGAGGTTCTTAAGTGCAGAGAATGGTCAATGCTCGCTTTCCCCGAGATGTCTCTAAATTTAAATATCCATCAGATAAATTTCTATTGTAACGTTCATAACGTTACTATTGGAGCGATGCCTTTTCTACATTTGTTGTTCGTCAAGTCCCCCAAACTAATAGCATACAAGGGAGAAACTACCATTTGGAAGGCTAAACTGGCCAGATTTTTTATGAATAAAATAAAAATAGTTTCATCACTGCTTCGATATACGTAAAATAAAGATCAATGCACAGAAAAGCTGAACTTTTTGAAATGTGAGTCACTCTTAACATGTATTTTCAACAGATTTAAGCTCCGTTTTCGTTTTTTTTTCATAAAATGTGAAATTAATGCACATAAAATATCAGAATTAGTTCAATTAAAAATGTTATGTACACAATGCATTCTACGATATATATATATATCTCCTATATCCCATATCTTATGCGGCGGGGATGAAAATCAAACATATAAAATATCACAATTTTCTGGCATTGAGGTATGTGACCTTTGAGGCTGGATGGCAATGCGCCAGAAATTTTGAAGGTGGTCGAAATTGCAGTGATATATTTTTGTGAGGCTGTGTTTTAGGGAGAGGAATATTGGGCGTTTTAGTTCTAGCATCATATTTTGGGTGCCATTATTTACGAAGCTGAATTGTAGTTATTAGAAAACACTTATATAACGAAACTTCCTTTCAAGTATGAAGCGATGACATGAATGCAGTCTCAAGGATTTAATAAACAATGTGATTTCGATTCCAATCCAGCTTAGGCCATAGCTTTTCTGAGAAAATTTTAATAAACGCCTTTAGATCTTTTAAAATAATAAATAGAAGAAGAAATAAACAACTAAGATATTTAACCGATGCATATCTGGCCGCTTTTAATGAAAGAATGTTTTTAATATTAAAATTCATACTTTTTCCAAACGAACCTGTAGATAAAAAATAGCACTGAAAAATTCTTACACATAGACAAAAGTAATGACATTCTAATGTAAGCTGAGTTATTTATGGAGAAAAAGAATAATATTTACTATTGGAGTGTTATTGCATTCAGTGTAAAAAGGAGCAAGCAGTGGCAAAAAATTTATCGCTCTTAAATTGCCCAGTCGTCCGGCGCCCAATTGTCTTTCTTCCCTGTGAATCAAATTTAATCAGCGCATCAGCCAAGCATTTTCGATAATTTCTCGTTAAAAGCGATAAATAAAACAATATATTTTTTAATTATCGCGCATGCACGTGAGAATATATGCTCGCATGTAAGTATTCTGTAGGTCTCACAATCGGAGGCATCTTCGTTCCTTTTGATGCTCCATTGGATTCCTTCATCTCCTTGTCCAATCTGCCATTGTGCGTCTTCTTAGGGCTGTGGACTTCTTTAAAGATTCCATTTACTATATTAAACGTCCGGAGTTGGTCGCTCTCTCCTACAAAACAGACTGCCAATTTTCATTCCAAAATGTTCGCTCTTTTGATCTCCACTTTGTCTTCTCATCAAATCCTTTATACGGTCCATTTGTGCAATTTCCAGCAAGCATTTCACGGTTAATAGAACGGAGAATGGGATTATTTTATATTTCTGCGCCATTTTATCAACAGTTTATCTTAACTGTTTTCTATTTCCCCTCAAATCTGTAGAGACGGAGAAACAGTGAGCGCGCCATTATCACGAACTGCAGTCGTTTTTCCTCGATATGCTCCCAAGGAAAAGGTTTCCTCGCCATTTTCCCGCGTCCGCCACTATCAGAGGCATAAAAAAGTCGAAATAAATAACAAAATGGCTCCATGAACAACCAGAGCGGAATCAGACCCCATGGCGAGTGTTGAGAGTCTTATAAATTAGTCCCCCACGCCGCCAGACGCGTACTTGCAACCGCTTCCGAGAAACCCTCATTCTTTTCCTTTCATCGCCTCTTATTCTGGAAAACGCGCGTCTCAAATGCAACCCACGTTCCTGCTAGCACCCAATCTCCTCCCGTGCACCCTAATATACACCTCCTCCCCCTCGCTCCTCTCTCTCTCCCTTTTTTATACTCGCCACTCGCCCTTCTTCCCTCTCTCTCTCCCTCCCTCCCTCCCTCACCCTTCCTCTTTTTCCGACTCATTTCTATAGTTCTCTCAAAATTCCTTATTTTTCTCCGTTTCTGCTTCCCCTCCACATAATGGCCGCTCTCTTCCCTCTCAGATCCTTTCCTTCGCTCCCTTATTATTTCTTTCAAAATCTTTCTCTTCATCACCACCCCTTTTCTAACACTTTCTATTTTTCTTCTACAAATCCCTATCTCACATCCCTTCCTTCCTACTCTGTTGTCCCTAAATTCCCTTTACTCCTAAGGTTGAGCAACAAAAATAAAACGTTGCGTTTGTTATGTCTGTCATACTGGTTAGCCTGTTTTCCGGAATGGAAATAGACTTATAGTTTTGTCGTAAAATCTGACTTTCTGTCCTTTCTATTAACTTTTGAACCAATACACCGATTTTTATGACACTTGTTACTTGGACCGAGCTCTGGAGGATAGTTTTTGTTGCGAGGATTGAAGTCCCGGGTTCGATTCCACGAACTATCCTTCCCATTTGATTTACATGGGCAATCTCAAATATATCGGGCAGTGTAATTTTCTCTTGCACATTAAAATACTTTTTAATTGTAATATCGGAGAGCGATTTGCACTATTCTATGAAGATTCTAATTTGTATGGAAGAATTTTGCTTGTAGATCGTATTTATTAGAATTTCGCGTAAATATGGGCGTTTTTGGCAGTTTTTATCACTCATCACAAGAGTGCTGCCATAGATAGCAACAACTATTGTGGGACTCAGATTGGTATATTCTAATACATAACACGAGTTATTTTTGCCGCACAAATACGCGTGATAAATTTAATGTTCCGTTCGAATGTATTTGTAATATTTTATCATACTAAATTATGAAATTTGGGAGCACAATGACCAACATATCCGCGGTGATTTTAAAGCTATTAAAGCCAATATAACTTTTAAACAAATGATTAAATGGAATGTAGGCATCATAAGTTTCGTTTGGATCATCCTTTTTTATTTAATAGTAACAATTATCTTATAAATATTTTAGGGTGTGTGTGTGTGTGTAGGTATGTGTGTATGTTCTTTATACGTTTTTACACAGTTAAAGCTATCGAATTCAAAAGTTTCATAGGTCATCCTATGGACAAAAGGAAGAACTTGGTCTAGAATCGCAGACCGTGGGGTCTCTTATACCCCATGTGGCCAACATAATACTATTTCCACAAGAATGCATGAGAAATGGTGTGGAGAAGCCCAAAAATGCCATGCAGCCATTCACTGATGTGGATATAAATATACCTAAATATTACCTTCCGATCACGGGAAATGACTTATTTTACATACGAAAGACTGAATATTTAAATTCTGCTCATGTTTTGACGTATTACATGTTAAATCGCTCGAAATTATAATTTAAGCCCAAACTTTATGAACATTTTACAGGCAGCAACAAAGCTAAATTTCTTAATGGTTTTCCTTTTCAAAGGGAGATGGCCACGCAAAGATTAATGCAAGGAAAATCCACGCCATCGCGCGCCGTAGAGGAAGAATAACCAACGCCAAGATAAAGGGTACAAATGGATTCATGCCTAAATATAGACTATGAATACTTTTAAAGTGAGTCAAATGATTTTTAAGGAATATTAGAACATTGTTATCTTTTACCATTTACATTGAAAGATTTATCGCAACACAAATCTATACATCTACTTACATTTGTTCGGTAACCAAGGTTTTGTTTATTGTTTACGTTTTGGCTAATAGTATTGACATAATTCACATAATTTTATTGCTACTTTAAAGGCTTCGGTGTATCTATCCATGTAAATATTAAGTAAGACATAAATGCGTAATTATATTAATGGTAAAACTTGACAATACAATACAAACTAGTAAATGTTAATGTGAACATCGTTTGCTTAATTAAGGAATGGGGAACGTTTGATAAACTTGGAGTACTCAACAGCAAAAGGAAGTAAATTTCATAATTTATTGTATTAGTATTATTGTAATATTACATCAAAATTGATATATCAATAAAAATAATAAATAATAAAAATGTTTTGCTACTTAAAAGAAAACTTTCCCGAGCGAAGTCGGGTGGCTAGTTTTCTATAATTATGAGTATCGCAAGTCTTAAATGACTCTCAAAGTCTACTGCGCTGAAAATACGTTCATTTATTCTAGTTTTTTTCATTGTAAAGATGAGTGACTAGAATTCTTTCAAAATGAATTCGCATTTGAAAACGAGTGTTTGGATCACACACACAAGCCAAAAAAGATGAACCATTAAACATGGCGCCGCATACTACACTGCGCTAGATGCAATCACCCCCTTAATTACGTTCTTCATTATATAACATGTTTGTTTTATTTTTCGTATCTCACCTAGGAGTAACGGGATTAATCGGGCATCATGTGAAATTCTTTCATTGGCGTAACCTTTTAGGGAAGGATGTAGATAAATTGTCTACTCGACTCTGAATTGAACCCAACTCTTCCGCTTTGCCGGACGAGTGCTTTAACCAGAGAAATTAGAAGCCTGTACGAATATACTTTCTCAAATTAGGATATTTCCGTTTAGGAAGGGCTAACTACTAGTAGTAGTAACTAGTAGTAACATCACCAAGCTAACCCTCACCGAGAGACAAGAGAGAGTTCGCTAGCTTTATCTCAAATCATAGATATAAATGAACTTACAAAGTGTTATGTAGGTAGTGAAATTTTTATGACCGTCTTTTTTGTTTTTTGTCCTTCCATTTTATTTCCCTTTTATCTGCTTTCCTGACTCCATTTGGTTTTAGATATTTTCCGTCATTATCTATCAGTGGCGAAAAATATGCAGACAAATAAATTCGAGTCTGTAATTATAGGTTGGATATCATCTCAGATGTCAAACCTTCGTTAAATTTGTCCCTTATGCAAAACGGGGTTTGGGGTACTTGAAAGAGGCCGCATTGGATGAAATCGCGACGTGTGGATACAATACAATATAGAGAAAGTCGCGTGTTCGTATAGGCATCGATCTTTCTCACGTCACGCATGTACATAAGATGATGTGCGCGCCAAATTCAGGATCACGTTGAAATTGATTTTTGCACATACAAATTATACAGACGTCGGTTAAAGAGATTTGTGTTTATTTAACAGCGTTTAATAAAATAACGCGTTGGAGAATCCAGCTTCGGAAAGAGGATTAATCTATTTTTGATCCTTTTTTGCAACTCTTAAAATGTGTATTATATATCTGTTATCAGTTAATTGATAACATTAACTTATTATCGCTCTTCCTTTCCATGTTTTTATTGCCCTGCTCCTTTTGTTTACTTTCTCCCTCTCACTTCTTCCTTACCTTTTTCGCTTGCCTTCCTTTCCACTATTTCTCTCCAACCCTTTTACCAAAAAAGAGGATAAATGTTGCTGTAATGATAACCTGAGGTCTGCTTGCCCTCTCCCTCTACCTCTGTCTCTCTCCTCTGATATCTCTTCCACCTCACGGACGGACCTTTCTTGACCAGTTTTAAACCTCAAAAAATATATATATATATCTCCCTCCCAATCCTAAAGAAATTCATACATATCCTCTCATACACCCCCCAGAATCCACTTCCAACACCAATCATCACCACGGGGATTCAATATTTATGGATTTTTTCTCTCTCCCTCTGAGGGTCGCCGCCAAGATATGTTGGGAATTCTGGAGTTGTCGTAAACTTCTTTTTCTGCTACCTCTCCGAGATTAATGAAGCGAAATGAGATGATTAGACCTATTGAGGAGGTTGGAAATATCAGCGAACGTTTAAAGGTAGTGCTACCATTCGACGTTATTTTTTCCAAACTAAACACCTGGTTAAAATTTCGTTTGAACCTATTGAGAACCACATAGCTCTTTACCATTCCACCATTTCCTTCCCTCTATCACACTTTTGCTCATACAAGATGGCCCGTGAGTCCCGATTGGTTATATGAAGCATACATGAAAATAATCGAAGTAACTTTTAAAAAAGTTTAGAAACAATATCTCACAATGCAAAGTACAAAATGCAACTACCTTGATAAATATTTTAAAATTTATTTTAAAATTTTACTTTGATTTTTTAAATTTTTT
This sequence comes from Tanypteryx hageni, assembly GCA_028673005.1. Lineage (NCBI taxonomy): Eukaryota > Metazoa > Arthropoda > Insecta > Odonata > Petaluridae > Tanypteryx > Tanypteryx hageni. The sequence continues at coordinate 127,850,164 of CM054114.1, forward strand.
TTTCATCATCACCAAGAAGTCGTCTTGTAGAGATAAGCATACGCACACACACCCAAAAGCATATAAGAAGATATTTTCTTAATTATCAACTAACAAAAAGAATATTACCCTTTCTTTGCAACCCTTACATTCTTATGATTACATTCCGGGAGTCTTTCTGTATTTCTCTATAGAGCTAGAAAGATGGGTTGACATGAATAAAAAGATCCGGAGTGAGAGAGAGGGAGAAAGAAAGCTTTCCCTTCCCACAAGAATACCCTTCTCACAATTCTACGAATTCCATCAAAACCTCTCATTCCCTCCTCTCTAGCTCTTTCTCCCCCTTTATATACCTCCTTTATTTACTCCTCTCCCATTTACTCCTCCCCCACTCTTTATCTCTCACCTTCACTCCTTCGTATAACGGTGTTTATTTATATTTCATTTTGAGTACTTATCTTTTGTGAACCTCTCAATCTTTAAGTAAATCAATCGATATATTTCGCAAGTTTTTTACACTCTCCATATTCTGTAGGGGTTCTTCTGCAGATGGGTTTCTTCTTAACTTAACCATACCTAGTTTTTCCTCATAAACAACAACCCATCTCATTTCTTATCCATCAATACTAACTTGATATTGGACGTAGGTAACATTTTATTTTTTCATTCTTCTTATTTGTAATTGACAATGGGTTAGATGGAAGAAGACGCTGCCTAATCTCAATCTCGCCCTAAAAAAGAGGTTTATCTATCAATCTACCCTCTCCCTCTCTCAACCTCCTTCCACCATTACCCTCCCCTTCTCCTCGACCCCTACCATCTCTCACTCTCACTCTCCATTTCCCCCTCTCTCTTTATCCCTTCTTTTCTATCCCCTTCCTTCTCTCTACCCTCCATTCTCCCTTCCCTCAATTCTCCCTCACCTCCCTCCTCCCTCCCCTCACTTCTCCCTCCCCTCACTTTTCTCTCCCTTCACTTTTCCCTCCCTCCCACTACCTCCCCTCCTTTTTCCCTCCCTCAATATTTCATCCACCTCCTTTTGTGTCCGAGCGAAACGATACACGAAAACAAAATAAAAGAAGATACCGAAAAAACGCGGTCCCGTTCTCTCTCTCCCGCGGCAGAAAGACAGCCCTGAGTAATGTGATTGCCACGACGGATTCCCGTTTGACGTCCAGGACTCCCAGACGGAATTATCCCCGGGTATGGAGCGGCGAGCGAAGCGACGCTGGAAGGAGGAAAAGGGGGGGGGAGAAAGAGAGAGGAGAGAGAGAGAAAGAAAATAGTAGAGAAAAAACGTCGGAGAGAATGGGTGTGAGTTGTATTTTCCCGGAGGTCTACAGTAGAAGTGTAAGCGGGGGCGAAGTCGAGAGAGAAAGGGGGAAGGACTTGGCAGGGAGTGGTAGGGTGTTTCCAGAAGGCCAGCGGATGGCGGGGTGAGTCGAGGGTGCGGGTGGACAGCAAACCACAGATCGTGTTTGAACGCACCATGCTCTTTCCCTCTCTCTCTCTCTATAAAAAAAGAAGAGAGAAGAAAACCTCGAGAGTGGCTTGCAAGGAGAGAGCAGAGAGGGAGGGGGCGTGAAGGAGTTGGAAGAGTATGGAGGTTGGAAGGGAGAGGGAACGCAGTGGAAGAAAGGGGTAGGAAGGACACTCGGCATCGAACGATTCCCTCTTTTTAACCCCACCCTTTTTTCTCGGCCCTTCTCGAGGTCCTCGAGGCCCCTCTTAGACAATAAAAAGTGACCAACGATGAAGAGGTCCGAAAACAATGGTTTACAAAGGAAGGGGTTAGGAGTGGGGACAGTTGTTGAGGCATTTTGCGAAAGAGGGTTTTGGAGTAATTAATTTTTACTCTCCCTACCCAACCCTCCCTCGATTCTCCCTAAAACTCCACCATCTCACGCCTATCAAAAAAATAAACAAGAAAACAACAATCACCCTTATTAAGTCTTGTCCCTTCCGCGATATTATCCCCGAAAGAGCGAAACATTTTTTAAAAATTACCGACGGATTCTTCGGCCGCATAAAAAAATAAACCACGGCGAGCAGTGGACAACCCGACGGAACGGGATGAAACATTTTCTTCCAAATGAGTGTCCAACGAAAAGGGGAAAAGGGAACACGTGCGGGACAGCCTGCAGTCCTTTGTCCGGATACGTAAAAATGGATTGAGCGAATGTATGAACGTGGGTATGGTATGCGGGAGGGAAATAAAAAAAAGATGCACTCCAACTGATCGGTTTTGTTCGGATCATTTCGAGAGAGAGGGAGGGAGAGAATGGGAGAGGAGGCGGGGGGGGGGGGGGGGGGGGAGATGATGAAGGGGGAGGAAAAACAAAAGTGACCAGTGCGCGCATCGCGTTTCGATTTTTTTCGCTTGCCCTCCCTTCCTCTGAATTTCGATTGTCCTATGTTTTTTTAAAACTTCATCACCCCCTTCCTTTACCTTCGTCTCTCGGCCCTGATACCCAGCGAAAATGATGCTTCGGCTGGTTCTCTCTCTCTCAGGTAAATGGATCTACGGCTGGTCCTGGAGAGAATGGCTTTGAGATACGAAGGTAAGAGAGAGAGAGAGTGATGGAAGGAACGAGGGATGGATAGGAGGGAGGCAAGGTAACAATGCCCTTGCTCCATGAAGGAACGATTGAATTTGTAAAGCGTAAACAAAACGAAACCAGAAGAGAGTTGATAATCTTTTTTTATACACGTCTCATCGGACCGGAGATTAAAAATGCGACAACGAAAGATGTCACACAATGCGGCGTTTGGTTATAGTAGAAAACACGGAATCAGGAGTCACAATCGCATTTTCGATACCGCGAGAAAACTTACAATCGAAACATCTATAACTCGAAATCCCCATCGATTGAAGAAAATTGTACTTATTCATTATTTCAATCGAAAAATCTATAATCTCAATCGCTTCGCCCCAGAGTTTCGTGATCAAAAGGTTCCAATTAATGAAAACCTTGGAAAGCACGCATGTATTTTGTAGTTTTTTTTAATACCCAAGTAACACAAAATTTAATTTGTTGTTGTAATATAAATAGCAGTACTATATAATAAATGTTCTTACTTATTTAATGTTATTCAAATACTATGAAACATTTTCCTTACATAAAAATCAAATAATTTGAATTCCTTACCTCAGGATTTTTTTATCAAAACGTTCGCCTTTGACAGTTACATGATTGATTTACCCATTTAGCCGACAAACCACCAGTTATCTCCGAAATTAACGATTTCTGTATTTATCTTTTGAATGACGTGTAAAATTAAGAATTAAACCATTTACCGAATTAAAATTCCATAGTTTTGCAAAGTGAAAATCTATTTGAAAACAGAAAATCCTCACTCGAATGGCGGGTGAAGCAGAAATATTGTACACTCATTGAAATAAAATCTTTCAAAAATTCGGTTTGCTTGAAAATCATTAAAACAATCAGGTCTTTTAGAAAAAATCTACGCTTCGAATCGCAAAAACAAACCGTGAACTAAAGATAAATTCACGGCCACGAAAAAAACGCGAAAACAAAACGCATTTAAAATTTAGCCCGAAAACAGAAATACGAATTCTGAACTCGAAATTTCTTTCCTCTTTTCTTCTGACCCAATATCGCAAAGTATTTCAAATTCGTTTTAAATCGCGGAAAAAACGAATTTTTACGCAAACATTAATGAAGTTTCCCTATCTTCATTTTTCCCACTCGAGATTCATTTCCCGTAAATGTGAGAACAACGCCATCTGAATGAAATCACTGGAGGGAAAATTAAGTTTCGAGCAAAAATAATCGAAGAACACATATGATTTGGAGAGAAAGAGAGGGATAGGAGAAGGGAGTGGTTGGGGAGAGAAGAATTGCAGAGAGTGGGAGAGCGAGGTATAGAGGTCCTGGTCTTAAACAGAATTATCGGGATGAGGATGCGACGCAGATGAAGAAGAAATATAACGACTGAGCTAGGCGAAGCGAACAGCCTCTAAGATTCTCAGCAATATGCCGCCACGGACTGCATCGAACTATCGGTCGAGGCAAAAACTAGCAAATTGATGGCGAACAGAATGAGACTGGGAATCCGGGCAAAGAATGTCTTTCAAAGAGCATATTTCACGCAATTTTTACGAAGGGAGAAGGGAGTGAAACGTAACGGAGAAAAATTATCGATAGACAACAAAAAAAGCCCTGTTTTTTCAATCTTTTTTGAGTGGCGGAAAGTGGAGGAAAAATTGGCGAAACACCTATATACGTACACACATATTGGCGGAACACCTATATACATACGCAAATACATAACTATTTACCATGGCTGTGGGATCGCTCATGCATAGTGCAGCAGGTTAGAAGTTGTAACCTGCTACATCCTGCTTTAGATGGACATACGGTGTTAGAGTAAAATTAAAATACTTAAAATACCAGTGTTCCGCGGAATCAAGTGCGTCAATCCCAAGTTTCATTCTTTTGTCGAAATCTAATTTGAGAATCTCTTCATAGCCACCATAGTTTTTTTTATTTTCGAACAAAAAATATCGTGTTTGTGTCAAAGTTTTTTGTATTTTTCGCCGATATATGTACCTATTTAAAACAACCGTGTTAATCTAACTTGGATTTTCGTTTGATTGTAAGCGAGTTTTTAAAAATTCTAAGCTATCGAAAACGGGTATATGATTTGAAATTTTTACCATATTTTTACTTTACATAAATGTTCATGTTTTTATACTCGGCGTCGATCCGATACGCGCTCATTTGATCGACCAAAAATTAGTTGTGTTAAATGAGGTAGTTGCATTTTTTAGTAGAGCAGATGTTGAGATAAGGATTAGAATTATTTTACTTAATTTAGATAGTTTTGCATGATCCCGAAAATTGATTAAAATTTGCGAAACGCATACATTTCCTTCTTTCATAGATTAAAACTTAGTTACCATAAGTAGTTAAGTTATTCAAGAATAACCTCTTAAAAATCAAAACAATGAACTAAATAGTTATCAGAGGCATCTCCAATAGCCACAAAAAATATGAAAAACCTGATGCACTTATCGGCTACAACGCAGCCGTTTACAATGATAACCAGCCAAAAGGAGATTCTAAAACACATGATTTTTATGGAGCGATAGCGAGGAGTCGTCAGAAAATATGCAACCAAATTTCATCTTGTTTATACTCATCTATGAAACGCCAGAGGTGTAGTAAATTTGTCCATATTACTGCTAATGCCTCGCAATTACAGATCCGGAGGCGGATACTTAAAAAACTCTCCCCTAAAAACTTTCAGTGATTAAATTCCCAGGTCCTGAACGAACTATCAAAACAAAAATATTTTTTATCCGAGACAACATCAAAACTAGTCTTAATTAAGTGATAGAGACAAAATCAGACCCTATTAATAAACCCAGGGTTTTAAATCCAACTCCCCAAATAAAATATGAACAAAAGATTAAGGTCGTATCTTTCGAATCTGTTTTGGAGCTATTCCTCGGGGAGAATAACATATCTAATTAGACCGATTCGAATGAAGACAATGAAGGAAGAGATAGCCCGGGTGGTGTATCTAAGAAAAGTCAGAGAAGCTGAGACGAGTAACAATGGAGTAAGAAACAGGATTTGCTTGGTAAAGGGAATTGTAAGGGGAATAGTTTGTGGACTGGGAGGAGAGAAAGAGCGGGAGGGAAACTATATATATATATATATATATATATATATATATATATATATATATATATATATAGGGGAAGGGGGAGAGGGAAAATAGAAAGAAATCCTCGTCGTCCCTTAATCCCCAACGGAATAATCCATCCTAATCTTTGTTCCGTCTTCCCCGCACCTCCTGCCATTACTTCTACCTCATTTTTTATCCCTTTTTCTCCTATTTTGGCGGACTCCTTTTCTTTTCCTCTCCCTAATCTCTACAGAGTGGATACACCCTGTACCGCCTGGGAATTTAGTTCCGACGGATATCTCTTGCTCTCGCAGGATGAGAGAGATAAAAAAAAGAAACGGAAAGGAAAATAAAAACGAAGCGAGAAGCGGGCGAGAGGATATAAGTTCCGCGTGCCCCAGAGAATTTTCCAAGTTCACCTTTCCGAAGCGAAAATAATAATGGGGTGTTCCTCCACCTCCTGTGCGAATGCGCCGAATGAACTAAACGGCTGCAGTTCAAGTCTCGCGGTCTCCGGTATTCTTTTTATTTTGTCTTTTAGTTTTGGGCCGAAATATTGGTCTTTTTCTTGGTGTGTTAATTTGTCATCTTTTAAACTTCTTGACTAACTCGTTTTCCTGATTCTCTCCAGACCGCAGCTTTTGACGAATTTATTGCAGCTCCGACATAAACACTAGTTTCTCCAAGATTACAACAGAATGAGAATGCAAAATAATATTGTTTCTTACGAGGATGTTGTCGTAGCGAATAGATGCACCATATCTGTAGATTCAAAGCCCTAGCACGACTCCTAAAATAGCCTCCATATAAATAAGATGCTTACTTTGGAAATCCGCCACGTTGCGATATGAGTGCAGCATATTTACATTTTATAATTACTTAGAAACATCATAAAAGTTCTGAGATAGAAGCATTTCTAAAACTTTTGTTTGAAACATTTTTTTGTAGAACTTATTGTTAAGGAAATATTCCATTCATTTTAATATTTGCTATAATATTTGATTACTGTAAAAATGTATAGGGATAAATTTTGTAGAAAATTTAATTTTCTACATCCTTTGTTTGAAACGTTTTCCCATATAATGCATTGTTTAAGAGATTTAAAAAAATTATATTATATTACCTACCGGCGACTATTGTTAACACTTGAGGCTTAGTTGTCTTACAATTAGTAACGCTCCTTTTTATTTTATTAATTGTTGGAGTGTCGTGGATATATCCAATATCAGAAGGTTGCGATTTGAGTTTATTTCACTTCTTTGTTGTCTGAAATTTTTTCGCAGTCACTTAAAATATTAGTTATCATTTAACCCATTTGGAATTTTAGAAATATTACAGGTATGGAGAAAGTAGTGTGATGGCCACATCAGATTTTTTCTCTGTGGAGTGCATTTATATGGTGGTTTCATTAATTTTTTATAAAAATTTTATTTTGATTTAGTAATAATTTAATAATTCATGCGCTCCCGTAATTTTTGGAAGAGAATTACATGAGTAATTTTCTTAATATTTCTTTGCTCCGATGAACAACTTACATGTGAAGTTTCGTTAGCAATATTACCTAAACGAAACTAGTTAAGAAGCCATACAATGCATCACAAATAGGCGCGTTTCGTGCGCGGGAGTATTTCAAACTAAACTGTATATTTGAGTAAACGCACACCATGAAACAGCAAATTAAACAGCCCAACTATATCTCTCTGTCTAGTAAACATTTCTTCACCACATAGGTTGGTGCATAAATAAACTCATTTACATAATTTTAGTATGATTAAATACTGCAAAACGATGTATCAAAAATGATGCTAGGGAAATAATGAACTTCTATTTACCTATTTATTTTCTAATCAGTTGCTATTATTAAAACAATCGAAAATTATTTAAAACATACCTAACCTGAGTTACGTAGCTGTAATCTTAACGTTTACACTTTTTTCGTAGCAGATAATCCATTTCCTCCTGCTTACAAAATGTCGAAAACAGGGATATTAAACGGATTTACTTTTTCATAGCACATCTTATTTATTTCAGTTCAACGAAGGTTGTTTTCGTTTACAACCGTTAGGTATCCATTCATAAATTTTTCTAAGTTCAAAACGAATTAGGACTTTCTTATTTGATTTTATTGATAACGGATAATCCCGCGATAAAAATATTTCCGTTCGTTTTTTGTTTCCTTAATTGGCCATAAGCTCTAAATACAAAATATCATGGAAATCCGCTCTGGAGAAGCGGAGAACGACCATACGCACGGACGGACAGAACGAAGGTAACCGGCGCTTGTTGGAAACGATAAGCGTCTAAAAATCAGAGTGTGAAAACCCATTAGCACACAGTGTGATCGAAGTATTTTCTGTAGTTTCTAAAATGTATATTCAGAATCACTCCATATCACTGGATTCTAATAAATAGGACTCGATTGGTAATTTTTTAGGCTGGTTTCCAAAAGAAACATAGCCTTATGAAATGGTCCAGTCTGTGTGTGTGTCTCATTAACAACTGTTGCATCAATGGACCGATTTTCATTAAATCTGGTATGAGGCTCGTGCTGCAAGGACCCACATCCGGGCTATATTTTATTTGGCGAAGATTGAAGTCCCCGGTTCGATTTCAGGAAAGGATTTTCTCTATTCGTTTTACATAGGAAATCTCAAATCCATCGTCTAGAGATGTTTTCTTTAACGCATCAAAGTATCTTAAATTGTGATATCGGAGCGAGGTTTCTAAGAGGAAAATAATGTAGATTCAAATTCTTATCACCGAATTGTGATAATTGGTGGTATTATCTTTAACATTGCGATTTTGCGTTTTAAATTGCATTTTATCGGATTGTTGCCATGGAGACGATTATTACCAAACTCGGCTTGAGCATAGAGGAGTAAACAAATGGGTTATTTTCTTTTCCACTAGACTACCATTTATCAATGGACAGTTGATCCATACATATTAGCGTATAAACAGCAAAATTTATTAAATTAGTTTATTTAAAAAAATACATGCAAAATAATATAATATCAGAAAGAGATTTTGATGTTGCTTTTAGCATTTTAAACCTGATAATACTCAATTATTTTTTTCCAGTTTTTCTCTATCATTGATAAATTACGAATTGCAAATGGTATTTAATATATGAGAATTCACTGGAATGACTAACACTAACACATACTGAAACATTTCCTGTAAATATAACTAATCAATTCGAGACGTCAACTTTGAGAAACCAGCATGCATTAGTCCTAATTTGGCTTCTTGTTTATTCTTACAACGTTAAAACCAAACGTTGAGTTCCTAAATGAATACAATCAGTTAAGGGATCTGAGAGTCAAATGACATTAGAAAGATATTTTTTTGTTAATTAACGCTCTATGTGATAATTGAATCTAGTGAAACAAAAGAATGCCAATTTAAAAAATACTGAGATTTATACGCGAAATTTTAATACTTCATGCATATGGCATGTATAATAGTTCAGAAATAATAAATAATTCTCGCACTTCTGATAGGTTTAAACGGATTATAGCGGTTACTCTCCATCTCCCTTTATTGGAAAGGAGAACAATTTATGAAACCACGCTCCTTTACGAATTTTATCGCGCAAATGTTGGCACTTGTATTGAATATTATGCTTCCGTAACGCATAAAAGACGCCAAAACGTGTTGTCACCACCGCCTTCGCGAGCATCGCCACCGCCAAAAGTTGTCAAACTTTAAAATATTCCAAGGACTGTCGCGCACCAATCGCGTTGTCCTCATCGAGGGAAACCACAACTCAGACGATGTCCTCGAGACCCAATCTCAAGGGAGAAGGGAACAAAAAAAACGCATCTTTATGTGGAGCTAACGGAGTTCGCAGATCGTATCACGGTCGGTTATTGCTCCAGCCGCGTGATTCCCCTGAGTTAGGGACTAGATGGTCTTGCGGATGAGCCTCGGATGGAGACATAATGCGAGTTTTTTTTTAGAGGAGGGGAAGGGAACGTATCACCCGATTTACGCCGTACCCTTGAGACACGGCGGAGAATAGGAAAGAGAGAGAGAGCAAAATTCTTATCGCACCAACGCTATCATTTCTGACTCCCTTCCAACCTCAGACTCACCTTTAAACCTCTCTCTCCCCACTCTCCCTCCCTCTTATCCTCCTCCTCCTCTTCCCCCTCCATCTTTACCTCCTCATCCCTCTTATCCTCCCCCTTCCTTCGCGCCGAGACGTCACGGCGATGCCAGATGGTCCGGAAAGACCTTTTGCTAAGGCACCCCAGAGCGGCAAAGAGATAGCAGCTTCCGGTACGGGATGGAAGATACTTGGCAACGTTGCATAGCTCCATCTCACCCACCCTCTCTCTCTCTCACTCCTGATCTTTTGCTCACCTCGCGGGTATTTTGTCTGTTTTGTCTTCCTCTCTTTTTCAACCGTTCTTCTTCGACTCGATATTTTTTCCTTCCTCCTTTTCTCTCTCCCCTTTTCATTCTTCTTCGGGAATTTCTCCCTCTCGCTTCGCCTCCGAACTCCAGAAGACACACAAGTCACGGGAGAGTCTCTCTAATTATTCTCGTCAACTTCCTGTCCTCAGCCATTATACTCCGGAGTGTTAGCCCTCTCTCTTGCTCGAGATGGGAGCTTTTATCTTACGGTTTGGCCTCTGTCTTTCCGCCTTTCTCTCTCACCCCTTCCTCTCTCTCTGTCTCACTCTCTTGTTGAAGGGGAAAGATAGCGAGGTGGTGTTTATCCTCAACCTCTTTTACGCCTTCTTTATCCTCTCCCTATCTCTTTCCCGCTCTTGCTGTCTATCTGCCTCTCTCTCACTTTATATCTCCCTTTCTCTCTCTGTCTCTCTTCGCTATTTTTCTCTCTTTCCTTACTCCTTTCGCTTATTAAGCTAAAATTTTAAATTAGGAGCAAGCATTTTATATTCAAAAGTTTAAAATTATTTTTTTTTCTCATTTTTACTATATTCGAAACTAATTTCTACTGTAAATGCTATTAATCAACATATTTATATTTGTATGTACGGGTGTTTGCACAAGATTACATATTTCTCTCGTTTTAAATGTTATTCTGTCAGTTAATATTGTAAATTTTAAACAAATTTTTGTTATTAATGTGTATATCAAATATATCAATTCTGATTTAATAATTCTGTTATCAATTTATACTGTGTTAAGCAACACCCACTTTCCGATTAAAGAAACTTAAAGGAAGTAGTAGGGCTGCGAAGGAAAAGGCGTACAAAACTATAGTCAGACCAATATTAGAATACGCGACGAATGTATGGGATCCGCATGGGATAGGTCAAAAAAGGAAAATAGAGAAAGTCCAGAGGAAAGCTGCGAGATATGTGCTAAGTAGGTTTAAAAAGGAAGACAGCGTCACAGAAATGTTGAAAATTCTGGATTGGGAATCATTAGAATATAGGAGACAAATTAACAGATTAGGGGGACTGTACCAGGCATACAGCAATAATGAAGCATGGGAAGACTTAAGAAGTAGAATGCAGGTGCCGAATTTTTTAGGGAAAAATAGCCATGAATTTAAAATTAAACTTAGGCCGCAGAAGACAAATACAGCAAAGTATTCGTTTCTAAACAGGGGAATCAGCGAGTGGAACAAGTTACCTGAAGTGCTCTTCAAGCCCTTACCTAAGGACGCGAAACATTTTAAACGTAGAGTTAGTTCATATATGCATGGTAAAAATAAGACGAACTGTGAGGAGGAATATTAGTAACATCAATATCTATGTAACTGTGCCTAAGTGCAGGAAAAGTAGGGGATTGCTTGGAAGGGTGAAGTACGGTGGGGACTTCGTGGGCCCCGTGACCCCTACGGTAGCCGAGAAGGCCTTTCATGAACCCACGAAAATCCGCACTCTAGGCACTGATTGTAATTAGTTTGAAATTGTATGTTGTTAAATATTTTTTAATATATTTTAATTTTTCTAATATAATTTATAAGCACTTTATTTGTAAAATTGGAATTTTAGAATTATATATTATGTTTTTCTTGCCACCTGGCCGGCTGGCCAAATTGCAATGTTTTTAAATAAAAAACTCATACTAACGGGAAATATAAAGGAGAATGCCCGCAAGAAGACGATAAAATGCTGTGTGTGCTTGGTACGGGGCAAAAACATGGACGCTAAGGAAAAATGACATAAAATACTTTGGAATGCTTCGAAATATGGGCATGGAAAATAATGTTGAAGATAAAATGGGCAAACAGGATAAAAACGAGGAAGTACCAAGAAGAATAGATGAGAAGCGAATGATTATACAGACTATAAGAGAGAGGAAGGGTAACTGGATTGGACATTGCCTTAGAAGAGAGAGCATGTTTAAAGACGTGTTAGAAGGTAAAATGGACGGTAAAAATGAAACAGGTTGGAAAAGGGTTCAGCTGATTGACGACTTGAAAGGAAAAGAGAGCTGTCAAGACATGAAGAAGACTGCGGAAAGGAGGAGTATGTTGTGAAGAAGGCTTAACCAAGAATAACCGCGGGTCTGTCCACGGACAGATTATTTATGATTACGATGACGATTAATCAAATTCTGTAGTCAGTGAATCTACAACCTTTAAATGTAAACAAATTGTAAATGATTAGGTGGAAGAGCTACTTAGTTTAAACCTATCTTTTCCCCTCCCTCTCTACCTATAATTCTCCCTCTTCTTTCTCTCTCTTCCTCTCTCTCAACTTTCCACTTCTGCAAAATCGCAAAGAAATACAGAGAAGAACATAACTCACTCTCGACAACGTAGATGAGAAAGGGGAATGGAAAAACCGTCCTTATTTTTCTTCCTTACTCAACCGCACCCTCCTCCATACACTATTACGGAATTTTAATCCCGAAGAAAAACGAATTATTTATCCCACGACTATCATTTTCGAGTTTAGGTCGTTTTGTTCCTCTGACGCGGACCCGAGAGCGCTTAAATATAATTTTTATCTCTCTATATATATATCTTTGCAATCTCGGCCGCTGTCGCGTCGAGGAATTTCGAGGGAAATTTTAGTTGGGTTTTGATTTTTTTTAAGCGAGCAAAATGTCGTCGAATTTGAAGTAAATAATAATGTTTAATTTAGGTTTTGAACTCGCGGAATTGAGGTTTATGTTTTCGCGAGCGCAACAAATAACAAACTTTGACGTCCATAATATTTTTAATACGCGATATAAAATTAAATAAAACGAAAATTGCAAAAATGTTGAGGTTGGAATAATATGGAATGGTGTATTTTTCATCTCTTGAAATAAGAAGTATATGCGCATATTTAACTTGAATTTTTTTCGATAGATGCTTTAAGCGTTTTCAGATGTTTTAATTTAACCTTCAAAGGCAGAATCGCACCGAAATACCAGTATTTTCCACATTTATGAATATTCATAGGGCAATATGATATACAAACTGCTCTATTAAAGTACTACTCATTCATTATCTAAGTTAAATAAATAATTTCAGGTAATATTAATTCCAGCGATGACTAGATATTAAGCAACACGACCTTTATTTTTTTAAACTATAGTAAAATGTACAACTAAATATGTATATCCTAACGACGATAAAAATTTGAAAGTGTAAGAATAATTTATAAAAGGGCATATGAGCGTCAAATTATGAATTTTAAATGAACAGACGCAAGGGAAATTGCCTTTCTTTTAACAGTTTCTCCGCTGTTTATGTTCTGCAAAAATTAGCGGACGTAAATTGAAATAGCAAATGTTCCGAGAGTATTTTATTTCGTAAACGAGGTTTCTTCTAGGCTCCACGCAAAAACCTTGACATTATTTAATAAGCGTCCAACCGAGCATTGTAAGACCAATTAAATATTTAAACTCCCAAAGTAAACTCCATTATTACCTCCCCAGGACTTTCTTCCAGAGAGTGAGAGAGGAAACTTCTACGTCACCATTTACCTCAGAACTTTCTGAAAGTTCTCGAGCCAGCCTCACGGCTCATTTTTATCCAACACCGGGAGCTTTCAATTTTCCGTTTCAAAAACCCAGCCTTATCCCATAGGCCCCATAAGCGTATCCCCTTGACGAAATAATCATTCTTGTTAACTGCAAAGCACTTTAAATTATATATACTATAAAATAAGAATTGTATGCTTGTATAAGGGCTATACCAAGTCTGACTCCTCGCTTCACTCACCTATTATTTTCAAAAATTTTTACATAAAATTAATAAATATTTGAAATATGAAAATATATATATATATATACATTAAACAGATCGCTATCAATAATGGCTACAAAACTGGTTTAATCGATAAAATTATCTCTAAAAAACGTTTATTTATTGTCTCCCAAAAAATCCTTTCTTTTCCGCCTAATCTCACCTCCAAACCTCTTAGTTGGCGCAGACTCCCATTTTTAGGAAACCTTTCTTATAAATTGTCCAACCTTTTTCCTATACTTAAACCTGCTTTCTACTTCCCAGTTACATTTTACAAATTATTCCTAAATGCAAAAGACCCAATACAGTAGTCCTTAAGAAGTGGTATATATAAATTTGCTCTTGATGATTGCAGATCGGTCTACATTGGCCAAACGGGGAGGAGTTTTGACAAGAGGATTAAGGAGCATAAGCGATACTTCCGTTTAAATAATTTGAATTCTCAATTTGCGAAACATCTTTTAAACCTCAATCATCATAGTTCCTTCAACCCTAAATTCCTCCACTTTGAAATTAAAGGTCACAAATTGGATGCCCTTGAACAGCTAGAGATAATTATTTGTGAAGACTCGCTTCTCTTAAATTAATACCTTTTCCACAATCATTCTCCTCTATTTAGCTTACCGAATATATTGTAAATACGTTTTATATCTTTGCGGTCTTTGGCCCTCTTTTACCAAGTTTTTGTAACTTTATTTTGCTTTCGCCTTTCTTTTCCTACCCCTTCCATTTCCTCACCGTTTGTTTGATTACCTTCCATTCGTTTTTTGTGTAACCACTCCTGTCTCTCTCCCCCCTTCTCCTTATATATATGGAACGATTTTTATATTTTATCACCTGATGAAACCGGTTGTGCCAATAAATTTGTGGAAGTGACAAAGTTCTTTCTTTTCTTCAATGAGTAAATTCCACAGGGTTGAGCCTGACCTCATTCTTGATATTTGAGTATAACGTATAATAATGTAATATATATATTTATCTCCACATTGTAAATAAACTAATGTTTTGAGAAGTAAAACTGTGTACTGAATAATTTCATTAGGTGGGAAGAATAACTTTCAAACCTTGCCTAGGGCGCAAACATATCTTGTACCGGCTCTTTATCAAAGATACATATTACACGTCTACAAAAGTAAGCAGAAATTTACACGAAAAGTTTAATTCGGTAATCTATACACAGCATCCATTTAGAAGGAGTCTAGGAAAACTCACCGCCAGCAATTCAACCCCGTGGAAAATTCACCGATAGCAATTCATCGCCAAGAAAATTTCACCGCCACAGAAAATTTACCATCAGCAATTCACCACCACGGAAAATTTGTCGCCATGGAAAATTTATCGCCTTTTATGGATCATGTTGTTAACAAAGGTATTAAAAATGTGTGTGCAGACTCTACGCCGAGAAAAGAATATAAGGACTAATAATCTAACGATAGCAGTTTTAATAAATACGATAGTTTCACTTTTTGACCGGGGATGAAATGTAAGTAATCCACATTTACAAGTAATATGCCAATTGTTTATGACAACCCGGAGAAGAATGTAATGAAGAAATGGAGAAATGTGTAGAGGGAGGAGGAAGGGGGGTACGTGTAAGAAATCAGAATGAAACAGGTAATACTGATATCAATCAACTAGGAATCAAATATTGGCAATACTGATATCTATCAACTAGGTGTTTAACAACAACTAAGAGAATGAAGAGAAAATAGGGAAAAATATGATGAGGGGGTCAGAGGGGGGAGGCAGGCGGGGGGAGAAAGAAAGTATGATCAAATATAGGCATTATTGATATCTATCAACTAGGAATTTATTTAAGAATCTGCAGGAAAAGAAGGAAATAAAAGTGGTGTAGGGGATAGAAAGGAAAGGAAGAGGAATGTAATGAAGGATGTTATTTTTGTAGACTCGTTTGTAATTAAACAAAATTAGGAAATCTATAATTTGCTTTTCATGCCCCTTATTTGAAAAATGTTAGAGGAACAGGCATTAAAAATTCTGTCTAGATCTTCTTGTATTTAAATATCAACAAATAAAATTTTTAAACATTTTTCGAATAAAATGTCGAGCACTTCCATTTACAAATCGAGAATTGCGAATAGTATTTCAAAAAACGTTTATCTTTTTACTTTCTCCAAACGGAGTATAGAGAATGTATTCTTTCATGAAGAAATCTAGTTCGAGATTTCAACGGAAATACACGTTTTAGTATTTTTTTGCACACGAACAACGTTTTCTTAAATTAGTTTATAGTTTTGGCTGAATTTTATAACTTAAAGATAATTATGCTACAAATTTTAAATCAACAATTAACCGACGAGAAAAATTTATCACCAACAATTTATTGCCAAAGCAAATTCATCGCCAAGGAATGCTTTTGAATTGTTTACAGTTTTGGCTAAATTTCTAAACTTAAAGATTAATTATGCTTTAAATTCACAATTTGTTAAAAAAAACAAATAAATTATACAATGAAATATAATGAAGAAATAAATAATGATTTAAGAATTCATCAAAAATTATATTTCCTTAAAAATGTTATAAAACTTTGATAATACTTTTTTTCCCCCACCTGCCTCCCCCCCTGACCCCCCTCACCATCTTTTTCCTTTTTTCTCTTCATTCTCTTAATTGTTGTTAAATTCCTAGTTGATAGATATCAATATTGCCAATATTTGATTCCTAGTTGATTGATATCAATATTACCTGTTTCATTATAATTTCTTACACGTATCCCACTTCCTCCTCCCTCTACACATTTCTCCATTTCTTCATTACATTCTTCTCCCGTTCTCCCCTCCCTTACTTTTTGTTAAATTTTTCTGCATATCAAAATTTAAAAATTTCTCATTCGGTTGTCATAAACGATTGGCATATTACTTGTAAATGTAGATTACTTACATTTCGTCTCCGATCAAAAGTGAAACATTATCGTATTTATTAAAATCGCTATCGTTGAATTATTTGTCCTTATATTCTTCTGTCGGTGTAGAGTCCGCACCCGCATTTTTATTACAGTCATTGTTAACAACATGATCCATACAAGGCGATAAATTTCCCATGGCGACGAATTTTCAGTGGAGGTGACTTGCTGGCGGTGAATTTTCTGTGGCGATGAATTGCCGGCGGTTAAATTTCCTTGGCGATGAATTGCTGTCGGTCAATTTTCCGGATACCATTTCGAAGAAACCAAATATTCGTTTGGTTCGCGTTACTATCGTAACGTTTTTTATGGAAGTTAAAAACGGATATAGCCGCGATGATATTAATTTTCCCTTTCTTAAATGAATATCCTAACTGTGAAGTTTTATTTTAAATAAAATCTCTTTGCTACGATAATTTTTTGTTTGTCTTACAGATTTGAAATCTTATAGATGAAAATGAGAGTATGCCTTTATTCCTTTGTGAAACACTAAGTCCTTATCGGCGATAATTCACCGATCGTTGACTCAAATGGATTCGCCTTTTTAATAATCAAAGATTCCATTCAATTTATCGAAGAAAACTTGTTAGTGGCGTCTAGATGGCGAAATAAAAATTTTATGCCAATGGGTACGTTAAATTAATATAGCAAAGGAAGTAAGGAGATGAATGTGATAGTAGAAGATACAATTTTTAAGAATTTCCACGTTTTCACAAGGAAACCATATGGAAAATCGTATTAAGATGTGCACTACATAAGAAGTGACAAACAAAATGCTAACGTATATCAAACGAGCAACAGAGTGATATCTTAAGTGGAATGAAGAGTTTTAACAATAATATGGTTGCGAGATTGATATTGTAAAAAAACGAAGCCGTAAGAAAACGAAGATAGCAGAGACCTACACCGAAGCAAATAATAATACGAAAACAAAAGACAGAGACGGGAAAGGAGGACAAAAGAGAGAAGAGAGGAGACACGAGGAAAAAGGAAAGAGCAGATGGAAGTGGGAAACGCACGTGCGAAACAGGAGAAAAAAATTCATCGAATGACAAGTGAGAAAGTGGAGGTAAGCGGTGAAAATATGGAAAACCTCGGGAGATATGGGAAGTGAAAGCGCTGTCTAAAAAAAGAGGCGCAGTTGGATGGATAAAGTAAAATATTTGAAACGACAAGATTTTTTAAATATCTTATTAGGCATTTTATTTTTTCCCTAATGTTATGAAGTACTTAGATCTGTGGAGGTATGAAAATCTAGAAACGATTCAAATATATTTCTTGGAATAATTAATGCTCAAAAATTCCTATGACATTACCTTTGTTTTTATTCTTCGTTACTTATTTTTCGCGCACATTTTTTCATTCTCTCTGATACAATACGTCCTAGCCATTTACGGAAAGCTTATAACCAGTGGCAAATACAGGCATAGTTGTCCACGGCCAAGAAAAGATTTGGACCCACGACCAAAGACACGCTTTACCGACTTTATACAGTGAGATATAAAGGAAAAGATAGCAGGAAAACCGCGAGATGCGCAGGATTTCAACCAAACACGATGCATGCAATTAACGCGGGATGAGTGGCTAGAAGTTTAATGTAGGACTTCACTGTATATATATATATATATATATATATTTGTGTTTTTTTATGTTCGTGTGTTGTACGTGTCTCTTCGACGCCCCCAGCAGCCTGCCAACTTGGTAAGTGTCCACTGGGCTTCCTTCAACACCTTGTTGCCACCCTCATCACTACCTTTTCTTTTCCTTAAGTTAATATATATATATATATATATATATATATATATATATATATATATGGATGTCAACAAGGTGTTGGGATGAGGATTTACGTGTGTCGCTTCGACATCCCCGGAGCCTCGCCAACCTGAAGTCGTCTGATTGGTGAGTGCTCACTGGGTTTCCTCATCCCAACACCTTGTTGACATCCATATATTCATTTTACCTTTCCTTTTCCGTAAGTTGTTATATATATATATATATATATATATATATATATATATATATATATATATATATATATACATATATGTATGTATGTATGTATGTCTCTATTTAACGATTTTACGAGTAGAATATAGTCAGTACCGATACGCTTTTTGAATTCGCAGACCATCCCTTTCTCCAAACAGATATTTAATAAACATAGAAGAGTAATCAACACGACTTTCAAACCAAATGCAATTCCATTAAAAATATCTCCACCGATCGAATTATCGTAATATGGGACAGAATCGTGTGTGTATTTTTGGCTAATCAACCTCGGGGACCGAATCTTGAGGCTGCCTGGAAAGACTACGGCGTCTTTCTCGCGAGCCACTGTGAATTCATGCTACGATTTCCTGGAAAAACCGAAGTGTTTGCATCTGCATCATAAAAAAATAATATTTCTTTATAATTTTTATTCTTTTCAATGGTCATGTAAATTTTTTAAATCATGATAGGTATTTAGCGACGTCCTACGGAAATTTAACGATTATCTCATGATTTTGGTCCTCCAATATTTTTAATGGCAATTTAGCCCTATGTTCTTGTTGTAAACGTAAAATTTGAAGAAAAAATGTGACTTGTATGCGCATTAATTGGACATAAATTTTCGCATAATGAAACAACTTGAACAGATTCCTAAGGGGTGGCGGAGTGGTTAGAGCGTTGGCCTTGTACGCAGCAGTACCAGGTTCAAATCCGGCGGAGGTCGGATTTTTCAACACGAGATCGTCCCGTCCGCTACTTGTGTGATTTGAGGAGACCGCGAAAGTCAGCGCTCCGTCCTTCGGAAGAGACGTTAATCCTTGGTACTCTTCGTAAAGAGCAGGCTAATGCCGGTGCCGGGTTTCTCTCCTCTCTTGTGTACGTGTTCGGTGTGGAAGGAGTAATGGCTATAATAATCCAAGAGGTTGATTAGCAAGAAATTCCATACAAACAAACAATTATAAGATTCCTAACTGAGGTATTATTATTCTGGTAAATCACCTCACGTCGCAACTATTTTTGGTACAAATTTATTATTAATCACCTAATTTTGTCATTCACCCCTAAACCGAAGTGCCCCTAACCCGTTAAAAAGCGCAGTCCATATCTCCCAGCGGAAAAAAGATAACGTCCCACATATCCCTTAGACACCGCCGTCAACCTTAAAACCACGTCGACTACAACAAAGACATCGGCAACAACGACTAAAGAAGCATCGGATAACAACGCCACCCGATCCCCCTCCTTCCCTCATCTCCAACAGCTAACCTTTTTACGACCCTCGCTTATCCCTCCGCAGCATCCCATCTCGCCGTTCTTATCTCGCGGTCTTGTTCCGCCCCTCCCCCTCCTCCATGTTCCTTTCCCTCCTCCACAAATCACGTGGAAGGGAATCTGTCCTCCTCTTTCAAACCATCCGGATTCTCTCCCTCCTCCTCCTTTATACTCTTTTCTTCCTTTGCCATTCTCTCTCTCTCTTCGCTACCTCTATAGGGCCTTCCTTATCCCCTTTCTCCCTCTCCTCTCAAACATTCCCTTTCTCGGGCCCATGCCCTACAGATCCCAACCCCCTTTCATCCCTTCTTTTCCTCCTTTCGGCTATATTTCTTTCGAGACGTCGCCTTCTAGTCGCGGGACGCGTCTTCTTGCCCGTTTTGCCTTCCTCTTTCCCTCTCTCGAAAACCCCTTTTGTTCCCTTCACTTGCCACCTCCTCTTCTTCCCTCCCCTACCTCCCCCTACACCTCCCATCTCATCCCCTTCAACTCTCATCTCATCCCCTTCACCTCCCATCTCATCCCCCTCCCTTCCCCACCCATCACCTGCTCTGATGCTAACAACGTCTCAATCTTCAGAGCCGTTCCGAGAGAGAGAGACGAACTCCTATCAACGCTCCCTCGATCCCCACAAGACTAACGTGCTGTAAAAATCTTTACCCCATATTCTTTTCTCTCCTTATAATTTCGGTTTCGAGACAATTCTTACGACTAGGCCCGTATTTTCACATGTGCTAATGTTGTTATCTTGAAGACCGCCTGGTACGCTTATAATTTCTCTTTCTCTCTCTCTCTGAATTTCCTCGTTTTTACCATGGCCACCTGATGGTATATGCGGCGTCAAGAATCCGCTTAGACTACTATGCTACTAATAAAGCAAATTCCGACAGTTTTGTAATTATAATGTGATAAAATGTTCCGAATTTGATGCCTAATTGGCAATTCACAGAACCTCAAAATCGAACAACAGAAGTTTACATGTTGACATTAAGTGAGAAGCATAACAAATTTGTGTTTAGATATGCTACGCCAGCAGTAATAAATAACGTTTTGTGTGGAATCTATTATGAATGTTGATTTTCCGTTCCGCATACCATCCGTCGGCATACCGTCCTTCGGCATATTGTCCGTCGACATACCGTCCATCGGCATTCCGTCTGGCCACGTACCTTATTATCGGAGGTATTGATGGCGCGGTTCCAACAACCCATAATCAATCTATATCTGTGTGCATGTTTAAACGATTTTAAGTACTATAACGGATATGATCATTTCAAAAATATAACTTTAAAGTAAATCTCCAAATTTATCCTTAGCATAATTTAACATTACCATATTTCTACATTACATTCCTTTTCCAGCCAAATTTTATTCTCTAAGCCTTTTTGTTCCGGTACTTACACCCTTTATCTTCGAATTTTTCATGTACTTTTACCCTTACTTTTATAGGAACAATCTCCTTTAATATAACTAGCCATTCATATCCTACCCTTATTCTTCATCCCTTTCCCTTGCCGTTCCAAACCCTTATAAAACCCCTTCAAATTCATACCGTGACTAAATCTCATACCACCCTATAGATTACATATCCCTCCTTTGCACTATATTACACACTTCCTCATTAATCAAACCCTTTCTCCTACCCCTAATTCCAACAACGGATGTTCTCCTAACCCTACCATCCTTATATCTCCCGCCCCCTTTCCAGCTCACCCAATATAACCCTTTTCTCCAGAGAGGCATATCCTTCCTCATCCCGATCCAGAATCAGAGCCTCCTTCATCTTCTCATCCGTCCAACCCACACGCCCTCCATCTCTTATCCTCTCTCTCTCACATACCCAATCTCATTGCCATT
Source organism: Tanypteryx hageni (assembly GCA_028673005.1). NCBI lineage: Eukaryota > Metazoa > Arthropoda > Insecta > Odonata > Petaluridae > Tanypteryx > Tanypteryx hageni. The sequence goes on from CM054114.1 coordinate 127,872,012, forward strand.
TCCACCTTTTCAAAATCTCCCAGCGCCTTTCTTTCCACTCCCTCCCTTCTAATCTGCCTAGCCTTCTTCGCCGCCCTGCACCATCACGACCCGTCACTCCACATCCAGGCCTAACCTCTCCTCTCGTCTCCCTCTCTGCAGCACTCGTCTATGCTACCCATCTGTTCGCTTCCCCTACCGCCAAATAATTCTCCCCCACCTCCTTCTAAACCCCTCCCCCTTCTCCCTATCTCCCCTCCTCTCACTCTTTCCCCTATCCCTCCGAATGCGTTCCTTTTCTCTGCTCCCTCCCTCTTTTCACTAAAAAGCCCTCTGGCCATTCCAAACCGAAATTCTTTTCTTTCTCTCTCTCTATCTTCCTCTTTCTGTCTCTTTCTCTTTCTCTGTATCTTTTCTTTTGTTTTTTTTTCCAGGCTTCAAGAATCTCATTCCCGCTTTCGGTACACAGTTCCTAAAAAAATATATATAAAGTCCTTCACACAATTCCAAATCGTGCGTTTCGCTAAGGGAGAAGAAGCGTGCGGAGCGACACGGGAGGGAGGGAGAGAGAGAGAGAGAGAATGAAGAGGAAGGGGATCACGTGTTACGCTCGAGCTGGCGCACGACGCCCGAGGCTCGACTGTTTTTTCCATTTTTTAATCATTATTTTACAGCTCGAGAGAACCGTCCTGGCGTTGAAATAACAAGTCGATGGTGTTTTTAATCTTTTTAACGATAGTCATGTGTTTTTAGAGTCGCATAATCGAGAAATAATACGGTTTAGGATTGCGTTGAAATGGGACGTTTGCCGTATGAATAAATGGAATTACTTCTTGCCAAAATGACCGATTGATTTCGTAAATTTTCACCCAATGCTGTTAGAAGGTACAGTTTAGCGATATTCTTTGCAAATTCTTTAGCTTCAACGTTGATATAATAGGTTCTTATATGTAATATTCAAGTCGAATGCTACGCACACTCAGGTTAATGTTAAACAGACTGGTTGGAGGGCAATCAATAGCGCATATCGAATTTAATCACGGTAACTCCTTTACAACTACAGTCAGTGAATTGCAACTGACGACGTTGTACTTTGTAGCTGAGTTGAGCAATTGCTATTTTCTGATTTGATCGTTTATTGTACCAGACCCATAACGTGAGTTTGATAATTTATTCTAAATTGAAGAAACCGTAAAACTAAGAAAACATTCTCACGACAAGATGAGAAAAATTAAGAAATATTTCTTATGGGATTACGATTTCCAGCTCCGTCATACACATACCGGTATACCTCTTGCAAACTAATTACACCTGCGAAACTTTATCGCAACTTTTGTTCGACTGCACAGAATTTAACGACACCACTGAAGCACTAAAATACATAGCATTTCAACTCAAACGATATAGTATATCTCGGAGAAAATATCAAGGATATTTCAAACAGCAAAAGAGGAAGATCAATCGCTCACAAATGAGATACCGTACCCCAAAGGAAAAATGAAAGCCTCTTCTTTGGTTAGATTTATCTCCACGATAACGAATCGCTAACTCAGAGATGTATTAAATAGGTTTAATCTCTCCTTGGTGATCGTTGCTGTTTTCACCATTCCAATTTCTCTCTCTCTCTGATTGGATCCCTTCTTAGCCTTTTCGACGCTCCCCCTGCTTATTTCCTTTTACTAAGACTTCAAAACAAAACCGCCGAGGTCTCTCTCCGTCTTTCAGAGCATTTCCTCGGCCTATCTCTATTTCCCTATCTCGTTACATGTGTTCAATTCACCGAGGTCTAGGCAAGAATCGGAGAATCACTGGTTCCGCCTCTTCCCTCCCTCCATTTCTCTAATCCCTCTTCCCACTCTCCCTTTTCCCTCCCTCCCTATTTCCTACCTCCCTATCTCTTTCATGCCACTTTTATCTCCATTCCGACCCCCAAACGAACAATGCTTTCTTCCATCTTAACAACCCGTGCCTAATTCTCTTGTTGAAGCAATATTTTCTCTTTCCTCGCCGCCGGTGACGTTTCAATTCTGGCCTGTGTTCGTTTATTACAAAATCATTCCTGTTAAGAGAAGTTTTGCTCTCAATTAATTTCGTAGATTGTTGTACTGATGGTCGTTTGATCTGAAATTGCTTAATTATACAAATGTCAAGTTACTCTGGAGTATATATGTATATATATAATAGTAGAAGGTGCTTGCATACTGCAAGCATTTCATCTCACCTTGAAAAATCATTCATTTTTCAGACAGATATTTCATTATGAGAAATATTTCTTTAATTCTAAAGATTTCTCCTCTGGACAGGTTTTCGTTTTTTCATTATGGAAAAATAATGGAGTAAAACTATCGCTAATTTTTGCAATTTTAGGAATATTATAATTTTCCCACATTGAGTTAATAATGCCACACATTTCTGCCAAATTTTAAATTTATAGTACAATTAGAAGTGAAATAACATTTATCTAATTGTTTAAAATTAAATAATTTTAACGGCCAAAATAACAATTTTATGGATAAATTGATGTTTATTCGTTTACATAGGCTAACCTCCAATTAATTTAAAAATTTCAGCTCCCTAACTTGCGGCGTAGTGTCTAAGCATCTACCAATTTGTTTAAACTTTAAGAATTTTTAACTAACAAACAAATAAAAATATCAAAATTTCTATAACCTTATTTCGTTATTTTACAAATTCTATCCCTAAAAAAATTTCAGCTTCGTAGCACATTTGGAAATACATAAACCTTGAAAATTTGTTTAAACAATTGCGAATTTTTAGCGGCCGCATTGTTGCCTTTTTTTAAGATTTTCGTTTTTTCTAGTCCGTTTTGCACAATGTCCTACCTAAGAAAAAAATCCAGAATCTCCAGCTCAACTGGAAGTGCCTAAACATTAGTATCCTCCTATATGTATGTTATATCATCCTCTGTAAGGAACGTCTATATATAATGATATATATATATATATATATATACACACACACACACACACAGTAGAAGCCCTCTTAACCGACGTTTTACGCCCCTAAGTCTGAAAACTGAAATCCACAGTTAAGTGCGACACTTTACATAAAAACGACTAGTTTAAAATGGTTTAAACCATTCCTATCACTCCACAACAATGTCACGAGTTGTCCCTTGTGTTAAAATGTTTCTCATTACATAGTAATCCAGTCTAGTACGCATCCGCTGTCAGTTGTCCTTACAGTCCGCTGTCCCCACATACTAGTAAAGTTCATTATTATTTAAGTTACGATATTTAATCAATATATATATATATATATTTATTTATGTTATATATTTAAAATACAGCCTGTGTATATGTACTTTTCTATTGGTTCTTCGTTTTAACCGATCTTTTCGATTAACCGACTAACTGCCTGTCCCAACCGCGACGGATAAGAGGGCTTCTAATGTGCGCGCGCGCGCGCACACACACACACACACACACACACATACACACACACACACACACACACACACACACACACATATACATATATATATATATATATATATATATATATATATATATATATATATATGTATAGTTGTACCTAAACAATTTTAATCAATTTTCAGCTCAAAGACTAATGACGGATTTTTATTATTAAGAAACCGCGTGTAAAATTTATGCAAAGCCTCTTTATTTCAAAATCATTCAATTCATTCATTTGTTCAGCCAACAGATTACGATTTCCACCTAGTTTAAGTTACTCCAAAGTTCCATTCTTAAAATGTCTAAGTCGGTGTTTCTTAAACTTTTATAGTGGTGGAACGCTTTGGAATGGGGAGAAATTGACGGAACACCTATATACATATGCATATATTTATCATTGCTGTGGGAACGCGCATGCGTACTGCAGCATATTAGAAGTTGTATCCTGCTACTTTCTGCTTCACCGATAAATGAACTAACGGTGTGAGAGCAAAATTAAAAACTTTTTATCTTTAAATTCATTAAGAAACTTAAATTAATAGAAAAAGTATTTTTGGTGGAATATTTCGCGAAACACTTAGGCAATGCTAGCGGAACACCAGTTGAAAATCTGGTATAAGTAATTTATATTAATGAGTTTAAAATGCTTCACGTCCTACGAATCGCGTAGAAATTGTAGCAAAATTTTGCTGTAGGTTTGAACGTCTTCTATTAGCTCCATGGTACTACAAGGACTGCTTCCTTGCTTAAAACAAACGCCAAACTACTGGCTACCTATATCCATCCATCACCTGTTTTGGCCCTTATTTATTTTCCTGCGCTTCTCCGGAATGCATCCCATCATAACCAGAGGAGATACTAAAACCTTTACTATCCCCTAGCTCTCCCAACTCCGAACTACATCGGAACCTGCGCATAATTCAAGAGTTTGATAATTCAGGTAACGTCCTCCAGTGCCATCGCGCAAATCTTGCGTCACGTAAATTGGCCGAGAGAGCAAGGTCAAAATTTTGCAAGAGCAAACTTTCGAGCGGCGAAATTGAGTCTATTATGGACTGCATTACATTCACCCAAAGCTATAACGGCTATGTTCAAACTCCACTAAAGCAATTACTCTTAATAACCTTCCATTGCGGGGTCGGGAGATCGATGCCTCCGTCGTTTATCATCGGCCTGAATGTTTTATTTGCCAATGAATCCAGGATCGTGTCTCGATGAGTCAAATAAATCGGGAAAATCGAGTCGGTTTTCGGAATTACGATGTTGTGACGCGTTTGATGTACGAGGTCAAGGTCGATGAAAGTCATTCGAACGCCGTCTAAAAATAAAATAACATATTTCGAGTCGCATTTATTCGGAATAATTGGCGGAAATCTTTTAACATATCATTCATCAGTTCCAATTTATGGTATTATATTTGCTTCCATTTGATGGGAATAATTCGGATAAGTCAAATTAAAACCTTCCATTTCGTGTTGCTTCATTTCAGAAATCGTTTCTTTAGTAAACAGGCAAAGTTCTATGCGTGTCAATGAAGCACGACAAATTTTTAGAAATGTTTCGTAAAAAAATTTAATTTTTAATCTTTTCTAAAACATAACTTTAAACGCAGAAGAAAAATATGAAACTTAAAAAAATCACGAAATAGACTTAATCGAGTGAGAGAAGAAATGAAGAGAAAATTTTGTGCATGGGGAAATTTTTTCTTTCTTCCCAGCAACTTACTTTAGTTCCACCAACTATTTACCATATGTAGCGTTTATTTAGACCAACTTATCCTGAAAATATTGTTCCTTCAGGTTGCACGTTTTCAGGGACGGACGAAAAATTGAATACATAAGCAAATTTTTCTAGAAAAAATGCTGAAAAGTTTGAAGTATGCGTATATTTTAACGCGATCGTTTTTGAATTATTCAAAGCAGGTATCCGCAAATTTATACTAATGACTTGCTGCTAAACCTATTCGGAAACCGACACAAGCAACGCGGCGAATAGGCCCCAAAACAGCGCGGTTTTAACGAAACTGAAACAAGACGCATATGCTGGCATGCACCCAACTTGTATCGCCTAGCGTTGCTCGAGGTCAAACCTGTTCCACAGTATGTCGCCTGATAATGAAATGCGCCGAAGACGATCGCCCAAAGTTTGGAATTTTTTTACTAGAGAACGTGTTAGGATAAGTATCGGAATATATTATGCTTTTTAATCAATTCCAATTTCCAATATATTCACGAATTATCGAGAACGTTAATTGAAACCTCTCTTAGTTGTTTAGCTAAATTGCATTGCCTATCATGAGTTAGATAAAACAAAAATATTACATTATGAAATCTGACGATTCCGAGGTAAATAATTCAATTACAATAATCTCAACGCGGTTGATAAGCAGGAGATATTGACTTTAACCCCTCCAGACCTGGTGTACATTACAATGCACATTAATTTTGAGTTACTTCTCAAATATTCTTTCACATTAAATTTTATTTAAAACTTGCTGAGCACTTAACACTAATTATAAGTACGTCTAGTTTATCCATTATTGATACTTTTACTGCCATATATTGCAGATTAGTTGAAGTTTAATGACATTAAATAGGTACAAGATGGCATGAACAGAGAAGAATTGCTACAGGTCAAATTTCTTATTTTGTTTTTTTCGTCGAAACATCACACTTTGATATTATTTTCTTTGAACTTACATAAGAAAACCTTATTTCATAAATAAAATAAATGTGTACACTTTTTGTGATTTTTAATGTTTTAACACGCAATGTAAATTTTAAAAATTCTTTAAAATAATGATTTTTAAAATTTATTTTTTCTATTTATTTTGAATACTTTTAGTATAATTCCACAGAAAAAAAATTTTCCCCCAAAGAAAAATGTCAGGTCTGAAGGGGTTACAAAATAATCATATTTTTTTATTAATAATGTAGTTTTAATATAGTATATATTACGTTTGATGTCATACATTTTTACGTAAGAATAGCTAAATGGATAAAATCCAATCATCAATTATTCTAATGAAACAAAAAAATTCCGATAATTATATTACGCACTATACGATATGGTAAATATCAATTTAATTATATGAACAGTAACAAAATAAAATTATATACGAGCTGGGCCAAAAGTAAGGAAACAGGTTTCAACACTAACACGACTAACTTTGGAAAGCAAAAGTAAAAAAATGTACATATAAAAACATGTTCATGAAGAATAATATTTATATATTTTCACAAATACTGCTCAATATGTCAACCGTGAATATTTTACAACAGCTGCAGTCTTTCTGGTACCGATATAATGACGACACTTTCTACTATCAGTAAATAAATAAACGCACCTAAATAAAATCTGCTTAAAATTATTAAAATCTATCATTATTATTGAAAACATGAAAATAAATAATCAGGGATATATTTTTTCGCCAGGGTATATTTTATATCACTAAAGTCATAGCCTATCAAACTTATTTCCCTAATTTACCCTTTACATAGATATCCGAAAAGATAAGGCTATTGAGATTATCCGAACTCATTTTAAAGAATCATGTTTCTTATTCATTATACGGATGAGTAAAACAAGTAGGGATGTGCACGGGTTTCCCGTGGTACATAAGTGCTTTTCGTCAAATTCGCCGTAGTGTAATCATATACTAATATATTTGATTTGAAATCAGAAAATTATTTTTTCTCATATGGTGGTAGCCCTGCTTTTTTGGTACGCTCTAAACATATTTATTTCATTGTGCCATTCTGTACTCGCCCTACAAGCAGAATTTATTTTTGAAATAGGTTCAGCTAAAAACTTCCACTCATTGTTACAGAAAAATCCTAACCTAAATATTGTGTTATTCCTGTTTAGTCGACCTGATTGAAATATGCTGTTTTGGTTATTTATTTATATGAAGATTATATGTACCATATTGGATTAAAATTCATGCTGCCAGTTCTCTATAAATACGTGTAAAAATATAATTTTACTTTTATTTGTGGTAGCCCTGCTCTTTATCTCCGCTTTAAACATCTTATATACAGAATTTAGTTGAAATCCCTTCAGGCAATTTTTTTCAAATCCGAAATTACTGAAAGAATTTAATTTGTAAGCGTGGCACCCGTTTGGTCGATCCGGTCCAAATATGCAATTATGGTTGTGTATATGTGTACATTAAAAATTTTATTTTTGATTAAAATTGATGAGAACCATTCAACACAAATACTTGAAATATTTTATTACATGTATTGTGGCAGTCCTGATTTCTATATCACATTAAAAATATTGATTTTGTTTTTTAATGTTGCACACCTTCTTCATACTAAATTTAATTGAAATCGGTTATGCCAATTCATTTCAAATTCATGCTGAGTCGATCTGGTCGAAATATGCCATTTTGGTTTTATATTTATGTGAAGATTCTATGTACCAAATTTGGTTGAAATCGGTTCAGCCAATTCTTCCCTGATATGGACGGACGGACGGACATCACGAAGATAATAGTGCTTTTCAGCAATGATGAAAAGCACTCAAAAAGTACTGAAATGTCACGCACAAGTTTCTTTGCAAAAACTTTACAAACTTCCACTGCTTGCATGACAACAGACTCGTAAAGCATGTAAAAAGAACACCCAACCCAAAATCTACGCAAGCGTTGACGCTGAAGAAATCTCATTCGCCTCGGTCCTCAATTCTCTACGTGGCAATAAGACCTTTCAGTCCCCTCCGATAATAAAAGGGTTTACGTTTCCTCTTTATTCTTTCTACCATCATACATTATTCCCAAACCTTTCTGCCATCCCTTGCCTTTTTCATTCCCACTGAAGTCTCGAAAAGAATGAAATTTTGTGGATTCGTTTGAATTAAAAGGAATAGATTTGTCTTCGCATCAGATGTGATATGGACGGATCTCGATCGGGCTGACGGTAGATATAGGACTCCTGACTTAACGGATCCACTTAAAACATCTCATTTCTTTCTTCTCTTCCTCCCTCCACCTCTCTCCCCCCACCTCTCTCCCTCGACCTCTCTCCCTCGACCTCTCTCCCTAGACCTCTCTCCCTCGACCTCTCTGCCTCGACCTCTCTCCCCCCACCTCTCTCCCTCGACCTCTCTCCCTACACCTCTCTGCCTCGACCTCTCTCCCTCGACCTCTCTCTCGACCTCTCTCCCTCCATCTCTCTCTCTCCTGTGTCCCTCCATCTCTCTCCCACCATATCTCCCTCTCCATCCATCTCTTTTCCTCTCTTTCAACCTTTCTTTGTCTCTCCACTCTCTTTTTCTCTAATCCTCTCCCTCTCTTCTCTCTCTTAGGTGGGTTAGGTGGAAGATGGGACTTCTTAGTCCCAATCTCGCCCCAAATAAAGACCACATCAATCAATCAATCAGTCAATCTCTCCCTCCTTACGTCCCTCTTACTTTACTTCTCTCTCGCTCTCTCTCTATCTTTCTCTTCCTCTTTTTACTTATTATTACCCTCTCTTTCTCTCTCTCCTCTCCCTTCTCTCTTTTCCCCCTCCCTCTTTCCTCCTCCCATTCAGCTCTCTCTCCCACCTCACACCCTCATAGAACTGGCGTTTCATCTTTGTTCCGTAATCCTCATTCCTTGCTTTATGCACTCACGCCCCCCGTTCTTATCTGCCTTTCAAAAAGGATTCCTCTTTATTTGTTCCGTAGAGTTTCCTCTGCTTCTTTCTCAAACCAATCTTTCTTTCTCTTCCTCCGTCCTCCTCTCCGTATTTTATTATCCCCACACCTCTCTCACTCTCTCTCATTCCATGACCTCCTCACAGATGTCAGGTCGGTAGAGTGCTCTTATCTAAAAGGTAGTGTGAGTTGCAATCTCGGAAAAGATGGCAGCCATTTCGAGCGGGTTTCCCTTTTTTTAGGTTCTGTTATTTCTTATCGCTCGTTAAAAAGGTTGTATATTTTTCTCTCCCTTTTTTTAGACTTTATGAAAAAGCGCCGCGCACCATTGGTGAAATGAATGAAGTAACAGGCAAAGGTGCCATAAGCAACCGTGAGAGAAGATGGATTTGCTTGTTGAAGTTATTATAACCTTTCAAATCGCGACAATTTTAAATAATTAAAAAAAATTAATAACATAGATTATTTAAATTTCTAACCTAAATTCAAATTATTTTTCAATTTGAATACTTCCAGCCGTTTTTAATTTATCTAAAAAATCAAAAAATCGATGGATGGTTTGTATCGTGTCTAGTAATGCTTGAAGGGTTTAACAGAAGCTATTAAGTAATTTTCTAATGAGTATTATTCCAAAAATACTGGAAGAGTTACTAGGGGTGCAACAACTTTCAAAGGCCTCCAATTCTCTACATCTTCCATGTAATAAATAATTGTAGTGCTAACTCTAGTTTTATAATGCTTTCGGTGGCGTAACATGGTGCCGGCATCTTTAATCTAATTTTCCTAATACATCAAACATTTCTCTTCCTCGTCAATTATTTTCACGTCATCGAATTTAAGTTTGATGCTCAATTTGCCTGTATCTTTCTTCAATTTATCTCTTTTCGGTTTCTCGGAGATATCGCTTACTTGAATGTCTGTTGTACACACGTATTCGTGCATTTTTTAATATTCGTCTTTCTATGGAGAATTTCAGTGTCATATTTAGATATAGACGCAATTTACTGTCAAATATTCCCTAAAAACCAATATTCCCTCAATGAACACTGCTTCTTTCTCAGAGTAACTCTCATAAGAAAACCACTATCATAGCCCTTAGAATTTCTCCTCCTGTCACGGTTGTCACTGCTTCTCTGAGTTTCTGCTCATCGACAAAATTTCATCACGAATAAATATACCTTTCAAGCAGAGATTCCGAGAGCTGTTGCGTCTGGATACGCTATTTTCGCGACGTTTCTCCTTCAAAACTCAGTCTCAGTCCTGTTTATTCATGCCTTTCTTCCATTGGAAGCGACACGCATCTCTCCTCCCCCACCCTCTCCCTCGGTTTCTCCATCCTATCCCTTTCCACTCCTTGCAGTTCGATGTTCCCCCGAATTTCACCAGGAGCCCACCGAGCATTTCTTTATACTTTCCTCCTTACAGCAATATCCTCCCCCATGTTTCAATTTTACCCTACCCTAAAGCAGTTCCCGGTCTCCCTCAAAAACCCTTCCACTTTCCATTCCCTTCCCCAACCTCTCTTCCCGCAACCCTCCGAACTTATCCTCCTGCATACAAGTCAACGACTTGAGACGCAATAAACCAAAAGGTCTCCTTTTCGGCCGATACCCTTACCATACGATTTTATGTCCTTCTCCCCATTTCATTTCGTAGCCTTCCTATACTTATTCCCATCCCGATCTTCCCATCCTTTCTGAATAAATGAATAATTCAAGAATTAGTCTAGATAAACAGCATCACTTCATGGCTTAAGTCAAATGGAAGACCAGGATAACTCTTTTGAATCGAAGATCGAGATATTAACACAAAGGGTGGCTGATAATGACACGAGCGACGAGTTTTTAATATTAGAAGAAATGCTGTATTCATATATGGTAGATTAAACTCTAAATCACTGTTTATAAACCAGTGTGTCGAGACCCTTTAGGGAAAGATTTCCCAACCTATGGCCCACGGGCAATATCCGACCCGTGCTTTGATTTCATCTTGCTCTTCTCACCTCATCGTATCCTTTAACACATGCATATTCGTATATTCGCCATAAAGGGATATTATTAGATATCATTAATGGAACCTAAACGATATTTTCTGGACATATTGATGCAGCATAGATCGTTTTTTAATAAAGTCGCATGACTCATTAAACTCAAAATAATTTGAAAATTAGCTCTTTAAATTTATATGCATCACAATCAGTCATTTGAGACACCGAATGTGGCCAGCGCATTGTTGTATATAGCCTCATGTGCTACTTTAAATAAAAAGTTAGGTAAAACCCGCCTTAGAGAGTTGCGCTGCACCTCACGAATTTAAGTTAACGAGTAAGTAATATTTTTATTATTCATTCATTCATTCTAGTGTTCTGTCTTACGACAAGTCCTACCAATTCATTGATTGGTTTTGATTAGAGAATATACATACATGGTGTGGTGGTTATTTTTATTATAAACATATGTAAAAGACCAAACGGAATTTATAAAGAATCAATTGATGACTTGGTAAAAATGATGCAAATTGTAAATTGTGCGCAAAAGCGCTACTAATTAAAAAACGTAGGAAGTCTATTATGTTAGGCCGACAGAAATGCAAAAAGATGAAGCAAGAAGATGAAGAGCAAGAATGGTAGCAAAAGAGAGTTTTACATAGATTCATCCTGCTTATAGGGGAGTTTGAGTCCAGTTTTTTTGTTTTATTATTTTATTATTTTTATATTAAATTATGTATCCAGAGATATGAGTGAAATGAATGACTGAGGAAATTCATATAACATATGCGTGATATTTAATATGAAACCTTAGTTATCACAAAATATTTGGTAATGCTTGCTGCAAAATATTTCACTTCAAGAACACCATTCTCGGATTCAAAAAGGTGTATCATTAGGAAAAAAAAGATCGAAACGACTATACAGTTTTTCAATCTCAATACAAAACTCAGAAGAGATTATGAACAGTCTAATCTTTATCGATTGCAAACCTGTCTGGGTACTTTTTAATCATCTAAGCCCTATCATTTGCGTAAAATTCATAAATACTAAAACATATATTGTTATCTAAAATATCTTTAAATGAACGATAAATATAACGAATTGATTTGATTGCGTTCTCAATAAATTAGTAATCACGCCGAGGAATTATAATTTCAAGAGAAAATTGTTTGTTTGTAACAAAGTTGGCGATCAAGTTAACTCCTTCGAAACGAGAGCTTGATGAATTATACCATGAGACTTATACTTAGCAGCCCAAATCCGCATCACGCTCGCAACACCGCTTCCTGATTACAGAAGTTACCTTCATTGTCGATTCTCTCCTACCATCTTGTTCCATTGGTCTTTCTCTATATTTCTTTCCTCTCCCATTTTATCTCGTCAAAGCTTCAGTCGCACCTTTGTCTCTCTTTTCCTTCCATCTTTCACCCGCCAAGGGGTTCTTTCTATTCCCCTTTCTGCATCAAAACGAGAAGAAAGACCGGTTTGTTCTCATCCTCTCAGAGAGGAAAGGAATCTTCTCTTCTCTTATTCCACCGAGAGCCAGCCGTCGCCGTATCGTTCCTTTTATATATTCCACCGGGATGGTAGGGATGGAGCAGCGAGAGGGACTTAGGGCGTTTAAGAGTGTGGACGGCGGGAAAAGAGGTCTTAAATATTAATCGATCTCCCCTTTCGATGCAGGGATTGCCGAAGGGAAGATAATGCGACCGGGAGCGTGTTAAGTTCCCTAAAATTTTGAGTCATATGTAGTCAAAGCTACGCTTGAGTATTGTTTTCACGGAGGCTAGACTGAGGATTTCGCTTATTCAAACACGCGCATTAAGAAATAAGAGGGATTGTTTTAGATTTATTTTTAAAGGGGTTACTCGGTATGGAACATGTTTAACATACGTAGCGATTTCTAAAAATATCGTTCCAAGGTTCCGGAATGGGAAACTGGCTCTTGCGTAGCAGATTTCAGTTACTTGAGCGGAAATAAAAGAGGACATTTAGAGGGTAAACACCACCGATAATGCTGTAATAATGCAATATATCGACTGTGATCAGCGATAACTCGAAGATACCAGTGCACTAGGCCACTCCAATCCTTACAAAAACCGTCCAAGTTCTATGTTATTATAATTTTGGTATTCCTAAATTTTGAAGTTATAAAAGAAAACTTCCAATGAACTCTACCCCGCAATTATTTAAGTCGTTTCTGACTATAACTGCCAACATAAAAAACAATTCGCTTGAAATGACAAGGAGACGAGGACTTCTTACATTTATAAATATACATAATTCCAAATTGCGGATTCTCCGACATCCTCGATTTTATTTTTTACCTTCATTAGGATCACACATTATCATGGGCTATTAACAAAACATAACGTTACGATTTAAAACGAGAAAAAATTTACCCTAGCCAGATGTGCACCCATGTTGCCATTTAGAGCGCGACCACGAGGAGACTGCCGCATTTTGGGCAAACATTTCAAGTCATTTTCACATTCAAATCGCAATTAAACCTTTAAAAAACGTAGGAATTTAATCGGAGCGTAAAAATCGCGTCGCAAATTGTCTCGACCTTTTGCAGCAATCAGTACACAAGCCGAGAATAAACCTCGGGACGAAAGGAAATAAAAACATCGGACACAGAAGCAAGAGTATATCATGGAGTTAAACCCATTCGGATGCGACGGACGGGTATATATTACAACCGCGGGAGAAAAATAGGAAAGTGCGATGCGATTGCCGTACGAGAACATTGGGGAACGCTAGGTTGCGCCCGAGAGAATAAGCTGAGCGAACGTTATCACCTGTGTCGCTCAATTCCAAGGCACAGAACACCCCTCTCTCTCTCTCTCTCTCTCTCTCTTAGTCTACCCCTTTTCCCAATCTCTTTTTCACTCCTCTTTCTCCCTTTCTCTCTCTCACTCCCTCTACAACCCTCCCTTTTTCCAATCTCGAATGTCCCAAGAGCACATACATCCGAGCACTCGGACCTAGAGGAAATAAAACTATTTATATTCTTTTCGAAGTGCGCTTTTTTTTAACGCTGTTCGGGACCGAATGGCTAATTCGTTTTCAACGTCAACTTCAGAGGTCTCTGCAAAATAAAAACAAAGCTGACTTCGCAAGGTCCGATTCGATATAGGACTAGGTCCTACGTCAAAGCGCACACACACATAACTAGCTGAAACGCCCGGCTTCGCTCAGGAAAGTATTGTAAAGTTTTACCAATAATATAATTACGCATTAACGTCTTACTTAATATTAATTGTGGATTACGTCAATATTATTCTCGAATACGTAAAAAATAAACAACATCTTGGTTACCGAACAAATATAAGTAAATGTATCGATTTATGTTGCGATAAATCTTTCAGTGTTAAAGGTAAAAGGTAACAATGTTCTAATATTCCTTAAAAATCATATGAAACACTTTAAAAGTATTTATAGACCATATTTAGGCACGAATCCATTTGTACCCTTTACCTTGGGATTGGCTATTCTTCCTCTACGGAGCGCGACGGCGTGGATTCTCGTTGCATTAATCTTTACGTTGCTATCTCCCTTTGAAGAGGACAACAATTAAGAAAATTAGCTTTGTTGCCGCCTGGAAACTGTTAATAAAGTTTGCGCTAAAAGGATACTTTCGAGCGATTTAACATGTAATACGACATAACATAAACAGAATTAAAATATTAAGTCTTTCGTGCGTAAAACAAGCCATTTCCCGTGACCATAAGTTAATATTTAGGTTGGGCATGGGATACACTGCAAAGCTTTCTAAAAATGCATTTTTAAATTACTTCAAATTTAGATACGAATTCGAGAAAAGAACAGTTGTCTCTCTGAAAGAATGGAGTTCTTAATTTTTGAAAGCAGGATTCAAATACCTACAGAATTGGCGTAAATATCTGCTTTTAATCAGAAAAAATGTGAATTTTTCCTCTTTTCAACAATGAAAATCTTTAAACGACCTCAATGCTATTAAAAGGATCTGGTATTATACGTTACGATTGCAGTAATTTAATGTTTTTAATGGAAAGTAATGCCGTCATAACGAACTTCCAACTCGAATCTCAACGGAAAGTAAAAATTATTCGAGTATTAGAAAACTCAATTAAGGAAATATATATATAAATATTTTTATACATACAGTGAAGCAACTATAACTCAAATCTCAAGGAATGCAAAAATTATTCGAGTTATGGAAATACATTTTTTCATTTTTCTTTAATTGAATTAATATCAAGTTTATTCCCGTAAGCATATAAGTTAACTTATTATAATTTTCAATATCATGCCTATTATGAAAGCATCATCATCAGTATTTTCTTCCGATAATCTATATATATATATATATATGGATGTCAACAAGGTGTTGGGATGAGGAAGAGAGTTCTCTCTCTGTAGCTGAAGAAGGAGTAGTTCCGAAAGCTTCTACGTTTGTGATGTTTCTGTGTTTTTGTGTTATTTTACGTGTGTCGCTTCGACATCCCCGGGGCCTCGCCAACCTGAAGTCGTCTGATTGGTGAGTGCTCACTGGGTTTCCTCATCCCAACACCTTGTTGACATCCATATATCTATTTTACCTTTCCTTTTCCGTAAGTTGTTATATATATATATATATATATATATATATATATATATATATATATATATATAACGCTACGGCAATGCGTGGCACGCTGGAGGTGCCGAGCTATGAGAACTTTGTATTGCTAAACACAGGTGATACAGCTAGTATTGAAACATATTAGATGTTTGTACGTATCATAATGATAGTATTGTATTGTAAAATCTGAAGATAAATCTGAGATTAAGAATTAGAAAAGGACGGGTAAAAAGAGATAAAGAAGAAGACGGAGAAATAGAGGGAGAACTATGGATTGTGACAGGAGGGAATGAGAGAGGTGGGAGAAAAGAAAGGCAAAGAGAGGGAGGGAGAGGAGGGAAACAGAGGTAGGAGGGAGGGAGAGAGGAATGGAGGAAGAAAGGGAGGGAGAGAGGAAGGAAGAAAGGGAGGGAGAGAGGAAGGGAGGAAGAAAGGGAGGGAGAGAGGGAGGGAAAGAGGGACGGAGAGAGAGAGAGGAAGAGAGGGAGGGAGAGAGTGAGAGAGGAAGGGAGGGAGACAAATGGAGGGAGAGAGGGATGGTGAGATCATTTGACTCTCTAACTATCGCATCACAAGTCAAGAGATCTAAAATTGTTTGTACAAAGAAATTTTTGATACTGAGCAATAACGTACTAGCGCGAAGATACTCTGCGCGGGTAAATCTGGTATGTGAGATTTTACTGTATCTAAAACACTAATTGCATCACGCACTGTGATTGAGAGTATCATAGATAATTGAAATTCTCACGTACTACTATAGGAAGGAACGAATAGCTTTGTTTTTCTCTAGGAATAGAAGAGATCACAATCGGAGAAGCAACCCTGATAGCAGTGACGGTACAACGTGAAAAGTATTTTAATGTTGTGTTTCGTAGTTTGTCGAGAAATTAGAACTCATTTCAATTGCCATACCTATTGTCATAACTATTTCTCGATATTTTTTATCCAAATACGTGCTAAACGCATAGACGATGATGCCATAATCTTAACAGACAACTTCCTTATTTTTCCGTAAATTGAATGTACTATAGGGCAGCGGTGGCCAAGCCTATTTACCCTCAGAGCCAGATATGATAATCTCCTTAAGTTTGAGAGGCGCAAGACACGCATTTAGCGCACAAATATGTAGGAACAGTAAACATAACTTGTATTTGATGTAATACAGAGATATTGCATGTCCATTAAGCATCCCCAAAAGGTCTTATTCGCACCGTGTTATCGCATTCTGACCTGATAAACCTTGATACGCCCTTGACTGTAAATGAATAAGAGCCGCACCTTAAGTTAAAAGAGCCGCGGTTTGGCCATCCTTGGTATAGGGCATTGTCTTGATGATTATTCTAATTGCACATGCAGGACGATCTGAAATACAATACGAAACTTGAAATACAAAAACTTGGACACGAGCCGATTGCCGAAGAATTAGGAAACTACATATAGGCTCCACGTGGCTGAAGTGCTGTTGCCCTGGAGATCGCGTTGGTTTATTTAAGAGTTTAGATCTTGGTGTATGGTGATTTTTTGATGCGCTTGCAGTATGCAAGCACCGAAAACTCGTATATATATATATATATATATATATATTATTATTATTATATTATTCATGGTTAAACCTGGTTCTCCATATATCGTACTCCTATTTTCCGCTGTCTTCTTCCTATCTTGATAACTCTCTTTCCCTTTCAAATCGTCTATCAGGTGAAACCTCTTTCCCTTTTTCCATCTTGTTACCGACTTTTATAGTAACTTGCTGAGACAATCTTTCCATCCGTATTCATAATTCCTTTACCACGAATTCCATTAGATATTAGCATAAATTTGATTTGATTAATAAATTTTAATATTTTCACAGTTTTTCATACTTAATTTGGTTAACACGCATATATATATATAACCTTCGTTTACATGAGCTACAAGTGCGAATAAAGCCATGAGTTCGTGTTAACCAAATTAAGTATGAAAAACTGTGAAAATATTAAAATTTATTAATCAAATTTATGCTTAAAAAGTTCACATTGAACCTAAACGATGTAAATATGTATGCATTATCTTAAATTTTTAACTGGACGACATATGCAAAATCCATGGATATGAAATAAATCGAAATAATTTCATAGAAATGTTCATTTCACAACAGAACAAAATAAAAATAGCTATAATATAGTATATATGAATAGTGAATTGGCATTGAAGCAAACGACTAGTAGGTCATTCCTTGCTCATTGTACCGCCACGATACAACGCTTTTGGGGTCCAACCAACGATCGGTTACCAGATTGAAGAAAACACTCGTCCCATTCAAATCAAAAGTGTTCCGATCGATTTAAAAATTCTGAAGTAATTCGTTCACACCTATTTTATCCACTTTATTCGATTCATCACAAATAGCATGTGCAGAAATTCCATTTCTTTATGGAACCTCCAAAACCATCCGTTTGAATAGTCAAAATCTTTTATTCTATGACCTCTCCTTGGATGAGAAGTCCAGAAATCGGGACCATTAATGTCCTCATATGTTGATACCATTTCAACAATTTTTCTTCTAAATCAAAACCACCTGTGGGTTTACTTTTCGTTGTCGACCCAGCATCTACAGCTTGGTCGATTGTTTCTTCATTTTCATTATCGGGAAAGTTTCGACTTAGAAATTTCTCATTTTTCTGTAATTTTTGTTTTTGAATCCTGTAGTATTTTAATGTTTATTGTTAGCATAATTGAAGTTAGTCTTGTTTTACAGCTTGGGCTATCAATTTATATGTTTGAACGCTCACATACAAAACTGTTCTTCAACAGGAGAAGACGGGGAGATGCGGACGATTCCCTATTCCACCATTAGAAATCATTTCAATTGGTCGAGCCATTGTCGTTCTGCTAAATATGACATTTTTCGTCGGCGTGGCAAGAGACGGAGGTAAAAGTGGGAATTGCCTAGTCAGCGACTTTCTCCGCCGGAACGAAGATCAAATATAAAATATCAATTTCGTTTGATGACACTCAAAATCCCAACAGAATTTTTCGAGTTCCACTCCTATTTCAAATAATGTCAGCGTGATTATCACATGGCGGCAATCGAAATGAAAGTATATCGATGCATTTTCCGGAAATATTCTTCAAATTGGCTTATTGGTTTGCCAAATTTAATGAGATTTATGTTTCATTCTTTTCCTTTTGGATTTCTTTCTTTTTCTTCCTTAGAAGTGGCAATCGAGATTCACTTGTTGCCAAACTTTAGCTCTTCAATAACGTTTACCTTAAAATATTGCATATGTAAAGGCAATTAAAAAAATATCTTTGAGTAATTCTTTTGTTGAATCATATTTGCTATTTCCCTTAAAAGTGTTTATTTTCCCGTATAAGCTCTATTATCAGGGCGTGTATCGAGTACTTTTAAAGTTTGTGTCGTGATCCAATGCTGGGTTGTTAAGCATGGTGATAAGTGAGACCTCAAGGCTAATGAAAAAAAAATGCTGAATAAAAGTCTGAAAGTTCTCAACGCGTACAAGAAACAAGGATCAAAAATAAGACATGGTTTTCCTATAGGATCTGTTGCGTTTATTACGAGTTGAGGAAAATCAAGACAGACCATCCACCATCTCCATAGTTTTAAGAAGTGACCGTTCTATAACAAAATAAAATGTTTAAAAAACTGACTAACATCAATGGCTAGAGAAGTATACTATTTTAATTAATTTGAAAGATAAAACCTAAACATGCACATAAGATAGCAGCATATCACAGTGTGGAATTTTTATATGCACAATTTATTTTGTATATACAGTAAAATCTCGATTATCCGACCCTAGTTTAACCAAATTTTGTTTAACCGACCAAAAAATAGATGATCTGTCTAACCATAGTCGGAAATCATACGTTTGTTGCATCCACCGAAAGACGGTTCACACGGAAGATACTCGGGAGTCGGTTCATGCGGGTGATGATTACCGCTAGCTATTTAATCTAGTAAAATAAAATTATGATTAAATATCCATTAAATGCCTTATAATCAATAAATAAAAGAAGTTTCATAGCTCACCTAAGGTTTATTGTAATCTAAAAGAAAATCTCGCGGAATTAACCTCTTATGAGGTGACAATCCTACTGACAGTTGATTCACTCGGGAGACCATTGCTAATTTAATTTTAATGTTTTAGTAAATAATATTTTATTTTATTATTTTTTATTTTAAATCTAACTCTAAAATGGCCTGAGATTTCGTAAAACATTTAAATAAATAGATAACGTTCCAAAATGAGCAGTTTCCATTATTTACGAATTATTCGACTTTTCGGTTTATCTGACGGTCCTTCCCCCATATAATCGAGGTTTTACTGTAATACTACCTCGAAGAACACTGGATCGGACGTTTAGTTAGCATCAACTAGGACTTGGTTAGGGATTATGCTGCTACACTTTCGGAATAAATGAGATTTGAAAAGCTGCATAAGAACTTTGCATCTCGAAGTATAAACTCGAACGCATTTCCTTTTTCGGATGTGATTGTACCGTGCAAAGTGCTTATGTAATACTATCCTCAATCAAGTTCCTGGAAATGATACGTTATGAATTTCGTACCACATTAATTTTTTGTGACTCTTTAAGAATCTCTCTTCTTCTTACGCCATCTTATTGTCACCGTATCTCTCTTTTCGCAAATTTCTTTCCTCTGGCTTCCATCCACTACCGCGCACCTGCATCCCCTCACAGGAAGATTTTCGCTGCCATTCCAAACATTCGTGGATGGAGATTTTATATTCGGGAAAATAAAGAAATCTTCCGCGATAGAAGAAATGTTCAAACTTCTTTTTTTATTCCCAAGTTGCCGTTTCCATTCTCATCCTCCACACACGCCACGCTCTCCAAGTTTTTCCCTTAGTTTCCTACCGAGCCTTCTCCCTCCTCATCTCCATCTCTCCCTCCCGAATCTCTGTCGCCTCTCCACGCAGACACCCACGGGACCAGCTCGGCAGCAGTTCATGACTTTCCCCTCCTTTCCCGCCTTTGGGGATCGTTTGCACGTTCCCCGGGGATGGCGCCACCATCGTAATGCCAACCCGACGTCTCCGGAGGACGGCGCAAGGGAATAAATGTTGTAAGGGTTGGTAGGGTGGGAAGGGAGGGAGGAGGTCCTCCACCATCCATGATCACCAACCCGTTGAGATAGGCTTTTGAAGGTCAACATACGGATCCAGGGACGCAGGGATCATGCGGAGCGTCCCATTTAACTGTTTCTACAAGATATGCTAGCATTTTTTCCACGATAGTTAAATTAGAAAGAGAGACAGAAAGATTATGATACTGATTCGGCGAATACGTGTGTACTACATTTTACTTATAAGCAAGATATTTTTAATATATCAGATTTAGATTAAGCTACAATATTTTTGAATTGGTCTTAAGAGCCATCATATATCTTGTTAAAATAGAAGAAAATACTATTTTATAGAGAATTTATGATTTTGCGTATGTTTGAATGCATACGCTCAACTTTTCCATATCCATTAATATCATAATGAGGCAACATATTCTTTCTACGGCGATATTGCATTAATTTGTTTCAGCTAATTACTTCATTCCATTAACATTAACGATAACTGTATGAACGTTAATTTTACTATTTGTGAAACCATAGCAACAAACGCAATGATGCAAATTAGGTATCTCTCTATTAATTCAATACTGACAGCAATAAAACGAATAAAAGGGTGGATGAGATAGAAAACAGAAAATAGAGACACATTCACTCAATTTTCCTATCCTTTCTCCTTATTCCTCATTCCATTTCAAATATAAATAAACAACAAGCACGATTTGTCGCGGTAAAACACACCCACGGCAAAGACAGGAACGGAAACTATGAGAAAGAAGAAGTGTATGAGATTGGGTGAGGGAGGGAGAGATAGAGTGAAGCGAAAGGGAAGAGGAAAAAGCGAGGAGAGGTAGGAAGAAAGCCGGTTGAATTGAAAGGGACAGGCAGAAGCATAGACAAAGTGTTAGAGAAAGAGGTCGATAAAGAAATAGTAAGATATTCACTTAGACATACCAATGGGGAAAAAAGAAAAGGTATGGTAAAGATAAGGAAAGAATTCTTCCTCATTCATACATTTGCGGCAAATAGAGTATCACCGTACATTATTTGTAACACTAACAGGTCTAAATAAATGACAAATATCAAAATTGAACAAGAGAAAATAAAAATTTTAAAAATATTTTTCTGCAAGAAATAGATCTGAGACATCGGAGAAGAAGATAAGGTGAGAGCAAAAGAAGAAGGAAGACAAGACGCTTTGGTTGAAAGATGGAGAAACGCATAACTAGATATACAGATACATAGAGACAGGCATAGAAGACCCGGATACGAAAGCCAACACAAAGAGGTCACCATTCTTTACGAAAGCATACACATACACACGTCATCCTTCTCAAAGCTCGAAAAATAATCCGACTATGAGGAGAGAGAACAACATCTCTCCCTCTCCAAGCCAAGTTCAACCTTGTAGACGTTGCAATCAAGAGCCATACACCGACGGCAATGTTGCCGCTAGCAGGCGAGGAGGGAAAGCGGTTTTTTCTCGGGTTAGGAGGTAAACACCACCCGCGTTCACATCCGCGAGCCTAAAAGCGAAGGGGAGCAAATGTCGTGTCCGGAGGTGACTGTGTGTGTGTATGCCACTCGTCGCCAGGATTCCTGCTGCTAGGGAGGATTCGCTAGCATTAACATAGGTCTAGGAGTGTTGGGGAGATGTCGCAGTAGGAGGAAGAGAAGGGAGGAAAGGAGAGAGAGAGAGAGACAGAGACAGGAAAGAAAGAAGAGAAACGGAGGGAGGGCGAAGAACGGGGAGGAAGGGAGAGCCAGGGAGGGAGAGAGAGAGACAGGGGAGGAGGGAGAGAAACAAGGAGGGACGAAGAGTGATAGAGAGGAGTGGAGGGGGAATGGAGAGGAATGGGGGAGGGGAGGGAGAATTGGGGAGGGGAGGGAGAGGAGTAGGAGAGGGAAGGTAGTGGAGTGAGGGAGGGGAGAGACAAAAGTGGAGGAAGGGAGAGACAGGGAGGGAATCAGTACCACCCCAGATGTGGCACTCATTCCAATCTCTCTCCCTCCCCCTCCCTCTCTCCTTCTCTCTTCCATCTCTCTCCCTCTCTCTACTCTCCTCTCTCCCTCTCTCTACTCCCCACTCTCCCTCCCTCTCTCTCTCTTATCTTCTCTCTCTCCTTCTCTCTCCCCCCTCTCTCCGCTTGCAACGGAAGCTTTTGAGGGTGTGATATCGTCAATGGATTCAGTAACGGCAGTTGTTGTACTGCTTGTTAGGGAAGTGGGAGGAGTGGGAGCGGGTTGAGGGAGAGAGGATGGCGTAGAGCGCAGTCGCGTTCTGGCAGGGGTTTAATGCAAGGGATCATCAATGCATAACTGAGTCTCTGGGTCACATAGGGCAGGTAGGAAATGATGGAGAAGAGAGGTAGGAACGAGAAACGGAGAGAGAGAATATTTTGATAGGAATCGGATGACTTGCAGTAGAAGAGAAAGTTAGACCGAGAGAAGAATGGAAGAGGAGGAAATGGGAGAGAACGGATAAAGAGAAACTCAGTTGAAAAATAAGAGGGATAATTGAAGAGTGCGAAATAGAAGGCAAAAGAGTAGGAATAACTGTGTAGGGGCAAATGAGGCGAGACAAATGGTAAATAAAATTTCATGTCATTTTGAAAAAATCTACATTAAATAATACCAAATTTCAATAAAAACATGCAAATGTATTGACAATAACACACAAATGGTTACGTAATTGTGCACATTTATAATTCACATAATGCCATATTATCATAATATTACACTTAGTTATCGGCAATAACATATATGATATTGTAATTATCATTGTACTATGCTTTAATGTAGTAATTAGACCAAAGTCAAAGGCGCCGCCGCCGAACGTTACAGAATTCTTGAATTAAACTTCGCAGAAATACAGCATTAAAATGACAAAATGGAATTCTGTATGATTAAAAATATATTAAATGTTAATATTTTCATCTATCACTCCTTATCTTTATATCTGCTGCAATCAACTTTGCTAACGAGTGCATTACTCCCCTAACAACCTCAGCTATTTCTTTCGTGATTCCATGGGCGCGTAATAGCTTCTACCGGCAGGATTTTCAACTAACATAAATTTTATACGATGTGCTAAACTTTCAGACGTGCGTGCATAAGCAGAGGGTAATGAAAATTGAAATGAAAAGCGACGAGAAAAATGACATGAGAGCAAATAAGAATGGGAGATAAGAGTTACAAAGAGGATATATAGAGAAAAAGAAAAGTAGGGTGAGAACAGAGAGGTGGTGAGAGCAAGAGATAGAGGAACTTGAGGACAGAAATGGAAACACATACATCAGTTGGAGGTTCCCAGAGAGTATATCCTTCATCAATGCGCGAAAATATTAGGTAATTAGGTCTACTGAAAGCTCGCGTAAACATGAGAAAATAAACATGCTTCGCTGATGGAAAGTATTTTTATTTAGTGAATGATTAATTTCTTCTACATTAAACTAAATCTATCTCCTATTCAGAGTTTGTGAACTTGTTTCTTCTTGCGGTGAAAAACTTTATATAATAAATGATAACAATTGAACTATCGATAAAAATACGATGAAACGATATCTTTTAGTACAAAATGTTCACTAGGTTATAACTATGATCCCTTAAAATGTTTAAATAGTTTTGTAGCTTATAAAAAAATGCTTGTGTCTAATATAAATACATTTCAGTAATGATAAAAAACCGGAATATTTAAAGGGGTAAAATGAAAGTAGAAACGGTGCACTTAAAGTTCATTGCCTCCAAGATAATAAAGTTTGTTTCTTTGTAAAAATCATTTAATCTTTTCAAATGAGCAAATAGTTATCACAAATAAAAACAAACAACAAAATATCTACGTAAAACGATTACACAATCTATTGTTAACGAATACGAGTCAGTTGAATGAATTACTGCGTTACTGCTGCATTTTAAAAATTAAATTGCCCAAAAATGAAACAATAACTAAGCAAATACTTTTTACTGAATTATAATACCATTGATATGAGGAGATTCACACCTAACGATAAAAAATTAGGTAAACTCTCATCTGTAAGCGAATTTTAAATGACGTAGCATAGGTAAATCCTGTTGACAGTTGTATCCAACAGCAAGAAAATCCAAGAGCAAATAAATGAAAGGCACATTAAAATGAAATTTTTATAGTTTTCGATTTATAATGCAATTTTTTTACTGGCGTGTTAGTAAAGAAGATGAAATTCATTTGTTGAAGAAGTGACTGTTTTTTGTTGTTTGTTTTAAGACACAATAGAAGAGTCCTATTCAGTTTTATATTCAAATGAATAGATACTATCATTTCCACGTTGCTGAAGCTGATTTAAAAATAAACGGAGCCAATTAAATGATTAAGAATGCCGACTGAAATTTAACTGATTTGGAGGAAAACAAAATTTGTATTTTAAATATTTGCATAACAGAATAAGCTCTCTGTTTCATCTCTTGATTGCAATTACATTGGAATATAACTCCCATTACTGAAGCGAGAGATGACAGAAACTTTTATTCAAATTATTTAAAGAATTCTATTGCGTGACATAAAAGAATATTTTATTGTCAAAATTATTTCCGAGAAATTTTCCAACACATATTTATCCTGCCATTCTAAGTTTGCTACCTTAACAAGCTATGATCTTCAACATCCAGAGTACTTCGAAAATTATCACCTGTACCGAGAATAATATGAATTTGGAAAATTTTTATAATAAGTAAAGATTAATAATTATCCACTGCCTATACATTAAAAAGGTATATCTAAAAGAACGAATGACTGTGGCCCGAATAATATAAACAAATCACACGCATTTAGATATAATGATATGATCACCCATAAACATTCATCACTGCTTCTTTACCAAATTCCAAACAACTTCCTTTGGCCGTGTCACACCATTTAACCCAAGAAAAACGTCATCCCGTTCTAGCAAAAACTAAAACCGAACCACAAAGCATTAAAATCGCTTCCTGGTCATCTTCACGGGGACGCCTTAGCAAAAAAAAGAATAAAACCTCCACCTTATAAAATGGCGCGCGGACTCTTTCCGTATCCCCCCGCGAGTGGTTAGGTCGGCAAGGAGTACAAAAAAATTATAAAAAGAGGCCACGGCAGAAAAAACAGACCACCTCATTTACCCAGCATAGGAAAAAAAATTCACGCTGAGGCAACCCTAATTTTTTCTCTCCTCTTTTCTCTTCGTCATTACAGAAACCCCTTTCCTTTTTATACCCCCATTCCATTCCCTCCTTTCCCTTTCCTCATTTTAAATCCTTTTCTTGGAAAAGAAGAAAAGTTCCTACCTTTTTCTAACCCTTATTCCTTTTTCCATTCTATTTTCCTCTCTCTCCTGCACTATTTGACTTCCTCTACCCCAAACCCCTTTCAAGCCACCTCATCCTTATTCCTTCTCTGGATCCAATATACTCGTCTCCGAGGCAATCCACCCTTTTTTACCCCTCTCCCCGTACCCTTTCATACCCCAACGCTCTGAGGGGTACATTCCCTATCTCTCTCTTTCACTCACTCTATTTTCTCTCTTTTTCCCTTTCCAATCCTTCGCCTAACGTCGAGAGATAAGAGGTCTTTAACGTCCAGAATGGTCTACTCCTACTGGAGGAGGGTGAAACCGCATCGGGGATTTTCTCTGCTTCGGCCCCTGTTTACGCGTCACCCTTCGCTGGCTCCCGCGCTTGAAGATAGAGAGAGAAGAGAAGGAGTGCCACAGGGTTCGCTCCTTTTCCCTTTTATTTTTATTATTTTTTATCCTGGTCGTCTCTCCGCCGGGAAAAAAACCACGGTCGCCACTGGATTTGCATGCATACAACGTGTGTGGGAGGAAATATATTGGGCTCTAAGAGACTGGATTCCTATTCCTTTTTCTTCCGCTTTTATCTCCCTCGGGGCGGTGCGTTACTGTGCGCTATGTCGGCCGCGTGAATTCTGTGCTAACCCAATGACGTCAACGGCCACATTTGTCTTTCGAAACTGATGCGTTGGCTCCGAGAATACTTAAATGGGAAACGGGTTGCGTTGGTAACAGTAAACGAAGCGTTGATACGGGAAGCTATTACCTTACTTTTCATGCATTTCCTTATCAGTTTTTCAAGCATGTATTTGGTAATATGTTTGTTTAATTTAAATAATTACTGCACTCATTATAAACATATAGCACTGATTATTAAATTAGGAAGAATATATGGAAATTCGTTAAATTCCTTTAAACAAACGGATTTGATGATCTTCCATTTGCAAATTACGTAAATTATATTAATTATAATTAACTCTAACACATCTTTTTCTCAGTAATTAGTTCCTTGAAGAATTAAATTACGCAGCAGGATATCCAATCATCAAATCCTTTGCTCATTAATCCAGCCATCGCTCTGAATTTTGACATATTTCTTACTAGAATGACATACACGAGAAATGAATGCTCTTTTCGTTTCTTTTACTTGTTCATAAAACTGTAAAATGGAGCCTGTTGAGACATTTTGTATTACGTTTAGCAGTTATTCTCACAGAAACTGCTTCCTGTCGAGATTAAGTTCTTTGTTATTCATCTTCAGGTTACTTGACCACATTCAACATGTGACATTAATTTCCTTGGGCTCTCAAACTCTTAAGCAATTCCATGACATCTATAACTTGGAGTTGTAATCCATTTAAAGTGGACGTTATATGCTTGGTTTGTTAATGTACACCGAATGAAATATGTATAATTGCTTAATTACTTTATTTTGCGAGGAAGATTTGTATGCCCTTTGGTATAACTGAGAACAATTATTGTTCATGGATACATGTATCAAATCTATCTACAATGTGCAGTTACTTGTCTCTCTTAAAATTTAGCAAAGACTTTGTCACTTGTATTCTGTATTATTATATGAATAGCATATATGGAACCATTCCCATAATCTCTAGCTAATGTATACTCTTTAAATTCTTTCATGCATTCGAGAATAATTACTTCGAAAATCAGTCAATCACTGTGTTGCCGCAGTAGCGTAATCGACTTCAGAGTTTGAATAGTTTATGTCCTAAATACATTTACTCAGCTTACGAGAGCCAAAAGATGGATTGTCTCGAAGATCGCACGCGCGACGCCATCATCTTAAACATTCTCCTCCTGCATACCGACCTCTCATCGCCGATTTGGGGAAGGATATTCTCAAATCTCTACTTACACTGTTTTCTCGTAATGGCCAATAAAACAAGAGGGCTATAAAAATATTTAAAAAATCTACCTGAAACGCATAGGAATGGGCAATCTTACACTTGGTTTAACTTTCAATTTACACTTCCGCAACGAACATCTTGGTGGGAAGCAGTCGAACCTCCCTCGCATTCTCCCTTCGTACAAAACACGGTCAGCGCAATTGGTCCAATCCACGCACGCGTAAACAGCAGAAACGTACGCACGTGCACACGCAAAAGACGATCCACACAAAATGTCATGCAAGGGAAGAAGAAAATAGATTTTCCTCTGACCTCTGGTACGCCTCGCCTCGACCTCAAATTTCTGTTTGACCTGACCTATCTACTTCATTTTTTTAGCCTTACTGGATCTCTCTCTCTTTCTCTTCCATTGTCCCTGTTCCTCTGCATCGCGATCCGAGCCGACTGGCCGTCTCCAACGTGAATGTTTACCCGCGCAAAACTTCGCCGTCTCTTCTTCCTCTCTTATATCTGCCCTTCAGCCAGATTCGGTCTTTATATTTCTCCTTTCTCTTCCCCTACCAAACTCCTCCCTTTTGAAATAGATGGGTGAATCTTTTGAATTACAAATACCTCGTACGTTCATTTAATGTTTTTGTTCCGAAGTTTTCAGAGATTTTGAGTTAGGTTTGTTCTAATATACACGAAGTTCCAAAGTTGAATAACAAATAAACAATTATTCTTGAGGTGAACACGTTTTATATAAATGAACCATTAGACGACAAAGAAGAAGAAATTACTAATCCCAACGTGGTATCAGGATTAAGTATCTGATAAACAACAATTTAAAGTAACATACACTTTATAAAAATTGTTGATTTATTTATCTAAATTATTAAAATACTATTTGGAGACCATGAAATTTCCCCGTTTTAAAAAGCGCCTGGAAAAATAAGTTTTTAATACAGTAATTTTGCTTATATAATACAGATTTTTAGACATAAACATGAACCAAAAGGGTAGTGTGAGTATTTTATATGTCAAAAAACCAACGCATTTTTTACAGACCGTCAATAAACGTCATTCCTGAACGAATTGTCACTGATTAAGGTAATTGTTGTGTTTATATTGTTTTTTGAAGTTTAAATTTCAAATTAAAGAAAACAATAATTACTTTTTCTTCTCAGGCTTCATATAAGTTTTGCAAGAAATGATAAAGAATTGTTTTAGATTTTTTATGTTTATCAAATGCCTGGATAAAGGCTTTTCCCTTGGCCTCAGAAAACTTTTCACCGGCTCTGCATATATCGTTTACAATGTAACCATGTGTGAGAGAGAGAAAATGCTGACAGACAACACAAAAGTAAATGAAAATGAACCTTTCCACACTACCATAGTAGTGGTTATACAATGCAACAAAGATACGTATCCTATATTTCAAATTTCTATATTGGATCGGGTTCCTCTCTAACTGCAAATAATAGCTCTTCCGCCCTTTACCCGCAGTGTCAGATTACATTGGTCTCGATTCTACAAAATTACAGGTTCGTGTTATGCATGATAATTAAACATTTTTGACTTTACACTTATAAAAACCTGGGTACGTATTACAATCGATAAATTACGGTAGGTCCTGCGGGCAGGACTTGACAGATTTTAGGATTATCGTTGGTTGATGAATTCGATTTCAAATAGCTACGTGTCTCTCACATCGCAGCGGAACTAAAGACTTTTTTATATTGGTTGGTACCTATTCTGATAACTATATCTTAAACAAATTTGTCACAGCAGTGGTTCCCAACCAGGGTGTTGCGGCATACTAGGGCGCCGCAACTGATTTTTAGGGGTGCCGCGATAAAATTAGTTTTCTTAAATAAATCAACGATTTGAATGTTTACAGGTAATTAGGGAATTAATGTTTTCTCTGATAAATTGTATATAGTGCGGTATCCAACAAATGGATGTATCCAAGCGTTATAATACTCATTTATAAAAATATAAAAACCTTGTTTGAAGGCTGGGGTGCCGCGAAATTCTGTTTATCTTTGAAAGGGTGCCGCGCCTACAAGAAGTTTGGGAACCACTGGTTTCGAGGACTTATGAACGAGATTAATTCCAATGTTTAATGATTCATACTTCTTGCGAATATGATTCAATATGTATCATCTTAACTCTCCGCATACTCTCGACACATTAGGCAATGGGTTCTAAACCACAGGTGAACTACAAAAGAATCCTGTGTGTGTCGTGGTTTATTTAGATTCGCAGGGAAGTATTAGTAGATATCTAGCCTAACACAGACCCATTCCCAAACCAATTTTCAATCCATGTAATCATGCTTTTTTAAACATCTAAATAACACAACATCGTATATGGTGAGTAAAACGACCTTAAATTGGCTAAAACACATTTTATCATCTTAGTTTATATGCCGTAGCAAGTTGTAATTGACTTGAAATCCAATTTCAGCATGGATTTAGGATATAGAACGAATAATATGTACATTACTATTGATCCGTATCAGACATCGCATTACTAACTGCGATAGCAAAATTACGATTAATTTAAGAGCTAGTGCCTTAAGTTATTATATTTCCCATTATTATTATTATGAAATAGAATATAAGTTGTGAGGAGAAATGTAGAAATTTGGCTTGACGATTGACCTAGCGTCTAACGCAGAGGTTCTCAAATACAGGGATGCGACCCGAACTTGGGTCGCGAATGCCTTAGATGGGTCGTGGATGACCCCCAGTCCCAAAGTAAAAAAACTGTAAATTTTCGATACTAGCAAGTATAAATGTAAAGAAGAGCCACCAAGAAAGGCAAGAAATAAACTTGATCCTCAATATGATTTGCGCTGAACTCTCTACATCAATATTAAACCAAGATTGGATCAGCTGATCACGAAGGTGCAACAGCATCATGGAAGCAACTAAAGACGAGGGGCTTGCATTAACAATCAGCAGAGCAAACAGTGATGTTTATATTTTTATTAATTTCAAGTAAATTAGTGCTTGAACGGATTTTAAGTTTCTGCAATTTTGCGCTTTCCTCGAATTTACAACAGGAACTTCACGTCCGGATAATATGTAAATGCACCCAATTTTAGGTTTATAATATTCCCAATTACAATTCAACTGAATCATTTTTCATATTAAATTCATTAAATTAAAAAACTATAGTGGTGTATTCCATATTCAAAAATCATTTAGACGAAAAGAAAAACGTCTGAAGACCACAGCGCTATAGGGTGTGAGTTGATATTGTATACAGATTGTCTCCCAAATTGAGTATATTTTGACAAACTGTTTGGAGTATCAAGGTTCAGATTTTTCTCACGACTGCAGCTGGTCTTTTTATAACCAAAATATGCACATTACTGAGTGATCGTAGTGTGAGCACATTATATTTTCTTAAAATTTACTATAAATCAATTATTAATAGGAAATAAGAATTAGAGCACTGTTGTCGATATGATTTTGTATTTATGTGAGAAATGTATGCCAATGGTATAGCCGTTTCAATTCATATTTTATTTTACATACCGTGTGTATGGGTAACTATATTTTTATAATCAATATGATAAGCAAATGTCAGGTCAATAAATAAATGCTAATTTCCATATTTTTTATTTTATTCGTGTAGCCGATATTTGTAAATGATTTTAACAAATTTCTTTAAACCTCTAAGAGTCCCGGGATCGATAAAAACCGGGAAACACAAGCACTAGTTTATACATCAATATGTAAGCGTTTTGTATGATACGAGGTTCAAATAAATAAAATGGAATAATTTTCTACTAAAACATTAAATAACCCCAATGAATTGACAAAAAATCCCAAAGCTAGAGTAAAATTACTTAAGATTCACCTGTTCATAAAAAAGTTGTAACACTATTTTTATTTTATTCTTCCTTTTTATAATTTTTAAACGGTTTTATATCAACCCTGGGTCATAAACAAG
Organism: Tanypteryx hageni; assembly: GCA_028673005.1. Taxonomy (NCBI): domain Eukaryota; kingdom Metazoa; phylum Arthropoda; class Insecta; order Odonata; family Petaluridae; genus Tanypteryx; species Tanypteryx hageni. The sequence continues at coordinate 127,903,869 of CM054114.1, forward strand.
CAATTGGTAATCTTATTTTTATTATTTCTTTCATTTTAAATGATTTTTAAATTGTTTATTGGAATACCGGGAAATTATCGGGATCCCGGGATTTATAATTTTGAATCCTGGGATTGTGAAAGAACCGGGAAATGACAAGCACTACTCAGCATAAATGAGAAGATACACATCCTGGAGCTTATGTAATCCGCGCTATGTACACATTCTCGTGGTATATATATCCAAGGATACAGATTTTCTCACATGTCATTGGAAATCTGGCAGTTAGACAGTAGCATGTAGACACATTAGGAGTATTTCTATAACATTTGCTTCATATTATGGGTGGGGAACCTTTTCTTGATGACGGGCCGCATTGGTGGTTGCGAACCCTTCGGAGAGCAGCATTGGTCGTTGCCAATGCTTCGACGGGCCGGATTAGAGATTTAAATCAGAACTCACCGAGAGATTCTGTTATACCATACAAGTGAAAACCAATTATGAATGCTGTTTTTATCGTTCAAGTTTCAATATTAAATGTTTTATTATTATAATTTGAATTAAAATATATGTATTTATGTGTTCTAAATTTGACGGGTCTATTGTTCATCAAAGCTTCGCGGGTCGCATTAAACGCTCTCGAAGGCCGCTTGTTGCCCGCGAGCCTTAGGTTTCTCAGTCATGGTTTATAGGAAAGAACAATCATATATTTTTTATCGGAGAACGAGTCATAAAATTTGGTCGTCTGAACTGCAAAGCAGTATTCCTCAGTGATACGCCAACTTAAATTCATTAAAAATTCTATGATTGGTTCAAAGACATTTCTACCAACGAAATTTCGTCCAAGGACATTTGGTCCAAAGGCAATTCGTCCAATGGATATTTCGTCCAAAGACAATTCGTTAAAAGATATTTTCGTCCTAACTCAACTCGTAACTTAATGGATGTTATAAAAAATGAACACCTGAAGACAATGGGGAAGTAGGGAGGTTTCTATTTTTGTACATTTATAATCTATTTAAGTTCCAAGTTGAGAGATACCTATATAACTTATATTTGATGAAGAGAACTTGTGTCCTCCTCCCTGTCCTCCCTCATACCCTTCCATTGCTTTTTATTGTGATTTACGCATATTTATAATCTACATTAGATTCCGAGTCGATGGACATTTACATTGCCTATATTTGAGGAAGTATTTATTGTTCTCTCCCCCGTCTACTCCTCCATTTCACTTTTTTATATTGTTATTCTTGTATATATTCAACCCATACGACATTTTCAGCCTTACTATACAATATTTTGTCGAACATGCAACTGGACGACAATATCTATGGACGAAATATCCATTGGACGAAATGCCTATGGACGAAATGTCTTAGGACGTAATGCCGTTGGACGAAATGTCGTTGAACGAAATATCCTGGAACATATACTTGGGAAGAAAATTAGCGTTTAAATTATTATCTGATGGTTAGAATTTATCCAAAACTACTTCCGAAAGCTAATCTGATGCAGCCGGTTAGGTAAACTAAATTTTAAAATAATTACGTAACGTTACAATGTTAACATTATATCTCATTACTGTTAACCGGAATATATAACAAATTACATAAGCATTATAAAGTTGATAACCGTTAATAGGCAGTTGAAGTTTAATTATAGCTCAATTACAACAAATGCGAGTCGAAAAATAGTTAATCTGCCCACATACTGCTCACAAATATTATATAATATTTCATAGGGATCTATTTTTCGAGTCTCTTGAATTATAATTATTCAGAAAACAAGAGTGGAAAGATGCACATATCAGGCGTGCATATATGCAAGGCCGAGGCGTTCTTTACCATTTATGAAATCAAGTCAAAAAAGATAAATATTAATGGCATAGTATAATATCTAAGAACTTAGTATGACAAAGAAATGTCGAATTTTTGATTCGCCGATTTATATGCTAATCGGTTTTAATTTATAAAACAACCAACAATCATTTAAAACATATCTCACTCGAATAGTAATAATCTTTATGTTCACGTTTATTCTTTCGTTGTAAATTACCCATTTCTTTTCACTTAAAATACATAAAGAAAATAGACGTACTTTTTTACGTTCATTTCTTCGTCGTAGATAATCCATTTCCCTTCATTTACCAAATGTTGCGTGCGCAAGAAATAAAATCAAACTAACTAGGTATATACAGCAGATATTGTTTACTTCTGTTGCCAGGAAGATAGTTTTCGTTGACATCAATTAAAAAATACGGGAAAGTTTTTCCAAGTTCTTAAAATCGGCTGCCCCTTCGATAAATATGTACTGAACAAAACATATGCAAGGTATTTGATAAATTCTACAAAGTTGTTTGAAGACTGTTTAGTTATAAGTGATATTTTACGAGATATAAAGAAAAGTTCATTTTTTGTCTTCAGTAAAGTTGCAGTATCGATTAAGATACGTGAACTATTTATATCATTTTCTTAGATTCTTTGCCCCTATGTCCTAAATACCAAATTTCATCAACATCCGCCAAGTAGTTTCTGAGGTGAAACATGCGGACGGACGGACGGACACGACCTGACCATAAGACGTTCTTTTTTATGCGTTCTTTGCACGAACTGCACGAAGGGAATGCGTATAGGAGAGGTCGTTTCCGTCCGTCCGTCCGCATGTTCAAACTCGGAAACCGCTGGACGTACTTTGATGACATTTTGTATTTGAAAGTATTGCTAACATTTGTCCACCGATTCCAATTTTGATTAAAAACGGACAATAATTAAGACGACTTTACATGAAGACCTACATGTATTTTACAACGTACTCCTTCAGTTCGGAAACCACAGGACGTATTTTGATGAAATTTGGTATTGGGAAGTTTGACTACAATTTGTCGATCTCAAACAACGCATTTGGAAACTGTATACTCCGACATGGAGTACACCTTTCCATTCTTGTTTCCTTATTGTAAAGAACGCCTAAAAACGATTCTATCATACTCTTGCTTACATTTTAAAAATGAATTGTTAATCATAAAATCATTTGTGATATCATTTTTTCTCAGTCAAAAATATGAAACATATATGTTGTCTTATTACCAATTACGTTAATAAGACTGAAACGTTTATTACTGTTGACTGAAAAATAGCGTGGCGGAACTTCGGGTCGTATATAACAGTGAAACTCTTGATCTCTGACTCGAATTATTAACTCGAATGCCATATACCTTTCTTACTGCAGTGCTTTATATAAATTTTAAAATATTAATAAAGTGCTTGGTTCATTTTGTTAGGAATTAGTCAATTTATAGCGCTAACCACGCCCCAAAAGATGTTTCCTAGCTACTTAACCTCCTACCAAATTTTGCTCTACTTCCTCTTACCGCATTCTATGCTTTCATCTCTCTCCTTTTGCTCCGCAAATTCACTTCAAAGGAACCTTCCTCCTTTCAAGGTTTCTATCGCCCTTACCTCTCTCATCCCTTATCTCTCTCTCTCTCTCTCTCTTTCCTCCATCCTCTCCCCCTCTCACTCGCTGAAACCTTAACCAAGGTATCCCACTGCACTCCTGCGATCGTAAAGTTTCATTACTTCCGCAGCACCTGACCTAGACTCCGTATTGCTCGGCTAGAGTCGTCAACCTAAATAGCCGCGACTGACTGTCCTCGCGAATCATAGCTTCCTTAACAGGAAAGTTACAAGTTTTCTTTCGTCACTTGGTGGAGAAAAATTGGGGAGATTTTGGCAGCTTCTCCTTAATCATTTTTGTCTTAAATATCAGCAATCCGTCCGAAATATCCTTGATAAATAAATTAAATATTATTTTAAATTTATAATGAAAGATAGGTGATTTTTCTCGATTCATGCATCAAAGCAAATACGTTCTCAAAATATGCGTGTACAATTATTATATGACTCTTTCGTAGCATGAAATTTCAGAGGTTCATTTATAATAAACCTACCATGTTTATCTATGACTGTTTCCTGTATTCCTGTTAAAACAATTTTCTGGATAAGGTACACAATTAATTATTTTTAATGCATAAACGTCACTAAATAAACTTATAGACAAATCGATAAATAGCTTTTAATCTTATTGATTTTTATAGACTTCACTCTTACGCAAAACTTTTGGCAAGCAATGTGCAAAATTAATAGCTTCAGCAAATATCTCATTTGAACCCTTTATTTGGAAGTGCTTCTCTCAGTCGACATGATTTTCCATAAGTTCTAATATATAAATTGAGAGTAAATGATAACCTTGAGATTGTCTATTAACCATTTTTAAAGGTATCGAATCAAGACAGTTAAAATATGTTAATTACGAAGCAAACCTTGACAAAGTTAATTAAAATATAAGAAAACCGAAAGGAATTTCACTTCGCATATGAAAAATGATTTCAAATTGAGGTTAAATCGGTTTGAGTGATTTCGCGTAAATTAGCGCACTAAATGTCTGGGGAAATTGAATAAAAAAATCACGCATTAAATTTTCTCGCTGAGCCCCTAAACATATTCCTAGAAGAGGACGTTTTACGAAGAAAATCAATCACTCCATCCTCTTGTTCTTAAAACTCTCAATGCCTTTCAAAGGAGCGACTTACTCTACTTGACGATCGCCACGCACCTGCAAAAGCTCATGAACTGATCTCCTTTGAAGCAATGCCTTTCAACTCACGCCCATAGAACTTGAACCCTAATCTTGCCTGTGAACCGATTCGGATTAGTCGGTGTCTACTTGATTGCGATGCCAAAGATAGTTTTCCATATAACTGGATTTATTTACTCGAAGGTTCTCAATGGACCGTTTTAAAAATTCAATCAAGATATAACAAAGTTCTACGTACATGAGCCTCCATTACGAATAATGAAGATTGCAAAGTGTTTACTGATCGTTGAATGATATATACACCTGATACACTTTCAGTGAGGACGAATTTGAATTATTTTCATTAATATTTTACGAAATTTAAAGATCAAAGAATTATGACAATTATTACTTTAAAACACTAACGTTAGTTATATTTCTCATTGGAATACTGGTTTGACCGTAAAATGACTAGATAAAAATATTTAGAAAAATTATGTTATTTCCCAAATCCTCATTAAATAGCAGTCAAGTAACGGTTATGATCAACTGAACAATAGCTGTATAATTTTCTTCGAAATCAGAGCCAATTTTCTGATGACATATAATGAGTTTTGCGGTAAGAAATACTTAAATAATAGGTCTTAGAGACGATAAATACTATTAAAATAGGTTATTTTCTCCAATTTATCAAGTAAAAAAAAACATTGTTTTTAAAATGTAAAAAATTTGCACATCGTATTCTGACATATGTAATATATAATCTTTAATAATTACTTCCAATATAATAATAGCAAATCTATTTCTAAATATAAATAATAAGATATTTACTAATTTCATTACACATAAAAAACTGAATTATTTTCATAAAACTTCAAATGTCAATCACTCCATAAATACATACATAATCGATTTAGTTATCCATCCACATTGTCAGTTTATAATAAATAATTAAGGAAAAAATTAGCTACCTATGTATAAGTTCACCTGAACGCGAAGCTGGAATAAATTTATTCGCAGAATGCTGTCCTTCCTGCCAAATTGGGCGGAAGAATATTTCCCCCAATATTGCCCTAATTGAAAATCTGATAGCGCTCTTCCAGTTACCAGACTTCCGCCACGAGGCGTAAATCTTAGATTGAACTTCTCAAAATCTCCGCTTTGTTTGACTTAAACCTGTTACCCGAAACCTCCTTTCCACCCTTCTCTCCCCTCCCACCCCACATCCCTACCCCTCTCTAATTTCTCCTATAATTGATATCCGCTTCCTCTTACCCCTCATATTTTAATACACCTTTTCTCTTTCTCTCCCTCCCTCCCTCCCTTCTCCTCCCTTCTTTGCCCTTCTCCTCCCTCCTTTGCCCTTCTCTCGGGGGCCATTTCAGCCTCTTTTTTCCTATAAAAAGCGACTCACAAAAAAACCTTTCCCCATATATTTTATCCTCAGTCATTCTTTCCCCTCCTTTTTTTAATAACCTGGTTCCTTGGTCTCATCTCGATTGCTCCTTCACCTCCAACATTCCCCTCAGCCCATTAATTCCGTTCCCTTCCTTATCCTCTCATTCTTGTCTTCGTAAAGAATTTTGTCCGCGGTGGAAAATTTTTTCCGGTGTGTATAAATTTCCTCCGCTCTCACCTGCACGCTGGTCTTTTTCGTTTAACTTTCCTTGTTCCTTTAATTAGAATTCTTATCGTCCGTGCGTCAGTTTGCAGATACTTTAATATAAAATGTATGCTTAAACCGGTCCAACTTTCGCGTGCTGTGCAACATTTTGTTGCAAACATGGCTTTCCGTTTTATTTTTTTAAATGTAATACACATTCAATAGGAAGGTGCCTTTCCTTCAAGCACTCAGCATGGTTCCCATAAAGACACTACTTTCACAGTGGTATACCAGTTTCCAAGTATCGACAGACATTTTATCTCACATCTCCTTTTTCTTAAGTAATTCCTATTTTTAGACTGAGTTAGGATTCAATATATAACAAAAACATTCATCATTATAATAATTAGCTGTGTGTAGGTATGTATATATATATATATATATATATATATATATATATATATATATATGTGTGTGTGTGTGTGTGTGTGTGTGTGTGTGTGTGTGTGTACTATATATAATTATATATACAGGGTGTATCGTAACATGTGTGGCCCGCTTCAGGGACGGATTTAGGACATAAAATAATAAAAAAGATTCATATAGACATATGCCCGAAATCGCTTTGCTTCGAAGTCACAGTCGTTTTTATGATTCAGCAATCCTTTTGACCAACTGAGCTAGCATATCTGGTTCTATTCAACAGATGACAAACTGTTCGATAATATCGAGCAGTATTTGGTCGAGTCGATATGTCATGTAGAACCATGCTCATTGTTACGTAAACACGATCACATCGTATTCTACGAGTCATTTCATTGGTTATCATCAAGGCAAGGGCACTATGTATTGGAGCTTATTGTTGAAATTATGTGATACTTTGCATTTGAAGTGATAATGGAAGCTTATTCAAATCGAGAAATGGCAGACATGAATCTCGTGTATGGACTTGCTGAATGCAATGCAGTTGAAGCAAGACGTCTTTATGCGGAAAGATTTCCTGATCGTCATCTGCCAAATAAGAAGACCTTTCAAAGAATAGATGAACGCCTGAGGGATATTGGTTCATTTAGAAAACGAGTTTCAGTTGGTGGTATACCCATCAGCACCAGGGCTGCTGATTTAGAAGAGCGGATCCTCAATCACGTTAAAGAAAATGATGGCGACAGCACCCGAAGGATAGCAATAGCAGAGAACGTGGGACATATGACTTTGTGGAGGATGTTACGGAACCAACAGCTTTATCCATTATATATTCAGAGAGTACAAGGACTTACTGAAGTTGACTTCCCTCCACGAAAAGGTTTTTTTGCTTGGTTCCTGCAGATGTGTGCTCGTGATCAGCATTTCGTATCCGCTGTATTATTTACTGATGAAGCTGGATTCACCAGGAATGTTGTGGTCAATTTTCACAACACATCACTGGGCTGAATAAAATCCCCCTACTATTGTTCAATCAAGAAACCAACAACAATTCAGCATTAATGAATGGGCAGGAATAATTGGCGATAATTTAATCGGGCCTGCTGTTCTGGCTGGGAGATAAACAGAAGAATCCTACTGCAATTTTTTAAGAGAACCTTTGAATGAGTTGCTGGATGAAGTCTCACTTGATGCTATTCGTCGCATGTATTTTATGCACAATGATGCTCCGCCTAATTTTAATCGAGTAGCTAGAAACTGTTTGGATGAGCGATTCCCTAATAAATGGATTGGTCGTGCAGGACCCACTGCCTGGCCTGCACACTCCCCGATCTGAACCCACTCGATTTTTACTTTTGGTACCATCTGGAGTCCATTGTTTACTAAACACAAACTGACAACATTGAAATGTTCCGACAACGTGCTGAACAAATTTGCCAGCGAATCCAACAAACACCTGGAATTTTTGAACGGGTGAGGTCTATGATGAGGCGTCGCCAGGCTTATATCCAGGAGCATGGTGGTCATCTTGAGCACTTCCTGTAAAGGTAAGCAGATATTTGGCGGACTACAAAAACGACTGTAACTTGGAAGCAAAGCGATTTCGGGCATGTCTATATGAACTTTTTTATTGTTTTTAAGATACACCCTGTATATAAACGTGGACCAGAGGAAGAAAATATTTTTTTTCATTTCCCCTTTTCTGTCTTTCTCTACGGGGAATTCCCAAGGCGCGTATATTTTCGTTCGAAAAATTTGCATACATTTTGCGAGAAACCCGTCGATATCAACGCAAATTTTGCCACCTGACGGAAACAAATTCACGGTTAACACGTTAAAATCCAGTATCGGCATTCGACTAAAAACAATAAATCGCGATGTAAAAGGCGATTCAATCGTCGGGTCAGGATTTGAGAAGAACTTTTGCTGCCTTTAAAAAAGAAGTTTACAGGGCTTTTTCTGGGATTTCCTCTGCGGAAACCGTTGTGAAATTACAAAAACTGAAATGACTCGGAACTAATTCAAAAATAACGACTGGGAAAGTCGACTTTAAAGTCAATAAAATGCAAGCGTTCCCTCAAACACAAATTTGATAATATGAAGTTCAACTCATTGAAGAGCAATGTAATTTAACGAGTAATGATTGAATCATTCTCCTTTACTGATTAGCCAGTTGCTTAGAGTCAATAAGAAAAATAAAATCACTCTACCGCATTTATAATTATTCAAAAACAAAGAATCAAACAACAATCGGATACCTGAAGAGCTACACTTTAAATAATTGCTTTTATGCAAACAAATACAAAATATCGACCTTAATGAATAATAATCCATTAAAAAACTCTTTTGGAAGGAATCATTTTATTCCCCTTATGAAACGAGTTGAAATTAAATGAAAATGATAATTGATGCTACATCAAGAGCCATAAAAATGCTAGGGGAAGTATAAAAATTGTCATATTTTAGGACCCACTATCGGTGAATCACCACTGATGAAGACTGGCTCTCCAAACCTTTTCGTAGATATGGATATACAAAGACTGTAAACTTCACTCAGCCAAGTGCATACTGCATATACTCTATATATTTATATACTTATTTTAAAACTAGGACAACCGAATTATTGTTACTTTTTAGGCGTTCTTTACTAGCGAAGTGGTAATAACGGAACGCCTTATGGGCACGTCTGGTCCGTCCGTCCGTCGTAACTTTCATCTCCTAAACCGCTGGACGGATTTTAATTTAATTAGGTATGAGTAATTTTTATTAGAATTCATTGTCGAATTGTGATTTTCAACTGAATCCGTCAATTAGAACTTCCACTTTACACAATTATTTTAATAAACTTATACTCGTATCCCGATTAATGGCATCCGTCAAGCAACAATGAAATATCAAACTTTTATCTCCCTAGCTTTTATATGATCTGTAAGGTATAGATTAAAATATTTATTCGGATAGAAAACAACATTTATTAAAAGATGGTCCAGAAACCACATAATTACGACTTATACTTTTGGAGATAAAAATTCGAGAAAATTCCGAGCAACACATCGCATATTTAGTTTGCATCGATCGCGAAGACGGTTCTCTCAGCAAACAACAAATACAAAATCCATGTATTTCTCTCCCATTCTCTTATATTATCTGTGAGGTACAGATTAAAAAATTTATTTAGATAGAGAACAGCATTTACTGCAAGATAGTCCCCGAGACTATAATTTCGGGGATAAAAATTCGAGAATCACCCAATCTTTCGATACCGTTCCATACGTATTCCCCATTTTGAACCCCTTTGCAATCTCTGTGTATTCCATTTATGGAGTATACTTTTTCATCCTGTGTACTCTTGTTCACGTGAGATAAATGTTTTATGTCTCTGAAACAATAACAGCAACCCTGATGCAATACAATGACGTTTTGGTCGTAATGATGGCTGCAACTCCAAAAACATAGATAAGTATTTAGAATGACTTCACAAGATATCCCTATAAGAACACCGTATTAAAAAGCTTACACATATTCTTTTCTAAATCTTAGCCACTTACGCCGAAAGTTATTGATCCGAAAACCTACATGCACAAAACAAATATAACGTTTATGAAAGAATAAAGAAATGTCGAAATGTTGCATCCGGTTGCGATTTTTTTTTATTTTGACGGCAGCAATGGATTTATTGAGAAAAGAGCTGAAAAGGGATGGGATTCCAAGGAAATCCACTATAAGGAAAAGTCAACGGCGACTTTCCCTCTCCTGATATCTTTCTCTCGCTCTTTTGGAATAATATCCGATGATAGTGAAAGATCCGAGAGATCGGAGATATTTCATTTTACAAAATATACGAAGCTTATACGGTGGTGTGGATCCAAGAAAAATGGAAACCCGCAAGAAAAGATATAATTTCGAACATTCGGGAGAATACCTACACAAGATGGCGTGTGCGTGAAAGGGTGAAAACGACGTATTACGCAAGCGAAATCTTCCTCAGGCGGAAGGTTTTCGTGCGAGAAGCTGTCTCAAAATTGAAACGGACGCAAAGAAAACTATTCGTTTAACCGCACGTGACTATGTATGTATGTTGCATGAAGTGCTTCTTCGGCGTGGCCTCTACGGTGAAAAAACATACGCTTATGCCTGTATTATCTAGCTAAGCAGCGTGTAAATTTAAGTACATATCCATTTACGCATACGCAAATTCCTACCCGTATGTTTAAATGAACATACTAAAGGCATATGATTGTAGCGTAGTTAGGTTTGAGTCCTGGATGTATGTAGACTTTCGCGTAATCTGCGACGCATGCACAAGTATAACGAGGAAACAGATGTTATGTACATAAACATAAAGTTTGTAGTATTTATGTGTGTATCTGTATTATCGTATACATAAGTACATCAGTAAGGATAAATGGATGTGTGCATACATTTATGTATATATGCATACGTGTATCTGCGTATATATTTATATATGTATACATGTTTTTAAGATACGTACTTATATATGTATGTGTAAATATGTATGGACATAAATATGTATATATATGTATGTGTGTATGTATGCATATAACCTTGTATACATGTATCTATGCAGACCAGGAAAATACCAGCGTGTTTGAGCGTGCAAAGAGCGGGATGGTGGTGAAATATCTCGGCAACGCGAACGGGCTGAAGATTCAGGCGCAGGCGAAGGCATTGAAGCGTAAGGGAAAAGATTTTTGTTCTAGAATTGGAAATATGGATGAGGGATGGTTACATGAATAACATTTTCAGCAGCTGGAAAAGGGAGAAGTCGGCCTCGACGGGCAAAAGTCTCCCTCTCTTCCTCTCCGTGAAGGTGGAGTCGTAAAGGCATTTGAATTACAAGGACGTAAGGTCACACGACGTTTCCTAATGTATCACGAGCATTTATATTCCCGCGCTCTTCCCCTTGCTCCTTTTCGAGGCTTAAGGTCATGAGCCGAGTCTCATTCTCATTATGTCTCTTGGAACGTGAAAAAACTTCAAACCGCGTCTAAACTGATTTCTCTCGACGCAAGAATAAGCAAGGCGAAACATACCTCCATTAGTTTTCATAAAATACGAGCAGATTTTTTATTTTTATGCAATCGTGGAAACAGAAGCTAATGCTAATTTTAAATTGATTGACCACAGTAAAAAATTTGTCCGACTACATATCATTTCAGAAAAATGCACGTTTTATCTATGACTTGAATAATCTCCACCAATGTGTCTATGGTTGCAACCTCTACAATATGAAGTAAGTTTTGAAAGAATATTACAGTAAGATGAGATGCAATATATAAAAGACGAAAATAATACTAGGAAAAATGTGGCCTAGCAGTAGTAAACCAAACGTAAAAAGCTATAATGAAGTATGTGCAGATGGTGCATTACCAGTAAACTATGGAAACTCAAGGAAAAAAATATGAAATTTCGCAAAACCGGATCACCAACTCTCAAACATTTTCGCAAAACGCTGCAATTCTTTCGTTGTTTTATTATTACACAGCATACTTTTTAAATGATAAGGCATTTGACGAAAAAAGTATTCAGATTGGAAGCTTCTATCCATCTTACTTAAATTTTTAGTTTTGAAATCAAGTCGGTTATTGTGCGAACAACACAATTGTTAAATGCATAAGGTTTACTGCTGAACACGTCGAGCAAATGGAAATGTCCATATCATTTTAACGGAATATTAAATGATAGTTGAATCTTTAATTCCGTCTCAGTGAAATTGTTCCAGAACCTATTTTATCTCATTTATATTTCAATTTTATTAATAATCGTCTGTGAAAACCAATAACACGGGATGTTGCACACAAATAATTAATATTACAATAATATTAAATCTGTTACTAAACGTAATGCACGGAATTGTGTATTACTAAAATGAGATGAATAAAACTGCTCCATTGTGTCAAATACTCGCAAGGGATTATTCATTCGACAAATGGCTGAGTTATTCGTGTGAAAACATTATATTCGGATATCTCAACAAACCTCCAATAACGCTATTTCAATAAAAATGCGATCAAAAATATTTTACATTGGCTTAGCTTCGGCGAGAGATGAGAATATAATTCGTTTCTTCTCAATAAATGTTGAAAATAAAAATAATGTATAAAAATTAAATTTATATAATTTTCTAATTAGAAAAGAATTTTTAAAAACCTTTCTCGTTAAATAAGAAAATAAAGGCTAATTAACTTAATGAGAGCATTTTCCTGTTTTTTGCAACGCCTAATGGATATTAGTTTCCGAGTAAACTCGAGGGTCCTAAAGAAACATTTAAATTATTGACAATTAATAGGTCTTTCGCGACTCGTGATTGATATCTCCGAAAAGAAAGACCATATTTTTATGCGCGCAAAATGATCCACTATCAAATAAGATGTATATAATCGCGTGATAATTTCAGCGTACGGTCCCGCAACTTCCAAACGCCGCATTTTCGATTGAAGCCGCAATGCTCTTCCATTAAAACGCGAAGTTGGAGAGGAAATTAACTCTCGAGCCATAAATTTCCGATGATACAAGTCGTTGAGTCAGTTCGGGTCGCCATCAAAATATTTAGATACATAATCAAACACACCATACGAACTAGTTTCCAAATGGGCTGGAGAGGCCCGTGGGGAAACATACTGAGACACGACGAATAGACGACCGTGTAACGTGTTATTAAGTTTGTTGCATTGCGTGACCTGGAGAGACGCCTGACTCTGACCAATGGAAGAAACAAAAATATACAAATAGCACAATGTAATCCTGTTATAGCTTTCCCGTCTACTGACACTATTAATTATACCAGAATAGGTAATGATATTTGTATTTAGAAATTATAAATAATAAAATTACAATTAACTCTTAGTTTTTTATAGATAATTAACTTTTAATTCAAATTTAAATAAAAATAAACCACCTATGAAATATATTATAAATGTTAATTTCAATTAGTAAGTCGCAATGATCAATAAAGTCTATTTATTTACAAGTCAAACGCTATATAACGAGGGATGTGGTATTTTGTTCCGCAGGTATAATATAAGACCCGTTATTCAAACCATAAGTTAATATTGTGGCAATTATTTGTACTTTGAAAAGAAATTATTAGCCCCGCATCGAGATAAACTATACATTAACACCTCAATGCCGTCCGACGTGTACATTACGTCAAGAGAAAACTTCGCATTCCGCCGTCCGACGCGTTAGTACGTCGAGCGTCATTGCTAGTGTTATTTATTTTTGCCGCGGTGGAAATTATTCAATATTAAAAAGCTTGGTATAATTTCAAAGAGGAAATTTTGGTGTTAATAATTATATTTTATTCATTAATTTTGATTGTATTTTTTATTTTGTAAAAAGAGTTGAAATTTTATGAATACTTTTTCTGTAGACACTATTCCTTCCTTGCGAATATACATATAACGTCATATTTCGACTTCTAATGAATAAAAAGGGACGATTTATTTATGGGACTTCTGTAATGATTTTGAATAACGACAAAGTAACTCAAGAATAGATAAAAATTATGAAGTGCCTTTTAAAAAAATATGATGTGGCTACCACATGACCTTCTCCATACCTCTAATATTTCTAAAAATTCCAAATAGGTTATATAATAATAAATATTTTAAGAAACTGCGAGAAAATTTTAGACTTTACAAAGAACAGAAATAAACTCAAACCATAGCCTTCTAATATTGGATATAGCCACAAAGCTCCAACATTTAAGAAAAGAAAAAAGAGCGTTAACTAAGACGTAACTAAGCGTCGATTGTTAACAATAGTTGTCGGTAGGTGGCGTGGTGGTGGCAGCTAAAAATATAAGATACATATCTCTTAAACAATGCATTATATGGAAAATGTTTCAAACAAAGGTTGAAGAAAATTAACATTTCTGCCACTTTTATTCCAATACATTTTTACATATATCAAATATTAAAGCAAGTATTATAAAATAACGGATATATGATAAGAGTAAACACCCGATTCCGTTTGACCGATTTTTATCAAAACCTAATCAGTTCTTGTTACTGTCATGAAAATGTTAAATATAAAATTTCGCGTTGACCTGATTAATAGTTTCTGAACAGTTGTATAAAACTCCTTAAGCCAAAAATATTGTAGGGTAAGCCCTATGCATTTCGCCCACTAAGTGGGCATCTTCAGGGGAGAACCTGCCTTGGCAGTGAACAAGGTTCAACTGCTTTTGAACCTTGTTCACTGCCAAGGCAGGTTCTCCCCTGAAGATGCCCACTTAGTGGGCGAAATGCATAGGGCTTACCCTACAATATTTTTGGCTTAAGGAGTTTTATACAACTGTTCAACTTGGAGCCAAAGTGATTACGAGCTACCATCTACAATAGTTTCTGAGTTAGAGCACCCACAAAAAGCTATCACATACTAATACACACGCAGACATCATCGAGAAATCGGTTAAAACGTGTTCAGGTGACCTCAAAACGTGTACTTCCGATGAAATCTTGAAGTCGACTTTTTTCATGAAAACAATACTTTCCCCTATGCTACGTATGGAGAAAGTAAAAATAACAATCGTAACAATTATGTAAAATTTTCAGTCGAGACAAAAAGTTGGCCTGCTGGAAACTTTCCTAATTTGTTTAGAGGGGTACATGCAGCAAACGAGATGTTCAAAATATTTTAAATTTAGCTTTGAAGAAGGTTGCATGCACTGGATAGCCAGTAAGGAGTGTCTACGTATTTCAACCTAGCGTAAAAGCTGTAGTTTTAAATATTATATTTTGCCTAATTCCTCAAAATATTTCATAAAAAACCAACAGAAAAGTGAAAAGTTATGAGTTTTAATATTTTTTTTGCCTGCAGTGCCTGCATCGCCAATATAATCTCCTTCGGCATTTGGGGTGGGATTTAAATAAACGTCCTCCGGGCTTGAGGGGTTAAAGCGAATTGAAAAAGTCACCTAATTCAAAGATCCTACAGTCTATGTGATCAATCCCGTGTTACCATTGCGGACGGAGATCGGTCGAAAAATTAAAATGGATAAATTCTGAGATCTTGCTTGGTAATCATAGCTCATGACATTCAGCTTCTATGTATGCTGCAATTGAGTATCAAACAGACATAATACGGCTTATACTTTGTAAAGTGGCTTCTGACTAATTGTGTTTCCAGTGAATGACTGAATTTGATGTTTATAGAGGCGCAGACACAATTTTAATTAGCTGTTGACAGAAAAAATTCATAATTTGGAGCTCTACAACAAAAATCTACGAATTTTTATAATTCCCAACCAGAGTCTCGATAAACAACTGATAACGATATTCATCTAGCGGCCAGAATCAACACTTGCACGGTAGTAACTGCGGAGAAAGTCATCTTCTGGGGTAAGGTTTTTTTGAAGCGTCAATAGTAAGAGATACAAGGCCCCTTTATCGGCTCCCAAGAAACCGCAGGAATTTCTTAAGCTATAATATGACTCGAAACCTCAAAAAGCTCGAAGTTGTGTGTGAGAAACCAAGGCACACGCATGACTGTATGCACTAGCTCGGATTAGAAAAGAAAGGGAGAGAGAGGTTTTGGAGGGAGGAGTTGAAAAGACAAATAGGAGTCATGCGGTGATGTTCTGGGCTATGAATATTATTCCTCCATGAGGGTGAAAGGCATGAATTTTCACCATTTACGTATCAATGTAAGTAAAAACATTACTGCCATATTGTCAGTGTTATATCAGTGTTCCGACCACAAACAGGTTCGCGGTTGAGTTAAACTAAGTTTTGCATATCCTACGTTGGGAGACCCCATTATGTCTAACCACACAATCAATTCCCGGGAATGATAAAGTGGTGATTTTTCCCCGATTTTCACATCGTCGTACTGTAGCCGTTTAAGTCATTCCGGCCACGTCTGTAGATATTTTAGCCATACACCCAGTCAGCATCATTAGTTTCAAACTTTATAAACTAAAGAGTACTGCAGCCTATTTCCAGATCCACTATGAGGAAGTGTGATATTGATATAAATTTTGAAAACAGCTTTTCGTGTGTTTGTGTGATAGAGAGAGAGAAAGAGAGAGAGAAGAGATAGGAGAAAGAGGGGGCGAGAGAAGAGGGAAAGAGAGGAGAGAAATAGGGGGGGAGAGGGAGAGAGAGGGAGAGAGAGGGAGAGAGAGAGGGAGGGAGAGGGGGAGGGAGGGAGAGAGAGAGGGAGAGAGAGGGAGAGAGAGAGAGAGGGAGAGAGAGGGAGAGAGAGGAAGAGAGAGAATTAGAGAGAGATAGAGAGAGAATTAGAAGTAGAGAGAGAGGTAGAGAGAGGGGGAAGAGAGAGGGGGGGAGAGGGGAGGGAGAGAGGGGGAGAGAGGGGGAGAGAGATATGGGGAGAGAGAGGGGAAGAAAGAGAGGGAGATAGATAATCGTCTTTATTCGGGCGAAATTTAGACCATAAGGTCCATTCTTACATTTAACCCTTAAGGGAGAGGGAGAGGGAGAGAGAAGAGGAAGAGGGAGAGAGGGTTGCACGTTAATTCCAAAGTTTTCTGAATAGTACGGGAATGAAAGTGTAATTTTATATTTATTAATAAGTAGAAATAAATGGCTGGGTTGCCGTTTACGCATGCATGACGCGCCAACGAAGCCATTTACAAAACTCAGACGAAAAGGGGGAAGGGTAAAGTACCACCCTCAGCCTGCGACGGATGGCTACGTCTATTCGAAAGGCTTCTCCCCTCAACCGGGATACCAATTAAGGGAAAATACACGAGTTAGAAACGTGCGCTATTTAATCTTTCCGCCAAAGCTTTCTCTTAGGGGATATTCGGCTGGCATTTAGTGAAAGAGATATTGGTGAGGAGAAAGATGAAAAAGGCGTGATTTCATGAATCGCGTCGTCGTCACGTGGTTTTGATGAATCGACTGAGTTCCGTTTTTAGCTCAACAGCCTGAATTGGGTATTTGTGAACGTAGCGGGCGGAAAAGGGAATAAAAATAATTTTCTCCTGAATCAAATGAAGAAAAGAACGCGTAAAAAGAATATTATGTCTTTTATTCCTACTTTTCATATGTTTCTAAGTAATTCCGCGACGAATTTAAAGAAAACGCATGAATAATCTTTTTGGAAATATCCCATTCAAATATGTACAACTTTTTGGGCGTAAAATCTTAGAGGCTATACTGCCCTCTGTTATTTAATAACATTCACGCTAGTCAGGAATAATATATTTATAAAAATATATAATGTAGCTTCGACACCTCATTATAGATCGAAAACTAATTTCTTACTTAAAAGTGAAAGATAAACCTTAAAAAGCAAACTTATAACTGTGTCCTACGATTGTAAAGCGTACATGGATCTAACAGATGATTTAGGAAGCATATGGAGCCATAAAACGATTTAGTGAACCAATATGGATTTCAGCAATCGGAATCAATGACCGGCAAAGTGCCACAGAGATGGCTATCATCCAGAAAATCTCCACTTTTTTATGGTAACAAAGGTTATCTATATCTCCTTTAGAAAGCAAGCAAAATTATTAGCTTGTAAGTCTATCTACAACTAAAGTTTTGATAGCTGATCCTATTATGGCATGGATGGTCGAATTAGGAGTTATTTCTAACATTATAAGTGCAGTTTATCATTAGCTTTATAAGCAAGCAGCTGTCACATTTGTATAAAAAAATCATGAACCTTAAAGTGCTAAATGAACGAAAAAGTTATTATTCATAGAACTTAAAAATATCTTTACGATTAAATAATGTTTCTAGTTTGATGAATGGCGTCGGAAGAGATCGGAAAGGTAATTTACCTCAAGTGAATTCTAAACTAAAGTTGTTGCCTAAGCACCTATCTGGGCACGTTCAAATTGAATTTGGTTTCGCAAAAATAAGTCTGCTATATTTCCATGAAGAACAAAATCAAACTCTCATTCTCTAACAAAGATCTTTTTCCTTAAAACCCAAAATAAAACGCAAAAGACGTTTTTATTGCATTAATTTATGATAAATACATTTCCTAACTTTAATTACAGATTTAAAGAAACATATTTGTAAAACACATTCATTTCCAAAAACTTTATAAACGCTCTCTTGAGCTCATATGCTCACTTTATCGGTGTACATTGAAGTCTGCTCATTTAACTTGCGAAAAAGGACGCGCAAAAAATCTCTCAGAACTTCATTAACCCACATCTTATATTCCTTATAAGCGAAATAATGGAGCGGTTTTTTGTTGTGTTTCATGCTAAAGTAAAGGACTTTTTACATTATTAAGTGAAATTACGCGTTTCTTTTTCTTACTTCATCCTCTAAACCTTCTCCGCCTTTCTCGTTAGCGAACAAAATTTAGACAAATTCTCCGAGATCTTCCAACTTGGTTCTGCTGTAGTAGTGACATAATCCTCAATTTAACTCACCATTAATAAATACCTTCAGCCTCTGGGTATATTAGTATGTATGTGAATGAACACATATACATATATATTTCCACTGTTTTATTACTGAACTAAGACTAACAATCAGTTAAAGAATTTTATAGGTATTTAAAATTTCCTCTTCCTAAGAAAAATTGAATCTATCTAAATATAATACACCTTTTCCTATCTCCTCTCCTTCTTTTGCGTAATTTCTTCAAATAAAAGGGGCTGTAGTTTTCCTCTTTTACTACCCGCCGTTTTATCCTTAAAGGGCCAGCGAATCATTGGAGAAATGATATTTTCCTCCAAAGGTATTTAGAAGAAGAGAATTCTCGTTCGCGGTGCATGACATTTTGAACCTTGGATTGCTGGCATTAGCGAAGGTTCTCGAAATATAATTACGTTCTAGTTCTTCCAGCTACATTTTTATCGCTGGATTTTTCGAATTAATCCATAGGGTTATTTCCCATTCAGCTGTAATAACTTCTCTCTCTCTCTCTCTCTCTCACCCTCCCTCCCGCTCTCTCTCTCTCTTCCTCTCTCTCTCTCTCTGCCAACTTAACTCCAAGCTGTTCTCCGCAGAAAATGTTATTAAGAATGAAATAATAATTCGTCTGTATATATTTTTTTGCGTTTTCCGTCTTTCACCCGTGTTTGGCGAAGACGTTCAAATGTACGCTTTTCTGAGAGAAATACCTTCCCTACCTCCTCCCCAACCTTTATCTCCTACTCTTCCGTTTTCTCCCCTTTCAGAAATCACCTGTCAACTCCTCATTTCCGACCGGAGCCACTTTCCCTCATAGGAAAAAAATAAATAGAAATACTCCGCTTTCCTTGGTCGAATAGAGAGGGTAAGTTTTTTTCGCATTTTTTGTTATGTTCACATATGTTTCGTTCAAGTTTTGCTATCGTACATACGGCAACATTGCCTCAGACGTGTATCTTTTATCCTCCAACCCTCTTCAACTCGGTTATCCACTTCTCCGTTTCCTTACTTCCAACATAGGCCAGATTCTCTCTTTCATTCACATCTCTCTGTATCACGAGATCTCTCTTATCCTTTCTCAATATATCTCTCTTTCCAATCTATTTTTCCTTACACCAAATGACTCGTCTTCATAACCCCAATTGATTACGACCCTTCGAAAAACAAATAATCTAAATACGGTTTTCAAATAGGACGAGGAATAAAATTATGTCAATTTTTAGTAACATCTTTACTATATGGTTATAACTGATACGCCTGCCTTTCTCTTTTTCTCCATCTATCATTATCTCCCATCCATTCTCACAGCTTCTCCTTTGGCCTTCCTTTCCTCTGCCTCACTTCTTCATCTCTCGGCGCCCTAATTATTCTCCACCCATGGTGTTGATCCACGCCGCTGCGACAGATCGCGAGAGGAACTTGACATTATTTTTGAAGCAGCGGAGAGGGAGTGAGTAGAGCTTTAAAGTTCAATTGAATCGTCGATTCGGAAAAGAAGGTGTCGAAATGCTGGTCCTATAGAATTCGTCGACTTGTGAGTCGCTCCATTGAAGCTACCCACCAAATATGCACAGGTAATTATTTAAAGAATATCCGCTGAGAAAGTCTTATTTAGTTATACGTTATTAATACAGATTTTGCATTCTCTAAACGGGGAGCAGGAGGCACAGTATAACTATTTAATTTAAATACTTTCATGGAAATAGTGTTTATAATGTATGCGTTTATCCTGAGCTCTAAGATGTATGATTCGTATAATTTTATAAAGATGTTTTCCTAGTGTCACTGGTGGAAAGGCTGATTATGTTTTAAAGTCTTTCGAAATTAAATTTTTTAAATATTGTATATGGACTTCATATATATTTGATACCTTTCAAGCTTATGAAAAAGTAAGAAAATTTGCCTGTATTGGTATTTGAACATTTTTCATTTTTTTTATTTATTTGTTTTTAATTTTTTAACTAAAAATATAACTTTATTCGATATCAAATCGGTCAATAAACAAAGAATAATTGAAAATCGATTTGAACATTTCGGCTTTAGTTTTAACATAACTTAAATTTCTACACCCAAAAAAATGACGACCGACCTGTAAAAATATAAATGTTCTCAACCCTTAAATAAGTTTTCGTTCGACTGCACATTAACCAAAAATCGACACACATTAAGCGTGGTTTTTAATCCAGCG
Organism: Tanypteryx hageni; assembly: GCA_028673005.1. Classification (NCBI taxonomy): domain Eukaryota; kingdom Metazoa; phylum Arthropoda; class Insecta; order Odonata; family Petaluridae; genus Tanypteryx; species Tanypteryx hageni. Next base: position 127,925,008 of record CM054114.1, read on the forward strand.
AAGCATACCGACCGATCATTTTTGGCCCATAAAAGTACACAACCGAATATTTTCTCGAAAAACAACCCACCCGTAATGCAGATCTTTTTCATTTAAAACACGCGAAAGAATTTTCTTTTCCCTTGAAAATATTTACTCTACTCACTCCACATTCTGTCCCGTTAACAAATAAATGTATATTTTTCGTAGCGTACCGCGGACGTATCGTGTTCTCTAAAATCAGGAGAGATTGTGTGGGTGATGCTAAACCGTGTGAGCTGAACGAATCCATTCATCGAAAGCACGCGGTGAAAATAAAAAGTTTTTGAGGAGTGGAAATGGGAGGTCTTTTTTGGCCCTCTCCCAATCTCTTCGGAGGTTAGCAATCTAGTAACGTTTGGTGGTCAGCGAAAGAAGACGGGAATGTGGGTCTTGGATTCGTATAAAGGAACTGCGGAGAAGAAAAATAGAGAATGAACGCGCCCATAGACTGCATCGCAGAACGTATTGGATTTTCCTAAGCTCTTTTTTTTTCAATAGGTGAAGATTTTTTTAAGGGCCGAGCAAGGATTTTGAAGGAGAAAAAAATTCCTTTTCCTCTAGAGCGAATTCTCGTTGGTAAGAAAAAAGGCGCGTTATGAAAATTCCGCCCAGCTCTCATAACGGGGAAAATTATCAAACGATTTTGCTGTAGATATCGGGATAAAATCTGAACTGATCAAGGCTCAAAACTGGCTCAATTAACAGCATATACGTTAACAGAAAAGAGAAAGAGAAAAAATTCCTAGTTGAACATATAACTTAACACCAAATGTACTGTGTATGCCCATGAACTTTTCTAATTACTCTTGATGAGTGAAACTACAATGTCGGTTATAAACTTCGGAAATACCTTGTAGCTGAAATCAAATTGACCTTTGTCTCTCCAATAGCCATATAATGGCTAGCCAAATCAGATGATCTTCTCAGCTACAAAGTAGCCGTCTTCATTGGAAATTCAACTGCTGTAGATTCTGAATACCATAGCTAAATCACCAATGATGAAGGCTGTTTTGTTGCCAAAATGCGCGTCGGATTTTCCCGACTGTTTTGTGAGAGACAGAGTTTGTCAATATTAAAATTATTATCCTGCATTATTATAAGAGTAAATACAGACAAAGACAAGGCAAGACTAGTAGAGAGCAGCTTTTTCAGATATTTTAGCGTCGTTAGAGATTGCAGAAAAAAATAGGTGAAACAGAGGAGCATAAAAAAGAGAACTCCAATCGAGATTCAAGACTGGAAAATTAAGTAAGGATTACTAAAGCATTCATTCAGACACTGAACTCTGTAGAATGCCTACATAAATGTTTGACTTTGATGCTATTTAATTGACCAAACGCAGTTGGAAGTTCATTTTATATCTGCGTTAAAAATAAAGCTTTACTATGTGGTTACAATTCACCCATACAAATCCTTTAGAAATAAGCCATCTGTTGAGAAGCACTGATTGCGATTATGATACTTTTGAAAGCTTCATTTGATTTGCTCGAGAGTTTATTGATGATTAAAGAGCTTAGGGAATAAATATAAAAGTGAATGGTGAATAGTGAATGGTTGAAGATAACGTAATGACTACGTGGGAGAGTCTGAATGGAGAGAAATGCCTATACTTACGAATGGATCTATTAAAATTTATAATGGATGATTCCCACGGCTGGTAGACGTATCCTTGGCATTTTATTTAAATTTATAATTAGCCGCGTAGCATAAATGAGACTTTTCCGTCATTACAAGGTTTAGAAAAATAAATGTGTCAAAATTATCAAATATCATTCCGTTAATAACCAGCCCGTTTCCAAAGTTTTATTGGCTTAAGTCGTTGATATACCAATTTAATAATTTCAGATGTGCTTGGATTGATATCTTAAGGGAAAATCCCGAGAAGGGAACATATGGGACGCGGGAATGTCTGCTATTGGCACGATAAATATCCAGTTTGCAAATGGCACTCAGAAACAGACCGTTTCCATATCACATCGTTGACTTGTGCACATTCAAGTTCAAGGACGAGGATAAGTTAAAATTTACATGAAATGAAGCATATGTCGCTTATTATTATCACTGTTATTGTTATCAACCAGTAATTGCAATCGAATGTGGAACTGAAAAAACATATTTTCAAAAATAACAAGTATTCCGACGATTTTCCTCATACGGTTAATGATGTCAATTTAAGAGAATCCAATTTGATCACAAGCGTCATCTGCCTTAACGATGTATTAGTTAGGGTAACATCTTTGATAATTCACCCCGGGAACGGTGCAAACTTTTTTCGACGACGAAAGGAAACAACTACTTTCTCTGACAAATGGAAAATGTCGAGGCATGCCTGGAATATAATTCTGACCCTGCCCAATTATTTTTTTTCCGTAAATCGCTACCGAAACTATATTCGCCTCTATTTAAGCGCCCCATCTGAGGGTGGAGAGGGGATAGTCAATTGGAACGAGCACGATAACAAAAGTTTCATTAACGAAGGGAGCCCTCTGCGTCATGCGCCAGGGAATGAGTGAGCGAAGCTATTTATTTCGCGCTAATTAGCTTCTCCGTCGGAATAAATTCCGAGAGCGCGCGGCTCGGGATTCGACTGCGATAACGAGAAACTGCAGTCCTAGGATGATGCAATTTGCGAAGCATCAAGGATCTTATCGGTGCCTCTGTAAGGCTGAAACGTTCTTCAGGGTCGCGCACTTTTAAAACGGCATCCCGAAGGAGAAGGTCGGGGGAAAAGGTGAGGAAGCGTCGGAGAGTGTTCATCCATCGTGAACGCGATATCCGATTGTTAATCTTCTGCGGAAAATTAGTATCTGGAGAGAGAGAGATATTTTAAACAAAGCTCATTTTTGTAGCACCTATTTCCCAGATTAAGAAAGGAAACTTTAAAAATGAATTCGAGTAAACCAACTATTTCATTCGTGGTTTTGTATAATGTGCTATGAAATCAATAATAAAATGCTCGTAATTGGATTGGATTGCCATTCGAGTCATTATGGCTGATATGCCCACATTACCATTTGCTCTTCAAACTTCCAGAAATACACTTTCCGAGTTTATAAAAGCAGTACCTGTGATTTTTTCAAAAACCTTTTCTTAAACTTCTAGAAAATTATTAGCCTGTACGAAAATCTTTCACAAAGATATATTCTTTTAGTTTTTCTGATATGTTCTACCAATGGCCGATACTGCGATAATTACTGAACTATCCGCATCCGTCCATGGATGCAGCAGTAGGCATTAGCGACATCCTTGATTAGGATTCCGTTCGTTCCTATGGACTTAGGCTATAAGCTCATAAATAGACCATCTTTTAAAACTACTCCCTCATTCTAAAAATTCTAAAGAAAATATAGAGATATTAAAATGTGCTATCTACGATTTGCTTTCAGTGCTAAATGCCTAACAAAAGACAAACTTTTATGAATTGGCAATAAGGATATTGCAACTGTATTTAAGCCTGCATTTGGTAACGTTGCCTTTCTGCTTTAAGGCATAACATTCCTTTTACTTTTATCATTAACGTCTTCAACGTTATATCTCTCATTCTCCAAGTAATTAAAATATTTTAACTACAGTTCAACTTAATGCATTGAGAACGATTCACAAAATAGTGCCAATTATCTTTTACTCACATTTTCATCATTACAGCATATGAGTTATGTTTAATGATAGCATAAAAATATGAAACTGCACTTGTTAACTAAGAACTAATGAAATATTTTGGCAAGAAATAATGCGTCGAGGACTTTAGTAGAACGAACATATATCCTAGCACTTTAAACAAGTCTCACGAAATTCCTCATTTGACTCACTCAGATTTTATTCATCCATCTTCAGGGAAAAAGCGAAAACATTTAAAGTTTTCTAGAAGAACAATTACTTTTCCTCCCTCCACAGAGAGAGAGAGAAAGAAAGAGGGTGAGAAAGATAAGGGAACTCTGTCACTTCTTCCGAAAAGCACTTTCCCAAACTCTCATCCCCTCCCCCTACTCCTACCACCTTCCTTGGAAGGGCAAAGTCTCGATTGCTTCTCCAAAGAGATTGACAGGTCCTGAATGGCTAAAAAAAAACATAATCGCGCGGCAGAAAATCTTAAAGGGGACGTTCGAGAGAGAACAAAAAATGACACTACGAACTATTATTTCCGAATCTAAAAAGGAAGTAAACGTTATAAAATCTGCGAAAATTCCAGTTTATTTCATCTCAAAGGTTGGCATCCCTTGTCGGTCGTGAAGTTTGTGAATTATCTGTCTCCCTCTCTCTCTCTCTCTCTCTCATTTTCTTCTCCCTCTACAAGAGAACCTGAGAACGAAACTGTTCTGGATTGGATTTTGAGGCCCCTGGCTGTTTGCTCCCGGCTCGCTTTCTCCAAGGAACGTAGACTGTTCCGCCCCTTTAGTTCATTTTTCCCTGACATTCCTTTCAAATGATTTCTACATCGATGTCGTAGTGGATGTGACGTGCCGCCAAGTTTTTTTGCCGCTCCCGAAGCGACAGAAAGCGTTGGAGTTATTTTACTCGCGTTTCGTTGGCATTTGAAGCGTTTACTGCTCCCAAACTCAAATGTCCCAAAAAAATCTCACGCGTCTTCTTAGTCATACTCTTTGTATTTATGCCTTCGTCATCAACGGTTTATGAAACAAATTCACTGCTGCTCATTGATAATCCATTTACAACATTCTGATAGACTTTAATCGATAGTCTTTAAATTTTGAGAAATCAACATTGTGAATGGATGTGTTTATTGAAGGCAGCTATCAACTGTGACATCTGTGGGATTTAGTGAGCCTCAACTCCGTTGGTCAAATGAAAATTTTGTTTAGTTTTCATTTAAAATCGTGTTTTCGACAGGCCTGTTAATGACGCAGACGCTTCATAAACCAAAAAATATTTAATCGATTTGGTCTGTGACCTAAGTGCATTTTATGATGTAATTATTCGTCAAGGTAATGATTCTATGCTATGATGTACGCCAGCCATTGGTTTTAAACACCTTGCTTGAAAATAAATAAAAACGTAAAGACACCTAATTATATTGTGATGGGCAAACATCCGCAGAGGCGCTAGTTTGTTTAGGGGAAACGCTAAAAACTATTCCTCAAACCATAAATAAAACGACATGCAGCAAATATTATATGTGTCGCAGCAAAATATATATCCAAATTTCGATGGATACGATTATAGTTGATTTTAATTCAAACTTAATTTTCGTATTTTGCAGAAATATCTCCAATGACCGCAGGAATTTCCCTTACGCAATGCTAGGTATAGTACTTTCTACAAACGAATTTTGAGATATTTTGCCATTTAAAAGATTTTCGACGAATCGATCGCCAAATTAAATTTTGTTTTTATTTAAAAATTCCAATAAAACTAAATAATGCTAATAATTAAGACAGTTGAGTTATTATTTAAATCCAACTACGAAATAATATACATATTTGATACTACGTCGATTTTTTCCATCAAGGTACGCGAAAATTCTTAGCATACATTCCAGAATGGAAATACAGTTTATATAGTTTTGTCGTTGTGTCTGTCTGTCTGTCCGTCCCCCCCTATTAAATTTTAAACCAATAGACAGATTTTCATGAAACTTGGTGGAAATCTCTTGCTACATGGGCCGAGCTCCCGAGAATAGTTTTTATTGCAAAGATTGAAGTCCTGGGTTCGACTCCAGGAACTATACTTCCCATTTGATTTACATGGGAAATCTGAAATCCATCATGCAGGGTAATTTTCTCTTAGACATTAAAATATCTTAGAATTGTAATATGGGAGCGAGTTATGCACTATTCCCTGAGGAAAGGAATGAACATTCTAAATTTATCGTAGAATTTTGCTTATCGATTGTATTACTTAGAATTTCGCGTAAATACTGTCGATTTTTCAGTTTTTATCACTCATTACGAGTGTTACCATAGCAACAACAACAACTCAGATTCGGTGTATTCTAATACATACACGCGTTATGTTTGCCGCACAAATACGCGTGATCAATTTAATATTCCGTTCAAATGTATTTGTAATATTTTATAAATTATGAAATTTGGTAACACAAAGAGCTACATATCCGCGATAACTTTAAAGCTATTAAAGGCAATATAAGTATTAAATAAAAGATTAAATGGAAAGTAGGCATCATAGGTTCCATTTGGATCATCTTGTTTTTTATGATATTTTCGTTCAAGACGACCAGTTCAACACCGTTCATATAGTTTTTACCACTAAAATCTGAATTAATGAAAACTTTTTTGGAGTTGCGACAAAATTACAAAAGTCTGACCAAAAGCATAGTCGCGACGAAATTTAGTAAAAATTACTGCATATATTAAACAAGGCACAGCGGGAAATATGCAATAATTGAAGGATTTTCTCAAATGCATTCAATAAATTATAATGACGAACTTCAAACGCAGAAAATCGATTTAGTAATTCGCAGAAATACTTAATCAGGACAACATGTTGCTTAAAATTTGCTCGCTTTCATGAAACAAAGAAGAAGGTTCCCAAAAAAACGAGATGAGCAAGCAATCCAAATTACTACATAAGTTTCCCAAGAGAATCCCGAGTTTGGTGGTATAATAAATAAGGGGAAAATAGATAAAACAGAGCTATGAGCAGAATTTCACTCGAGAACCTCTCCTGGTAGTTAAACAATGTTTAACTACTTTTTTCTCTGACATGTTTAATAAACATGTTAGACAAAAGGAGTACTGTGGTTAAGAAAAATTGTCAAATTTGAAGACATAGCGATTCAATAACATAAATGGATAGTCTATATTATGTATGATATCACATTAAATATTACGAATTTTATCAATTTTAATTAGCATATTGGTTGCCAAGAAGCTATACTGCAGAAAGAGAGAGATAATTAAGCTAACCTTAGTGGTGTTCAATTGATGTTAACAATTTTTTACTAAAATAATATTCTTATGCATAAATTTGTGGAAATGTTGAATACAAAATCAATTCACAGCATTGACATTGTAAATTTCCACTTTCATTTCAGAATTGAATTTTAAACAAAACCCGGTTTTACATATGAAGTAGTAATAAAAGCGGAAATTAACAAAATCATTATTTCAACTCACCGTTTTTAAAACCATATAAAACGACTCATATTTAATAGTCGTAATGATTTTAATCATCACCGTGGACATTTCTCCCTAGCAATTTCCGCAAAGAGAAAAAATAACTGTCAAATAATTTTCGCTGATGCAATCCTTCCGCGAATCCCTTCACAACGCATGGGCATCGACTTGGGAAGGAACTAACTCATCCATTCGCGGTGATAACCGTCAAAAACTCTCCTGCGGATAACTTCCGACCATTTAACCTCCCAAAATCAAAGAAACGGAACCACCATCACCGGAAAAGAGGCCATCTTTTCCTCTCACCACGGATTTTACATTCTCCGTAGCCAAGTACACGCGGATAAAGGGTGAGGGAAAAAGAAAGAATGAAACAATTCCCTCGTGCTCAACAACCGTTTCCAATGACTACGTACCTCTATTTCGCAAGAACGGAAGCAAAAACATGCAGTCCATGTCTCCTAAGAGTTGAAATAAAAGTAGGATAATATCTCCTTTGGAAAGGAAGAGAGATCGGGGAAGACACCGCGGGATACGGAAGGAGTAGAACTGGGAGAAAATAAGGGAAGGAGGGGATAATGGGGCGGGGAGACGTCTTAAGGATGGTACAAGGGGGTGGGAGCGAGGGAAATGGGCGGAGAATATTCTCCAGTTGTCGTCCTTACGCGGAAAAAAATGACTTTCGCCAATCTGGAAGGATTCCGTATTACGATTGGACGGTTCAGGATGAGCACTCTCTCGTTGGCAGTAAGGGTAGTAGTCGGGCGTGCGACGGGAGGGGGCAATCTGGACGTGACAGTGGGGCGAATAGCCACTTTTACGCTCTCCTTCCATCTCTCTTGCTATCTCTTCCTTTTCTTTCTCTTGGGTGGCACTTTTCCCTTCCTCCGCCCCTTTTCCCCCCTCTCGACATCCTTTCCTCTCTCTCTCCCTTCCTCTCTATCTCTTAATCTCTCTCTCTCTTTCTCCCGGATTTTACTCCTTTATCTATTCCTCTGTTTTTCACTCGACCCTTTCTTCTCTACGCCTTCTTACTCTCTCCTCTTTCTTTCTCTGTATCCCTCTCTCCAATATTTCTTCCTCTTTTTCCTTTCTCTTCCTCTCCAAAATCTTTCTTCCTCACTCCAGTTCTTCCTCTTTCTCCTATTTCTTTCTTTCTCCTATTCTTCCTCTCTCTCCTATTCTTCCTCTCTTTTATTCTTCCTCTCTTTTATTCTTCCTCTCCTACTTTTCCTCTCTCTGCCTCTATCAATTTTTTTCTTCCCTCTTTCTTTCCTTTTCCCCTTTCTCTCACTTTCTCCTTGTCTTATTTTTACAACTCATTCCTCTTTCTATCTCTATAATATTTCTTCCTCTCTCCACTCCACCTACGGGGGAGAGCACCCTTCGTTAAGGAACCACGGCAGGCCGCTGGCCCACATCCAGAGACTACGTCTGAATGAAGACGTGCCCCTTATCGCTGACATCCCCTTCTCTTGCCCTCCCTCCTCCTTTACTTCCTCCTGCATCATCTCTCCACTCGACCGTTAAACCAACTAAAGCCACTCTCTTTCTCACTCGGTAGCATCCGAAATTTTATATACCCGTCTTTTTTTACTTCATTTATTTTTCACTTAGGTTTTTTCCCGTTTTTGTCGCTTCTTCGGTCATTCACTTTTATTCCCTCCCTACTTCTCTACCTCCTTCCTCTCTAGACGCTCTTTTCCTTCTTGAACTCTTTGCTCGAAGACTATCGCGGTTTGTCGCCTCTACACCTCCTGGGTCTAAAAAAATCTTCAGAATTTCTACTTTGTAACATATCGGTCTATATGTGGGGTAGCAAATACTTATTAATTGTAGTTCCAAAAATGTAACACTGCTCTTTTATAAATTTTAAGGTGTGTCGTATATTTATTTCTTTAAAATTAAATATACAATTATTGTAAAATAATACATTTATTTTAAGCAATATTAAATCTTTAAAGGGTAAAAGTTATCCTACACGTTGTTTTAAACAGAAAACCAACGAAAGGAAAAGTTTTACCCATGCATCGATATTAATTGTACTTTTTTTTCCTGGAAAAGACTCTGCACAGAGAAACTGTGAAAAGTGGGATAGGTTTTTCCACAGGATTACATAAGGTTACATTTGAGCACCGTCTCGAGACCAGTATGCAACAATTTAGATACATTTACTCAGCATTTCTTTCTATGACTTTTCTTATAATCTCTGAGTCGAACAAACTTTTACGCTATTTGCTGATCTCTGACCGTTTATAACCGTTCTAAAATGAAATTATAAGCCATGCAGTTTGATATAGTAGACTAAAATGAAACCGTGCTACACCAAAAACTTTTAAAGTGACACCGCGAAATACGAAAGATAAGTCTAAATCAGGGGTAGCCACACAACGGCCGCTGGCCGCAGGAGAACCGCGAGGGCGTTTTATGGTCTCGCGAAACCATTACAATAGCTAGTCGTGAAATTTCATACGGAAAATTTCATACTTATAAAAATTATGGTCGGAAAATCATTAATAATGAAGTTATTACGCTTTAGACGCATTCGTCATTGATTTTAACTAATAGTATCTCGCGTAACTTATGACATGAGGCTCTAATGCGGTCCTCTTCGTAAAAAGTTTGTTACCCTCCCCTCTAATCTAAATTAAAAAACAACACCTGACCGCCAGTAATGTTCAAGTTCCGTTCTAATCCCTCCAAAGCCCTTTCTTGCAACCGGCAAATAGACTCCTAAAACCACTTTCAAAATTTTAGAACCATTTTCCATCATCACCGCAACCTGTAAATAAAATTTCATAGCGCTCCAAGTATCTCCCGCCTACTATCTATTCTCCATCTATACCCTATGACTGTTTATTTTCGCAGAGTAGGTAAAGTTTTTTTTAAGTAACTCTCGTGTGCATAAAGGGTGCAAAAGAACGTACTAAGGGAACTTTGTATGTAAAGACGAGAGGATGCTCGGTTCATAAGGAGTATTGAGTTGGATTGCAGTCGAGAATGGAATCGTTAAGAGGACGGTTTGGAATGCCCCATAGCGGGCCACTTTTCTCGTTCTGCTCTGGCTTTGGATCCGCCGTGGGAGTGTTATGATAATGATACAAGGCATTACGTCGTTAGAAAGGAACGTTCAATGGGCGTGTATTCCAGTGAGGCGCATTTACTTGCGGAGTCGAATGATTCGAAGACGAGGCATTTTCCTGCTGTGGCTCGCCGTTCCTGCGAATAGAGTCTCCCCACTAATCCTGTTGTATTGAAGGATATTCCGGTCTAACATATTCTTCCATAATATCCAGTATACATTTCGAGTCACTTAAAAGTGGTTTTACTGACTTGGAACCTATTCCGCACTCGCACAGTCCATTTTTAATTTCTTCCAACCTCAATCACATCAAAAGTATTGAACAAATCAGGGTATATTGTTGTAGAAGTTCACAATACGAATATTGTTTTTTATTATAAAAATTAGCTTAAGTTTATAACTTCAATACGCTGTTCGTTTATTTATGAATGAAACATTTCGTTAACTATTTTATTGCGTTGATTCGAAGAGACGAAATATTATTGTCTCTATATCAGAAACAAACTACCATATGACATGTTCATATCCAGTACCATAGTACATTTTATTCCACTAATAGAAGGAACTATATAAAAATAACTGAAATTGTAAATATTGGGTCTGAGCCAAAGAGACACTAAGAGGCAAAGTCGGAGACGAAACTTAACTGAAAGAAATTTTCAGTTTCGATTGAAAACATCCAAAGACATAATGACAACATTAACTGGTCGACTTTTGCCTTTCGATAAAAAATGAATGCCTTTCTGTTTTCCATTTCACACGCTAATACTATAAAATGACAAAAAGTAATAAAGTTGGAAATTGGAAGACCCGCTTTTCGGAAACTGTCATACCAGATAACCTATATACAAGGTTAGAAAAAGAATTTTTTTAGGTACCAGTAATTCAGCACTGATGGACGACTGCTTTAATGCCTGCATGAGCATTTGGTTTTCCTATATTGCTACTGGGAAGAGAGAATATGTACATCGTTTCACTACGTCAAGTGGATTCTGTAGATTAGTATATGCTTTGTCGTTAAAAAGAATTAATCACTGACATTATTTTCGATCACTTCATTTTCCCCGTTTTTACGTAAGCTTCGGATATATTTTTAAGAGATTTTAAAATTTTCATTGTTGTGAGATTTTTTTTCGTAGTTTGAAACTAAAATCGTAGCGATTCAGAAATTTCACGCATTTCCCTCGTGAAAAGATACGTACGGTACGATTACGGTACGACTGCCTAAGGTGAAGAAAAGAGCGATAGGGAAGGCGAGAAGAAGGTAGGGAGGGGGAGAAGATGGTAGGGAGGGAGAGAGAGAGGAAGATAGTGAGAAAGGAGACCAAGAGAGAGAGAGATGAGAGAGGGAGAGAAGTAGTCCACTAAAAAAATCTTTCGCAAAGAATTGCTATTTGTGTACAAAGCGTTCTGTGAATGACTTCCGATGAACTGAGAATTTATGGGTGCATAAAAATGAGCGTATGCTATGCTGAAATTTGATGCGAGCCACCTGATGTGAAGCCATTGAATTTATGGCACAAAAAATAATAGCATATCGAAAATCGTTGTGTCTGTGTTAAAATACGTCACCGCTTATGTCCGAAACTGCATGATTTCCACATTAACCCTGGTGACCAGGCTAATGTTTTTTAATGAAAATTTAAAAGAAATTTTTAAAGAATAGCACCTGAATTGAAATTGAAACTTACTTAAACTATCCAAACCATGTTTACTAGTTTCTTTTACAGGCATTCCTGCGCGGTAAAAATAATATTACTAACACGTGCAAATTTTATCAAATAACATGAGACAGGTTCAACCAGTTACAGTCGATACTCCGTAAATTTTCAAATTCTCGTATTTTTTGCGTGTGCACACCTATACACAACTATATAAAATCTACTTGCGAATGGTAATACTAAGTCTATAAATTCTAACTATCCTAAATAAGGACACAGTATTTGATTCAATGCAAGGTATCATTGCTTCCTGTTATTTCTTCCGGCTTAAACGATGTCTGTGTCTGCTCCATTTCCTTGTTTAAAGATTAATTACTTTGGGAACACTCCAAAAACCCAGGAAAATGTCTTTCTAACCGTTTTTCTAAATGGGAGGATCGTTGGTGAAAAATTAGCTGCTTTCATGGGTACGGAAAATCTCTCAGGGGGTGCCGGTGGTGTAGAGGTTAGGACGCTGGCTGCTACTCGCCCGATGCTTGAAAAAGTCATCGGGTACGAATCCTGCGCGAGTAGGATTTTTCTCAAGGTCACCCGGCCCCCTATTTGTGTGGTTTGAGGAGACCGCGCAAATTCAGCTGTTCCGTCCTTCGGAAGGGACGTTAAGCCGTTGGCCCCCCTGGTGTTCTTCGTAAGAGCAGGCAAATGCCGGCACCAGGTTTCCCTCCTCCCTCCCCGGTTATTCATTGCACTACCTCTGAGATACCCATTTGTGCTGAAAGAGAGGCGAATTGACTGGGCATACATACATACATACAAAATATCTCGCTGTCAACTTCTACTCCATCTTTACTTCTATAGAGTTCACCAGAATAGTCCTTTGTTGCGGCTAGTTCCATTGATTGGAAAATCTTACCGAGATCTGCCTCATATTTCTATCACTCAGCAAAGCAAAATCCCATTTTTATACTTTGAGAGTGTATTAATGTAACGGAAATAAAATGGGTTTTGAATGAAAATTATAATTTCAATTATTTTTATATTAGCAATATATTTTCTCGACAAAATGAACAACTCAAAGTGAAGGAAGAATAATTATGCTAACAATAAAATAAGAAAGAAAGAAAACTTTGTTATTTAGGATACAATGATTTTATTTAGGGGATAGTCAGTCTACTAAATTATAATCACTGAATTCCGATAGAAAAGCTTCTTTCCTGTCTTTAGTTCATTGTAATTATGGATTTACAGTTAGCTGAGCTAATTAAGTAATTATATTTGCTCAATATATTAACTATCTGCAGTAAAACTTTAAATTTAAGCGGAAAAGATAAATAAATATATATCAAGTCCTACCAATTCATTGATTGGTTTTGACTAGGGAATATACATGCATCGTGTGGTAATTTCCCGTTGCCTTCCAAAGCGAACACACACACAGAAGGGAGGAGGGAAACCCGGTGCCGGCATTAGCCTGCTCTTTGCGAAGTGCACCAAGGGGGCCAACTGTTTAACGTCCCTTCAGAAATGAAGCGTTGATTTTTCCTCGGTCTCCCCGACACTCCCATAAATATAAATAAATAAACATATATATATATATATATATATATATATATATATATATATATATATATAATCTTTTTTAGAATATTTTATGTTCGTATGGTTGAAGTTGTGCGTTAAAAATAAAACGTTGATATTAAAAGTGATACTATTCTGCACAAATGAAATAATGCCATTATCTTTTAATATGCAATGAATTATCAAATATAAATAGCGCGATCGCATAATTGAAGGCTAAAGAACCTTTCATACAATTTGAATATCAGAAAAGAAAATAAACTCAAATGGTTTTCTTAGAATGCCTTAATAATAATTATGAGGCGTCAAATGAAATTCATATCGTAATGAACGTTTTAAGCAGGTCACCACGGTTATGAATGGCTGCTCGGGGTAAACTTTCTCTAGCACTCAAAGCCCTCAGTATGCAAAAAAATTCCAGTACCCATATTTATGCCTCGTAAACGACGAGAGAAATGACAAAGGCATTTATTAGACAAAGAAACTCCCTCGCGGAACGATATAAACTCGACATACAAAAAATCCTGCTATTCAATCTCCCATTGAAATAACCTCCGAGCATGTCTCGCGATAAAAAAGGACCCTGACTTTCGAAAATAATTTCATACCCGCTACGAGAGAGAGTGAGAGATCCTGACGATGACAAAACATCTCCCAACAATCAACGCGAAAACTGCTATAACGTTCCGAATCTCTTCTTCCCATACCATTCATTCCAGCTCTCTCTCTCTCTATCTCTGCACATTTATTATTCTGCTCATTGCAGTTCCAACCTCACTCCATAAGGTTACCTTCAGTCCCTGACCTAACCAGAACGAAAAGGACGTGACCCAACAGAACAATTTTCGCCCCATAGGCAATCTCTCTTCTCCTCCGTTCTCCGCCCTTCGCAGGATTCTCCCACTCTCCCCCTCGCACGCCTATTCTTTCCCTTCCCGCAGTGAGAGGAAGCTGTACGTTTTCTCGCTCCTCTGGAACGTAAAAATCTCCTGTTACGCTCCATCCCTCACTCCTCGCCCCTCTCTGCTCTCTCATTCATTCACCCGCATTCAAAAACTCCCTCTTGCGGCCACACCCTCCCCCAAAATTCCCTTCCATAACTTCCTTTGCATTCCGGTCCACCCCTTTATCCAACCCTCCTCGCGTCAAACTCGCTCGATTTTGCCGACTACAATCCTTTTATTTTTCTTCCATTTTGGAAACGGGGTAAGGACGTTGGCAACCCGCATTCGCCACGTCTTCAAATTTTTGCATTCTAATAAATCTAGTGTAAAACTTCGATTGTTATTTTTTCTGCTTCAGCATTCGTCGCTTTTGTGAGGAAATGGCAGACTGTGCACGCGTATATTTACAAGTATTTTTTACAACTGGCCATGAAAACGAAATTCTTTCACTATCAAAATGATGGGTATTAAATATTTGAACCTCTTTCGTAGAACAAATAGTCTCGTTCTACCTTCATTGTAGATGCGTTTCTGAAGAATTCCATTTGTATGTAGATAAATATGTTCTACGGTCCTATTCTACATTGTTGTGAGGTTGGCGGGATAGAGTTAGGAAATTAATAGTCACCATTGAACAGTATATGGTGTCGCGGTCATTATTTAATTTAGTTTAAATAAGAAATTGCTATATATTATTTTATTTATATTATATCGATTTAAATTAAGTTGAATTACTGTCAGTGATTTCTTTAAATCAACGATCCATTGTGTGATCATATCGCCTGTAGAATCTGAGAATGCCTATAAAACAACGTATTATAGGGTAAAAAACATCCACTAAAAATTAAACAGGATATTACAATAATTGAAAATTGATCAGGGATGTGTGCTTGAAGTTCTTAATCATATCGAAATTGCTATTTGCACTAACATGAAAAAATCCTTACTAGCAGATATTGAAACACTTTTGACAAAAGTATAAAACCAGCAATCAAATTCTTTTAAGTAATATATTAAATCATTTTTGGAGGTATTCCTTAACCGATTTACAAGCACGATAAATTCCAAAGTTACATTAGATCAAACACGTGCAAATATGTAATTCTACTACCAAATCTAACGAAAATAAATACATTTGATATTTAATTATACATACTAAACAATCTCGCTGTTGTGTCGAATTATCCGTCTTCGCCCTTCTCCACCAGCAAAAAATAGTTGTTTAAATTTATCAGCCATAAAAACATGTTTACCGCTCTTAATATTTCCATTTCCCATACTATATTTACGCGAATAATAATTTCGTACATACTGTGTATTAGACAAACAATAAGAAATCGTCTATTAATCATGCCACGCAAAAATTATTTACTTAATAAATTCCAGAGAAATATACACATTCACTTAATTTTACCATATCCCTAAAACTTAAAAGTCTTGTCTTTATTCTAAACAAATCTTTAAGCCAACTAATTTTGTCGCGGCTTATCAGTCGCACTACTCAACAAGTAGGAGTAATTCAAGCTGAAAGTTTGGAATAGAATAAATTAGGCACGCTTCCCTCTGGAGATTTAGAAGTTGAAATTGCGAATGTTTTCTAATAAGGTGGAAGCCATGAGAGAGACATGATTCGGATAAGGTATTACCTCACGGAATTAATGTTTTATAACTACCTCGTTAAATAAAGTGCTACCATAAAATCAAGGAGTAAAAATGTTATTTTCAATCTCAGTAATGTGGCATCCCTGATATACGTAAATGACATTTCATCACCTTCGACCCGCATTTTAATATAAGTGAATTACCGCTATACGTATTCCGTAAATAAAAATCACTAAAATGGAAAATTCCAAACGATTCAGATAACCAACAGAAGATGTTTTATAGCTTTTTTTTAAATGAGATATTGTATCATAAACATTTGTGATAAAGAGTACTTCAAATGTTAAAATTTTTAATAAATAAAAAAATGACTTTTAAGATAAAAATTCTTCGAGTTAAAGCAAAATGCTTATGTGCTCTTTATTATTTCCAGTGAATTGGCAGTCCTCCTCGAGTGATTTGACTCTCGTTTTAATTAAATTATAAAAACCACCTTTATTCCAAATATGAACTAAAGTAGTTTGTCACGCAACTGAACATGGGAAAAAAATCTAATAGACGCTCTTTTACGATGAATATCTAAAAATGAAATGACGGCATCCCTTCATGAATGGAGTCAAAAAGATCGTTAGGAGTCACTTCCATCATCAGTTAAAACCCCTTTTATTTATTTATTGCCTTTCCTTTTCTCCAGAATTAACCCATACCGTGTCAAGTTTGCTCGAGCATAGTTAAGAGTACCTGTTGAAAATATTTTACGCAAAATAAAAAAATAGTATTTTGAATTTATCGTTAACATTATTCATTTAAATGTGAAAGCAAATGCCAACACATGCGAACGTGCAAACGCTCCACACTCGCTTTCAAATAATGCATTTACATAAATATTACTTCCCTCGTCAGTCCAACCCGTTTCTATACCTTTATCATACTTCCACCCAACCTCCCCTCGCCCACCACGCCGTCTCCTACCCACACCACGCCAATCCTAGCGTCATTTCACGCAAATATAGGAGACCTCCTACCTCCATGGATTCCATCACGCTCTATTTGCTTCCCGATTCTTTCCGCATGAGAAGATAGAGAAAGAAAGCTTTTCCGCTCGCGTCCGCCCACACACACACACGCTCCGCATACGAAAACCATTTCCACGCCATAACTTGCGCTCACACACACACGGCGCCGAATGACAATTCATCCAGGGTTCCTGAGACCGCGGACCTAGCTTTCTCTTCCCTCTCCCTCTTCCCCTCCCTCTCGCACTCACTTCCTCCCTCTCTCCCTTCTCTCCCCTCCTCGCCCTCCCCTTATCTCTCCAAAGGAGGGACGCCTCTTGCCAGAAAACCTTCTTCCTTCGATGCCTTCTCTCTGAAAATGCTTCTACGAAAACCTTATGCGTCTCTCTCTCTCTCACTCTCTTCCTATCTACCTCCATCTCTATACTTTTTGCCCCAATTTCCCCTCATTTTTCGCCACCTCCCTCTTTTTGTACCATTCCATCTCTCTTCTCTGCCATGCATGGAGTTTAGCGTAAACGTGGATGCTGAGGAAAAGTGATACGAAATGCTTGGAAGATTAAATGAAAGGGTATTGAACAAGTGAGGGAATAACTGCAGCGCAAATTACATACGGCACTGTTTTTTATCAAAAACTATCGTTAATAAATATTATTGTGCCCAATCAAAAAACAGCAAAAAATTTCAGAATAAAATAATTCAATATTTAAAAATCCTTCGGACTCGAGTCTCAAAATCCATCGCAACGTTTCATCCGTAAATGCTTAACTGAAAAAATAATCTTTCTATTCTAGCATATATTCTTCTCGAAATATTTGTACAACTCTGATGTAGACAGCGATTATCACCATGAAGCAAATCCTACATGCACCAGACTTTTACCATGTCTATCTCTCACATCGACCGATCTATCCTGGCTTTTCCAGATTGCAGGATTCCAGAGATATTGCATGCACAGACGGAATGATGAACAGATGTAAGCAAATTTTTCAGAAAAAGAGCGCTTAAACAGGAAGTTATATAACAAACCGGAGAGCAAATAATGGCAGAACGATTTATAATAGATAGAATAACAGGATGATTAACCCTCAAGTACGGTCGCTTGGGTTTGAAACACCCACGGCGATTTACATTGTCTATTACTATTAATATATAACACATCTATATTTGGAAGTTATTATAGCTGAGTTTTTATATCTTCTTTAATACAAGTAGACTTTTAATGAAATTGAAGCATTTGAACGGACGCAAATAACTTTTTTTGTGAGTTGTGTGTATCACACCCAGCAACCGTGCTAGCGTTTTCGTTTTGTGCCTTCTGTTTTGGACGCTATAGCTCGTAGAATCATTTCCGAGACCGCCAAGGTCATCTTCGCGTACATCACAACTGCGCACATAATTATCCCTTCCAAAAAGGAACTAGTGCATATATCTTCGAATGAGTTTGGCAGTTCCTCGAGTGATTGCAAGACATATAACTAGTTATATTTTCTCTTCGCTCTGATCATTCTAGGAAAACAGTTGACTACTTATTGTTCACCTCAGTTTTGGGATACTATCAATGTAAGTAATGGCGTCTTTTTTGCCAGTGCCTGGCAGTAGGCAGCAGTACTGTCAGTATGGTATGGAGCCGAATACAAACGATGTTGGTTGGGACTATACACAATACAGCTGTAGGCGTGGTGAGGACGACTTGAACGGCTACAGTACTGCGATGTGGAAAGCAAGAGGGAAACTACCACATTACAATCCCTAGTAATGATTATATGGTTGGACAATATGAGTTCTCTCGAGGTAAAACAATCCGGAGGTAAAATAGTCCCCCAATCGGATCTCCGGGCGGGGACTGCCTTGAGGAAAACATTTGTCGAAAGTAATTTACGAATAGGGACTTGGAACGTAACAGCTATGAGAAAGGCGGGAAAGCTAGAGAACTTGAAAGAAGAAATGAGAATAAATAGAGTTGACATTATAGGACTAAGCGAAACTAGATGGGAGGGAGAAGGACAGTTCGACTGAGAAGAATTCACGGTAGTTTATTCTGGAGGAAATAGTAGGGAAAGGGGAGTAGCTCTGGTACTTAGGAAATATATGATAAAAAGTGTGACAAAGATAATAGCAACGAACGATAGACTGATGGCAATAAAGCTTAAAGCAGTCCCAGTGGACATGCTGATAATCCAGGTATATATGCAAACGTCAGCTCATGAAGATGAAGAAATCGATGAGATTTATGAGCAAATTAATAAAATTTACGAAGAAGACGGAAGAGGAAAGGTAAACTTGATAATAATGGGAGATTGGAACAGCATAGTCGGAGAAGGACAGGAAGAAAATGTTGTCGGGCAATACGGACTTGGGAAGAAAAATCGAGGAGGGGAGAAACTCGTAGAATTCTGCATCAATAATGACCTTGTGGTGACTAATACATGGTTCAAAAACCATAAACGAAGGTTATACACATGGAAAAGCCCAGGAGATAGAATGAGATGCCAAATAGATCACATCCTTGTAAAACAAAGATTCAGGAACAGCATAAAGAACGCCAAGGCATTGCAAGGAGCAGACATTGATTCAGATCACAGCCTTCTAATACTTGACGTGAGTACAAAGCTCAAACAAATAAGAAAAACGAGAAGAGAAAGACAGGCCTGGGACCTAGAAAAACTGAAAGAAAGACAGGATGTAGTCAGCATGAAGTTGAAAGATAACCTAATAAAGTTGGAAAACAAATCGAAGACCGTTGATATAGAATGGGATGAAATTAAAACCAGTATTAAGGATACCTTGGATAAAGAGATTGTAAAACAAGAGAAGAAAATCAGAAAACCATGGATCACGAAGGAAATGCTGGAGAAAATGAGTGAGAGACGAAAATGGAAAAACGTTAACACTAAAGAAGGTAGAGCCAACTATAGGCGTACAAACAATGAGTTGAGAAGGGTACAGATAAAGCTAGAGAAAATTGGATAAAAGGAAAATCTGATGAAATAGAACAAATGGAGAAGTTAGGACGGTACGATATGATGTACGCTAGAGCACTCGAGTTAGAAGATAAGAAATTGAACTGGAAGATGAGGAAAACATTGAAGAAGACAACTTAGGACCAAGTATTATGGAGAGCGAAGTAGAAAAAGCGATAGTGGAACTAAAGAAGGGGAAAGCCACGGGCAGCGATGGAATACCGGCTGAGATACTTAAAGCCATAGGATCAGAGGGACTAAAAGTTATCACGAAATTAATTAATAAGATTTACGACACGAGAGAGTGGCCTCGGAATTTTCTAGAAGTAACAATCATCCCTCTACAGAAGAAGCCAAAGGCAATGAAGTGTAAAAACTACAGAACGATAAGCCTTCTGTCACACATTTCGAAGATCATCACGAGGATTCTTAATAAAACGCTGGAGAAAAAGGCAGAAGAAATACTAGGTGAAGATCAATTCGGTTTCAGAAAAAGACGTGGAACTAGAGATGCTATAGGAGTAGTCAGAATTATATCAGAAAGGGCAATAGAGTACAATCAAGATATCTGCGCATGTTTCGTAGACTGGCAGAAGGCCTTTGATAGAGTAAATTGGGTATAGTTGATGAAGATATTAAAGGATATAGGTGTAGACTGGAAAGACAGGAGACTGATTAGGAATCTATATGTAAATCAAGTTGTAAAGGTCAGGTTTGAGAATGTGGACACCTGCGGAATAAATATCGGTAGAGGAGTAAGACAAGGCTGCTGCCTATCGCCAACCCTATTCAATATATATATGGAGAAAGTCTAATGCAAGAAGCTTTAGAAGGCACAGGAGATTTCAATATTGGAGGAAGGATTATAAGAACAGTAAAATACGCAGATGATCAAGTGCTTCTAGCAAGAAAGGAAGAGGAGCTACAAAAAATGATAAATAGACTAGTGATAACAGGAAGAAAATACGGTATGGAAATAAATACAGTAAAATTCAAGGTCATTCGAATGTCAGGTAAAGAAGAGAATCTGAACATAAATATTGGGGGAAAGCTTTTAGAACAAGTTTCAAAATATAAATACCTTGGAAGCATCATAACACGAGAAGCAAAATGTACGGATGAGATCAGAACTATAATAGGAAAAGCAAAAGCGGCTTTCAGGAGAAAGAAACAACTACTTACAGGGAATATAAGGGAAGATATCCGCAAGAAGTTGATAAAATGCTACGTATCGAGTATAGCATTGTATGGGGCAGAAACATGGACGCTAAGGAAAAATGACATCAAATACTTGGAAAGCTTTGAAATCTGGACTTGGCGGAGAATGTTGAAGATAAAATGGACAGATAGGATGAATAACGATGAAGTGCTACGAAGAATAGGAGAGAAGCGAATGATTATACAGACTATCAGAAAGAGGAAGGCTAACTGGGTTGGACATTACCTGAGGAGAGAGAGTATGATTAAAGACGTGTTAGAAGGAAAACTAGATGGGAAAAGGGAAAGAGGTAGGAAAAGGTTTCAGCTGATAGACGATTTGAAAGGGAAAGAGAGTTATCAAGATATGAAGAGGACAGCGGAAAATAGGAGTATATGGAGAACCAGGTTTAACCAAGAATAATCACGGACCTGTCTACGGACAGACTACCTATGATGATGAAAAATTTATATATATTTTATATTTATATTTTTTAGGTTATAACATGCGCGAGTACAAAAAAAACAACAGCGTTTGCTCACGTTACTTGCTAAAGTCGAAGAGGAAGAAGAAGTAATAGGTGATGTTTCCGATGTAGAAGACGTTGATTATGTAGAGGAAAGTGATCAAGGCACGGATACGGATCAATAAATCGCAGTTGATGAATATAATGAACATTTGGAAGAAAGTGATAATCAGCTTGCAAGCGACGCACTTTTTTATGGAAGGAAAAATACAACCATTTGGCGTAAAACACCAATCAGGCAAAATGTTAGAACTACACCGGAAAATATTTACATATCTTTGCCAACATTGACTGATTATTCAAAGCATGTTAAGACGCCATTAGAAAGTTGGGAATTGTTTTTTTACATTTATCGACAAAATGGTTCAACACACAAATTTTTATATAAATGAATTGGAAGCTAAATATAAAAATAAACAATGCAAAACCGAAAATCGATGTACAAATACGAGCTTTGCTGGGCGTACTGTACTTGACTGGACTGCATAAATCTTCACATGTCAATGTAAGAGATTTGTGGGCAACTGACGGAACGAGTGTTGAACTTATCTACGCGACAATGAGCTATGAAAGATTTGCCTTTTTGATGACGGCAATTCGTTTTGACAATGTTTCCGATCGGAAAGAACGGCAAAAAATTGATAAACTTGCTGCTATAAGAAGTATCAATGATACTTTAAATGAAAATCTGCTAAAAGACTAACGTTGGAAGGCATTGTACAAATGATGAAAACTTGAAGGTTTGCGTAGGAAATGCAGCTTTAGACGTTACATTCCAAGTAAACCGGACAAATATGGCATAAAAATTTTATCGGTTGCAGATTCTCAAACTTTTTATACAAAAATGGAAGTATATTGTGGGAAGAAGCCAGAAGTTCCATTTGAAATTGATTTCAGACCTGCTGCAGTTGTCAAACGTATAACAAATGTTTTACAAGACTCCGGCCGAAACATCACAATGGACAACTGGCTCACGTCATATCCATTAGCTCAAGAACTACTTGCTTAAAAAACAACAATAGTTGGTACGATAAGAAAAAACAAAGAAGAACTTCCATTAGCTTTCACCACCCAGAAAAATAGAGAAATAAAGTCAACTTTGTTTGGTTTTCTGAAGAAAACGACAATCTTGTCGTATATTCTAAAGAAAAACAAAGTTGTTTTGATATTGTCGACCATGCACCATTATAATAGGATTTTGGACGAAAAAAACTTGCCAGAGATTATTGATTTCTATAACAACACCAAAGGAGCAGTTGATACTACCGATCAGATATGTACCAATTATAATGTGGCTAGAGATGGCTTCTAGTTATTTTTTAATCTTACATGAATATTGCGGCCATAAATTCTCGCATAGTGTTGCTATCAACAGAGACGCCACCAGTGAAGTATAAATCTCGAAAATTGTTTTTGAAGGATTAAGCTAGGTCTCTTATACACCCTCATAGTATAAACATGCGGTCTGGGCTAAAACATTTGTCAGTAAGTCTTCTACACAGTTAGCGTAACTGTTCAACTAACACCGAATATGCTGAAGCCAATGTTCCCCAAAAAAGAAAGATTGCTGACAAATATTCAAGATGCAAAACGTGCAAAGGAAAGGACCGAAAATTAAGGCATTATGTTTAGAATGCCAAAATCACGTCCACCAAGAGAACTCCAACGTTATTTGCGATGATTGCTATAAGAAGCTGAACCATACATATAGCAATACGGACAGTGAGTAATATTTATTTATAATCTGTCCAAAAAAGGACATTTTTGTACATTTTGTTTATTTGCACACAATAAGAAAATAAATTTTGTTTCATATTTTCAATGCTAAATAAATAAATAATAATTCCAATAAAGTCTCTTAATTTGCAAAAATGTCATTTTGTTGTCAAAGAAAACATTTGAGTGTGATACACCCTGCGACCGTAGTCTTGTTCTGAAAAAGAGCGAGGGTTAACCTACTGAGAAAACTTCAGGATTTGATGCGATTAAAGGTGAAAAGAATAGAAGATGGAAAATGTTCTCTCATTAGGTGAATCAAAGAAGAAATCACTAGGAAATAAGTAACATAGGATAAAATTATCTGGCTTGCATCATGGCTGAAATCGCATTGACAAAGTATGTATATTCAATGTCCATAAAAAGGATGAGAAAAACCAGTTGCGCATTTTTTTAGACTGTACTACCTCTGAATCATCACTGTTCACGGTTGTTTCATAAGCAAAATGTGCATTTGGTTTTCTTAACATTTGTATGACTATTGAAGGTATATAGTTTGTCAATTTGATTTCATCCATAAAGCAAGCTCGATAATTCTCTCTTTGAAAACCAACTATTAAAATTCCCCAAAGCTGTTAGTCCGATGACAGCAAAACCACACAAAGAATGATAATTCTAATACGAAAACAATTTGAACAGCATAACTTCTAGCATCCTAAGTAACAGTATAAGCGTCGATTATTATATGAATACTAATTTGGACATTTCGCTTGTATTGCTATAAGAAAGCCACCGTTATAATTAGACTTGGTAGGATTCGATGTAAATCGATAAATGTCGATAAACATTGAATTTAAAAAAAATTAAAATCAACATAAATGAATAGTCGTCGATAAATGTCTATTTTCACCTCTACATTTTCTACGAAATTTATGCGCCATGATTTCAAAAGTTTGTTATCCACTCTCAAACTTAACATATTTTATCACCAAACATCCAAAACGATAGAGACAGTCTGTATTTGTCATATCAAACGGCCACACACCATTCGGAAATTGCTTTATAATGTCGCTTAGGCCAATTTATTTAGCAGCCGTGGGATCCAAAGGTAAGGGACAGAATATTATGATCGATTTATTGCGCTCTTTCTTTACCATCGGGATCCGATAATTCATGCGCACTTTGAATTTCATTCACCAAAAGTCGGGGGACGTCAATTTCGTCCTCTGCGCGACATTATCTGCCGACCTCCTCCACGGGACGAAATGAAAGGTTTCCTCGGACTGAAAAATGAGTACTGATCGTCAGATGGCCTTATGGCATTTAGAAAAGCACCCTGTCATGAAATTTATATAATCCATTTGAGAGCGTACCCCGTCCTTTCTTTTGCATTGCTGTAGAAGGAGCAACGTTCATATACGCACTCGGGGCTTTTTTCCCCAAAGATGAGATATTTTTCATCAAAATATTCATTAATACATTAGGTTCTGCATTATACTTACGTCCCATTAATTTCTCACTAATGATCACGATTTCGTGAATGAGGGGCGCGAATTAACTATACTTTCTGATTCATTGCGAAAAATTAATTGTTCCAGGTTGGTGGCCGAAGTCAACAACACATTCGCCAAAATACAGACGACAAAAATCTGATGTGGCCACCACAACTTTCTCAGTACCTGTAATGTTTCTCAAAATTCCAAATAGGTTAAATGATAATGAATATATTAAGGAATTGCGAAAAAAATTTAAAGACTTAACAAAGGACAGAAATGGACTCATACCGTAGCCTTCTGATATTGAATAGAGTCAGGAATCTCCACCATTAAGAAAATCTGATGTGGCCACCACATGACCTTCTCCATACCTCTAATATTTCTAAAAATTCCAAATAGGTTATATAATAATAAATATTTTAAGAAACTGCGAGAAAATTTTCGACTTTACAAAGGACAATAATAATCTCAAACCATAGCCTTCTGATATTGGATATAGCCACAAAGCTCCAACAATTAAGAAAAGAAAAAGGAGCGTTACTAAGACGTAACTAAGCGTCAATTGTTAACAATAGTCGTCAGTAAGTGACGTGGTGGTGGCAGCTAAAAATATAAGATATATATCTCTTAAACAATGCATTATATGGAAAAATGTTTCAAACATAGGCTGAAGAAAATTAACATTCCTGCAACTTTTATTCCAATAAATTTTACATATATCAAATAATAAAGCAAATATTTCAAAATAACGGATAAATGACAAGAGTAAATACCCACTTCCACTTGACCGATTTATGCTAAAAACTAATCAGTTCTTCTGACATTTATAAAAATGTTAAATATAAAACTTCGCGGTGACCTGATTAATAGTTTTTGAATTAGAGCACTCACAAAAGGCTATCACATACACACACATACACACACACACACACACTAACACACACACGGACATCATCGAAAAAATGGTCAAAACGTGTTCAGAGGACCTCAAAACGTGTATTTCCGTTGAAATCTTGAAGTCGATTTTTTTCACGAATACATCTTTCCCCCATAATACGTATATGGAGAAAGTAACAAACAAACCAGCATAAAAGAAGCCTTTTTATTTAGACACTTTTAGTTCAACTTAATTAGAAGGAATTCAGTTTATAACACTTTTCTGGATCAAAATTGACGAAATGTATTAAAATAAACGTCGATATTAGATATCGCTTTTTAAGAAATGTAAACGTCGATATTTGTGTGTTTTTCGAGCTAATCAACTTCTTTGATTATTTTAGCCAAATTATAAATTTCGAAAACTAAAATGACCAATTAAATGTATAAAAAAAACGTTGATGCACGCCGTTGATTTTTAGGAAAAATAAACGATTGTAGTGGTCGCTTTTTAAGAAATATTAACGCCGAAAACTTCCGTCTAGTAAAATGCATTGAAGTAAACGTCGATATTGGTCGCCGATTTTTAGAAAAAATAAACGTCGATTTTCAAGAAAAATAAACATGGAAAACTAGCAAGCCTATAGTATTCGTCTAAAATCTCTCGGGAAAATAAACGTCGTCGATTTAAAAAAAGGTGGAATTCTACTAAGCATAATTATAATTTAAGCGACCTTAGACACCATATAAAAGAAAAATACACTGGAAGAAATGAAAGCTCACCGAATTCAGCTCCAACAGCCTTTCCTCATTTATAAATGCAAAAGTGCCACATTGAGTTACCTGCGAAAAGAGAAGAGAAGAATTTAATAAAATATGCTATGAATAAGAGTTTATTAAAAAAGTATAAGAATGACCCCGTGGCCGCTTCCTAAGTGACATATAGTAGGCACATAAATATACATAATATAAACAGCAAAAAAGTATGCATGGAAAAACTTTCAGTTCAAATACTCTCGATAGTAAAAAAAAGAATTGACCATTTTCTATCGTTTTAATTAATTAATTTCTTCTTGGATGTGAGCATTAGTACTTTTCGTATATTACTGGATAGCACCACTTTATACAATATTAGTACATAAAGAAATTAAAAGGTAAGATTAATATTGATTTTGAACGGTAATGTAACAAATATTATTATTATTATTATCACAGAAAATGTGTGGGTTAGTAGCATAGCAAACTCTTAAGAAGGCCCAGTGCAAAATACTTTTTGGTACTACATCATATTGCTATTTTTTAAATAAAAAATATCAGCCTTTCAATGAGAAACCTACTTACTATACATCGATAAGATCAATACTATGCAGCTTTCAATATGAAAAATTAGAATAATTAATATGCTGAACGGATGTTCTTGCATAAGAATTTTTTCTGGTGCCATTTATTCAGGTTCCCGCTTTTATGCCCTAAGATTCTGGAGTTTGATTATTAATTAATTACTATTTATTTATCATTATCACTAAAATTATTATAAATTAATGAATGCTTATTATTTATGAATAAACAAAATTCCAATGCCAAATAGTATTAGCTCAAATATTTTGTTCGCAAATTTATTAAATGGCACGCGAATCTCAATATTCGATGAATATACATTTTTGCATCGACTTCGCGTTCGTTCGAATGAATAATGGATGTGGCTTGTTTTTTTTTAAACAAACAAGCATCCGAAACCTTTAGCAAGTATTCAAAGAACTTTGCTTTTAAATTTTAAAACTTGGAATTATCCGTTTTCTTAATATCCATGTTTCCCAACCCCCAATTTACACGAATGATCGAAGTTTTCTGTCTATACCGTTCTGTGTATCTAGTTAATAATTCCATCAACTTTCTCATCTTGTAAACATCTTCTTATCCAAACATTTTTTAAACCTCTAAACATGAGTTAATATTTAGGAAATACGTAGATATCGCTTGACGGGTATGAAAAAACGTTAAAATAACACAGAATATTATCAATTGTAACAACGCTGCTAGATAAAGTCGTCCTTCCCATTAAAT
Organism: Tanypteryx hageni; assembly: GCA_028673005.1. Taxonomy (NCBI): domain Eukaryota; kingdom Metazoa; phylum Arthropoda; class Insecta; order Odonata; family Petaluridae; genus Tanypteryx; species Tanypteryx hageni. The sequence continues at coordinate 127,952,845 of CM054114.1, forward strand.
AGGATCGCGGAAAGACTTAGTTGAGATTGTATATGTTTAATATTTATGAGTCCATATTCAATTTCATCCTTTCCTGGTGAATTCCTTTCTTTCCTCGTCGTTTCTCTCCGACTTTAACCCTTTTCTCATTCTCTCTGACCCAACCCACATGCTACCTATATCTTCTCAGCCTTTCTCCCTTTTCTACCCTCCATTCTTTCTCATTCTTTTCATATCCCTTTCCTCACTCCCTCTTTTCTCTCCTCCAATCCTCCCTCATCTCCTAACTACTTTTTCCCTGCAGTCTCCCACCATCTCCTATTCTATCAACCATTCAATCTTTTCTTCCCAATCCTTTCCCTTCTCATTTCTCTTTCCTATCTCCTCCTCCATATATCTTCTTCAATCTCCTCCCATTCCACCTTCCCCACACACTTCTTCTATCTCCTCTTACCTGTCTCCTAATCCATATTCTCTTTCCTTCCATCATCCCTCTCCATCTCTGCTTTCCAATTTCCTACCTCTTCCCTCTAACCCTCACCGCCCCATTACCATTGGACATATTATTACATCTCTTAAAGGATCCATATGAAGCCACACACACACACACGTGCCTCTATTACCCTCACGGCTACGGAGCGGACTAAACCCACAATTTTCTCCAGAAGGGGAGTACGACGTGATTTGGTGTTATGAAGCTTTAAGCGCTCAGTATAATCCCGCGCCCTCTCTTCCTTCTGTTCCACCACGCTAAAGCTGAATACTCTTTCTCTCTCTATCTCTCTTCCTCTTCCCATCTCACTCTTTCCTCCATCCAGCGCGCATACCCGGCAAATATTACCTCCCTAGCACAAGTAAAACGACGTCGCCCGAATTCGCTCCGAAAACGTATTTAGCTTTCTTTCTCCCTTTCTCTCCATGCGGAGCGATTTTTAGGCTTTGCGGTATACTTCCCGCGTCCCTAGGAGGGTGATTAAATTGAAACTCCCGCAATTATTGCCCGTTTCTGTTTTTTTTTTCGCGAACGCCATCCGTCCAGGGAAGCACCGCACGAATTGGCCGAAATCCGTTCCTTATGAGAACTTTTTTTGTTTAGACCGGAAGACGGGGGAGGGAGAGAAAATGTTTGCGTTCGGACCGTCGAAATGTTTGCGCTGCAGTGTGCTGTTTTTTTCCGAGGAATCGTATGATAAAAACGGGGAAATGGCTTCGCGGACGAAAATGAAATGTTTTTTTAGAGAGCGAAAATCGGTTACATTGACGTCTGAGTGTATTCGTTAGTCGACGCTGTTTTTTTATTTTACAGAAAATACTGAAAATTGTTCGCATAAGAAACAAATTACTAATCTATTCATAAACAGAAATGTATGACGACATCAGAGATTAGTTATTAATCCAGAAATTTTTCATCGCATTAACTTAACGAATGCTATTGCACAGGCTGGATTAAATTTCGCAATTCTATTTCCATTTTAAATAACAATAACAAATAAATAGTCGGGAAAAATCAGCAGAAATCTTTAACGAAAACTGCTTTTACGGAACAAGACATCTGATTCTCTTGAAGTGTTATTCGAAACGCCATTTAAACATACTTCCTAATAAATTTTGTATTCATCTAAACGGTACATAATATGTCCCTTTTGTCAGAAATACATCTAATTTCATCGGGAGAAGCTATATTGAAGACTGAAACGCTACATGTGTCACTTATTTTTATTTTTGATCAATATATCTACTTTCTTGTATGAAATAAAACCTTTCAATGATTTCAAATTTTAAACTACCATTCATTCGAATTTTTTTCCCATTTCTCCCTTCTTTCTCCCATCGATTCATCATCCTATTCTAATTTTTTCCTTGTGTTCGTTATTTCTTTCTTTTTCCTTTGCTCTTCCTCTCTCCTCACGCTCTTCCCCTTCTTTCCTCTTCCCTCGCCACGTTTATTATATCTCTCTTCATATTTTTCCTACCATCCTCCTTTGAATGGCATTTTTTCATTGTTTGAAAAATTACCAAATCTTAAACCATTTTTACTATTGAAAGTTAAATGCTTGAATTTTCATGTTGTGAATAAAAAAAAGTTAAAACGATAAGGTGTGAGGGAAATATCAGTTTCAATCTCGCCAATAAAAGCATGTTTCTTTATTTCTTCTCCTCATTGCGCAATTCTCATCTCATATTATTCCTTTCATCTTTCACTCTGCCCCCTTCCTTCAACCCATCCTCTCCTTCCAGTTTCCCTTACTCTTCCCCATTATCTCCCCTCCTGCTTCCTTTCCACTTATATCTCTCATTCCCCTGTCAATATCCCCTCCCCTTCCTTATTTCTCCTTCTACCCTCTCCTTACCATTCCATCCTCTCCTCTTATCACCACCTCCCTCCTGCTCTCTTCGGCTAACATATCATCCCCCATTCCTCACCCCTTATCGAAAATATTTAAATATATGCATATGTATATGCACGTCTTAATGTGTACTTATATGTTTATGTTTATATGAATAATTTTGTTTATGTGTATTTAATTTTATGTACTTATATGATCCTCTCAATCTTTAAATATTGCTCAGTAGGTTTCTCACACCTCCCTTTCTTGTGTGGGTGTTTTCTTGCAGTGGGGTTTTACCTAGGGAATAGCACTTTAATTATCTCTAGTTTTTTCCACAAACAACTATCCATCTCGTTTCATTTCTAAATGTGCTACCTTGGTATTTTATTTATGCAGTACTTTATTTTATGCAATCTTTTATTTTATTTTTATTGTTTGTTGCTCTCTTCCTGTTTGTAATTGGCAATGGGTCAGATAGAAGAAGAGAGTGCTTAGACTCAATCTCACCCAAATAATGACGAATACCTATCTATCTTTTCTCTATTTACGCCTGTTCCTCCCCTCCACCTCATCTAGACCAGAGCCCTGCACGGGTATGATATTATCCACCCGTACCCGACCCGTACCCGCAGACTACTAACCCGTACACGATGTATTTAAAGTATCTACGATTTATTTTTACAAAAATTACAAATTTTACAAAATAATTTAATTGAAAAAAGGAAACATTAATTAATAGTATCTACCCTGAGATTTAAAATTACTATTTAAAAATAGGACATCATCCATGTTATCGGGACCTAAACCGTTTCTTCTTTCACTAACAACATGTCCCGCCAATCAAAAACACCTCTCTGATGGAGCACTGGTCGCTGGTATTCCAAAAATACTATTCGCTAAAATACTTTAATTTGGCAAACAATTCTTTTGCTTATCCCACCATTTCACCAAATCAAAATTATAACTAATGTCGTCAGATAGTTTTAAGTCAATTTATGCAGTCAATTCGTCTGGATAAATATGATCATTTACTGTGTCTCTATCTATAAACTGAACTAAGGTGTCTAACATTTTATACCTTTTCATCGGTTGCTGTACAAGCGTACACGGATTTAGTGTCATGGATTAGATTTCATATTCCTTCTCCTTTTTAATGTCATCAATACTTACTTTAACTTTTCTTCAGTTTTTAACATTTTCACACTATTTAGAAGGGGGTGAAGAAAACAGAAATTTTATAAATTTTTAAATCCATCTACTGACACTATCTCGAAAGGTCTTAAATCTCTAACTGCAAGTTCAACACAGCCATCTAAAACATTTATTTTCTTTTCAGCTGATAATTTTGTTAAATCGCATTTTTTCGGCACAAGAAAATTTGTAAGTTTAGACACGCCTTCTTTGTTATTTTCACACTTGTGTCGCAATAAACTTGATGTTCCCAGCTTCTTATTATCACAACGGTAAACATATTATAACTACTGCAAGCGATCATCTTCTAAATCAGTTCTCCCTTTTCATCTAAAATTTCACAGACCGTTTCCCAAAATTTTATTAGGTATTTTCCTTTCTTCTTCGAGTGTACCCTAAACTCAAAAGCTTCCTTCTTATCTGAACAGTATTCATTGTTCAAATCTGAAGGGCAGATAAAAGTAATATTTCGATTGAAATTTTGATTTATAATTGAATGATGCATTAACTTATAACTGAAAATTTTACCGTTCAATCAGGTGGTATTGGTTCCTTTTAAGAATGTGGTAGATTGATATGCTGTCACAAAAGCAGAGATCACATATAACTCACTAGTGTAATTTTGTAAAATAACCGTCGTTCGTTTCTCTCGCAAATAAATTATAAAATAATGCAGCTCACACGCGACTATTTGACGAAAAAACTATATATTTGAATGTTAAATAAAATAAAGAATGCTGATAGGCACTTTTATATGTAACCACGTCTCTTCAAAAGTGAATTCACAAAGATTGATGTTACTTGCATGAATGGGCAAAACCAAGTGGTTAAAAGGGAGAGTTCTCCCAAAAATCAATCCGTCATAATTACATTGTACTACATAATTACCCTATTTACTCTTTCTCATCCCCTCCCTAAATTCTCTTCTACAAAACGTAATCGACTATCGTTTGTCATTTTCAAATTTGTACCTATTTATATAATAAAAGGAATCGTTTTTTCGTCAGACACTTTTATTGAGACATGATACACAAAGCCTGCGATCTGCCGACCTACATAAATTGCAAATTTGTATCTCCCTATGTAACGCTACTTATAACCGCGAGGGTGGGCTTTACTAGCAGTAAAAGGCGTGTGAAAAGTTCCTGAGCATACATTGGCGAGGCAAATTGAATTGGAATTAAAAATAGTTTTCGTACCCGCTCTTTACCCGCACCGGTGCCTTTTGTGTCCGAATCCGACCCGTACCCACATGGAAGCACTATATACCCGACCCGCAACTTTCGCAGCGGGTACCAGCGGGTCGGGTAAACTGCGGGTATGCAGGCCTATAATCTAGACTCCTTATCAATTCTTAATCTCCCTCCCAATACCCTCCCTTATCCTTCCTTATCCTCCCTCTAGTTTCCTTCCGATTTACTCTCTCTACTTACACTTAATCCATATCCTCCTACACCCTCCCTCCCTTACCTTATCTCCTTTACCCCATCCCAACCTCTTTTCCTCCCTTTCCTCGCCCCGTCTCTCTCTTCCTATTCTCCCTCACAGAGTCTATTTGTGTCATTCCCTCCACACTTGTTTACCCTCCCGTCCTCTAAAATGTCTTCAATCCAACTCCACCCCTTCCAATTTCCATCCAAACCCTTTCCCAACACAACCAACATCCTCTCAAAAACAAGACCTTACCCTTTTCAATCGACACCGGCACCCACGCACCAGCCTGCTACCCCTTTCTCCCAAAAACCCTTTTTCTAGAAAGAGGGAAAGCGGAAACCTTGAGGGACCACTCGACAACAACGAAATGCGTGTGGGAGAGGTGAGAAGGCCAAAAACAAAAACGAAACGCAAAAGGAGGGAAAGGTGAAGAGGGGAAGAAGAAAAGATGGATAAATGAAGATGAAAAATAAGAGAGAGAGAGGGGGGAGGGAAGGAGGGAGGGAATGGCGGAAGACGTGGTAAATTGGCGGATGTTGCCGGAGAAAATAAAGACGGGGTAAAGAAAAAAGGAACGATGGATGGAGAGAGAGGGTCTTTTTTTTAACGCAAACAAACCGTAAATGGAGGTAGGGCAAAAGAAATGATGAGAGGGGATGGTGAGAAGTAGAAGAAATAATGGGGAGAATGAGGTTCGGAGGTATTTTATAAAAGGGAGGGGCGGCATACGAATAAAGGAAAAGGGGGCAAAGGTGAACACGTGAGTTAGCGCGGAGATTTTTTATTTTTCCGGGGGAAGGAGAGAGAAAAAGTAATAAGGGATGGAAGGAGGAAGGAAACGTTGAACCGTAGAAAGGAGATTGTGGCGGTGTATGGGAGAAAGGTGTTAGGTAGGTTTCGAAAGGAGTTTAAATAACTCGTGTGAGTAAAGTAGTACTGTAGAAGTGTTGAACTAGGATTAGATGAAAGGAAGGAGGAACGGATATGATATATAGCAGGTAACATCAAAATATCTAATGTCATTAAGAGCAAGATTTACTATGGAAAACCGTACCGCAATGGCATTATATCTTCGGAATTTATAAGGAAAAAAACAGATATTAACTCACTGAATGTATGTATATACGAAACACGCACACATATTTAAAATTAATGGGAAAAGGCAATAATTTTTCCGAAAAAAATAATACGGAAAGAAAGAAGGAAATGAAAAGTTTTCAGAAAAATATAAATTGTGAAACAGTAGCAAAAGATATTTTATAAATGTTTAGCTCGGAAAGTATGTAGACAGCGAATGGTGTTTAGGAAAAATATAGTTCAGCCACCAAACCAGGACTAATGTAGGCTGATTTCCCAATGTTTACACCCAGAATTGAGTACTTATATTGACATGAAATGTTTCAGTATCTGTTAGTCTTTCCAAGAAATTCTCATACCATAAATACCATTTGTAATTCAAAGTTTAGCAATGATAGAGAAAAATTGGAAAACAAATTAATCGAGCATTATCGGGTTTAAAATACTAAAAGTAATGTCAAAATCTCTTTCTGGCGTTATATTTTTTAAATGGGAGAGAGTTGCGTTTATTGGACCGCCACCTAAATAGAGCCATGCTTACATTGTAGAAGTTTCTGTATATACGGGCGTTCTAGTATCACGAATAGGAAGTGCTTGATGCATTAAACCGCCATATCAGTTGTGAGAGCTGTGTGGTTCGAAACAGTTGGTGTGGGATGAAAAGTTCTATTTTAGGATGTGCGTAGCTATTTTTGGAAACCATACCTAAGCGCAAATTCATTCTCAAAGTACGTAATTATAATATTCAAAGGTTCGTGCTGTAATTATACATTTCTGTCTTTCATTTCATCGTACGAAATAGGCAGTAAGTGGGAGAGTAATTTAGATATCGGTCGCTGCAAGTCAATATGGCGTTGTAGCCTAATTTGGACAATTATGTGTTTCCTAATTTGAACCGGTACAATTTAGGAATACTAACAATCACTACAAAGATAATTGGATTACATTTTATCCAAAATTGTAATCCTATGTATATAAAAGGTGGCGACTGTTATTTCAGAATGGCATCAAGAGGGAAATACGGGAAGTATAGACGACCATAGCCGAGCCGTGGCCGCTTACCAAAATGGTGACTTTGGGTTAAACGAATGTGCCCGCCTTTATAATATGCATAAAGCTCCAATTAAACGACACGCTGAAAATAAAAATAAGCATGCCAACGTTGAAATGAAATACTTTGGGAGGAGTACTGTCTTCTCCAAAGAAATTGAAGATGAACTCGTGAAGCAATTCCTGAAGTTTGAAGAGATGATGTTCGGATTAACAATCAAGGGCGTCATGAAATTAGCGTATAACGTCGCAGACAGAAGTGATTTGCCTCATAATTTTAACTAAGACAATGGCATGTCAGATAAAAAATTATGTTACGCCTTCATGCGTAGACATCCAGAGTTGTCATTTTGACAGCCAGAATCAACATCAAAGGGTTTTAACAGGGAAAAAGTCGAGATTTTTTAATATTTTAGTGGGGATATGTGATGAAAATAAGTTGGATCCCACAAGGATATTCAACGTAGATGAGATCGGATTTTCTACAATGCAGAAAAAGACCCGGAAAATTGTTTCTCAGAAAGGGAAAAAACAAATGGGCGCAATTTCAAGCGCTGAATGAGGTGTGAACACAACATTGGTGTGTTGCGTTAGTGCTTCTGGACAGCACATACCACCAATGATTATTTTAAAAAGATTTATATTGGCTAATAGATTAACGATTGGGGCTTAGTTGAAATTTCCGAATCGGGGCACATAAATACTGAGCTCTTCACAAAATGGCTAAAACATTTTATCCAAACAATCATTCTAACCAAAGATTTTTTTGTCAAAAATGTAGGACGTAAGTTGTAATGATTAACATGAATAATTTCATTTATATGCAATGGCCCAATCTGAGGAACACGTGGTCCAATTTAAGCAACCAGTTTCCCAATTAGGACCAAATGCAGTTGTTCAAAAACATGTTTTTTCTTTTATTGTATTAGTTCATTTTTAATTTTGTATGTGCATTACGTATGAAAAATAAACATGTATTCTCTTTCACTTGAAATTTTGCTTGTTTAAGCTTTTATTTCTCGTAAAAACATAATATCTGAGATGATCCAATATAGACAACCTTACCCTAAACGAATTTAATAAAGGTTACTGTTTACACGCTAATATGTATGGATCTATTGTCCATTGCTGAAGGGTAGTCGGGTGGAAAAGAAAATAACCCATTGGTTCACTGGTCTATGCTCAAGCTGAGTTCGGTAATAATCGTCTTCATGGCAACAATCCGATAAAATGCGATTTAAAACGAAAAAGTCTATATTTTAGTAGATATTCAAGAAAATAAGATAACTTATCAAAGTTCGGTGATAGGAATTAGAATTTACATTCTTTTCCTCTTAGAACAGAACAGACCAAGTTCCGATATCACAATTTTAAGATATTTTAAAGTACTAAATAAAACATCTCTGCACGTTGGAATTGAGATTTCCTATGTAAAACAAATAGGGAAAAAACGTACCTGGAATCGAACCCGGAACTTCAACCTTCGCCAAATAAAATATAACCCGGAGGTAGGCCCTGGAAGCACGAGCCTCATATCAAGTTTCATGATTCAAAAGTAGTTAGTAGGGGACACACACAAACGACCATTTCATAAGGCCTTATAAATCCTAAAAAGAGTGACATATAATCCAATGTAAAGTTTCTATTGATTTCCTTTTCCATGGAAACATTTCTCAGTACTTGTTTCATACACAAACTAAGGGATACATCATTAAAACCATTAAAACGTACAATTACCGTTAGTTTAACCTCCACGAACAGAAACCAACCTAGGCACACAATTGCGAACTGGAATATAGAATGCCCTTCTGTTAAGTTTAAAAATGTGCTAACTGTGATAGATATGGAATATATTTATGAGGGAGAGAAAGAGAAAAAAATACGGAGGGATAGAAAGGCAGTTAGAAAAAAGAATTACATGCAGGGACGCGAGAGAACATGATGGCGGCAAAATGGACGTCGGAAATAAAGTAAGAATAACGCGGAGGAGCTGAAATGGTCCAGAAAGAGGAGAATTGGTCTGGAAGATTGGAAGGAGGCGGAGATGAATGATAACGTGCTGGAAAGGATGTGGCGCTAGGACCTTGTAAGGGAAAGAGAATGTACAGGAAGGGATCGGAGCGAAAAATACGAAGAAAAATGGTCCTATGAAATAAGAGCAACAAAGGGAATGAGGGTTGAATTTTAAAGTAGATGAAGGGGATTTAAGAAGGAATAAGTAAATTTTATTATTTATTTATACACTCATATGCCCCTGCATATAAGCTTCACTCTTCTTCTTTGAGACTAGTAAACTAGGAGAAAAAATCCTGTATAAGAGCCGCATCCAATGTTTTACAATACGATCTCAATAATGAGTAAATTGAACTAGGGAAAGCAAATAAAAGGGGAAAAACATTTTGGATTATGCTCAAAACGTATTGGAAAACCTAAAATCGCCAAAAAATACAATTGGCTGCGCATAAATATTTGTCTTGTTATTATTTATTTAACATAATAAATAATTTCGGTGAAATACCTAGATCCGATAAGCGATATGTTCGAAACTCAGAATACAATTGAAATTGAGGGGTGATTGGAAATTAAAAAGGCCAGATATTGGCTTACTGAACGTCACAACGTGTCTTCACATTTCTTGTGCATTAACGGTTCAGTAAGAGTCTGAAAGTTTCTATCTAGCGCTCATTGAATTAAACGGTGCTTAAAATACCCAGTATGCATTCTCGTATAGAACCGCCGTGTTTTCTGCGCACTTAGGCAAAACAGAAACATTTATTATGATGAAAAGTTCATTCTACTGCGATTGTTTGCCCCGCGGTAAAGTATTTGAGTGGCATGTAATATTTTCTGAGGGGTTTGAATCAATCGATGATGAACCCAGTGGCGGATTTACGCCTCGTGGGGCCCCTGGAGCTAAACATTTTGGGGCCCCTGGCGCTAAACATTTTGGGGCCCCTGGCGCTAAGCAGTCGGGGGCCCAGCAATCTAAATATATAGTGAAACCACTACTAACGGCTACCCTCCTTTGTGATACCTCTTAACGACCGTTTTTCTATGGAATCATAGATCACGATGCCTTAATATCGACTATGCTACGACATATTTCTCTTGGGTCCTTAGCAACTACCGCTGAGATCGCCGGCAAAAATCGTCATCAATGTTAATGATAATATTATAACTTCTTTCATTCTTTTAAGGCGTTCTTTACAAAAAGTAAAAAAGGTGTTCATCTCAGAAACTACAGAGCGGATGTTGATGAAATATAGTATTTAGGACAAAACGGCAAAGAAAATAAGAAACTGATATGAATGGCTTACGTATCCTAATCGGGAGTGTCACTTTACTGATGATAAAAAATGAACTTTTCTTTATATCTCGTAAAATATAACTTATAACTAAACAGTCCTCAAACAACATTGTAGAATTAATCAAATACCTAGCATATGTTTTGTTCAGTACATTTTTATCAAAGGAGCAGCCGATTTCAAGAAAATCAAAAAAGAAATTCGTAATTCACTTTGAACTTGGAAAAAAATTTCCTTTCAACGAAAACAATCATCCTGGCAACAGAAGTAAACCACATCTGCTGTATATACCTAATTGGTTTAATTTTCCTTCGTGCACACGCAACATTTGGTAAATGAAGGGAAATGGATTATTTACGACGAAGAAACGAACTTAAATAGGTAAGTCTGCATAGGATCTTTGGATCGGTTTAATCCATCAATTTTTTGCTTGGCAATCTCACCATTTGAGAGGGAGAAGTTTTCTTCGATGTATCTCTTCGAGGAGATCCTTTGGGACAGTTTGATACTAGCTTGGCTAGTTCCGTCCCTACCAAGTAAAACATCCGCATTCAGAAACGAGAAAATTGATCTGCTACGATAGTTCAGTGGTAGAATATCCGCCCGGCAAGTGGAAGACCCGGGTTTGATTCACGGTCATAACAGACGTTTTTCTCGTTTCAAAATTTTTCCCATCATTAACAATATTCTTTAATGATAGCGTTACGCACAATTTGCTGCATTAAGATCTGGAGGTTGTAAAAGCAGGCCGACAAGATGCAACTTTTCCGATTGAGTTATACTACTAAAATAATGTTATATAACTGACTGATGAAAGGTGGTAATAAAGACAGAATTTTCCTTCGTGCACAAAAGAATCACGTATTGCTGCAGGAATTTGCCATATTTTGAACATGTAACATTTCTTTTACTACCCACTATTCTTATGCATTGTTTTTACTTAATAAATGAGCTATTACACAATGTAACACAATTTTTGTTCCTGGGTAGTAAGTGTTATTTCCTAATTGCTTATGCCTAAAAAGTATAAAAAATGGCTATTATTCCCCTCAAACTTTGCTTTTGTGACCAGGACAGTGATATTTTTAAATATACCTATTTCCAATGAGAAAACGGGCGAATTTGCGTCTTTTCGTTCACATAAAGTCAGAAAAGATATTTCTCTCGATATTTTCCGGTACCCCGATAATTTGAAAGTTCCCGAAGTTGCATCCTGTCGGCCTGCTTTTACAACCTCCAGATCTTAATGCAGCAAGTTGTGCGTCACGCTATCATTAAAGAATCTTGTTAATAATGCTTCTGTAAACCTAAAGCCACTTAATATTTTGAAACTTTATGAACATTTCATTTCTTTTTAACGTTTCTTCTGAATTTTGCTCGTACGAGTGTGAAATATCTATACCCGTGAATAAGTGATTTATCTTGCTACATTCGCATTTATAATATTATCAATTTCACAGTCTAGCTCTTAATATCTAAAAAAATTCAACAGTTATTGAGGTGAAAAGGAAAATGCTTTCATATTTTCGCGCGTCGACATCAATGTGACGTCTGTTTGCGTTGCGTCGCACGCCGGGATCTCGTGAGCCTTTTTTTAGATATTTAAGGCATTTTCAGGCAAACCACACAACCTATCGTCTTAAAATAAAAACAGCATAAATATTTCAACATCGCTAATCATTTCACTTGCTTATTGCACCAACTAAATCTCATAGAACGTAAGTTAGCCAGCGACTGAAAATATTGTGTCATATTTCGAAATTTTTGAGTGAAGTCGACGTTTTTGTAATTTTGGAAAGTTTAATATTGAGACATGTATCTATTATGAAATTATAAAACAACTTTCTGCCATAAGAACCAAATGAGAATGAACATGAAAACTCTAGTTGATATTGGACATAAAGGAACAGAGATATTATAGTTTTAGTATTTCAGAAATTTTGACGCACGAAAAAACAAAGATATTTTTGTTATTACGAGCTTTAAGCGATTTCCTTTCAGTTTATTGTGATTATTATGTAGTAAGATAAAACAATACATCTTCTCCACGAAACACGAAAAATAATCTTAAAAAGAACGAAAGCAGAGCAATATTTAATATTTTAATGTGATTTTTAATCTTAACCCATTATCACCTAGCGTGATCACATGATCACGGCGGACATTTCGACATTTAAATTGTAATATTTCCGTTTCCTTTGCATATATTATCCGTATTATTGTACTCTAGAAGGTTTGCGTAAGAATGCCTCAGAATTGGAAAGTAACTTGATACTATACTTTTTAGAAATGCATCCTTGAATACGATGTATAGTTTTATTCGGCCATAACACAATGTATCATTTTCATATTTTGTTTATAATATGTATATTCTTTGTTTTTCCGTGCAATCTCTAGTGCACACTTATTAAATATGTTATCATTCAACTACAATGAAAGTAATTTTGTTGAATTAAGATATTTATGGTTAGAGTATGACAGACACTCTCCCGCGTGATCATATGGACACGCTAGGCGGGACCCGTAACTCCAGGGTTACTCCATGCTTTGCCGCATAGTCTATTCGACTTGGCAACGAAACTGTTTGTGGATTTGTTTTGACTAACGCTCGATAAGAAGTGACTAATAGAAGATGTGAGAAACTCAATATAGTATGATAATAGCCAGATCTAGTATCTAAAAGTACTATTTAGCAGATGGTGGTGTTTTCATGTATCAATTTTTCATAAGTCTAAATTCTTTGATCCTTTAAAATATTCAGTACGGGAAAGATACTGCTCGTGATCAGAGGTTCTTCGAGTCTTTGCCTTACAAAAGTGCTGCAGTGATTAAATTTTCTCCGTTTTTACTTTCTCCATTGTTTTCATGAAAAAATTTACTTCAAGATTTCAACGGAAATACACGTTTTGAAGTCCCCTGAACACGTTTTGACCATTTTCTCGATGATGTCAGTGTGTGTATGTGATAGCTTTTTTGTTAGTGCTCTTACTCAAAAAATATTAATCAGGTCAACGCGAAATATTATATTTAACATTTTTATAAAAGTCAGAAGAACTGGTTTGTTTTTGATAAAAATCGGTAAATCGGAAGTGGGTGTTTACTCTTGTTATTTATCTGTTATTTTATAATATTTGATTTAAAATTTGATTAATGTAAAAGATGTAGCAAATTTAATTTTCTACAACCATTGTTTGAAACATTTCCGAATATAATGCATTGTTTAAGAGATATCTTATATTTTTAGCTACCACCACCACTCCACCTACCGACAACTATTGTTAACAATTGACGCTTAGTTACGTCTTAGTAACGCTCCTTTTTTTCTTAATTGTTGGAGCTTTGTATCTATATCCAATATCAGAAGTCTATGGTTTGATTTTATTTCTGTTCTTTGTAAAGTCTAAAACTTTCTCGCAGTTTCTTAAAATATTTATTATTATATAAACTATTTGGAATTTTTAGAAATATTACAGATATGGCGAAAGTCATGTGGTGGCTACATCAGATTTTTTCTTTTGGTGTTCATCTAATTCCAACTGCACTGAAGAATTGCGAGTATTCTTCAAGGTCATTATTACACATGCATTTTACGATAATACGCGAAAGACGCTGAATATAAATGAAACAACTAATTTTTCCTATATGTGTGTGTATATATATATATATATATATATATATATATAATACTAATGTAACTTAAATATGACGAAAATGATTATTATTATTAAAAATCCCCCACTTCGCTCTGGGCGACAATCAGCATCAAAGGGTAGCAGTTTGCAGGTAAGGGTTAGCGACGAAACTCGAATTGATGGGATTGGACATTTGGTAATACAAGGAAACATACGACGTTGTGCTGGGAAAAATGCTCCAGTACGGTGCGTACATTTCAATATTTCATAAACAATGATTATTTACTGTTAAATAGAATTAACTCCTTGACCGTAAAATTTAAAATTAAAGACACAATGAAAAAGGGGGGGAAGGAGGAAAGGCAGAAAAAGCAAAGACAGTAAAAATTATAAACTTACAGGTTTAGGGGTTGTTACTCCACGCCAGGGACCTGATGTCACTCGCACATTCACTCACTCAATCGCACAAGCACTAATCCTAAAGGTGGATAAGGAAACGGGACCGGGTTTGCGAGAAATTACTCTGCGCCGGAGACCCAAAAAATTACACCGTTGCTAGAAGGTTTGTGAGTCAGTACGACCGCGACAGGGACCTACTAAGCAACCACAAACACACGCACACGTACATGCCAAGAGGTAAAGGAAAAAAAGGGGAAAGGAACGGGGAAATAATACTAGGTTTACGGGAGATTAAACCACGCCAGGGACCTAGTATCGCACACAGTATTATTTCCCCGTTCCTTTCCCCTTTTTTCCTTTACCTCTTGGCATGTACGTGTGCGTGTGTTTGTGGTTGCTTAGTAGGTCCCTGTCGCGGTCGTACTGACTCACAAACCTTCTAGCAACGGTGTAATTTTTTGGGTCTCCGGCGCAGAGTAATTTCTCGCAAACCCGGTCCCGTTTCCTTATCCACCTTTAGGATTAGTGCTTGTGCGATTGAGTGAGTGAATGTGCGAGTGACATCAGGTCCCTGGCGTGGTTTAACAACCCCTAAGCCTGTAAGTTTATAATTTTTGTTGTCTTTGCTTTTTCCGCCTTTCCTCCTTCCCCCCTTTTTCATTGTGTGTCTCTAATTTTGAATTTTACGGTCAAGGAGTTAATTCTATTTAAAATCAATTTCGCCGTAGTCTCCATCTTTACTTATTTAAATGATTATTTACTGAAAAAGATTTCGTTAAAAATATATATGAAAATAAACCAATAACAAAAAACTAATTATTAACGCACATTTTAAGAGAATAAGGGTGAGGAAATTCAAAGAATAGCACAGAAGAAAGGTATGAGAAATGGGAAATTTTGCTATAGGATCTGCCTAGCGTGATCATATGGACACGGCTCGTTTCTCGAGAACTACTAAATATATTTTCTTGTAACTTAACACGTTTTTCCTTAATATTATTAGAATACATTTCTGTAAATTTGAACAAAATCGTAAAGAAAAAAAAATTCCGGCGTTCAAGGGTTAATACTCGAACCGACGAATTGAGGGAGGCTGTGTCGAGGCTATCTTTAGAGAGAGATAGATGTATAGGGGAAAATACATGGGAAAGAGAGAGAGAAAAGATCTTCCATAAGAGCCTGTACTGCACGGACTTGGTGGGGCGCACAATACTAGTATCTAAAGATGAATTACTCTGAACTAGCAGTATATTTTCGTTGATTTTAAGCAATATGAATGGAAAAGCCACTATTTTCATTAATGAAACAAAAGATACTATCAAACTTCTTACTACATATACACCAAACATTCTTACGTTTGCAACTGAGTTCTCTACTTTTGACTGCCATTCTCACAACTGTAAAAAGATTAAAGGTTAAATATAGAGATCCCCACATCACTCAACAGCTGGTAGAGACTTTTGCAACTTTTTACGCCCATGCAAGTAGAAAGGTTATCATAAATATATTATAGAGTTTATTCATATTCAAGTATTAACTTTTTAAAAATTGGTAATAAAAATTCATTTTTATATCTTTACTTGTTATTTGTTGCAATCATCGGTAGGAAAGCTCCTTCAGCTATAAAAGTTTATTATAAACCCGATGCACTTCGCCCACTAAGTGGGCATCTTCAAGGGCGAACTTCTCTCGACAGTGACTGAAAGTCAACTGTGGCATCGGGTTTATAATAAATGTTTATGGCTGAAGGAGTTTTCCCACCGATGATAAATCGAGCCATACGTTAATCAAGCCATCAACCTTTATTTGTTGCAATGGTTATGCAATGTGTACTTCATATTAAGTCATGGGAACCATTTAGCGGTGCATGTTATTGGTGAAGTTTAACAATTATCTCACATTGTAGACTTCTCCGATTTTTGTCTTCGCATATAAGCTGCCTCTTCATTTTGCAAATGCAACATTTGGAAAAACAGTTGCAGTTTATATTCGAGTAAATACGATGCACGTGGTGTTGGTGTATTTGTATTAACCTAATAATTTTTAATCCGTTATCCTATTGACTATATATAACCCAAATATTAACAAAAATATCAATCAAACCAAAACCAACTCACCAAAATGTCATTCTAAATTACATCAGCGCATTAAAGTGTTTTGAGGCTATTTCAAATTTGGAAAATGGTACCTTTTCATCTTGTATATAAAATTAATAGTATTTAGTAGGATGAGATTGTTGTTCATTCATTCCTTACTAACTTTTACAAAATACACTAATATATTTGAAGCGGTTTTTTACTTTCAAATAATACTATCGTAAACTGTTGAGTATTTGACGCAATATCATAACGACAATACCTAATAATTAATATTTCAACGGAAGTCAGTGAATTAATTCATAATCGAAGTGAGTAATGAACAGAGTAATTATCTTAAGTGTGTAGTACCATCATAATGCAGCATTTTACTGAAATCTCCCTATAACTGATAGAATACCAATTTAATTAATGACAAATGGTAAAGTGTGTCTTTCTGGGGGGAAATCGCATTGAAAATCTCTCATAAGCACACACGCACTCGTCCTTGGCAAGAACGAACCTCATGAAATAGTCATGGAGCAAAGGACGCAATCTGTGTTTATTTATTCTCATACCCTTGTTCTCTTATCTCAATTCACCCTCAATTTTTCTCCTCCTTAATCTTCGTTTCACTGCTCAGCCACTCTGAAAAAGGATTTTCTTTTGCCTCTCGTTCCTCCTTATTTCAGGCATAACCACATCGCAGTTTTTTCCCTTTTCCCGTCACTTTTATGGTTGGAGCATAAGTTCATCTCAACTCCCTCTGTTCTTTCTTAATACATCTTCCTGCGTTCCTTAAACGCGCGCGATACTTTTTGGAAATCGTTTCTCTTTCATTTTGTTTTATGAAAGAAACAGCTTGTCCTGATTTTTCCATAAGACCGTTTTTGTATTCGCGTTATGACTAAATTAACGACCGGAAAATTTGACTTTATTTCGTTTTCGCTTTCACGATTTTTATGGCCAACTTTCTAAATTTGAAAATGGATGAAGGTATCATAAGCCAGGTCTAGATATAAGTTTATGGAAGTAAACATGTTTCTAAAAATCTAATTTTTGCGAGGGCTCTTTTTCATAAGTTTCTTTATAAGTATTAAAGAAATCTTATATCTTAATTACAGAAAAACGCTTCTGATAGCATAATTATTTTTTGTCTTTTCTTTTGTTAAATAAAACGAAAGTCACAAATATGATTTGCCGTTGCATGAATCACAAATACAGTTAATTAATTTTGAGTTTACTATCGTAATAATTTTATCCCAATATGAATCTTTTGTGCGTATGTATTTGCTTTGACTGCATTAATTTGGATCGAGTACGGCCAACTGGACCATTAATTACTAATACCAAAATATTCACTTTCTGATTCCATTGAAATGCTTTAGGAGATACGGGAAAAGGGATAAAATGAAAATTTAATGGCGCACAGATGGAAATTATTTTTTTATTGCTTATAATCTTGCTAAGAGTAGGAGAGAGCGAAAACAAATTGTTATCCTTTCTACATTCCGAAAAATACCTCTGCCTGAAATATTTTTGATTTATTTTGCATGAATTTAAGTCATCGCTGTAAATTACGCAACGAAATGAAACATAGTTCCACCAATTAAAAATATCGAGGACAGAATGACTTTCCAGGAAGGTTAATATAAAATAATTAATTAGCTGAATATTTCATTAAGATGCCATTTTATTATTTCCATAGCTAAAACAACGGTGTAAGCATTTATTAATAAGTTTATCATTAAAAAGGCTCGATATTTATTTTCGGTAATATAGGACATATACCTATTTCCGCAAATAGTTCGACATCTTATGCTCATATTTTAGCTATAAATTCTTATATTTTATCAATTAAAAAAATCATCATTTAGAATGATACATATTAAACGCATCTGGTATAACGACTGCGCCAAATTCTACAAATAAGGGAACTTTTATTAAATCCTTCAACACGCTGATCTGAAGTAATTAATTTAATTTCCCGGTAGGAAAGATACGAAAATGGTTTTCGTATTTTACCGCTTTATGTTTAGGACGTGTATTCCGAAGCGAATTCAAGCATTTTATAAATAGAAAGCGTCATTTGGTTTCCTGAGACGTCACCACCACGAATATTACGACATAATCCTCAGCGCTCATTCTCGAATGCGTATACCTTCCGGAACGAATCCTCCCCTTCCCCAATGGCCCCTTCCGCGTACATGGAGCCATGGCTACGCGCAATTTCGAATCTCGCCGTAAGTGGGGTAGGCGAGATCGGTGCTATTACACGGAACCCCCTCTCTCCAACTCACCTACCACACCCCTTTTGCCTGTAAAAGTGTCCCGCCCCCTATCTCCTGAGTCAGCGGTTGCTCTCCCACTAACTTCGGACGTGTTGACCCTTACGTCTCGCGTGAGATGAGACGGGATGGGATTGGTTCCGTGAGGTGACGTAGAAAGCTACGCTCACCCGTCGTCCGCATCATCATATTCTTTCGTAGTTACCCGAAAAATGTCGTGGATTGAGGCAGGTGGCTACATAAAAAGGACCTCCCTCTCCCCCTTCCCTTCCTATCCTCTCCCCAAAAATCCTCCCGAGAAGGATGGGTCTGAAAGTAGGCGATGGAAAAAACGAGCGAAAGCCTAATGGATGATTGGGACGGCGTATCGGAATGGAAGTTTTTTTTATTTTTTTTTTTGAAGGAGTCGATGCAGAAGAAGCAGAAGGGCGTATTATTTTTTCTCGGGGTATAGGGGGTCGCTGCGGTTGTGCACTCCAATTTCTCGGAAGATTGAGCGTCTTACGGTTGGGAGGTGGGAGGGGCGAATCGCAGAAAGAGGGAGAGAGAGGAGATTTTGAAAAGGAAGGTTTTCTTCTTTTTGCTCGATTTTATGTCACTGGAGAGGAAAATGTGCGGGCGGTTGGTAATTTGAGTCGAAATTTGAGAAGTTAAGAGTTTTCACATCATTCTGGCAAGGTTGGTTAGAACATTGATTAAAACACAGCGCCTCGAACGCAAATACTTTAATAGTTATTAAGTGCTTGCATTTTATGGCGTATAGGACGCAACAAATAAAGGTTATAATTGGTAATTAAAACAAAAATTGTTACAAATAAAAATCGACAATACCCAAGAAGAGATAAGAATATCCCTGTACGGAAAGAGGCTAAAAATTTTAAGTTCTACTAATTTTATTCCTTTCCTTTACTGAATTTACTGGTAATTTTAGCGTACATTTCCTATCTACGCTCTCCTTGAAGGTCGTCCTCCTTCAAAGCTCTCTTTCGCATTAAAACGAGTTCAAAGATAATTTAATTAACTTCGAAGCAATGACATTGGTGTACTATTAGCATATTAGCATTTTAGATTATATTATCAATGAATTACTTCTGATGAGGGTTGATTTGTAGCCGAAATGCGAATCCAGTTTTCGTCTGCTTATGGCTAGTGGAGATATAGTTTGTCAATTTTATTTCATCGATAAGGTGACCTAAATAGTTCCATCTTGCATCTTTTACGCTTGTACTTAATGGCAGAGTAGGGTAACTGGAAGCCCTTTTGGAACGTAAATAAATGCCACAAAAACAAAAATAAATTTCTATTCAATTTCTTTTCAAACTACTCTTATCATGTAATGCTAGCACATAAAATTAAAATAATTAAACCACTATAAATTTTCCAATCGATTGATTGATATTTGAATTCTGCTTTGGTAATATCCAAAGATAAAAATGGTGGCAATGTCCCTATCGTGTTAATGGTCTCGCAATAGTCCCGCTCATGTTTTAAAAAACACGCCTCCGTATCGGACTGGAAGTTATCGCTCTCATCTCCGCATATATTGAAGATTGAATCACGCAACAATATCGGATATTTTTTTAAATTTAGCTAGGGTATTGGTAACCAACAATTTCTCCGATGTGTATGAATGAAATAAGAAATATTTATCCTACAAAAATTGCTGTTTTGCTTTTTCACGAAGTTAAAATTTTCAGATACGCACATCGATAATGCATGGGAAAATTGCAGGAACTTTATTGAAACATTCGGGCCCAAGAATTTATCGATTACGAAGAGAGTTTTCGGATATTGTCGCATGGAATTCCAGATAACCAAATCTTCAAATTTATACAAGTTTCTCCAAAAGGGCAGTTTAATTTATTCCAGAAATGCTTGATTAATGTTTTAGCTATATTTTAGATAGCTAAAAATGTCTCTAAATGCCAATTTTGAAATTAATTTGGCTTCAAGAATACATAACCGATTCAATGTTTTATGGAAACTCCACAGATATATGGAACTTTGATATAAAAATATTTACCTAGCACAATTAAATTTGAGTAAAACACTCCCACATGGATAAATATAATTACTTTGCTCCTATTTACATCCCAAATCAAGATTATTGTTTATTCTAGAGTTCAGGGTTAAAAGATAGGGAGATTAAAATCAAGTTCTGAATTATTCGATGTGTATAACGTATTAAAATTAATGAATTAAGTATGTATATTTTCAAATTAAATTCTACAATATGGAAGTATTTTACATTTCTATCATATAATTAACGTATCAACTACTCCATAAGCGTTTCAATTTATTTATTTAATTTTATTATATTTAGTTATAGAAATATTCTCCGAGTAGAAATAACCTCTCGAGGACGAGTTCTCAACCTAGTGCTTTCAAATAGAAATGTTTTCACGGAGAGGCTGTAAACTCTTCATTTCCCGCTAAATTTAATTTTCAAAGCCACTTCCTTCTTAATCTTTTAAAAATCAATAAGTACTTTGGAGTTGCTTTTATTTGGCAATTCTAAATTCTTTTATAAATAATATGGTGCTCGCATATTATTCTAGAAAACTAGCGTAATTACCCTTCAGATATGACGGGATCATAATAAAAGTGTTCTAAATATACTTGATTTTGATTTGAAAAATCTGTAAAATATGCTATGATCTAGTTTGGCTTTCATGCACAATAAAATTAGTGTTTTTGAAAGTTATCTTTGTTTTAATTACGAGTTGTTGGTGCTTAAAAAATCACCATATACCAAAATCTAAACTCGGAAGTAAATCAACGCGACAACATTTGAACTGCACAGAGCAGATTTAAATAAGATAATAGATTTCATTTTCGCAGAAATTAAGGCATCTATCCGGAATTTCTAAATTCTCTGGCAATCGACTTCGCGTCCACATTTTCCAATTTCAAATTTCATGGCTCAGATCGCCCATTTTAAGCAACAACTAAAATCATCATTAAGACAATATCCTATATGTTACACCAAAATCTATGTAAAAACTAGCAGAAGTACCCGACCTTGCTCGGGTTTAAGGTTAAGAACAAATAATCAATGCCGAGTATACAGAAACCCTTTAAGTACGAAAAAGTTGCAAGTTATTTGACTCAATTCAACGTTGTTCGGGTTTCTGATTCAATATTGATAAGAAAATTATATTTGAGTGTTAATCATTCAACCTTCTATTAACATAAAAGTTCTGTATTAATACAATATATGAGAGTCGATCTTGCGAATTTGACTTCAGTTAATAAACGTTAATTTTCGAAACTAAACACAATTTTTTTTAAATTACTGAGCAACTTTCAGAATTTTTTATACTTTGTTAATAATGTTGCATCCTACTTAATAAAAGATTAATTATTTTGTTGCAGGAAAATTTTTCAAGCTTTGATCTGTACAGTTTTGACATTTCTGATGAATTTTTTTTAATTTAAAATTTTCAAATTTTTATCTACTTTTTCCGCAATTTTCGCACTACACACCTTAAAAATATGCCTCTTGCAGTTTTATAGCATTAAACATTATTTAAATCACTTTCTCATTTAATAACGTTCAAACCATTTTTATACGACGGGTATTTTTTTAAATACGGCCCGGAATTTATTAGGGACATTTTTTTAATTAGTCCCACTCGAAAACAGTTCAAAAAAGTATTACCAGAGGTTTTGTAGCGAAAAAGTTTTATAGAATAATGTTTTTCTTTATAAACATGAACAGTATGAACACGTGATATCACATTTCTACGGTAATTAAAAATGATTACAAAAATCGTCCAAAATTACGATGGTAGGTAGGTGGGCCCTGCTTAATACATCTGCCTTACTTAGAAAAATGTGCACCATATAAAATGGAAAATATATGCATTAGAAATAGAAAAAAATTAGGTCGTTGAACACTTTCTTTTACAGATATAAATAATAAGATAACAAAAATATATAAGAAATAATGGTAATATCAAATAAGAAGAGAAAGATATGAGAAGAAAGAAATATAAAAATGAATGAATGAAGAACCCAAAAAAAAAACAATCACATATGCATTTACGAAGTCGCTTTCACATATAGCTTGCGCTAATCTTTATCTCACAATACCATCAATGCTATTGACAGAAGTGTGTTTATTTACGTTGCTAGGTTAAAAATAACAAACTCGCATATCCGGTTTTCCTAGGTCAAGAAATCTGCAACAATTTGATATACATGACAACCATAAGTTTTCGATTAAATATATGTCCAAATTTTGCTAATAAAAGTGTAATTTAGGAAATATTTGGTCCGTATTTGAAATTCGAAGGTAAAAAAACAAAACTTGATTCATTTCTGCGTTCCTGAGTACAAGTCTGAAACACGTACTAGGGTTATTAGTAATTTTAAAGTCCAAATTAAAATTTGTCTACATTCAATCCTATGTTATTCAAATGGAAAAAATAAAAAGAGAAAATATTAAAAAATATATAAATGGTCAATCAAATCGGTTTAAAAAGCTTACTACACCACCTTTCTCTGCACTGCGATTAAAATGATACCTTTCTCTTGCTTCTATGTTCTGTAGTTATCGAGTTATAAAATGACACACATATATACAAACACTTTTATAGATATCTAAAATAAGATTAGGATATTTTGTGTGCTATGATTATGGTGTCATCATCCATGCCTTTTTAGTGCGTACTGGGATAAAAAAATTAATTTAAAATTATCACGTCATCATATGTATTGGTACGTCGTTGGCTGAAATCAAATGGATTGCAATGCAATCTAAGCATTAAATCAATGCTCTTGAAGTATGGAAAGTCAATTCCCATTGAAAGGTATTGGAGTCGTCGCTATGGTAGATAATATTTTTTATTGTTTAAGACCGAAAACATTTCATAATGATATCCTTGGTATTTTATTAAATGTTAACGAAAAAGATCTGCAAATCAAGAAATGGCTTTTTGCGTGTTTCATATTTGCGATGCGAATTTATAACTCCGGTAAATTATAAAATTCACTGCAACAATAACTCTGAAAATAACTATACAAATAGTTAATTACAAAAAATTCAATTTGAAGTTAACTGAAGAGAAATTAATGAAAACACGATTTTAATTGTAAAAAATTCGGACGCCTTCTCTCTCTCGTATTAAATGATTCAAAGCACGCTTTCCTTACGCATATATTATAAGGACCACAATACAATCCCGAGCTTTAACAATGACACGGTCTCCAAGGCAACATATCATTAAAAAGCATAAATTTTCTAATAAATGTGATTTAAACTTGAGCCATTTAGAATCGTAGGTCAAATTTGATGGTAAGAAAAAAAAAATATTTTTCTTTAAAACGATCCAGCTCCGAAGATAGCGAGCCAATTCTTTCTAATTTTAATTTGCAAAAGAGTAAAAGTCTGCAAGTCGAAAAATCGATTTTATTCGTGATATCTTATGGAAAAGAGAAATTATCCCCTAGAGTCGAACCCGTGTCTTTTTGAGGGGTTTGTTTTTTAAATGGCTTCTGCTATAAGAAACATACATATCTACCAAAGTTCAATCTTCTACCTTGTCGGAACATTTGTAAAACACCTTAAAAAGTTTGCGATCGAGCTTCAGATTTCACTCAATACGTATCAAAGCAGCGTTCTGGTGGACGAACCAGACGGACTAACAAACAGAATAAGGACAATATGTATATAATAATTCAGGGCTTGTCAGATTTAGATACTTGCGCCTTGGAGTCTAGAAACGGTTATGTACACTATAATAACAATCCACTGTAATAAAAAATTGTATTTGGTTTAATCAACGTCCCTAATGCTAGACTACCTACTTGCATATATTTTACGTTGACATATTCGAAACGTATTGAGTAACAATTGTGAACGAGAAAAAATTCGACTTACGCAACCAAATATTTTCCTGACAAAAATTTGACAAATTTTCGGATAACATCAATCAAAATATTTTCTGCGGAATGCCTGCGCGAATTGAATAAAAACGATATCGGGATTTTGCGAAAAATCATTTACGCGGATCCTAAGTCTCTATAAATTCTGATCTTTTCGCCGAAAAGTATTTTTTTAGACCGATCGATTCGACACATTAATGCGAAAAAGGCAATTTTCACGCAATTACATATCTCACAATAATCCCTCTTCCGCTAAAGTAATAAGGGATCCCGTAAAAAAAAATCCTCTCGAGGTTTTCCATTCACGTTTTTTTTATCGTTACGGATGTGGCTCGATTACTCCAATTTTTTTCCACTCCTTCCGCGATACAATCACGGGATGATAGTTTCCGCGTCCTGAATAATTCTGTTCGTCCCCGGAATTACCATATCTCGTCGGCATTGCCCGAATCCCACGGTAGATGGTGGTAGCGTCCAAGCAGCTGAATTTCGCGGCCGTTATTAAATTATTCCGATTGAAATGACGATAATAAGCCCGATGGAGATAAGAAGTGTTTTTTATCTCCCGTCCTTTTTCATCCTTTCTCGCTTTCGGGGAATTCCTTGCCCCTGAAGGGGAAATGCAAAACAGAAGGAACGGAATTATCTGCGCGAGAAGAATAACACCCGTTTATTTTTAATGCATAAATTAAAGTTTAAATTACGTTACTTTGCCCAATTTATTTTTATCCGTCAAGTTTTGTTCGTTCGCAAGAAAATTGAGCATGCTTTACTTTCTCCAAATAGTCGTCCGTCGATATGTGTAAAATCGATGATGGTACTAAATTAATGGTAATTATAATACTGAGGTATCGATTGCATAACGCTCGAATCAGTTAAGTCTCCTCGCCAAAAAGTTCAAAAACACTAGCTACACTAATAATTTTTAATCCGTTAACTCAGGATATATTAATAATGAAATCAATGGAAATCGATTCCTGAATTTTCCAAAAGAGAATGCAACGCGCATATTAAAATGGCGCTTTAAAAATGCATGTGTGTGCGTATTATCTGGAAACGCACTAATTTTTTTAAAGCCATGTAAAAATTTTTACATGCCAAAAAATCGCCCTAACTAGAGATAATAAAACAATTGAGATTGGCCAACAATTCGTTACTCTACAACATTTTTCCACCGCTTCATTTCTGCCATAAAAACGCCGAGCAATCACTTAGTTTTTTCGCGTTCATCTCGAATAAACTTTTATGTAGAATGCGTTCATTATATTAATTCAATCAATAATAGAAGAAAAAGTATTAATGTGGGTTCTATACCATATAATTATCATATAAATATAATATAATAATTTCCGCGAGTGTAAATTGTTTATTTATCTCAAAACAAATTTCCTTTCTACTAGAAACGATAATTAATTCCGCTGATGAAATAGTTGGCTAAAGAGATATCTATTAGTTGATTACAGGAGTAGAAAATGTAGAATTTTTATGAAATTCAAATCTTTTTCTATTAACATAATAATGTTATTTCTGTCTCTTCAATTAAACTGGTTATTGTAATTGAGTAACAAATGTAAGTAAACGAGAGTGACGATAACACATGCTGACATTATGGAGTAAATTATGCATACCCATTCGAGAAAATGACGACATTTTTATGAAAAAAATTCATCCTCCCTTTTCCCAAGCTGCAAATTTATTAAACGTATTTTTTAAAAAATAACATTTCTAATTCCAAGTAGAGTTTTGTAAGATCAAATCATTCCAATCAAATCCGAAAAAAATAGGATTAAATCTATAAGTAATTAACTTTCTACTTAAAACCCAGTGATTCGTGACATTCCTTTGTTTTTTAAGCCTCGGCCGAGTTAAAAAAAATATAGCATTAGACCGTGGAAAATGCGCGTGCCAGACAAAGACAAAGCAAATCGCGATTCCATTCACCTTTCATCTTCAAAACCACCCTTTCAAACATTAATCACCTCTTCCTATAAGGCACTGCACTGCAGTAGTAGATCCCGTGTCCAAAAATAAACTCGAAATAAAACAGCCAGAGTCGAAAGATAGAGAAGGGGATCTCCCTCCAAGCCCCTCGCCCCTTCATTTGCATTACCTTGCGAAGTCCTCCATGCGAATCTCAAGGATTACCTCTTCTGCTCCTTCCCTCTCCTTCCTTCCCTTTGCCCTATGCCTCGATTGTCCTCCCTCCCCTTCTGCCTTTCTCCTACCTCTTTGAATTTCTTCCTCCTCGATATCTCTTGATCCTCCCTATCTTCTTGCGTAGTTATTCCCCTACTTCCGTCTTTTTAGTTTTGTCCCTCTTCATTTGCATCAGAGAAAATCCCGGATAATACTCTACTCACTTAACCCTGCCCTACTTATAACCATCCCATCTCCTCCCCCCAAAAAATATATAACCCTCAGCGCTGAGTATTATTCCCATCAAGGGTTGTTCTCTTCCTCCCTTCTGACTCATTCCGTAGCGTAAAAAGAACCGCGATTGTTCTCTCTTTCTCTCTTACACGTATCAAACGTATCAACGTTCAAGGTCCATCCCGACAATCTCTCTCAATCTCCGCCAGAAATAATGAAGAATCCGCGCAAACAGTATGTAATTCTCTTGCTATGGCGGGATAGAGAGATTTTTATTCATAATTATTTTTAGATTATTACTTGATTATGTCGCGTATCTCTCCAATTCTCCGCTTTATTATTCTTTCGCTGCTTTCCTTTCATTGTCTGACCCACTGTGTAGCTCGTGAGGATTATTAACACAGAGATTGACATATTCCTCGGGACCATTTTTTTCGTAGGAATCAGTTCATCTGAAAATGCGTCAACTGGCTCTGATCGTTCGTAAAAAATCAATACCTTTTCGCGTAACTAACATAAGCCCTAATGAAACTCAGCATTTTATATAATAGATAAAAGTCATACAGCACGTAAGATGACGCGTGAAAGTTTGTTTCAAAAATTCTTTAATCGAGTAAAAAACTTTTGATGCACAATTTAAAATATAAATTTCATATAGCTTACTGAAATTTTTCATAATATAACGATAACTACGTCCGTATTTTCGAGTCAAAGGTTTGCGTAACATTAACATTTAAACTTTGCATGAACGTTTTTTAATGCAACTCCACGAAATAACGATTTCCTCATTTCATTTAGTTGGTTATGACTATATGTTGCATTATAGCATTCGTATATTGACGATGTTGGAACTAATTGATGTCACGTTTTCTAATAGGAAATAGGATATCAATATAACTCAAATGGAGTTTTCCCGGGAAAATAGAGAGGATTACGTTCCTGGAAAACGGCGAGAACATAGAAACCGCGAATATATTATTTATAACCACATAGGAAAAATAGATAATGATTTTCGTTCATATTATATTCTCCAGGCAAATAACGATGTCACTACGTTTTATACACACACACACACACACACATACATACATACATACATATATATATATATATATATATATATATATATATATATATAATTATAAATAGCTGCTTCTTACATATATAAGATATAGGATACTAGTAAAAGGTACTTGCATTCAGGAAGCATTTCATCTCACCTTGAAAAAACAATCATTTTTCAGAGAGATACTTCATTATTAGAAATATTTTTTAATTCTAAAGGTTTCACCTCCACACCGATTTTAGTTTTTTCTAATGTAACAGCAATAGAGTAAAACAATCCCTAAAATTTGAAATTTTAAGAATATTATACTTTTTCCACAGTAGGATACTAAAGCCACACATTTCTGCCAAATTTAAAGTTGTAGCTTATCTAGAAGAGAAATATTATTTATCTATTTTTTTAATTTTGAACGGCCGCAACAACATATTCATCGAGATTTTCAAATGTTTATTTGAGTATGTGCACTAAGCTCTAAATTATTTTTTAAATTTCAGCACCAACACGTCATTACTTTTTTCACATTTCTCTAATATTTCCTGTTTTTGGATTTTGACGTCGTTATAAGTTTACGCCGTAGTTTTAAATCAATTGTATTATAATACAATCCACTGATTCTTCTTTTAAGCACTAAATTAAAGTTATTATTATATAGAGTTCATAAACACCCATAATTGAGTGGAGTAACGTTCTGGTATTTAATAACATGTATCGCGTTTTCAATTTATGATTTCATCATGTTTGGTTAAAATCAATGGGACAATAAGAATTTAAAAATGAACATTTATGAAACTCTGCACAAATTTCCATGTTTTTCTTGTGGAGTATCAAAATGGAACATTGGGGTCAAAAATACACCACTAAAAATTTATAGAATTTCGAATTTTCGATTTTTCTGGTTGGTTAAACATAATAACCTATCATCCTGCCAAATTTCAGGACCGTGGCATATCTCAAAGTACCTTAGGTTTTATATCATATCATCATCATCATGCTGCTGTCCAAAGAAAGGTTTCAGCTGAATCGCTGCCTCCACCTCTTTATTTCCCTAGAAGCCTTTTTTATATCTCTATAAGTACTATAATCCTGCTTTATATTATCTAATATTCCTATTCTTTTTCTCCCTCTTCCTCTTCTCCCACTAATTTTTCCTTCTAAGATCGTCCTTTGTAAACACTGTCTTCTCAATATGTGCCCTATCCAATTTGCTTTTCTTTTCCTGATTGTTTTTATTAGCATCCTTTCTTCTCCTACCATATCTAATACTTCTTCATTTCTCTTCCTCCTTTCCATTTCACTTTCATCATCCTCCTCCATACACACATATCAAAACTTGCTAAATATTTTTCCTCCTTTCTCCTTATCGTCCACGTCTCTGCACCATAAAGACCTATGCTCCATATGTAGGTAGCATTTTACTAATTTCTTCCTTGTTTCTAAATTTATTTTCTTGCTTGTGAGAAGCTCCTTCTTCTCGTTAAATGCTGCTTTTGCCATTGCAATCCTACTTCTGATGTACTGAGTAATACTTCTATCCTGCGTTAAAATACTGCCAAGATATTTGGAACTACATACTTGTTCCAATTTTTGGCCATTTACCATTATATTTAATTCTCTATGTTCCTTTGAAACCACCATGACTTTCGTTTTTTCAGCATTGATCTTCATTCCATATTGTTGGCCAACCTCCACTAGTCTGTTTGTCATCCTCTGATGTTCTTTCTCGTCTTCTGCTATTAATCCCTGATCATCAGCATATTTAATGGTGGTAATACTTTCTCCTCCTATCTTAAATCCTTTCTCTTCCCTCAACGCTTCTTCTGTTATTGTTTCTGCATAAATATTAAATATCTCTGGTGAAATAGGACATCCCTGCCTCACTCCCCTCCCTATTGAAGTACTTTCTGTTTCTTCTCCTTCAACCCTGACTCTAATCTTTTGATCAAAGTAAAGGTTTTTAAACAGTTTTTTATCTTTCCAATCTATTCCTATTTTATTTAAAATAGCCAACATTTTATCCCATTTCACTCGGTCAAAAGCTTGTTCCCAATCTACAAAACAAAAATACATACCTTTATTGATTTCTAGCGCTCTTTCTATCATCATCCTCATACATCCTATAGCATCTCTAGTCCCTCTTCCTCATCTGAAACCAAACTGATTATCTTGCAGCTCCTTTTCTATTTTACCTTCAAGTCATTTGGTTATTATTCTGGTTAGAACTTTAGCTGTATGAGAAACTAAACTAATAGTTCTGTAATCCTTACAACATTTTGCATTGTTCTTTTTCTCCAGTGGTACCATAACAACATCTAAAAAATCTTGAGGCCATATGCCAGTATCATATACTTGGTTAAAGAATATTGTGAGTTGCTTAACTGCTTTCGACCCCAAAACCTTAAGAACGTCCACTGGTATATCATCACTCCCAACAGCCTTCCTTCTTTTCATGTCATCAATTGCTCTTTTAACTTCAGACTCGAGAATACTTGGTCCTAGCTGATCTTTTTCCACATCCTCTTTTTCATTTAATTCAATATTTCTTGGCTTTTCTTCTTTGTCATACAGCACCTCAATGTATTCTTTCCAAACATTCTTTACATTGTCTGGCTCCGAGACTATTTTACAACTTTTGT
Organism: Tanypteryx hageni; assembly: GCA_028673005.1. Lineage (NCBI taxonomy): Eukaryota > Metazoa > Arthropoda > Insecta > Odonata > Petaluridae > Tanypteryx > Tanypteryx hageni. Next base: position 127,983,563 of record CM054114.1, read on the forward strand.
TCATGATTCCTTTACGTCCTATCTTTCTTTCCTTTTTCTTGATTAGTTCCCTTGCTTTGCTATACCTGAGGTCTGTTCTACAAATTCTTTCACACTCGACAATCTCCTCGCATTTCTCATTTATCCACTGTTCTCTGGCTTTATCTGTTTCCCTTCTTAAAGCATTATTTAACTCCTTGTATTTTCTTTGGCCTTTTCATTGTTTATGTTCTTCCACTTTCTCCGCTCTTCCATTTTTTGCAGCATGGCTGCTGTGATCGAGAGTTTTTTGTTTCTTTTACCTGTTATCTTTCCTACCTTCTTTTCCATTACATTTTTAATGTTGCTATGGATGTATCTCCAGTCCTAAACTACATTGTTCCTATTTTATTCAGCTCTCTCCCCCAACCTTTCCTCCAGCTCTATCATGATAGCCTCCTTGTTCTTAAGGAGTTCCTCTAAGTTCCATTTCTTGTTAACTCTTATGTTTCTCTTAACGCTCTTCAGTCTACATTGTGTATTTGCCATCAAAAGGTTGTGGTCAGAATCGATATCTGCCCCGAGTAGTGTTTTCACATTTTCAATGCTATTTCTAAATCTTTCATTGAATAGTATGTAATCTATCTGGTATCGTCTCTGATCTCCTTGGCTCCTCCATGTGTAAAGTCTCCGCTGGTGATGCTTAAACCATGTATTAGTTACAATCAATCTATTTCTATGGCAGAATTCCACAAGTTTATCCCCTCTTTCATTTCTCTTCCCTAGTCCATATTTTCCCAATATGTTATCTTCCTGTCCCTCTCCGACTACACTGTTCCAGTCTCCCATTACTGTGTTGGTGATCCTTCATTTTCCCTCATCCTCCAATATCTCCATAATCTGTTCATACAGTTCATCTACTTCGTCGTCACCAGCATTAGTTGTTGGCATATTATTAATGTTACCTTTCCTCTGTGCATCCCCTAGGGTAGTCCCCAGCCGAAGATCCGATTGGGAGACTATTTTACCTCCGGAATATTTTACCCCCGAGAGATTCATAGAGGTATTTGCAGCTTTTCAGCCTATCATGGGAAGTATAATGAGGTAGTTTCCCCTTGCTTTCCTCATCGCAGTTTCACAAGAGTGATTACATATCTGTAGCTGTTCAGATCCACATGATCACCCCCTACAGAGATACTGTGCAAGCTGCTGCCCTTGCGCAGGGGGATGTAAAACCCCCAAGACTGTTTCTTAGTCTGACTCTTCCCCTCAGACCTTTCCGGCTTGGATGGTCCTACCAGAAGAATTATCTTCCGCCAGCATAGCTCTTTGGTTCATAAGAGTACACAAACCCTCCCACCTCTGTAAGGTTATGCAGTCCTTAGGGAGGGTTATATCATATATATATATATATATATATATATATATATATATATATCTTCCGTAAGAAGTAGCTATTTATAATAGACTAGTAGAAGGTCCTTGCATTCTCCAAGCATTTCATCTCACCTTGAAAAACATTAATATTTCAGAGATATTTCATTACTAGAAATATTTTTTTAAATTCAAAATATTTCGCGCCTCTACAAATTTTCGTTCGTTTCTTATGGAAAATTTGCAATTTTAAGAATATTAAACTTTTTTCATTGTGGGGTACTAATGCCATTAATACCCCACTAAAAATTTAAAAAATTGGAATTTTCGATTTTTCTGGTTGGTTGTACCTAATAACCTATCAACCTGCCAAATTTCAGATCCGTGGTATATCTATAAATACCTTAGGCTATATATATATCCTATATTCTTCGTAAGAAGCAGCTATTTATAATAGACTAGCTGAAATTACCCGGCGTTGCTCGGGTTTTTAAATCAAGACAAAAAATAAATAGGATTAGAGAATAAAACCAAGTAATGAAACCAGGTTAATTTTTACTGTAGTGCTTAATGGTATGCAATATTTCTTGTCTTCCCATCTTTTGCCTAAATAAATATTATTTTCCAGCGTCTTTTATCGACAAATTTGGCGACTATATTTTTTTATCAAATAATCATAAACAATCCATGGAATCATTTTAAAAATATAGTTATTTAACTCGAATTGATTTCCAGTGGAAGAAACTACATCATATTATACGGTCATGAATATCCAAAACATTAGAAACTTGTGGAGGCATTGAAAGCTCGAGGGATGCAAACGGTGGAAACACGTTTGAAGATATATTCAACTTTAGCTTAACCATACGTTATCCCATGCAAAGGCTGAACTTGTGTATCTAATTTGTCACGTGAATATTTTAAAGTCAAACCTACGAAACTGAGTTCCCAGACTTTGAAACCGAATTTGGCGATAAAAAGTGTTGGTATGACATGGAAAGTGTTATTATAATATAATAAGTATAATTGGATTAATTGATGCATACACATGTGCAGTTGAAAGAAAGCAAAATGTACATATAGATGTTTGAGGGAGGAAGAGTTAACAACAATAAATTTTGGTCTAAATTAAAGAATTTTTATAGAAGTTTTCTTATTGTACCTTCTGAGATGTCTTTCACATAATTCATTTTCAATGGTAATGAAAAACAATTTGCTGTCTATTAATGATAGAAAATATGCAGAATACATAACAAGTTTTTAGAGAACGAAAGAACATCAAATCTCACATTAAAACCGTCTTCCACTTATTTTAAAAAACAAATAACCTGATTTATAGTTTTTTGGTGATTGTCCTTGAATAACCTTAGTATGTCTTTCTTCGATACTGCAGTTTATATTAGGTATATATTATTTATTTTTGCTAATATTAGTTCCTTCCCTAAGGACTGCATAACCTTACAGAGGTGGGAGGGTTTGTGTACTCTTATGAACCAAAGAGCTATGCCGGCGGGAGATAATTCTTCTGGTAGGACCATCCAAGCCGGAAAGGTCTGAGGGGAAGAGTCAGACTAAGAAGGCAAGTCTTGGGGGTTTTACATCCTCCTGTGCAAGGGCAGCAGCTTGCACAGTATCTCTGTAGGGGATGATCATGTGGATCTGAACAGCCACAGATGGGTAATCACTCTGTGAAACTGCGATGAGGAAAGCAAGGGGAAACTACCTCATTATACTTCCCATGATAGGCTGAAAAGCTGCAAATACCTCTTCTCTCGGGGGTAAAATATTCCGGAGGTAAAATAGTCCCCCAATCGGATCTCCGGGTGAGGACTACCCTAGGGGATGCACAGAGGAAATATAGCATTAATAGGAAAGCAAGTGGTGAGAAATTAAGAATAGGCACATGGAATGTTAGGACTATGAATTCAGGGGGTAAACTAGAAAACTTAAAAAGGGAAATGAGAAGGAATAATGTAGGTATAGTAGGTCTTAGTGAAGTTCGGTGGGAAGGAGAAGGCGAGATAAATTCAGACGAATTTAAAATTATTTACTCGGGAGGAGAGAAAAAGGAAAGGGGAGTGGGGATTATAATGAGAAAAGAGATAGCTGAAAGAATTAGCAAGGTAGTGACAGTTAATGATAGATTAATAGCCGTAAAACTTCAGATGGAGCCAGTGGAAATGCTTATAATTCAAGTGTGTATGCCAACGACTAATGCTGGCGACGACGAAGTAGATGAAATGTATGAACAGATTATGGAGATATTGGAGGAGGAGGGAAAAGGAAGGGTCAACACCATAGTAATGGGAGACTGGAACAGTGTAGTCGGAGAGGGACAGAAAGATAACATAGTGGGAAAATATGGACTAGGAAAGAGAAATGAAAGAGGGGAGAAACTTGTGGAATTCTGCCATAGAAATAGATTGATTGTAACTAATACATGGTTTAAGCATCACCAGCGGAGACTTTACACATGGAGAAGCCCAGGAGACCAGAGACGATACCAGATAGATTACATACTAGTCAATGAATGATTTAGAAATAGCATTAAAAATGTGAAAACATTACCAGGGGCAGATATCGATTCCGACCACAACCTTTGGGTGGCAAATACACAATGTAGACTGAAGAGCATTAAGAGAAACATAAGAGTTAACAAGAAGTGGAACTTAGAGGAACTCCTTAAAAACAAGGAGGGTATCATGATAGAGCTGGAGGAAAGGTTGGGGAAGAGAGCTGAAGTAAATAGGAAGAATGTAGATGAGGAGTGGAGATACATCCATAGCAACATTAAAGATGTAATGGAAAAAAATGTAGGAAAGGTAACGGGAGAAAGAATCAAAAAACCCTGGATCACAGCAGCCATGCTGCAAAAAATGGAAGAGCGGAGAAAGTGGAGGAACATAAACACTGAAGAAGGCCAAAGAAAATACAAGGAGTTAAATAATGCTTTAAGAAGGGAAACAGATAAAGCCAGAGAACAGTGGATAAATGAGAAATGCGAGGAGATTGTCGAGTGTGAAAGAATTTGTAGAACAGACCCCATGTATAGCAAAGCAAAGGAACTATTCAAGAAAAAGGAAAGAAAGATAGGACGTAAAGGAATCATGAACAAAAGTTGTAAAACAGTCTCGGAGCCAGACAATGTAAAGAATGTTTGGAAAAAATACATTGAGGTGCTGTATGACAAAGAAGAAAAGCCAAGAAATATTGAATTAAATGAAAAAGAGGATGTGGAAAAAGATCAGCTAGGACCAAGTATTCTCGAGTCTGAAGTTAAAAGAGCAATTGATGACATGAAAAGAAGGAAGGCTGTTGGGAGTGATGATATACCAGTGGACGTTCTTAAGGTTTTGGGGTCGAAAGCAGTTAAGCAACTCACAATATTCTTTAACCAAGTATATGATACTGGCATATGGCCTCAAGATTTTTTAGATGTTGTTATGGTACCACTGGAGAAAAAGAACAATGCAAAATGTTGTAAGGATTACAGAACTATTAGTTTAATTTCTCATACAGCTAAAGTTCTAACTAGAATAATAACCAAAAGAATTGAATGTAAAATAGAAAAGGAGCTGCAAGATAATCAGTTTGGTTTCAGAAGAGGAAGAGAGACTAGAGATGCTATAGGATGTATGAGGATCATGATAGAAAGAGCGCTAGAATTCAATAAAGATATGTATTTTTGTTTTGTAGATTGGGAGAAAGCTTTTGACTGAGTGAAATGGGATAAATGCTGGGTATTTTAAACAAAATTGGAATAAATTGGAAAGATAAAAGACTACTTAAAAACCTTTACTTTGATCAAAAGATTAGAGTCAGGGTTGAAGGAGAAGAAACAGAAAGTACTTCAATAGGGAGGGGAGTGAGGCAGGGATGTCCTATTTCACCAGCGATATTTAATATTTATGCAGAAACAATAACAGAAGAAGCGTTGAGGGAAGAGAAAGGATTTAAGATAGGAGGTGAAAGTATTACCACCATTAAATATGCAGATGATCAAGGATTAATAGCAGAAGACGGGAAAGAGCTTCAGAGGATGACAGACAGACTAGTGGAGGTTGGCCAACAATATGGAATGAAGATCAATGCTGAAAAAACGAAAGTCATGGTGGTTTCAAAGGAACATAGAGAATTAAATATAATGGTAAATGGCCAAAAATTGGAACAAGTATGTAGTTCCAAATATCTTGGCAGTATTTTAACGCAGGATAGAAGTATTACTCAGTACATCAGAAGTAGGATTGCAATGGCAAAAGCAGCATTTAACGAGAAGAAGGAGCTTCTCACAAGCAAGAAAATAAATTTAGAAACAAGGAAGAAATTAGTAAAATGCTACCTACATATGGAGCATAGCTCTTTATGGTGCAGAGACGTGGACGATAAGGAGAAAGGAGGAAAAATATTTGGAAAGTTTTGAGATGTGGGTATGGAGGAGAATGATGAAAGTGAAATGGACAGAGAGGAAGAGAAATGAAGAAGTATTAGATATGGTGGGAGAAGAAAGGATGCTAATAAAAACAATCAGGAAAAGAAAAGCAAATTGGATAGGGCACATATTGAGAAGACAGTGTTTACAAAGGACGATCTTAGAAGGAAAAATTAGTGGGAGAAGAGGAAGAGGGAGAAAAAGAATAGGAATATTAGATAATATAAAGCAGGGATATAATACTTATAGAGATATAAAAGAGGCTTCTGGGGAGAGAGAGAAATGGAGGCAGCGACAGAAGAATGATGATGATGATGAATATTAGTTATTGTTTATAACAATTGTCAAGAAGAATGTTAATCTAACAATACGCTCATTCCCGTGTTATTTGAATGGGAAAAATTATAAGAGTAAACAGTTTTTAAATGAAAAAGGTAATTCAAATCACTTTTAAAACACCCCCATTTTGCTTAACGTTTTATTGCAGCTAAAATTGCAACTTTTTCTTGCTTCTACGTTCTGTAGTTGTTGCATTTAAATGAGCTAACTAACAAACAAATTCTTCAAAATATTTATGGTAGAGATAGATAAATAGCATATCTATTATAAATAGCTGCTTCTTACAGAGAATATATATATGATATAAAACCTAAGGTACTTTTATATAAGCCACGGACTTGAAATTTGATAAGATGGCAGGTTATTAGGTATAACCATCCAGAAAAATCTAAAATTCCAAATCTTGTCATTTTTAGTGGGGTATTTTTGACCCCAATGTTCCATTTCAATAATCCATAAAAAAAAACATGGAAAACTGTGCAGAGTATCATAAATTTGCATTTTTATATTATTTATAATTCAGATAGAAGCTCGAAACGAAAACAATTCTATAGCTAAAAGAATGTGGTTTCATATTTATGAAGACTATATTCAAATCGGTGCCGAATTGACGAAGAAATATGTTTTTAATCGGAAAAAATCAGATTCTCAACAATAAAGAACTTCAGCTACCATAGCAACCAGGGAATTGGCGATCCTAATTATAATAGCATCGCTTTAATGCTTTTCAACAGGGAAATTCTTATTGTCCCATAGATCAACCGAAGACGTATACATATTATGACGTCATAATTTTAAAACGTTATATATGTTATTAAATAAAAGAAAGTTATTCTTTTCAATTATGGGGCTTGATGAACTGTATATAATAATAGCTTTAATTTAGTGCTTCTAAAGAGAATCAGTGGATTGTATTATAATGCAATCGATTTAAAACTATGGCGTAAACTTATAACGACGTCAAAATCCAAAAACATGAAATATTAGAGAATTGTGTAAAAGTAATGTCGTTTTGGAGCTGAAATTTTAAAGTTATTTACAGCTTAGTGCACATACCCAAATAAACATTTGAAAATCTCGATGAATATATTGTTGCGGCTGTTAAATCTTTTAAAAATTAAAAAAATGATAAGTATTATTTCACTTCTAGATAAGCCACAACTTTAAAATTAGGCAGCAATGTGTGGATTTAGTACCCTCCTGTGGAAAAAGTATAATATTCTTTAAACTGCAAATATTAGGGATTGTTTTACTCTATTATTATGCGTTATTTGCACGAAGTGAACTCATATAGGGGAGGTCGATTCCGTCCGTCCGCATGTTTAGTACTTAGAAACCGCTGGACGTATTATGATGAAATTCGGAATTTGGAATTTTCCTAAAATTGGTGGACCAATTTCAATTTTGCTAAAAACCGAACAGCAATGATGACACCACTTTACATGAAGACCTACAATGTTCTTTTGTTCCAACTCGGGAACCGATGGACGCATTTTGATGAAATTTGGTATTAGGGATTTTTGCCAAAATTGGTCGACCGATTCCAATTATAAGTTAAAATCGGACAACAATTACGACCACTTTACATGAAGACCTACATGTACAATGTTCCTTTGTTTCAACTCAGAAACCGCTTGATATATTGTGATGAATTTTGATATTGAGGAGTTTTGTTAAAATTAATTGGCCGATTCCAGTTTTGGTTAAAATCGGACAATAATTACGACTACTTTGCATGAAGACCAACATGTATATTACAACGTACGTCGCTTGCTTCTCGTTAAATTCTCATCTGAGCAAAAAATATTGAGAACATTGTGAAATCTCAAAGAAAGCATTTGGAAACTCTGTGTACTCCGACATGGGAGTACACCTTTCCAATGTTGTTGTAACATAAGGAAAGAACGAAAATCGGTGCATACGTGAAATCTTATGAATTAAAAAAATATTTCCAATGATGCAATATCTCTCTGAAAAAGGAATTTTTTTTTAAGATGAGATGAAACGCTTGCAGAATGCAAGCACCTTTAATTAACTTCTAGAAGAGCTACAGAGCTAAACGTTGGCAAGAATATAGATCATTGGTTACAACCTCTGGAAAAATTCGAAATTTAAGAAAAGTTATATTTAAAGGGCGTTTTTGATCCCAAAGTCCAATTATAAATATCTATAAGAAAAGCATTGAAAACTGTGCAGGAGTATATAAAATGGCTTTTCTAAATTATTTAAAATTAAGATACAAAATCAGGACAAACACCATAATGTGGAAAAAAGAATGGACTTTATTATTCTTGAAGACAGAATTCAAGTTCATGCTAAATTTGCGTAAAATTTGATTTTAATTATAAAATTATGAATTTTTTCGGTCTTCAACAATGAAAAATATTTCCTGCCATAGCAACGACTCCAATGCCTTTCAATGGGAATTGATTTTCCATATCTTAAATGCATTGATTTAATGCTTAGACTGCATTATAATGCATTTGATTTCAGCCAATGACATACATATGATGACGTGATAATTTTAAATTAATTTTTTAAACTAAAAGGATGGTGAAACTATAATCCTAACACACTAAATAACCTAATTTTTACGAAATGTAGTGTAAAATATAAGCTATTGTCTTTATGGTGAATATAGTTATTGCTTAAAATGGGCTATTAGAGCCATGAAACTTGAAATTGGAAAACTTGGACGCGACGCCGATTGCCAGAGAATTTAGAAATTCCGGATAGATGCCTTAATTTCGCAGAAAATGAAAACTATTATCTTATATAAATGGCTCTGTGTTGCTCAAATGCTGTCAGGGGTGCCGGTGGTGTAGTTGTTAGGACGCTGGCTGCTACTCGCCTGCTGCTTCAAAAGGCATCGGGTACGAATCCTGCGCAAGTAGGATTTTTCCAAGGTCGCCCGGCCCCCTGTTTGTGTGGTTTGAGAAGACCGCGCGAATTCAGCTGTTCCGTCCTTCGGAAGGGACGTTAAGCTGTTGGCCCCCCGGTGTTCTCCGTAAGAGCAAGCAAATGCCGGCACCGGGTTTCCCTCCTCTCTTCCCCGGCTATTCATTGCACTACCTCTTATATACCCACTGTGCGTAGGACAGAGGCGAATCGGCTGGTCATTCAAATTCAAATGCTGTCGCGTTGGTTCATTTACGAGTTTTTATCTTGGTGTATGGTGATTTTTTGAACGCTTGCTGTATAAAAGCACCGGCAACGTGTGTATATATATATATATCTTTCGCTGAAGAAGGGCATAGGCCCGATAACCTTGCGTGTTTTTTGTGTTCGTGTGTTTTACGTGTCTCTTCGACGCCCCCAGCAGCCTGCCAACTTGGTAAGTGTTCGCTGGGCTTATATATATATAGACCATGTACTAGTTTTGTTGTCGAGAGGAAGTCGCATTGTTTCATTTTGTTTAGTAAATGAGCCGTGTGTGTGAGCGCGAATAAGTGAAGATAGCCATCTGCGTACATTGAAAAATCGCTAGAATAATTTCTACACGAATATGCAAAACAGCGAAAATAAAACCTGCAAAAAAGGACTACTGTATATTTTATTGATAAATATTTTTGCGGACTTTTTTGTTCGATCGTCTTTTCTTCATTTATAAAAATCCACACCGATTTTGAACCACAGGGTTATTGAATGATTCCAAAAAAGAATGTGTTACGAATGCTTTTATAAGGAAGCTACGTTCTTAACAATAAATTTAATTATATTGTAGAAATTACAGGATAGAAATGTATTGCAAAATACTGATATAAGATAAAAACTAATCTATTCAATAAATTAATGAAAGTATATAAAAGTTATCGGGCAGTTTCATAAAGAATCTCAAATAATAAGAAGCATTATTATTTTATAAATATAAATCTTGAGTGTCAAGCGTCATTTGTGCATTGAAAAAGCTAGCAAAGATTATGAATGAAATTACAACTTATGGAAAATGTCTGCACTCGGAAAACGTGCTTCGAAACGTTTGATCATGGCGATTAATTCTGTGCCAGGAACTCTTACTGCTGCACCAAGGTGAAATCCCTTCGTTAGCATTGCCAACTAAATCCACCTTGCTTCTCTTCTATAAACACTTGCCATTTTACTTACGTAAAAAAACATGCTTCGTTCTCATCGCTTCATCCCTTTTTCGTGTCGAATTATTTTAACAAAATAAATCCCAACTGCTGAACTACTGGTGTCGAACAATCATCCATTCTCTGACTCCATCCTTCTTCTCAATAACCTCATGTCAATTCCATCTTATTCTAAGCCACTAATCTGCATCTCTCATTCTCTAATCCATTAAAATATATTTATACAAAGAAAAATGTTTTCTCGGATTGGTTTTATTTTTCCATTTTTTATTCGAGGATACTTTTAAATCGAAGGAAGAATTTTTCTTAAAATAATTGCTTCACTAATAAGAAATTTCTCTATTACTAGCAGTTAATTTGAATAATCGTCTACGGAGAATTATTTTCAATGATATTGTGAAGTTAACTGATGAGGATCTACGCAAAGAACTATTTTTTCATCCGTACTGATATACATTACATAATTTCCTAAACTAAAGACATGCACATTTAATTTTAAATTTTATATAACATTATCAATGATAATGCTTATGATTGCACTCAAAATATTCTGCTTATAAACCGTATTTACTCGCGTAATTGCCCCACCTGAATTACGAGAAGAAAATAAAACTATTTTTTTCTTTTTTCAGAAATTGTGACTTTCTTGAGATAGGAGAAATCCGCGTATTTGCCCTACCCTTGTTTTACTCTAAAAAAGTCGTGCAAAAAAGTGGGGCGAATAAATACGGTATTACAAATTTCCGAATCATCTCCTACCACTTAGTAATTATCCTAAGTCGATCTTTGAAAAATCATTAATGTTCACAACTCAAGTCGAACCAATATCACAATCGATCTTAACGATGCCACTTGTTGCGATAGATTCATTTTCGGTGATGAGTTATTTGAGAAATTTCGAAAACAATCCTGAATTCCTTCGTGAAGTTCCCCTCGCAAATAGATGTAATAGCATTCGGGCACTTAATCCCTCTCTTTCCACTGCAAGGTTTATTTTAACGCTCCATTTTCTCTCTTCTCGGCTAGAGAGTTCATATTTTAAGGGGCCGACTACAAATGAGCCTCCCAAACATACTGCTCGCTTTATGCGGCCGAGTTAAGCCTATGTAAGCATCCCACGCCACTTAAACAAGGAAACGGAAGAAAGGAGCGAAATCCGAAGAGACACAACAAGGTTGAAAAAGACAAAAAGGATTCTGAGAGCTTTTAAAGCTCACCTATCGTCGCCTAAAGAGGAAATTCGTATGTTGTTGAATAGGCATCTCTTTTCTTAAAGCTTATAATAATACGTGTATGCGCGTGAATGTATAGCTCGCGCGCTCTAAGGTGGCAGCCGGAGACGCGTGAGAGGGGAAGGGAAGGAATGGGAAGGAGAAATTTTAAGGGGTAACCGACGTCAGAGCCTATGAGCAGTGACTCAATTTTGGTTAGCGCGAGTCCAAGTTCGCGCATCAAATGCCCACACCTAAACACTAACTCCCCTATAGTCGGTTTCGCCTCGAGGATGGACTCGTCCTTCGTTAATGTGCCTACTGTGCACCGCCAAGTTAGAGCGTTTTTACTATACTCCTGGGTTTACGTATGTCTGTATGTGTCACATCCGTGTGGGGGTGCCGGCGATGTAGTGGTTAGGACGCTGGCTGCTACTCGCCCGATGCTTGAAAAAGTCATCGGGTACGAATCCTGCGCAAGTAGGATTTTTCCAAGGTCGCCCGGCCCCCTGTTTGTGTGGTTTGAGTATGACCTATCTTAAATAGTGAATAAAGACAAAAAGTATTTAAGATAAATAAAAACTTACTATCAATAACAAATACGAAGCATAAAACTTACAATTATTAGCAGAAATATCCCTTCAAAAAACGTAGGAATGCTCGTATCAATACCAATTAAAATAAAGAGACTTCTATTAAAAGATTACAGCATGAAGAATGACAATAGTTTGTTTAATCTCGTTGGTATGATGAACGCTTTTCTATCTTCCCACGTGAATTCAAATACACATTTATCGCAGTGGCCAGTTAAGGATCTGGTGGCCGAGTTGGCGAAATCAATCTTCTTACGTGATGGTGAGGTGGTTTCAACCCCGCAAGACATTTTCGGGTCAGTTATTCGTACAGCTTTCGAGTGATTACGTCTAGCAGTTTTCCTTCCGTTTTTGCTCCGTAGCATTTTTATTTTTCTCTTGTTTTTGTTGTTATATTCTGTTACCTTGTTACTACTACTGAAAAGAAGAAGAACCCCAGGAAGCAGTGTGCATTGTGTAGATGAAAGCGAGACGTACGGGGAAAGCGGATAAGGAAAGAGCCGTTTCTACTGTGCGACGCGTAATGTTCCGTTATGCGTGGTGCGGTGTTTTAGAAGTTCAAGTTCAAATATATGAATGTTTATATTTTGTATACAGTTTATTTGTTACATATGTGAATTAGTTATGTTTAATATTTAGCACTTTTTTACCTATTATTAGTTATTTTTTATTGTATATTATTTTATTGTTTCATGTTTATTACGTAAGTGTATATATAATTTACACCATATACACCATATATATATATATATATATATATATATATATATATATATATATAATATATATAAGTACCTTTTATACGTAAGTTTTTCTTAATTTTGTAGTTTGCACCAAAGAAATGTAACTTTTAAATATGAACCGAGTTCAAGTACCTCGTATCTATCAATAATATAAAAATTTTAAAGTTTGATAACATTTTTATTAAAATTTACTGTTAAAAAATGAATGCATTTCTTTAATTGTATCATTATGATTTTTTCTAAATTGCAATAAAAAAATATGACTTTTTTTAGATCCTATATTGTAAAAAAATCGTCAGGGAAGCGGTTAAGCGAAGTTAATATAAAAGTTGGTAAAAATATTAATATATAACTTTAATTAATTAGAGAATTAATAATAATTATATTTACAATTTACATTTAATTAATTTAACAATTTTCTTTTTAATATTTTTATAAGGTGAATAGGAAATTTCGATGAACTGTGATTCGGTGAATTGTGGTCGATGAATTGTGTTTCTATGAATTGTGGTCGATAAATTTTCCGTAAGCCAAGATTTTCATTGTTGAAAAGAGGAAAAATTCACACTTTTCTCCGATCAAGAGCTGATATTTACGTTAATACGGTAAGTATTTGAATTCTGATTTCAAAAATTAAGAACTCCGTTTTTTCACATAGACTATTATTTTTGCAAATTCGTATCCAATTTTGTGTAATTTAAAAATTGCATTTTTAGAAAGCATAGCACTGAATCCCATTCTTTTCTTCTGGGGTATTGAAATGGAACATTGGGGTTTAAAATACCCCTTAAATATAACATTTTTTGTGATTTTCGATTTTTCTCGTCGGTTTTGCTACTTGATCTACCTACATGCCAAATTTTAGATTTCTTGCCCTTCTAGAAGTACCTAAGCGTTTTGTCAGTCAGTGAGTGAGTGAGAGGCACAAGTAGCTATATTATTATAGGTGTTATATAAAGAGAATATTTAGTAAAGTGATGAAATACAGGGTGATCATTTTAAATGAGAACCCATAGAAAATTTGGATCTTGTGTGTTATCCGCCCCGTTTTTATTATATCATCTGACTTGTTTTTAAAAAGTTATATAGTAGTTGTTTCTATTTAAATTAATTAATATATTGTTGTACTTTCTATTTAAATCAATAAGATTTATACCCTTATATTATGAATTCAGAATACTCTTTCTTACAAACCTAAAAACCAAAATAAAAACAAAAAAACCATCACGATGGAGAGTACAAATGTGAACGTGCAAGGAAAATCAAGCCAACCCCCAACCCAACCCTATGGAGAGTGCACATGTGAACGTGGAGGAATGAGGGGGTTTAAGGGGGCGGTAGCCACCTTTATCGACTGCAACAAAACCTTGATGCGGGAGTTTAAGGGGAAGGGGGGTTTGCGAAACAATTCCTCCACTTTCACATTTGCACTCTCCGTTGGGTTGGGTTGGCTATCATATGGAGAGTGCAAATGTGAACGTGGAGGAATAGTTTTGCCAACCCCCCTTCCCCTTAAACCCCCGCATCCTCCCGGGTTGGGTTAAGTGGTTGGGGGTTGGATTCGTTCTATTTCCTCTCGCCGTGTTGGATTAAGTGGTAGGCGTAACATTACAATAACAAAATTAAATGCAAATATGCAACAAATGTAGTTATACACAATTTAAAGCAAACAAGATTCCATAATTAAATATTCTGAAGAAAGGGGCGGATAACACACAAGATCCGAAAATTTAATAATTTCGAGTAAAAGAGTGTTAGAGACATGAAACGTAGAAGTAACAGTCATTATTGTCTGCATGATGTCGCAATTTGTCGACAACCTGACACTACGAACGTGCATGCAACAAACAAACATGGCCTTCAATGTAGAGATGCGAGCGTTTATGGTGGAACGTTACCTCTTCAGGGATACTGGAAATGCGAATGTTGAGTTCTGACTGAGGATCGTTTAGCACAGGTTAGTAAGAGCCACCACGCTTGCCAGTTTTTTCGCCGTTAGACTTCTTACTGTGGGGTTTTATCAGAGGCAATGCCTACAACAGCAATCCACGCAATCTGGATGAATTGAAAACCAACCAACATATCCCACATCATTTCCAACATCACAACCATCACGCCGCAGCCAGTGTCTTCGAACATGCTTCGCCGTGCTCAGTTGTGTATGCAACATGCTGGTGTTCATTTTCAACATTATTCGTGACAATGTAAATAATGCCACACAATAAAGGTTGCTATTTCGAAATTTCATGTCTCTAGCACTGTTTTACTAGAAGTTATTAAAATTTTCATGGGTTCTCATTTAAAATGTATATCAAATGATACTAAATATAGTATTAGATAGTTCTTTTTTGACGGCTAAAATATTGTTGCGATAATTATATGATTAATGTTTTTCTTTAATTAGTCCTTAATTGGCAACAACGAATGTCTAAAAATCTTTAAGCTGAACTTCCAAATTCTTTTTTAAAGAATGTTTCTCGAAAAAAGCAACAGCATATTGTTCGAATTTCAAGAGATAAAGCATAATTTACTGTCAACATTCGCGAAATAATATATTTGTCAATGAAACGATTGGGAGAATTACTGTACGAAATAAAAAATATCTTGATTTGGAAACACCGGCTTACGGTATTTGAGATTAAAAATATACTGTTTCAGTAGTAGAACAACAATAATATTCTCGTGAATGATATGCAAGGTGCTAATTTGGTTTATTCATTCAGTTAGTAAAATCCGTGAATCAGCTATTAATATATGATTTCTCATATATGTTGCTTGTCGAAATCATCACGTTTGGCAATATTTGTAAAGAAAGAACTGAAAATACAAGAACAAGCAATATCGTTTCGTGTTCGCATATTGAACTTTTTTCTTCACTATCTTTTGTCACTTTAAGAGGTAAGCTTTCAAGTCAAAATATACTTGTGTGTGTATATATATATATATGATTGTACGCTGTGCATACGTTGCATTAACACGTATTAACACGTTGTGCACTGGACTTAGATATTTAGATTCCCATACTACACTCAGTTCCTGGACATAAATCAAAAAGAAGCAAGCAAAATCTCGTGGCCGGCTCAAATGTGGTGATTTTCTTGGTTAAAAGTCACGATTTAATTAGTAAAATATCAAATTAACGATTTAAATATACTTCTGACTTTATATACTTTCTACTGCATAACTTTTGTACAGTAGTGATAGCTTGGTTGGTTAAAGCAAGTGGGAAAACCCGTGTTCGATTCCCGGTCAAGTACAGACTTTTTCTCATTCTAAAATGCCTCAACTTAGTTTCAGCTTTATGCGATCATGCATAATATGTAATTTCAAAAACTTTGTAACTTGTTATTTGAAGCATCTCACTTTCTTGATTTAAAGCAAGGGGTTTTTCCGCGATTCCTTTATGAGGACGTGTGTGTGGGTTTACTACTTAGTTAGCCCTTCTTCATCGTAAATACCCCAATTCGAAAAAGGAGGATCAAGCTTGATAGCTTAGTTGTTTAAAACAAGTATCCTGCAAGTGCGGAGACCCGGGTTCGATTACCGGTCAAGTACAAAATTTTTCTCCTTCTAAAATGTCAAAATTTAATAATTTAAAAATTTCGAAATCAAAAGTATATCATCGAATTGAAAGGCCAAAAATTGCCACCCATATATGTTGGTAGTCGATATTCGTCAAAAATCTCTCGGTAAAATAAACGTCGAATTCTACCAAGCCTACATATAACTAAAATATTTTTTAAAGAGATCGCTTAATATTCAAAATTTGTAATCAAACCACGTGTGATTCGCATCTTGGGTGTCTCAATACTTTGCTTAAAATGACCCTGGATAGAGGTTGGCATCGTGCCAATTAAGGCTTTCCATTACGGTCTAAGAACGTGAATCGGGAGGATTCTTTAGAACGCATCATTCGTTAAATTTATTCTAGGAATATGGTACTCTTGTTTAAACTGTGACTACTTAACTATAGATTTGAACTGGATATTTGAAGTTGGAGATTTAAATTCAATTTTATCTACCTTTACAGCGCGTTTAATTTTCACAATCACTTCTATAATACTGTAGCAACGTTAAATTATTTTCGCTTCGATTGGTCGATTTTTTAGTTGACAGCTATGGATACAGAGTTTCTAGATTCGTTTTTACGCTATTATACAAAATAAAGCAATTAAAAATGCCTCTCTCTCTCTCTCTCCGAAAATTTAAAAATTGTAGATATGTAATACGCGTGTATATATAATATACATGAGGAAGTTTTTTACAAAAAGAGTATTTTAATACACAAGAACCAATTCATCGTCGTTAATCGGACTGTTAACGTGCCGAAAATCAATGCTTATTTATTTTCTATGCATCGCCAAATTTCGGTTACCAGAGATTATTTATTACAAAAGGTATCACTTTAATACAAAATGACGTATATATACTCATAGAAACGTGTAGCAGTTACAACCTATAAAGCTTTAATGAGAGTGAACCACCATATTTTCGTCATCAAAATGTGCAAATTAAAAATTTAGATCAAAAGGAGATTCAGCGCAGCGAATGAATTTCAAACATAATGCTTTCACTGGTAAATATGATCTATATTATTGCATTTTTTTATATTTATTCCAAAACCTATCAATATCGAGTACGAATTAGATCAATGACCAAATCAAAATCCATCATAAATTTGTGACAAAAATACATGAAAGTTTTGTAATAAAAAGCAATAACTCTTGTTTTTGCCGAAAAAGGGTTCTTCTTTATGGTTCTATGAGATCGTAATGCAATAACGTGGGCATTCTAAATAAACAGTTTTGGTTGCAGTTTAACACAGTAGATGGGCTTTTACATCGATATATTCAGTGAGCGTGAATATAATGCCAAAAAGTTGACCATCTCGGCAATGCGACAAAATTCTAATGAACCCGATGCAACCGAAACAGTAAAAAATTTAAATATATATATATATTAATTGACAGGGAGCCATGACCTCACACTCGTAGTTATCACAGCTTTACGAACTCCACATAGCGAAATTTCCAAAAATTAAAAAAGAAAACATATTTCCCGCCTTTCGATACACGATCACGCAAAAATAATTCCCACAACGGAGAGGAGGTGAAGGAGGAAGGGAAAGTACTATTTTTTTTAATGATCGAGGAAAAAAATTGACGATCATCTCGCGCTCTTTTCAACGGTTCATCATTATCACCATCATCATCATAAACCTCTTTTTCCTTCATCGATATCTTTTTCTCCTCTTCCTCTTTCGCCCAATTTTCAACCCATATTTTCTTCTCTTTCTCTCCCCCTCACAACTTACTCCCCACCTCCTTATTCCGCCCTCCCAATCCCTCCCTTCCTCCTCTTTTTCTCTCTATCTTCCTATCGCACTCTCCGATGGAACTGGGTTTTTGGGATTAGGTCCCTGCCTTCGCGTCCGGAATCCCTAATACCCATGGCGGCAGCTACAGCCGAGTCTCCCGACCCACTACGCAAGACCTCTCCCCTCTTCCTCTCCTCTCCTTCCTACATCACTCCTACCGCTCTCCTTCCTCCCTCCTGTTTTCCCTCCCCTCCCTTTCGCCCTTCCTCCTCCATCCTCTCACTCACTCCACGACTGTCCGTCAGTTCATCGATCACTCGGCGGAGAGCTTATTTTACCCAACGCCGCTCAAATTTACTCGAGCGTAGCATTTAATCACTCCCTTCTCTCACTAAAATAATGCCCCCCGTAAAAAAATACTTCTACCGGGGGAAGGGAGGGGTACAAAAAAGTCGGTGAAAAAAAATGTTCGGCGGGGAGGAAAATACGCAGCCTCCATTTCCCTCCGAGAGATGGGGTTAGCGGCGGGAGAGCGGGTTATTTTTCGGGCGAATACTTATTTATCGGAAATTTGTCGAGTTTTTTCTCTCAAAGATTTTTTCCGCAGAGAGAATCGGGGGGAGAGAGGAAGGGGGGAAGTAGAAAAACAAAAGATGAGTAAAATTAAGTCGTTTATTTCGGAATAAAATACGGATGCGAAGGAGTAAGAATCAAACGTGTCGAAATTTTTAAAATGGCAAATGGTCGTTGGAGATTCCTGCGTCAAAAAGGGCAATTAGTTATTTTTTTACTCCATCGAAAGTCAGATCCTGAAAAGGAGGATACATTTTTTTCGTGAGGGGAGGGAAAGAGAGAAATAAAGGGAGAAATGGAGTACAAAAGATCGATATTTTGTCGATGATAAAAAAAAACCTGCCTACCCTTCGGGCAATTTTTTTCGGGTCGTGCTCCGGGGCGAATTTACATGATTCGCGAATGCCTGCATTGGATTCTGGGCACGTAGAAAAAATCCCATCCAGTCGTCCCGATTGGATGCGAGTGTCTAAATGGGGTAAACACTAATTTCGATTCCTAAACCGTTTTATTCGGGGAAGAGCTTTCAAATCAGCAAAATGAAATAGGCGCGGGGACGCGATTCGAGAGTGGGCGCGGAATATTCCGAGACTAACGTTTTTCGAATTAGCTTTTGAGAAAAAAAAATTATTCGAATCAAAATCGAATGACAGTGAAAAAATTTTGGTATAAGATCCGAACCGCGCGTAAGCAAAAAAATAACCAAATCGTACGGTGGTAGCGTTTTTACGTGATGAATTGGTCTGTTCGAATAAAAGTTTCATCTGAAAGTTAAACTAATGATGATCACCCCGTATCATAAATTAAAAGTTAATGAATTTTCTCTCAGGTCTTTTAGTAATATAGTTACAGTCATAAATGAAAATCTTGCGTTCATTTTATGTAATAAAAATTAATTTTCATTCTTTTTTATGTTCTTCGGCTCAAGTCCCAAGATTGTACGATTATCCTCAGTAATGTTATATTGTGTGTGTGTGTATGTGTGCCCGTGCGTATGTGTGAAGTTAATGAAAACGTTATTTATGATAGGATATTGCAGTAATCCATTGCTACATTTCCAATCATTCTTACTGAAGGAATGCTGATTGACATCCATTGAAATCATTTCACTTGTAGGCTAATGGATTTAGGAGACTCGACAGCGCATGACCGCGAATTCTTATCATTAGACTGCTTTCGAAATCCATTTAATCGGAGAGTTTCCTCTTTTAATTTGTATTTAGCAAACAGACGTCGAGGCAATCAAGAAAATTCAAAATATGCCAGTATTCGTTTAGAAAAGACTTTAAATTACATCGTGAAATCACTTTTTTGTTGAATTAACATTGATTGAATGGAGACGGTAAAGTAACATTTTTCTCGCATGGGACATTATATAGCGATGAGATAAACTCTGCAGACTTAATTGAATGAGCGCAATTATCATTTAATTACCATTTGCGGTGTCATAGCAATTTCAGAGAGCAATTATATATCGTAATTAGAATTGTGAGGCACGATAAATGACAAGAAATCCGTCCATAATTGATTAATCGGATGGATATTTCCATATTTCTTCAGCGAAGGCGACGAATTCCTCCTTACCGGCCTTAGTGTAGACGGAGTTATCGTGTATCACTTATAGTGTCATTGGTTTGAATCCTACCGAGGATATGGTCGTATAAATTTTAGTGAAAAGTATGTGTAAACAAATAACCTAGTCACCCTCAAAGTACCGCCCTTCTGCACATACACACTTGCTCCAGCGGTCCTGCCATTGCTGGAAGCACCTCTGGAAGTCCTCTTTTGGTATGGATCTGAGGTCTGTTGTCGCGTTCTGTTGAATGTCCTCTACCGACGCAAAACGATGAACTTTGAGCCCCATCTTGAGTCTCCTTGACAAAAACTGCTGCACAGCGAGGGACGTATGACAGGGCGCATTGTCGTGGTGAAGTATTCAATTTTGCACACACTCGTCGCATTGAAAATCATCTTTCTGAATGCTCGGAACTGATCCGTATGAGATGCCAATTTCGTTTGGTATCTCCTCAATGGCCAAATGCCGATCTGATCTCACCATTGTGCGAACTTTGGCCACATTTTCATCGTTCCTTGATGTTGATGGCCTGCAGCTGCGCTTCTCGTCTTCCAATGATTCTTGACCATTTTTAGCCTAATTTCCAGAACGTAAATAGGCTTATAGTTTTGTCGTTGTGTCTGTTTTTCTGTCTGTCCGTCCCCTCCTATTAACTTTTGAACCAATAAACCGATTTTCATGAAACATAGTGGAAATCTCTTGCTACATGGGCCGAGCTCCCGAGGATAATTTTTTGCGAAGATTGAAGTACCGGGTTTGATTCCAGGAACTATCCTTCTCATCTGATTTACATGGGAAATCTGAAATCCATTGTGCAGGGTCATTTTCTCTTACACATTAAAATATCTTAGAATTGTAATATCGGAGCGAGTTTTATACTATTCACTGAGGAAAAGAATGAATATTCTAATTTTTATCGTAGAATCTTGCTTATCGATTTTATTTCTTAGAATTTCGCGTAAATACTGGGGATTTTAAAGTTATTATCACTCATTACGAGAGTGTTGCCATAGCAACAACTATTCTTTGACTCTATATTCTAATACATACGCGCGTTATTTTTGTCGCACAAATACGCGTGATCAATTTAATATTGCGTTCGAAAGAATTTGTAGTATTTTATAACGCAAAATTATGAAATTTGGGATTTGCTATGACTTTAAAGCTATTAAAGCCAATATAAGTATTAAATAAAAGATTAAATGGAAAGTAGGCATCACAAGTTCTGTTTGCATCATTTTGTTTAAACCTGTCATACCAGTCATACACAGCAGATTTTTTAAGGAATATATCTCCATACACCACAATAAAGGCTTGCAAGAGTTTCCGCTGCTGATTTCCTTAGTTAACAAAAGAATTTGATGTTTGCCCGCTGTTCGAAATGAGACATAGCCACAAACAATAGCGACACACTTCCACTCTACGGGCGACTTCGGCACACTAACATATCTCAACTTGTCGCAACTTGCTCCACAGATAGTTCACAGTCCACACCTGCACGGCCCATTTTCCTCACTTTACCAGGAGACGTGGTCTTCTCGATATGCCTGAATTCCGGGATCTTTTTGATCCTTTCTCGTATTTGAAAGATAATACCCCATAAATTCGCCCGATACTCAATGTTGGACCAAATGTGTAATAGTTCAACCCAGTGGTGCCAAACCTTTTCACCGCATTGGTGGTTGCGAATCCTTCGGCGGGACGCATTGGAAGTTGAAAATTCTTTGGCGGGCTGAATTAGAGTTTAAATTTGAAGCTACCTATATTTGAAGTGCCATATAAATGAAAATCAATTCTAAACATAAAAGGTAACATTTCAATATTAAAAGTTTTATTACCAAAATTTTCACAGAAATGTTTTAATTTGTGTGTTAAATGTTTCGGATTGCTTTTTCATGATAGCTTCGCGGGTTGCACAGAAACCATTCGCGGGCCGTATTTTGGGCACCACTGCTCCAACTATACAGACTCTATTCAGTAGCTAAAGCTATATGATTAAAATTATAAAAACACAAATTGTACTCCAAGGAAAACAAAATCTAACATAAGGATTCGGCTCTTTTTATAAAACCAAATTAATCTAAAATTAATAACATCTAATTAACCTCCATAAACTTCAATTCCCAACACTAGAAATATAAACCGCCTTCACTGAAGAATGTAAATAAACATCGACAAGACGAACCGATTTTCTAAAGAAAAAATAAACAAACACTTAGCAAAGGTTTAAAATAATAATTTAAATGCTCATAAATGAATAATCAAGCGGTTAATCGGGGACTGCCCTTATAGGAAATCTCTTATTTGAGGTACTGGACAGAGGAATCTAGGTTTACACCGGTAACCGACTTGCGTGCTGGGTAAGAGAAACTGCGAATATATCGCACTTCCCTCGGGGATAACCCGCCAAGCCATACTACCCCTTTGCGCATTTGGTAATAAAGTGCCAATGGTCTCCCTCTGCCCCTCTTTGCTGGTGTGCGTATGTTTTGCGAGCGTGAAAGGATGTCTGTGTAAAGCCTCTTTAATGGTCTGGCCGCCGAAAGCACATCCGAACCTTAAAAAAATACGTAGGATAGTGCCGTAAATGCAGGGTAAATGAGTTTTCCTCACTATCGCGCAAGATGACTATGTCGGATGAAAATTAAACACTAATTCAGGGCCGTATTCTACTTTCATGCCGTACATAGTGATTAAATGCCCAAGTATCGTATATTTGGCTGGTTGACTCCCGATGATGTAAAAGCTCTGTGAATGATAGTGCACGTTCACATTTTTTTTTAATTTCGCAAATAATGAGAAAAATAAATAATAAATTTGGTCAAAGGGAGTAAATTAGACCACCTGGATTTACGGTAAGAGGCTTATAAGGAAAATGCGCTCCTGATTCTTGTATTAAGTTTTTTTTTGTGGTTCATCGCGTGTGTGAAGACTGCATAGTGGATGGGGAAAATTGATCGATTCGCAAAATGTTTGAAGTGTATGCATCCAAATACTTTCCATAGATATCCCCATATTTAGTGAAATGAGCCAGTGAGTAGATAAGAAAATCTTATTACATTTTCATTTGCTTAATGGGATATAAAACGTTAAAACAATACATAATAAGTTGATTTTGAGCTACGTACAAAATGAAATTATAAGAAACATTAAGAAGACATATTACAATCAAAGCAATCCCTGACACTTGTAGTTAGGTAATATGTACTTTTAAGCCTTTACATATAAATGTGATTACATTAATTACTGAAATAAAAAATAAAATTTGCACTAAATATAGTATATACTTTTCCCTTCAAAATTGACTTATAAAAGAATACTGGAGCTATTTTAAATAAATTGAAATCTTCAGTGAGTAATTAGTTGATATGTTTTAGACTAAAAAAGACGAAAAACCAGCTCCTTCCTAGAGCTGGAAGACTTCGTGAATAGTTTTGCTGCTCGGAAGATCCAAGTACAAAGCATACTGACCAATAACCTTCAATTATACTAATTATTAGCCAGTTATTATTAAACAGTAATCTAGAGAATGATTTAAGTAAATTAATGTGCTCAATGCATTTCAAATTCAACTAATTTAATAACAACGCACTCTATTGCTAATGTTATGCAAAGGCCCCGGTCAGCTACATTAAAATATAATTAATATCGCAACGGTGAAGAGATTATGTAACGCATATACTTTCTATCTGTAAAAACGAAGATAAAGGCATACACTATCACTAAAAGGAACTTTTATTTTTCCATTCAATTCACTCCGGAACCATTAAAAGAGTCCTTCCCTCTTTTCCCTTTATACCCAGTCCACAAACCGTGCCGCAGAACCCATTAGGTAGGAGGTAAGTGCATTGCAGCTTCCCTTGGACCCACGGCTCCTATAGCCATTAAAAAGATGGGGATCCAATATCAAGTAAAACACTGCGGTTTTTTTTATTTCCACTCACCTCAACCCACTCTTCCCCTTCTCTTCCTTTTTCCCTTCTCTTTCTCCCGAATTTCCCCCTCTCCGTCTCCTCTTTTCCTCTCTCCGTTCCTTCTCAATCGCAATATCCGGACGTCATTCCTGTTATTTCTTACGTTGGATCATTACCGATACTCTTGTAACTTCCCCTACGTCTCTCCCCCTCTTTTCACTCCTCCCGGTCTCACCCTCCATCGGATCGCCTTCTTGAATCCATCTCCATCACTCTTTTCCTTTCCAGCAAATATATCTTTTCTGGTCGATGAGATGGCGAACGTATGCCAACGATGAGTTTCGCGCCGACTTCTTCGCCACCTTGGGAAAGTCCTTGTCCTCGAAACATGCCGGGAAGGGATTTGAACTTGATACCTGACTCTCGGAGAACAACTCCAACTTCGCAATCGAGAAGTACGTACGGAATGCATAACTTACTAGTATAAAAGCCCGCCAAAATTAACTGGTTCAATTTAATAAAAAATGGAATTTAAATTTTTAACGGTAAATAAATTATTTTATATGTCACCATTTATATTGATTAGTGGTACCCGCGAAAACTATAGCAAAGTCAGTCATAAATCTGCAAGTTTAAAAGTCATAATAGCCCATTTCTCCTTATAAAATTAGACGACGGAAAATTTGAATTTCGTGTTTGTTTTTACAATTTATATGTGCAATTTTAATTGCTTCTTTCTCACGAATAAGGTCACATTCCAGTAATTAACTAAAGAAAGAAGATTTTTTCTTTTTGTTAATCGTTAAAAATACTCACAGCCCACACGCAATTTACTGAATAATAATCTGCAATTATTAACTTTGCTATCTATTAAGTTTGACGTTGCAATAACTATAATTTCGATGCTTTATTAAAAGCGCGAAGCGAATAACGCAATTCTATCGTCTATTTTAAGGCTTAACAGACGCTAATGCAATCGGAGGCAACAATGCGGGTCGCCTTGGCATCACACGGAAAGAGTACGAAAAAGCCATAAAATTTCGAAAACAAACGCGTGTTTCTGACAAATTCTTCCGCATAACATCTATATAATGCAAGAACAAGATATGTTATAGTTTTAGCCTTCTAATAAAGCAAAAACGTAGAAATGCGGTCCATATTTACTTATTTTAATGAATTAAGGAAGTAAACCTTGCACCATGAAAAATCGAAACTCCTGTGTAAACATATGGGAAAATATAATCATCTCCTGGATTCAAACCTGGGACACTTCCGCAAACAAACATAGTTTTCTCGGAGTCACCTATTTGGCAGAAACAAAATGGCGTTTACAGAATATCTCCATGACAAACTGTTCAAGAGATAAAGGGGGATAGACGGACGGACAGACATTAAGTAATTATATATTAAAGATAACTATTTGTTAACTTTGAGGCCGGAAAAATTAGTTCCCATTATTCAAATTGAATCTACCAAGAGAATTTTTGTCGAATGGTTTGCAATGCCCCCAACTCTGAGGTTAGAGAAGAATAGGAGAAGGAAAGATAATGCAATTGACACGGAGTAGAAAGTCTAGCTGGATCGAGCATTTATTGTGAAAAATGCATTATTAAAAAAAAGATTAAAGGAAAATTTGTTGCCAAAATCGGAAGAGGAAGGAAAAGGATTCTCCTATTGTTTCCTTGAGAAAATCGGCTCAACTTATCGATAAACATATTAAAAACGGTAAATAAATGAAAATGGTCAAGGGACTTTAAAATATATTTGAAACCACCGTCACTAAAATAATAATTAAATTGGAAAATCAAAGTGGCTTCAATTGGCACTAGCATAAAATGAAATGTTAATACGGCTCGAATACAGTGGCGTGGAGCGTCTTCCTGCAGAGGGAGCTCACGGGAAAACACCAGGTTATTAACTTTTATTTAAATCTACACAAACATTTACAAAATAATATTTTCCATTTACTTATTATCACAAAACAATTAACAAAACTACGCGTTTTTTTATTTTTACATCACTCGTTCGGTTTTCTAGATGAAATATATCACCGGAGCCCACGCAGTCATATTTACGCCACTGCTTGAAGAGCAAAGACAATACATTATAAATCAACTGTGCTGTATTGGATTAAACGCCGAGGAGAATATAGTTTAACCTATACCCAAGAACCGATCTGCGGACAGACTTGCAGTTATGATGTATTTTATAGGATGTCTATAGAAATCAAACATGAAATTCAAAGCAATCGAAATTATTTTCGTTAAATTTATGCTCCGCCATGCGTTTTCCTATGCACTCTTAATGTAATAACACTTTCATTTATTCCGTCACGTGCGGATGATGAAGGAGTCGTTGCAGAAAAACCAACCTTTTCTCGATTAACTTGGTTACCACTTAGCATTTTAAACAAATAGATACTTTCGTATCAAATGCTGATTTGAGTATACATCGCCGAAAAATCTCCTCGTGCTGAAAAATATTAATCAAGACTACGACTCGAGATTCATGTTGCAGAGCATTGGATTATTTCACGTTTAGAATTATGAACGACAAAGGCGAGCTGTCTAGAAATAAAGGAAGCGCAAATTTGAATTTTTAATATATTTTTCAAAAATGCACTTATAATTTTGCTTTGGTGTGCAACTCTTTGTCTGTCCGTTCGTGCCCTCCCTTAAATATAAATTGTGAAGAAACAATTAAAAAAAGCTGAAACTTGAATGTAGATTCCTGTACTGCTGTCATTTGTTAGCCTACTATTCAGAATGTAAATAGACTTATAGTTTCGTCGCTCTCTAGGTCTGTCTGGCTGGCCCTCCCACTATTCACTTTTGAACCAATAGACCGATTTTCATGACACTTGGTGGAAATCTCTTGCTACTAAGATCGAGCTCCAGAGGATAGTTGTTGCGAAGATTGAATCTCCCGGGTTCGATTCTAGGAACTATCCTTCCCATTTGATTTACATGAGAAATCTGACATCCATCTTGCGGGATAATTTTCTTTTGCACATTAAAAAAATTAAAATTGTAATATCGGAGCGGGATTTGTACCATTCTTTGAAAAACGTAATGGGAATTTTAATTTTTAACGTAAAATTTTGCTTTTCGATCGTATTTATTCAAATATTGCGTAAATACTGGCGTTTTGCAGTTTTTATCACTTATTATGAGAATGTTTCCATAGCAACAACTATTGTTGAACTCGGATTCGGTAGAGTCTAATACATACACGCGTTATTTTTGCCATACAAATACGCATGATCAATTTAGTTTTCCGTTCAAAAGTATTTGTATTATTTTATAACGCTAAATTATGAAATTTTGGAACACAAAGAGCAACATATCTCCGGTGATTTAAATTATTAAATTCAATATAAGCATTAAATAAATGATTAAATGGAATATTGTTTTTCTTTAGTTTTGAGATTAGAAATATATATAGGGTTGTATAAGGGTCCATTAATTTTTTTTAACAACTCCAAAGGTATAAAAGAAGGAACGCTGAGTTTTTAGGCGCACATTTCCACATTGATACCATATATGTATCCTGAAAAGTTTTAGTTTTGAAAATTTTTACAGAGGCGGATAGGGAACGGTTCAAAAATTGCCTATAATGACCGAATATGTGGTGGTAGGTCCGCATAAAAATAATAAAAATCGCTGCAATTTTTATGGACACCACTTGCTTTCATAATTTATGATACCTTATTTTTATCCTTTTCCTTATTAAGCGACTAAAGAGTATATTTCTAATACCAATGCTATTCCTTACTTGATTCGGAAAATAATATCCCCATCCCGATATTGAATTCGCAAGTTTGGCTAAAGCACGTGCTGATTATCGACAGATAAATTACCGTGGTAACTTAAAATGACGAGGGAACATGACCAAATTTTACATATATATACATTTTCTCGAATATAACAGGAAAATTGTAAGAAGTGAGCGATAAAATTTGTCATTCTCCGAAAGCGTGCTTGTTTTTATGAAATGGGTCAGAGAGGAAAAGAGCAGGCTAAAAAATTGTCCCCATATTTACCTATCTATTAATGATTAGCGACCCCATTATTGGTTTATGAGCTCGGGGCCAGCGCCTTAATGGACTCCATTTTTCAACCTTCCGCTTTTTTTTCGGGCGTTATATTTTTCCACTGGATGGATGAGCAGCTCGATGCGCGGAAAAAAATCCCAACACCCCCATTTACCTCCCCCCCCCCCTCACTCCGCCCTTGAAACAAAAAATTTACACCTTTCCCCTCCCCCCTTTCCGGTTCTTTGCCCTTTAACACCATCCCCTTTTTTTCCTCTCCCCCTCCCTATATCGATTCCCCCACACCCCTGCCTCGCACTTAAAACCATCTTCAACCCCACCCTTCCTCTGTTTCACCCCTCGCACCTTCTCAGCTCCTCTCCGCCACCCCTCTCCCAATCCTTTTCCGAAACATCTACAACTCCCATCGACTTTCATCCCACATCCATCCTCTAACATTCACTCCCGTCTCCTCTCCCCTTCTCCTACTCCCTCCATCTCTCTCTCTCTTTCTCTCTATCTTTCCCTCGCCGTATGTTCTTCCATGCATTCCAATCCATTTCCCCCGGCTTCCTCCTCCTCCACTCCGCACTTTCTCAACCTTACTCAAAACTTCCGAGCGTATCCATCGAGCGATTCTTCTTCTTCCTCAGTCTTCTCCCATTTCTCTAACCATAATTTTCCTCCGCCTCTATTCGCTACCTTTCTCTCCTTGCCCTTGCCTTACTCCTTCCCATCTTCTCTCCACTCTCTACTCTCCCTACTACTCATCCACCATCTACTCCACCACATCACATGTCTCCCTTCTCTTACCTCCTATTTGGATTCGTCCTCCTCTATCTTATCTCCTTATCGCTCGCTTTTTCGTCTACTTTCCTCGGCTTGGCTCTATTTAACGATATGGAATGAAGATAAATAGTTTTTATGCATGGGCACACAAAGGCTTAACATACATGTCAACTTCGTTAATTAGAAAAATCATGAAAATTGCCGCGAATCGAACTCGTGTCTCCCACTTTCCAGATAGGTGTTTTAGTGGTAGACTCGGGTTCGATTCCCGGTCGAGTTCAGGATTTTTCTCCTTCTCAGAGTTGACATTTTTCCGTTTCTTCCCGTTGTGATATTCTTCTTGCTCTATTTCTTCACCTTTCCTTTGCTCCTTTTCCCCTCATCCCGCCACTCTCCATCTTCACCCATCTTCCGTTCTTCCTTCTACGTCTTATCCCTTCCACTTTACTTCCTTCATCTGCTTTTACTCTTCATCATATTTTATTATTTTCCCTCATGTCACCCGTTTTCCTTTGCCTCTTCTCCTGATGCTTTACTTATTCTCCTATTTCTCATATCCTTCCTATTTATTGATCATGCTCCATTTCTCTTCCCCTTGTTTTTCTATTATCTAATTTAACATCCCTTTGCCATTTCTTTATCCTCTTGACACCCCATCTCTCCTATTTCTCTTCTCCAATTGTGACTTGTTTTCTCTACTTTTTAGGCTGGTTTCCAAAGGAAACATAACCTTATGAAATGGTCCTGTATGTGTGTACTTATGTGTGTATGTCCCCTACTAGCAACTTTTGCAGTAATGGACCGATTTTCATGAAACTTGTGGTACAAGGGATCACCTCCGGGCTATATTTTAATTGGCGAAGATTGAAGTCCCGGGTTCGATTCCAGGGATGTTTTTATCCTATTTGTTTTACATAGAAAAACTCAAAGCCACCGTGCAGAGATGTCTCTTTAATACTTGAAAAAATCTTAAAATTGAAATATCGGTGCGAGGTTTGTACTGTTTTAAGGGGAAAATAATGTAGATTATATATATATATATATATATATATATATATATATATATATATATATATATATATATATATATATATATATATACGTGTGTGTGTGTGTGTGTGTGTGTTTTGAACCCCGTCTAATCTGAAAAAAATCCAATGCTGCTTGCGGGGTTCGAACTATCTTAGCACACGCCGCCTACTAAGAGTTCGAGTTCGAGTTATTTAGTCACCTGGGCCAACAGATATATATATATATATATATATATATATATATATATATTAGACAAGCGTCAATCATAGCAACGAGATTAAACAAACTATTTTAATTGTTGATGGTGTAAGATAACTTTATTTTAACGTCTATCTGTATTGACACTAGCATTCTTACGTTTTTTGAAGGGTTATTTCTGCTAATAATTGTAGGTTTTTATTTATCGTAATTATTATTGATAGTAAGTTTTTATTTATCTTAAAACTTTTTATTTTTATTCGTTTAAGATTATTTTAAAAACTGTTTCCCTATGAGTTTCAATATTGCCTTATACATGCATTTTATTATTATTACATTATAATCCCATTCGTATTGCAATACTATTAATAATCATTAATGCGATATTCTCGGTATAGTTCACATTGAAAATTCACTTGAACACTACTTTAGATTCCTATATTTATGTAGTTTGTGCCATAAACATAATTTTATTCTATGGAACTGTTCACTTGGCTGATTTTTTACTTTGGATGAAATCTTTTCTAATTATGGGCCTTTAAGACCAGTTGTTCTTGAATTTTTCTAAAAGCCCTCACATTTAAGTATCATATTCCTATTTTTCAGTATTTAACATAGGTAATACTGTTGTAAAGGATGTTAATTTGAACAAATTTAAATAAAACATTTTAAAGTGTTGTGTTGTAGCTTAGCAATTCTTCAGATAACTATACTTATACAGTGCTTTTACATGGATGGTTGATGTGATGTTAGGAAAAGAACAATTTATTATTTTTGTCATTTAATTTAGGTGACTTAAATATAAAATATTCAAGTTTCACTCCTACTAGTATCTAAACCTGCATTACTCGGAACTAGCAATATATTTTCGTTAATTTTAATCAATATGAATGGATAAATCAGTATTTTTATTAATGAAACAAAAGATACTATCAAACTTCCTACTACTTATATACCAAACATTCTTATGTTTGTCACTGAGTTTTCTACTTTTGTCTACCATTTTCACAACTGTAAAAAGATTAAAGTTTAAATAGAGAGACCCCCACATCACTCAAGAGCTGGTAGACACTTTTGCAAATTTATATGTCCATGCAAGCAAAAAGGTTATCATAATTATATTACAGAGTTTACTCATATTAAAGTATTAACTATATAAAAGTTGGTTATAAAAATTCATTTTTATATCTTGACTTGTTTTCTTTTCCGCTCGACTACTCTTCAGCAAAGATCCAGAAATATTTGCGTGTGAAAAGTAACATTTAATTAATTCGTTTATTAAAAAAATACATGCAAAATGTAATGTCAGAAATTGATTTTGACATTATTTTTACTTTTTTAAACCTGATAATGATCTATTAATTTGTTTTCCAATTTTTCTCTATCAATGATAAACTATGAACTACAAGTGGTATTTATAGTATGATAATTCCTTTCAATGACTAACATACAGAAAGATTTCCTGTCAATATAAGTAATCAATTCGGGACGTCAACTTTGGGAAACCAGCCCGCGTTAGTCCGGGTTTTGACTTATTGTTTACTCTTTATCGCCCTCATCCTTCTCCGATTTCTTTAGGTTTCGTTTTCTTCCCTTCCCAGCGTTTCATTTACTCCTATTTCAACTCCCCCTGCCGTGTCTTTCACTCCTTTTTCTTCGTCTACTTTAACTATAATTTCTCCTCATCGTCTACTTTCTCCTCTCATCTTCTATTCCTCCCTCTGTTTAGACATTTTCCCCCTTTCTTCTCTACTCTTCCACCTCTTTTTTCTCCATTCCATCTTCATTATCGTCCTATTCCTTCTTCTCCATCTCTTACTTAATTTGAAACCATTTCTCCGAATATTTTTTCTTATATTCCTCCTCGTCCTACTCCAAATCTCCTCTCTACCCTCCCAACTACTTCCTCTTCCACTACCCCTCCAATAAAACTTGTTTCTCAATTTTATTTCATTTTCCCTGCAACTCTTACGTCTCCCAACAATTCCTCAGTCTTGTACATCTGAATCCCTTCATTTTTCTCTCCTCTTCCTTTCCCTCTCTTCTCCTCTTTCTGAGAAAAATAACCCCGTTTCTTCCCTCTGGCGGAGTCCTATTTATTTGCAGACATCTTCCGTGTATTTGCTCCCTTGGAGAAGAGGGAATGATAGAGACACACGCGGTTGGATGTTTCCTTTTCTCCAGAGTATAGCGAGAGAGAAAGCGCCGAGATGGTGAACGCGCGGAGAAAAGAATAGCAATAACACAATATGTAATCCAGAGGAGCAAGGAGAACTGGAGAGGTAGCAATGTTTTTATTCGGAGTTTGGGGAGCGGGCAGGCAACAGGGATAGCTTCCATGGTGATATTAAGACCTTTCTTTCTCGCCCCTAAATAACTTTGACCTCAACGATAAGCCTATGATTCACTCAAGAGCTCGATATATAGTGAACTCCATAATAGGGAATTAGGTAAAAGTTGAAATGGAAGGAATTGCACAAGGTGATATAAACTTGGTACAATTTTATTATACACGCGTAAAGTTCCTAAAAAATGTATGATTTTTTAAATTTCGAATTGCAGCCTTTCTCCTTAACAACAACCCAACTTTTAACATCTCGTTTAAGTCATCGTAATGAGCTTTCTTCCTCTTTTCTACGATTTTCACTAAGAAAGCGATGAAGCAAAGGTTTCAGCTAAATATATTCTGTACATTACTTTACATTAAACGTGATGGAATGTAAATGTCTTTATCCCTTAATTTTATAATGGTAAATAAACTTGGTTACGTAGACTTAGTTGTGGAACGTAAAGCTAGCAAATGTAAGACGCGGCTTCAATTCCGTTTAGAGGCAAGAATATTTTTCCTTCTTTCCCTTTGATAGAATGGATTCCATCAATAGTGGAACCACTTCCACGGCCAGGTGAAACTTAAGTACTTAAATACATGTTACTGACAAAAAAAAAACATTTTTCTTAAGCGGTTTACATTAAAATGCAACCCCTCACTTTGTACTGCAGATGTGTTCCTAAAAAGAGACCGTGTAAAGCGAAACCGTGCAAAGTTGGGTAGGCTTTTCAAAGGAAAACATGACGATGAATTTGAGCATATCTTAGGTTCAATTTGCAAAAGTTTAATTACACTGCATTCACAAATGCTTACTTTAATCCTTTCACATAACCTCTTAGTCAAACTAAAACATTTTACGCTTATTTAATCCTCGGGGACAGTTTCAAAACCCTGCTAAAGGGAAAATTGATGGCCATGGAATTCGACGTAGTTCCCTAAAATGAAAACCGTGCCAGACCAAAAATGTATAAAGCAAAACTGTGCAATTCGAGGGATAAATGTGCATACATTTGGTGATTAAACGAAATTGCCAGGACAACCATTCTAGTAGTAAATTACTGCATAAAAATTTAATCTTATTCATTTCTCGTTAAAAACATCCCAAAAAATGGAGAACTGATTATGTATTCAATTCTTTAAACCAACTATACACAACACTTCCTTTAAAACCTTGCTATAGAGAGAAGAAATTTGAAGATAGAAAATGGGCCGTGAGGAAAAACAGAGAAAGAGAGAGGAAGATAGAACAAGCCAGAGATGGATAAAATGAAAGGAATATAGGAAGGAATAGATAGAGGGAGAGATGGAGAAAGAGGATATATGAAAGTGTGGGTGAGCCATAAAAAGAATCGGACTACAGCATTGCAGAGTAGACGAATGAAATGGAAGTATGAATGAAGAAATGCAGAAAGAGAAAAAGATAGCAGACTGGATGAATGAGCCAACACGAAGAAACGAGGATAAAGTAAGGGATAGAGAAAAAGCGCCAGAAAGAGAGAGTTATAGGACGTGAGGAAACGAAATACGGTGAGATTGGTAGAGAGAGAGTGAAAGGGGTAAAGAGGGAATGGAAGAGTGAGGGAGAGATAGGGAGATGGGCGTGAGAAAGGAAGACTGGAAAAAAGGTTCCGGTCGGCTTAAAAGGTTGGGCCCGCACTTCCGCGCTCTCCTCTTCCCCATCATCCACCGATCCTCCCCCTCCTCCCACACACACACACAACCCCACCCTCTAACACATCCTCCCTCTCCCTCCTCCTTAACCCATTCCCAAACTCTCCCCCTTTGCCCTCTCATGCCGAGGCGGCCTCCTGCGTCAGCGGCATCACCCACCCCACCCCAACCAAAACCCTCTTCCTCCACCTCCAAAAACTCCAAACACCATCCAAACAGCCCCTTCTTCCGGCGCAGGGTTAGGTGGTTTGTCTCCCGTCCACGCCCCCTCCACTCATTCCTCCCCCTTTTTCCTCCCACCATTTTATGGGTGCGGTATCTCATCGGCAAACATGTGGCGTCTCCCTATCAAATCCCTCCCTCCCCTCTCTTCCCTCAATCTCCCACCCCACTCCCTCCTAGGAGAAAAAAATAAGGAAGTGAGTTGGTGGCGCGGCGTTTTTCGGTGGAAAGGCGAGGAGGGGAAGAGGGTGAGCGTGAAAGAGAGAGAAAGAGGGCAGCACCGGCACATGCGACGACTTCTTCCGTCTGCTGACTAGTGCAATGACGATGCCAAAACGCTTTTAAAAAGGGACGTGGGCCAGGCTATGGAGAAGAGAATGAGAGACCTACCGGATAGATAGAGAGAGAGCGAGTGAGTGCTTTGGCGTATGATGATAAAATCTCTTTATTTTTATTCTCTCTCTTTCGTTTTTCCTATCACGGTCACTCCGAGACTACGGATTGAAATTTACGGGCGAGTTAATTCCGGATTAGAGAAACGGTCGATGATCACGTATTTATAAGTCATGTAGATGATCTTTTAGCCCTTTATCTCTCGATTCAATCTCTTGATAATATTTTTGTTTTATTTGGTTATAGGTATACATATTTTGGGAAGGTTTGTACTGTTGAAAAGACGAGATTTATTTTGTTTCTTAGGATCTATATAGTATATCGAAATAAATTCTGGAATTATTTTTATACATATGTTCCAGTTTCTTATCGCTCGATAAAGGTTAAATATGCTTTTTGAGTAAGTGGGACTCTGAGACACCGCCAAAGATAAGCAGCTCAACGCAATTAACCATATACACACGAAAATAAACACCATTAAAGCGGATATTAAAAATTTTAAATAGAGGCCAAAAATATGTTTCTACGAAATCCGTGAACTTTTATTCGAATATTTAAATTTTAATAATATCTTTCCCAAACATTTTCCGAAAGTCCTCGATAGATATTATCAAATCAGAAATGTATTTTTCAGCCAGGTGTGGCATCATTTCATTTCTAAGTGTAGGTATACTATTGGATTGCCACTCTCGTACGAAAACGTAAGGGCATGAATACCGTCAACGGTAGAATAAAATTTCATTTAAAACCTAAAAATTCATTGAAATTCTGCTGAAATTTTTGGAAGCATTACCAATTTCTGCTATAATTGTTCAAAGAATATGGAGGAAGTTAATAAAAAGTTTTTAAAAAATGAGAACTACTAATAATATGAGTAGAGAGTTTACTTTGTTTGTTGTAATAAAATTATCAAAAATAAACAATTTTCAGTTAGTGAGCAAAAGGTTTTTTTGGAATTATTAATTCAAGGATATTTTATACACAATAAATAGAGAAGATGAGAATAGGAGACAAAATATTTGTAGTGCATACTTTCATAACGTAAATCCAGGCCGTAACCACAAAAATGGTAAATTTGGTGATAATCTATGAAGGGAATTATTTATTTGAACGGGAATTTTGATTTATGAATGAAAAAGAAAAAAATATTTTTTATTCACAACGGCATCCATATTTTTGGTAAAGGAAATATTTATGGCCAGCTTTGATAAAGGTGCATTAAATACGCGACTATATGCATGCCGACATTGTTTAATATTTAAGTGCCACATGTGCGGTAAAGTGGCTCATAATAAATTGGAATCCCTCATTCAAACAGCATTTTTAGGGTACCATGACGACAAAACAAAATAATGGATTTTTCCTGTATGGATTATTCGTTATTCAAACCAAGTGAGGGAAAAATCGCAGAGCAAATTATATAAGGTGCTTTTTTCTTGTTTTAGGATTGTGGCATCTTCATAAGATTACATATTTGGTTGAGATCGAAGCCTGATAATGTAGTCTATACATTTTTCTAAGAATATATATATATATATATATATATATATATATATATATATATATATATATATATATATATATATATTAATAGCGTAAAAAATGAGGTTTGTAAAGCGAACGTAACAGCCACCTTAACGTGTGATGCATCAAATTAAACGTCTGAACTTGCAGATTTGCAGGAAAATAATAAAATTGAAATCGATCAAACCATTGGCGAGATATTGAGGTTTTTGTGACCGGCTAAGCTCTGCTCGACGTAGCTGCAGTCGTTGATGTTAAGGTGGAGCTTCCAGCGGACATTAGACGCTGAAGGAAATAACGTGGCGTTCCTAGTGGACATTAGTAGAAGAAAATAAACCTTGCATTAGCTGAGCTTCATGGTAATGTGACAGAAGGCTAACTACCAACACAATATTTAATCAAACCAACCAGACGATTTATAGACGGGCAGCTACTAGTGTTAATTTAATTCCATGTAATAATATGCTTACCATTTAAAAGCAGTGGACTCCTTACCACGGCAGTTAAGATTTCCCATTTTCCTATTTTTTGGATAAAAAGCAATTGTTCGCTCTCCTTCGATACGAATTTTAATTGTTTTCAAATAATATAAACCTGTCTTTCAGCTACAGAACTGTTAATGTCCCGATCTCCTATCCTAATTTTAATTAGTTTAAAAGTGTAAATTTATAATGTCCTGCACCGATTTCATGCTTTTCCTATAGGGATTAAAAATGAAACTAGGGGGTGTGAAAAAGACACCGATTACTCCCCAGCAGCTGATCCTAGATCCGCAAACTTCATGCCACATATAACCCTTATATTGATCAACATATTCTAATAATTTGGCTTATCCAAGTTGCAGGGTTACAGTGCTATTCTCCAAACGGCGGACGGACAGACAAACTGAATGCATAAGCAATTTTAAAAAAGCGCTAAAAATCATGAAGACTCTCGTGATATTACATTCTCCGAGGAAATTTTTAAAATAATGCCAAATATAATTCGACAAAAAAAATTCAACGCTTTATTAAAGATTTCCAGCCCTAGAAAAATTTCGTCACTTTCTCACCCGCCGGATTCCTGGGGTAAAATGAGAAAGATCCGTCGACTACTCCAGCGATATAAAAAACAAAATAAGTACCTTCATTTCCACTCTATTATTCCCAAAATAGGTTTTTTAGACTGCAAGAAATGGCCTCATCACGCCGCTCTGGAAAATTTTATACGAAACATCTCCAGAATTCCAATTCCGTCCTTATTTATCGAGCCAATCTCTCGCCCTCTCCTCTCCTTTCTCTACGCCAATTTCGGACCGTCTCTTATTGGCTCCCGAACATTCGTCATTTCCTGTGCAGCGCCGCTCCTTTTGATGACGGCGTCCCGACGAAGCTCCCCGCCTGCCTCACTCGAGTGAGCAATAAGAAAGTTCGAAAAACTGTTCTTTCAAATCAAATATCGAATGCGTGGAGAAGCCGTTGGTGGTTAGCGGGCGGGATATGATTGGTGAATTTCATTTTTTTCCGAGTGAAGTGGAGAGTGGTTTGGACGATCGGGGATGGATGAAAAAATTATAAATTTTTAATGGAGCAGACCGCATCCGCTGAGAGGCGAATATATTAAAAAATATTGCGTCGGAAACAGAATACGTACCGACGGTTCTTTTGTTTATGTGGCCGTTTTTTTTTTCGGAAATGGTTTAATCAGTCGAGTCTCAAGATGAGATTTTTCATTGGCAAACTTTCGCTACAGTTTTTATTTTATTTATTTTTTAACGAAAAATTCGACTCTACTAAATATTTCAGCGAACCGAACTTGGCGATGACTAAGACTACATATCTGGGAGTCGAATTTTTAAAGTAAAAATTCTAAGGAAATCTTGCGTCATATCATAAATACAATTGAATTTCTAAGTGTGCAAAAAAACGCATAATATTTTGAAATTGTTGAAGAAAAATATAAAAAGGAAAAAATTATGCCTTGCATATTAATTAATATAAACGTTATAGAACAGTTCTATAGCGTACTTGGCAGAGCAGTTCGACAAACTCTCGCTTGCAGATATTTAGTCATTGGAATTCGATTGTCATAAAACGGAAGGAAGTAACTTTTTCCAAACATTGTCTGATAATTATTAGATTATTTTAATAAAAAATAAAATAATTCTTCGTGTTTTTATAATAAAAGATCTGGGGTTGCATGTTTAACATTAGCATTATATACAAATGATAATGAAAATTTATTATGTGGCTGATGTCATGTTTTGTTGAAATTTATTATTTTATTTCAGTTCAACTCACGAATATATAATATATATACAGATTATCCTGTTTTTAGTACAGCTAGTCATAGGTTTGTCTCATAAATTCAACGTTTTAATGCTACCGCTCATACTTATTGACATTTATTGACCCACAAAATTTATTTTTTAAAAATATCTTTCGTTGAGCTAATGTGCATGAATTTATCTTGAAAATTAATAAATTGCGAAAACGTATGGATATAATGGCATGCTAAATATAAAATTCCGCATTTATCATGTGATTCCTTCCTACGTTAGTTGAGATACCACGAAAAACAAACATAATAAAGAGTACTTAATTGGATGTTGTTTTGCGCATCAACCGTGTAGTCTCCGAAAAAATTTCGCACCTTCATGTAGACGGAAAAAGTAATTACAGCACCGGCAGTATTTTAAACTCGTATTTCACACCGAAACCCCCGTCATAATACAGTCGTAAACCTCGATCTAAGAGCATTCCTTCTGAGACATTATTACGCAGACCAAGTGCACACCCCATAAAAAATAAGCGAAAAGCGCATATACACACATATATATATATATACATACGTAGAGACGGATAAAATAAGAGTCCGAATTATTTCTTTTTCCGCCCCCTTCGATTTCCCACTCAATAATCCGTCGACAAACGAATCGGGATAATCCGATCGAGAGGCCCTCACGGTCAGCGCACTCAGCTCTGGCCCCGACAGCGCTCCGGAATTACAATAAAAATTCGAAACCTCTCCCCTACTCAAAAATAAAATGAAAAAGGCGTGCGAGAATATCCCCGTCATTTTTTTTTACTCTTCACTCTCGAAAAAGAAGTCCATATCTTTGGCCAAACTACTCTCCTCCCACCCATGAATAGAGAGGGATGTATAGAGGTAGGAAGAGAAAGAGAGGGGGGAGTGGGGGAGAGGGAGAGATGGATGAGAAGAGAGGAGGGGGGAAAGGGGAGGGAGGGGAACGAATTGAGAGAACTGGGAGGGAGAAGGCGATGGAGAGTGGAGGTGCAGAGAGAACGGGAGGGAAAAG
The DNA here is from genome assembly GCA_028673005.1 of Tanypteryx hageni. Classification (NCBI taxonomy): domain Eukaryota; kingdom Metazoa; phylum Arthropoda; class Insecta; order Odonata; family Petaluridae; genus Tanypteryx; species Tanypteryx hageni. Next base: position 128,023,170 of record CM054114.1, read on the forward strand.
GATGGAGATAGAGAAATGGATGGAGGGATAAAAAAATTGAAAGCTATAGAGTTGGAGGGAAATAGGGAAGGATAGAGCTATGGAGTATAAAAAGATTAAGAGAGAGAGGGATAGCAAGGTGGAGAAATAAAGGCGGAGGAAATTAAGTAGGAGGAAGAGAAACTTTGAGGGAAGGAGAGAGATGGAGGGATTGATAGAGGAGAGATGGATGGATAGAAAGGTGGAGGGAGAAAGATGGAGGGAATGAAGGAGAGAGAAATGGAGGGAAGGGAAGGAGAGACGGAGGGATAGAAAGGCGGAGAGATAGAGAGGAGAGAGACGGGATGGATAGAAAGATTGAAGGACAGAAAAGCAGAGAGAGATGGAAGGATAAAAGGAGAGCGATGGAGGGAGAAAGAGGTAGAAAGAGAGTAGAAGATTGAGAGTTAGAGAGAGAGAGAGGGGTGGCAGTTAGATTGAATAAGAGAGTAACGAAAGAGTGAGGAAATGAGAAAGAGGTGGAGATAGAAAAAGGTAAGCGGTAGTATGAGCGGGAGTGAGTGATATAGAGAACGCAAGACATAGGCAAATAGGATGGAAGGAGATGGATAAACACGTTTATTTAGACGAAGATGACGCAAGACATAGGCAAATAGAAGGATGGAAGGAGATGGATAAACACGTTTATTTAGACGAAGATGAAAGAGAGGCTGATAGGGCTTGATAGGAGGGGGGAGAGAGAGAGGCAGAGAGCAAGTAGGGGGAGATACAGAGGGAGAGAGGCAGAGAGGGAAGGAAGGATCGCATCGGAATGTCCCTGTCGAGAATTGACCGATGCTGCCGATAGTTCTAGGGAGAAACAGTTCGGGGTCGTCGGATAGGGGAATATCGTTCGGGAAGGGAACAGGCGCAGTGCGGAAGTTCCGTCGAGAACGGCGTGGGTTTAGGTGAGAGGTCAAGGAAGGTGGAGGGAGAGGGTTAAAGGTGCGGGCAATGATGTTAAGATGTAAAAAACGTCGAGGCATATATGTCTTTTGATGACTTAAGTGTCTTTTCCCTTAAGGGCTCCGGAGAAAGATGATACATCAATATGCTGGGGGCGTATAACGGTTATTGATCTTCGTCAATTCAATGCTAAAAAGCGAAAGCCGAATGAATGCGGAGGATTAAAATATTGGGGACGTCAATCAATAATGACATCTTCGGAAAAAAATTTTATATTAATTTAAATTTTTTACCGATAGGATTTTAGACTTTATTTTCATGTCAAAATTCGATGTAAAAAGAATGCTGGTCATCTCTCACTTTTTATACATTAATAACTGCATTAAGTGGGGGTTTATACCCTAAAATTTAATATTTTTCATTAATATCAGGCTTGCCATTGTATTTTTTGTGTAAATATACTTGAAGGCAATCATACTAAAATTCTTTGGCAAATATCCAATGACTATATATACTACACGATACATAACTATAAGCTTAAATGCATAAATGTAAGCAAATTAAATACGTGAAAAGTTTTAACCTACAACAATGCATTAATATATTTCCTTGTATTTCATGAAAGACAATAATTTTGGATTCTATATAATTTTCAATAAATCACCTATGGATTGCATACCAACAGATATAAACATATTTTAGCCAGGAATAAAAGTTATAAATCCACATCCCGATTTTATGTACATACGTTGCTTACTGTTTATACGTATTTCAAGTAACGCAGCTTTACAACGATTAATTTAAAGACACAATGGGACTTAAAGGGGCATAGAAAGTAGTTATCTTACTTTTATCATGACTGCTCTTTCTCCTTCAATAAAGTCAGAACTTTTGGAAGAAAAGCATTAATAATAATCTGCTATACCACCTACCGTTTCCTCAAGAGTATAGTATAGTATAGCATTTAAACCTGTGTTGAATACGAACGCCAACTTGCATAAATTATTTTTTCATACCCATAATTATGGTATTAAGTTCAAGGTAAATGACGATAGATTAAAAGAGTTAAATTAAAATCTTGTTAGACATTAAGAGGCGAAGAAAAGGGTATTTATTTATTATTCCCATTATTAAATTGTTAATAAAAATCAATTAAAATAGTCCTTCGCCTCAAGAGATGAGATTCGCTTCATAGTTTTAAAGAATATGGCTATTTCAGGAATAGAAATAATCCATATAGATATGAACATAAGGAAAACGTCACCTCATTATTGAGGGATTTGAACTGGGTACCACTGGAGGATCCTAGATTGAACTCAAGGTTGCGGCTTCTGGAGAAATATAGATCGGAATGTCTAAAAGACGAGGTTGTAGGAATAATTGAAGCACCAACGTATATAGGTAGAAACGACCGTGACGCTAAGATACGTGAGATCGATTGTAGGACGGAGCGTTATCTAGGCTCGTTCTTTCCGAGGACAATACGAGATCACAATAGAAAATTTCAACATGCGATAAACAATCTTTAGGTAGGTTATGGTGCATTACGCCCCCTGCCACCCACCAATTAGGTGAATTGCAGGGTAACATGTAGATGTAGATGCATAGATTTATTGTAAAAGTTTTGAATGCGAACTTGTACATCGATTGAAGCAGTCTACAATTATTTTTTTTCGGTTCCGCTAGATCACGAAGTACATTTACTAGTCTACTCATGACCAACTATCAAATGGCTACCACTGGAAAATGATCTTAGCTGAAGTGGACTCAGTTGGACTCAGTTGCATTAGTGGAAGAAGAGCTCATGCATACAGTGAGGCACTGATTGCTTAATAAAGTTATTCGATACCATTCGTTGGATTTTTTAAACGAACAAACTCGCAAAAAAGAAATAATTATCACGCATCTTCCTGATATCGCTTGCATCCTAAAGCAAAGAGTTCAGTTAAACAGCGCTTAATGACTTTGACGAACGTTTTCCAGCTTCGTTCGTTCTTTAAAATAAGCAAGCTATACGAATCTATAAATATTTAATTTCACCTGGTCGAAGATAAATTTTAATTTTTGAAGCTTATCGATGTGGAAATAAAAAATATTTTAGCCAATTTAGACGGCACATTGAGATATTTTTTATTCATTTTTGAAACAGCTGTTAACCAAGGCCAGTGATTAGGCGATTGTATTATATAACGTTATAATCTACTTATAAACTCATAAAAACCACCTCAATTTAACCCTTAGGCGAATTCATGTTTGGAAATATACTAGCGTCTATTCTCCATTTTGAAATTTTTGTGGAGAATCTATAATAGCGTTTCATATCTCATGTACATTGGAGATCTATGCACAAGAGAAAGTTTAAGCATAAAATTAAACCATAAATTTTAATTAGCAGAAATCTCTTAGAAGAGCTTCGGAACAATTTTTAAAAGATGATAGTATCCATTTATAACACCATGCAACTTAAGCTCAATATAGCCTATCAGCCAAAGAGAAACTGACGAGTCCAAAACGTGAAACGAAAACGAAAGATTAAAGATGAGCATTAATATTCCCATTGATAAAAATTCATCCTTCAATCATATCCTTATCAAGCTTCTTCTCAAAATCCGTCTTCCACCACAAACGACTAATCATCGAGATACATCTTCAAGGATACGGCCGAAATCAAATTCAAAAGAAATCCAATACAGACGACGAACCCAAGGAAGTGGTCCACCGTTCATACACCCCATCCCACTATTCAAAATCATCTCGATAACCTGAAAAAAAACTCTTCCCCTACCCTCCTCGACCACTCCTGCGGAATAGATAGATAACCAACCGCCGTCCCACGCAAAACCCTCTCACAAACCATTTCGGAACGACCTGTATCGGCCACTCTCGATGAGTGGACCCAACCCTTCCAGAACCCTCCCACCAACCCATGCCTAACCCGACTCAAACCCACTCATCCCCAACCCAATATCCTAAGCCACACGGTCAAATTATCCCTTGATCCGGAGAAGGGGAGGAACGTTTGAACAAGTGCAAGTGAGGAATGAGGAGAGAGAGAGAGAGAGAGAGAGAGAGAGAGAGAGTGAGAAGTGGAGGAAAAAGGAGAAGGATGAACCATTAGATTCCCCCTCGCCCCACCCCGACGGGAAAAGCCTGCCACTCCATCTGTTTCGTATACCGTTTGCCTTCAACCCCCTTCACAGTTCGATCAGAAGCGGTGATGCGTGAAGGGCGGTCTGAAGAGGAGGTGGAGGAGAGGTCTCGGAACTGCGGAATGGTATGAGACTGAAGGGGGGATGAGACTGTGGCCCAGAGGAGGAGGGGAAAAAGTAAGGTAAGCGAACTCTAGTTCGGAGATGAAGAGGGGTAAGGGCGGATAGAACAGGTTGGCAAGAGTCGGGTTTAGAGCTTTGCCATGAGTGGTGGACTAAGGCTAAAGGGACAGGATAGGGAAGAACGCTTGGTGAAATGGAGGAAAAGAGAGGAAGGGAGGGAACCAGGTGGGGGAGGAGGGGATGAGACCCTTTCTTGCAAAATCGCTCTCGTGAAGGATCGAGAAATAAAGCTTCCAGGGCGATTTGGAACATTCTGGATCGATTGCTTTCACTGAAGGAGGAGATGGAGGGAGGAAAGGAGGGAAGAAGGAGAGGGAGGGAGGGAAGGAAGTGAGGGTGGGAAGGAGGAGAGAGGTAGGGAGGGAGGGGGAGGGAGAAAGAGAGCTTTACCTCTCTCTCTCTCCTCTCCTTTAAAGAGACGGGCTTGACTGGTGTGGCATGTCCATACGCTCGGGGAACGGAGAAGAGACCTCTATGTTATGGATACTACATTTCGGGAAAGGTTTCTTTCTCCATCTCCGTCTAGGTGGGGTGAAATACGCGCCTTACATGTTTGAAACGTTTGGTTAAGGTAAGTAATGTTGGCAGCGATGAACAAAAGGCAGTAAGAAATTATTCAAGAAAGAAAAAACAAGAACGACTGATCTAATAGAAAAGTCATTAATAAAAAAGTAATGAGGACAGGTATATCAATTAAATGTTGTTTGATAAAAAAATTGATGTTTTGGAGGTTAAACTCAATGTTGGCTGGCTTTGAACATTGGGCTAGTTTTAAACAATTATTTTTAATTTCTTGGTGTATCATGAGTAGACCGCGGATCTTTAGGTAAAAACCTATTTTTTTCCTGAGAAGATATCTCAATATACAATTGTATATATACGTTTCATGAATAATTAACCCCGAAAACGTATATTTTATGGTGCCTAAAAATGCCTATTTTGACATTAATGTCTAAAAATGCCTATTTCGACGTTAATGCTTATTTTTGTCTTTTTCATGCAAAAAAAGCCTAAAAAGGGCTAATTTTCTAAAATAATCGACTATAAAAGCAGATTTTGATATTATTCATATTTTTTAAACTGACTGTGCAATGTTCAGTCATGGGTTGGAAATGTCCTTCGCACCAAGGTCACGATCAAGTGGTGAACAGCAGCTTGGACCTGTCTCGCGTTCGGCGGGGTTATTCTGTTTCCCAGTGTCACGTGATACAACAATGTAACAATGTCTTTAATCTGATGTTGCGTTTATTTCTCGTTGTTACATTGTCATATCGTGCGACACGGGAAAACGAGAATAACCCCGCAGTCCATCTCCAGACTGCAGAGGGTAAAGGTGAGAATTGTGAACGTGAAAATTGTGAAAGTGCAATGCCTAAAGTATCAAGTTCGAAAGCTTATTTAATACGTCAGTGGTTACAAGAGTTCCCGTACTTCACAACGGATGGAAAAATTATCTTCTGTCAAGCATGCAACAAGGAGGTAAGTACATTATAATGCTGGCTTGCAACGAATTTTTGGCCGTGAATTGCTTGTCATCTTTGAGGCAAAAACCATCCACATCTTTTGTTTATACGAGCCATTTTATGGTAACTATAGAAGTGGTTATTCAAAATGTTCAGCAATCCAGCTGCGGACCTTCGTAGCTGTAAAGTAAATTTTATATTTTTGTCCCATTTCCATATTTATTAGATTATTTCCGTATTTTTAAGGTTAATTATTTCTTCATAATTTTTCTTTATAGATTTCAAGTGATAAAAAATCCCACCTAACTCAGCACATCCAAGGAGTGCTACATAAGGCAAATGTTGAACGCAAATCTAAGATGAAACAAATGCTTTTAACAAAAACTTCTGAGGGATCCAGCAAAAGAATCAGTTTTATGCAGATTTGTGTCATGCAATTGAGGCACCCAACATTCCATTCAGAACACTGGAAAATCCAACATTCAAGGAGTTCCTAGAACGATACTGCCATCAGTCGGTACCTTCCGAGTCAACGCTACGCAAGAATTACGTGCAACCCACGAACGATGACGCAATGCGCAGGATGCGGGAGGACATTGGAGATTCACATATTTGGATATCGGTCGATGAAACCATGAAACGATGAAACTCTTGGCAGATACATGGCCAACTTGGTTGTTGGGAAATTGGACCCAGATGCGCCATCCAGAGCCTACCTCATCTGCACGAAGCAACTTGCCAAAACAAACTAGGAAACAATAGCACACTTCGTGAACAACGGACTGAAAGTGCTGTATCCCAAAAATCTAGACGAAGAGAAAGTGCTGCTCCTATACACAGATGCTGCATCGTACATGGTTGCTGCCATGCAGTTGCTCAAGGTGTTCTATCCCTCCCTTGTGCATGTGACATGCCTTGCCCGTGGTTTGAACCGCGTAGCAGAGCAAATAAGACTGGAATTCCCCAAGGTGAACAAATTGATCTCCACCGTGAAGAAGGTCTTCGTCAAGGCACCAACAAGAATACAGGCTTTTCGAGAAAAACTGCCCGATGTCCCTCTGCCACCTGAGCCTGTGCTCACCCGCTGGGGCACATGGCTGAAAGCAGCTGAATATTACAGCGAGCGTATCCTTCATGTCAAGGAAGTTGTGACAAATCTAGCCGAGGATGCTGCCTGCGTCACTTCGGCAAAAATGTCGCTAGATGATCCCTTCATTCCAAAGGATTTGGCGTATATTAGATCCTACTATACATCCCTTGTGCAGATTATTGCTGAATTAGAGGGCTCAGGAAAACTCATCTACGAAAAAACTGCTATGCTGAATGAAGTGAAACAAAAAATAAAGGAAACTCCAGGTGAAGTGGGGGAAAAAGTAAAAGCAAAACTAGAAAAGTTGCTACAAAAGAACTCAGGACTGCAGAGCCTATGTACAGCAGCAGATATACTGGCAGGAAAATCCAGTGAAGTTGAGTGCAAAATTCCATTTCAACATGTACCCAAGTTGAAGTTCGCCCCCGTCACGTCAGTTGATGTCGAACGTTCTTTTTCTGCTTACAAAATGATATTAACTGACAAACGCCATAGTTTTGTGGTAGAAAACATAGAAAAGGTGCTTGTTATTTATTGTGAGGGCAAACGGGAAATTTGTGAAATAAACACAAAGAGGTGACAAATTCATTATGGGAATTTCGAATGAAACACTTTGTCAAACACTCTGCGTAGTACTTAAATATATACTTGAATAGTGTTTTCAGTCAGTATTACTATATGTAATGTAGATAGTATTTTCTCGGTAACGCATGGGATATTAACCATAAGAATAAGTTTCAATGCATAGTAGTAAAATATTTTTGTTCTTTGAAAACACAAATCAATAAAGTTTCATTGACGGACAATTTTTGCGTGCGTGCATGTTTCAGTCTTTTTTCGTGAATTAAAGTTGATAGTTGACAGAAATGATGTTGTTTTTTACTGGACATAGTTTTTGGAAGTAGTTTTTAGAGCCTATTTTACGTTTTATAAAGCCTAATTAAGGTACTTAAAGAGCCTATTTTAATCGCCTAAAACTTAATTTTTAGAACCTAAAAATCCGCGGTCTAATCATGAGTGTCAAACTATCTCCACCTTAAATGGTCTTCGAAAATATAATTTGGCAAAACATTTTTCTCCAATAGAATTCAAAAAGGTTGGCGAAACCAGATTCTAAATTAAGCAACTAAATAGACGTCATGACTGGCGATTCACCCATATTATATTCTAAAACGGAACTCGAAAACATTATGACGAATGCTTCATAATTGGTTTTCATAACATTTTAAGACTGTAGGAGTGAGTTTTTATATAAATTTTAGCCACGAAATGAGCTCGATAATTCTTTTTTTCTTTCTCATATATGTAGTAAATTGAGCAAGTATTTTTATCGTGAAAAAATTCACTTCGAGATTTTGATGGAAATACACGTTTTAGGTGTCCCTGAGTCCATAAAAGTGGTTTTTGCCATGCCGTCTGTCTGTCCGTCGGTCTGTTCGACGATCTAGGGCCCAAACGCGTACATGATATTCCGTATTTGTGCAATATATCATCTTTTGCAGACCATTTTTTCATAAAAATGATATTACGCAAAACTAAGGGTAGTTTATTCTTGGCGATTTTTTGAAAAGATTTTACTCAAAAATGGCTCCAGAGAATTTGATTAAAATCATACCAGTTGTAGAGCCTAATTTCACAAATAATACGTAAGCCATGTATCTCTTGAACACTCTATATGGCGTCCAGTGAAATTACAATGTACGCAAAGCTACCGTACCTGAGCCTTATGACGTCACGCCTCCGCCGCGATCCATTTAAACTCTTACTACAGCCTTACGGTTAAACTAAATCGAATGATATCTCATATTTATGGATACATAATATCATTCATAAAAGACATTATGATGAGATAAATTACATTGCGCAACAATTAAGGGTACTTTATTCTTGGATATTTTGAAACAAAATTCGATTTATACAAAAATGGCTCTTAAAGATTTCGTTTAAAATGCATCCAAACGTATAGCCTGATGTCAAAAATAATACTAACTAAGGCATATGCTCCAAAAAAGTTACTATATATCGTCCAGTGGCACTATTTCTATGCATGACGCTCAGCGCACGCGTCAAAGGGGAGAGTTAATTTCGAGGCAAAAAGTGTAGTGAGATCGAACGAATGTACGCATATGAGAAAGTTTGTGCAATGTATATTGCGCCGTTTATTTATTTATGCTTCAAATGTGATTACGGTTTAACAAAAACACACGCATGCTAAATCGATGCTCATAAATCCTTCTAGCGTATAAACCTTTGTATTCACAATAAGATTGCGTCAATTATCTATCCTTGGAATGAACTGCTTCTGCAACTCAGATTCGTTATATATTTCTTGAATTATAAATATAATTAGAAAAGGGTTTACCATAAAAGCTATGGTTCTTCTATTGGTTAAGAAATAGGAACCTCTGTTGCATAAAGAATTATTCATAAAATACATCATTCATTGCTTATTATTCTGTAGATTATGACAAATCAATGTTTTTGGTACAAGCAGAAATGAAATTCGATAAATTCAATTCAATGCTGGATCTAAGATCTCTAGAAAGTCTTTCTAAAGTAAAAAAGTTTGTTTTTGCTATAGAAAAGCGCTTATAATCTCTTCGTCCAATTTCTACAACACATGTGCATTGAATATCCTAAATTATAAATATCCTCCAACGACATATATGGAAAAGTTAAGCTTTATCTGAAGGTTATGGACCAAGAAACCATAATACACAGAGAATTATTTACAAGCATTCCTTAACTTCTAATGCTTTGTAGATTATTAAAATTCTAATATTCGAGGATACTTTTTAAATAACGACTAGTAATTAAAAATTAGATAAGCATTGTTTTACGAAGGATTTACTTATGGATGAAAATGTTGCTATGAAGAAATAAAGTACTGCAGAGAAACGCCCGATCCTCTCGTAAAGAACGACGACCTTTAAAATCCATGAGAGAGAAAGAGAAAGAAAAAAGACTCTCCACCCTTAAGCTTCTCCTTAAAAGGTTTCAGACGAGAGAATAAGTATTTCGCGCCTCGGATAAAAAATGCCGCCTCACGGACTTATTATAATTTCTAAAAAGAGCTCGAGCGTTAACGGCAAATAATAAAAAAAACCAACGAATTAGTCTCGAAAGAAAGAGAGAGATGAGAAAGTGACACATAAAACGCGTGAAATATATTTAATCCCTCCATTTTCTCCCCTCAAAAAAGCGCCCGATTGCGCACCTGCGGAAAAAATAAAAGAATAATAATTTTCCTTTTGCGCACGACGCGGTTTCGTCGAGAGAAAGGATATAAAACTAGGAATGGAATAAAATTATGAACCCGCAGCCTCCCGCCTCTTCCCCATTCCTCTCGCAAGATTCTTTCCGCCTCTTTGATCACGCTTCCGACACGAGTCACCGCTGTTCAATTTGTCTTTCATTTTATTTTATCTCTTTCTCTCTCTTTAGAAGAAATCATCTCGACCCACCTATTCCTTTCACGCTTCCTTTCTTTCCTTTCCCGCCATCCAGACCGTTATGAGCAGATCATTTCCAAAACTCCGCCCTATTCCAACCTTTCTCTCTCAAACCACCCTTTCTCCCTCTCCCTCCTTCCCAACCCTCCTTTCTCTCTCCATAAACCGAACACCTAGTGGCCCTAACGCAAGGCGTAAATAAGCTACAGCGCTTTAATTCCAAACGTGGCGAGGTAGGGAGAGACGAGGAGAGAGAGAGAGAGAGAGAATTAGGGTGATGGAAGAGAGGGGGAGAGGGAATGAGAGAGAAGTGGGAGGAAGACAGATAGGGTGAGAAAGAGAAATGGGAGGTGGAGGAAGAGCAGCGGGAGGATGGAGTGGGAAGTGGAGGAGGAGAGGAATAAAAACCGTTCGGATCACGTGATTTTCGTTCTACAGCTCGCGAGAGGGTCGTAACCCGATTTCGCGCTTAAATGGGAAACGGTTGATTGCGGAGAGAAGTGTATTAGCGTTGGAGATGGAGGAGAGAGAGGGGGAGGGTAGGAGGTGGAGAGAGTAAATAGATGGAGAGAGCGAGAGAGAGGAAGGGAAAATTGGAAGTGGAAGAGCACGCAGATGGAAGAGGGAAAAAGAAATAGAAGAAGAGAGAGAAAATGTTCGGGAAATTTGAAGATGAACTAAAATACATAATGAGCGTGTGTCTATAAACACTTATATGCATAGAGACTTATATACAGGTAGATATATAGATGGATAAATGTCTTCATTTGGGTGAGATTGAGACTGTTTAGTCTCTTATTCCATCTAACCTATTGTCAATTTAAAATAAGAAGAACGTAAAGAAAAAACAAATAAAAAAATACGTAAAATGCTACATAAATACAATGCCAAGTGTGCATTATTGGAAATATACATAATGAAGACGTAAGGTGAAAAACAATAAAAGTAGGGAGAAATCCATTGTACGCTAACTGTCAAACAAGGAAATTCACTAGCAGTAATAGGCTGGAGAAATGAGATGCGTGTGTGTACACACACACACAGGCATACATAATTAAGGAGAAGGAATGGAGGACCAAATAGTTAATTTTGTATATTGGCATCTGTTCAATAAACATTCCCTCGAGTTTGGCGGGTGTTAAGTTGTTGGAATAAGCCCCGATGAGCAAAACCACGTTGCACAAACTTAATATCTTATGAAAAACCCAAGAGTTCCTTTAGGCCATGATCTTTCTGATGCCACATACGTAAGAAAAATGCGGAGCGCTCTCACTTCAGAACCGCGTCACATCATATTTCATACGTGTTGGGTAAATAAGTGTATCATTTCTTTAGCTGTATATAATCAAATTTGCAAGGGTCTACTTTATATACATGAAAACATAAAATTAAGGATAGGGAAGGCGAAGCATAAATTAGTAAGAAACCAGTGGTCCAAATAGTAGATTGCATAGTAATTGTGATCCATATATTGTTAAAAAACTTTGTTAGTTATTATAATAAGTATAAAATCCTATCATGTATGCATTGATAAAATATAACCATACCCCAGCCAGAATAATAATTGATAAAATGCATCAGAAATAACAAGGAATCTAACTCACGGGAATCCAACCGAAACTTTTTTTATCGTTCTAGTTTCCCATCCTTATTTGTTAAACATTCTCGAGCTTCACCTTTCTTGCGAAATCTACAAAGAACTCGCGGTAAACATTTTGGTTCTCCGCGCGCAATACGGCCGTCCGGAGTGATCGAAATAATTCGGTGAAAGAGGAAGGCACGAGCGTAAATACCATCTCAGCCTCCGCTTGCCCACCTGTCCTCGCTCGGCGCGCCACCTGCTTACCCTTTTGGCCACGCCCATCTCCTCCCCCTTCCCCTCATCACTCACTCTGTCTCGCTCTAATACGAGTTACTTAACTGCAAGCGCCATCTCTATCTCTCTCTAGCGGACACGGTTTGTTATTTTTCATCGTTAAATTGTTTCCAGGAGCACATCGTTTTGAAAGGATGTTTGCAGTACGGCGACACTTCAACATTTTAGACTTTCATTTATTAATAAGGACAACGATTATTATCGTGTTATCCATATGAGAATCATCGCAGCTTTTACAGTTAGAATAGGTAAAAACTTAACCTTATCTGAGGTTACCAATATATGTGTCTGCATTGACATCGCAAAAGTCAGTATCGACTACGAATCACTTTCATCGTGGATGCTCGACATTTGCTTACACCACTTCCATTGATATTGCTGATCTAAAATGAAAATGTTTTCAATTCAAACGCTGAGGTGCATAATTTGGCATAGTAAATGTATAAATAGATTAATTTTGGCAGATTTAATATGTAGGATTTGCTGAAACTGTATACGGGAAGCAAAGAAGAAGGAAACTAAAATTACTTGAATTTTCAACATAAAAACGCTAAAACAAAAACAGCAAAAATGGACTATTAAAAATAATAAATTAGTCCTAGAGAAAAAATAAAGAGTAACTTGTCTTAAAGAATAACTCGTAATGCGTAATGCTAAGGTTATTTCCCTAAATCTGCTTACTTGTACAAAGATGCACGACACGTTTACGCAATTTATATTAGGTACTTTAAAAGTAAGAAATTCTATTTTTCCTTGTTGCCTGTGGATATCGGCAGTAGAGACTGTGAGGTTGTTATAGTCACTATCTCTAATTAAACAATCGCGGAAACGACAACCTTATATCCACAATCTAGTAAGTCACTACCTCAAAAGGACAGCAAATAGAAGGGGCAAAATTCAAAAATAAAAGATTAAATGTTTTGTATTTCAAAGTTATTGTCATGATATGGGGCATTTATATTCATAATGAATCAATAATTTCGACAAAACTAACAGAAAAACTAATTTACAAGATATTTTAATTCCGAGGTACCGATCTAACAAGATGGCATTGTAGAGTTCGGGATTCCACCTTTGTTCGTCCCACTGAAATCTTCACTGTAAGTCGAATCCTAATCATTAAAAAAAATTAAACACGTAAAATATAAAATGAAACAGGAAAAGACCGAAGGAAAATCTAGGTTTAGGATTTTTTTTCTCGACAAATGAATCCCACTTTTCTCTTCGGATATTAACCTTAAGGCATTTGCCGTGAGTGATGAAGAGATGTCTTGGTATAAATGAAGATGTACGATAAACGCGAGGGAAGGATAACGTCGCGGGTGATATTAGAAATTATAGAGAAAGGGTGGAGAGAGAGAGAGAGTGGGAAGGAATTTATGAAGAGTAATGAAGACGGTCACATCCCAAAGGTAGCTTTTTGGAGCGCGGAGTGACCGGACAACTACGTCTCTCACGTCCGAGGAGATAGGGAATGACCGCATTAGGAGGAGGAGGAGGAAGGAATGGCGCGGACACGGGATGGACAAAAAGAACGCAGAAAATGGAAGGAATAAAACGGAAGATGGCTCCTGAGTGAGATAGGAGGGTCGTGTGTGGTTCTGAATAAGCGGCCTATCTGTCTAACTTTTTCTGTATAAATGTAAAAACGTAAATAGTCCGCGGGTGCACATTTTAACACACAAACAAAAGGGTATGAATACATAGAATAACTATAAATTTCCAGCTTTCCTTTATTTGCAATATAATAATTTGGTATCTAAAATAACCATAACAAGATTATAAAAACAAATGTCTATTGGGATAAAAAGTAGCCGTCGTAAGTAGCGATTAACCAAAACGATGTCTAGGTAACTATTTCTATGTCATAAGGTTGGATTTTCGAGTTTCGGCTGTATTTTCATTTACCATTTAGAATACTGTACATTTTCTCACTTTTATTAATGTGCATATCCGTACACACGCACAGACAACAGCAAACACGTGTAAGCATATCTGGTTTATGCTCCGTTCTTAAAAGCAAAGAGTGACGCTCAACATATAAAATCCTGTTCACTCTAAAGGGATGACCGCGAGAGAAAAATCCACTAATTCGAAGCGAACAAACACAGGAACGCAACTAAAGAGCGAAACATTTCGCGCCCGTAAAAGAAAAAAAGGCTTTAAAAAAAGTTGACCCCAAGAACCGCATTCTACCGCCGCTGCACCTTGTTCCTTACAGTCCTATTTACTCGGTCCAATCCCCATTCCCTTCCGAACACCTCCCTCTTGTCAGAGGCACTCTCTTCCGCAACGTCTCGCCGCCGCCGACGACCTCCCGCCGACCGCTCAACCAAACCATCCCCCCTCTCCGAACCATCCTCTGCCTCATAATGACTCTACCTTTATAATCCAATCTTCCCCTCTCTGCCACCCACGATCTATCTACACCCCCCTGCCACCCACGATCCACCCTTCTCCCCGCAGGAGAGTACACCCGCGAGCAAGGCAAGATCCTAAAGGATCCAAGGATAGCCGTCATTCCTTCCAAGCCCCCACTACCCCGCCAACTTCTACAGCATTCTCAATCAGTCAGAGCCAGCTGCTATAAGAGATCTCATCACGGGCATTCATTTCCAGCGGGATGGGACCGGAAAGGCGAGAGTTGGAGCAAAGAGAAGGAAACGGGGGAGGAAGAAAAAAAAACTATCCCAGAAAAATCCAATCCGGTAGCCAATGGGAGCCTGCGGATTACGATTCTCTTTTTTATTTTGTCTGGAAAAACTCCTGTGCTCGGAAAAGAGCGACCGAACCTTGCGCTTAGACGGAGACGCATTAAAAATAATTCGTGGGAGAAGAAAATCCATTTGAAAAAATAAGAAAAACTCGCAAGAATTGAATCGCAGAGTGGTAGCTGAGGGGATTTTAATGGGATTTAGATCTAAATAATAAAGGGGAAAAATAAACGGGAGGCAATTCGCTATCCAAAGTCGATTAGTAATAGCTTGTCTCTTTTCTGATACTCACTAAAAGCGAAGCGCATAAATAATTCAGTGTGCGCTCTCTCTCTTGAGGTATCGTAATTCAAATGAATTGCTTGAGATCAAGAGGGGCAAAAATTGAATTAAAAATGGGAAGGTAATTTCTCTTCGCCTTTTTCACGTTTAATTCTCGACGAGACGGAGGGGATATCTTCGAAAGCGAAGGGTCACATATTTAAGCAGTCAGGTGAGTCATTTAAAATTCAATATGCCTTAATGCGTTACGGAGGGAAGGGTTTAGATAAAACATTCGAAGAAAATCGCGTTAGGTAGTCGCCGTTATTTTGAGCTCGACGCTGACAATTCTTCGACTGTTTGCACAGACAACAAACTTACGTGAATAAAACTTTTCTTGATCTAAAATGCTTTCCGTAAGATTTTGGATTAAAAAACTATTATAATTTTTGGTCTAAATGTATTAAATAAAATGACACGCCTACATTAAAATCCTACAAAGATTACGTATTGTTACTATTTCTATTTTGGCGTAAATCTTCTGGAATTAGGATAAATAAATTTAAATCTAATCATTCTTTTGCAGGAAATATTTATGGTAGCCGATTTTTTAAAATGAAAATTTACGAAACCAATGGAAAAACCCAAAATAATCTGTGTATTCTGCGCTTTTACCCTATAGCGTGTTTAACTTTAGAATTTATGCTATGATTAGTGGGAGAGAATTTTGATAAAATTTCCATCTCATATTAAACCGTCTATTTTTCCTAAAATACACCTCTACATAATAGATTTCATCTAATTTCACACCAGCAAATGGCTGATTTCATATCAAATTTTAAATAACTGTTAATCTAAGTAGCATTTCAGAACTAAAACTAAATTAGCGCGACTGTTAGCAATTATTATAAAAATATTTACAATTATATTTTATAATTCTTGCAATCAATTTTGTTTTAATTAGTTAACATGCTGTTATCATATCTCTTAAACGGAGACAAGCACTCGGTCAGCAATATTTGTCCACTAGGGGAAATAATAAAATTTACTTCAAATATTTTCTAGGAAATTCGTAGGATGCGGAAACGCATGCACATTTAACGCACACTTGAACTACGACAGCATATGCGCTCATCGTTAAGAAATAAACCATGAAATAAAAAATACGCGGCAATTGCCGTCACTTCATGCCGAGAGGTGTCATCTCACCATGGCAAATGCCATCGTTCCCACTCGCGTAGTTAATCCGATTATTTTGCTGGAAATTCACAAGCTAAATCACCTCCCTAAATATTCACACCCTTCGATCACACGGTAGAAAACAGAAGAACAAACGTTTCTAGCGCTGCACTTGGGGAGTGAGTGAGTGAGAGAGAGAGAGATTCGGGCAGAGAGCATCAAGGATAATCTCAATACACCCCGTAGGCGCTCACCTTAATCCAGGAACAGGTTCGGCCCTCGATCCGTCAGCAAGGATCCATGAGAGATCTGGGGGTGGCGCTCCGTGAGCGGAACAGCTAATCTCGGCACCTGAGGTGTTGGAGAAGGCCAGCCTTGGCGGGGGCTCCAGGAGGAATACGGGTCCCTGCTGGGTCGGCGCCGGAGGGTTCATGTAGAGACCTATTCCACCTAATGGTGCGTGGTAGAAAGGGTCCTGGGACTGGAAGGCCCCGGGATCGGGGATGTGGCTCGCCCCTACCGTTGAAAAGCCTGTAAAATACGCAATCCGTAGAGGTTAGTATGATAAAATAATGGGTACGCTAATATATTTATAAGCACTACGATGTAATTAAATGAACATGACTCGAAAACATTTTCAACTAACATCCAATTCATCGGTATGTGCTTTTAAATGCTGTGGAATATATGCTATTTCTTACCGATGGGTATTTTGATTAAGAACTGTTAAAATCCGGAATCCTGAAATTATACAAGATGTATTTAATACTTTAACTTAATTAACGAACACGACTCTTCTTGTCAAGTTATTTAAACCAATTTATGAATACGGTTTCTTATTGGAGACTACATAAATGACATTAAAAAATTTTAATACAAAGAAAATTACAATATTACAATAAAAATACAATAAAAGCGGAGAATGGTTAATGTAATTAAACTTGAATTTTTAATTATAAGCATAACCTCATGCACTTTTGCAGAGATTTCGGACTAGTAACACCCAGGGTAGCTAAATAATTTGCTATGACATTCACCGTTGATAGTATAAGTACGAAACGCGTTGGTAATACCCATGCAGCGGGGAAGCAAATACAGTGTGGCTGTATACATTTAGTGAGATTTTTAAAAGGGATAATAATACGCAAAACAAAAAATGTATCTAAGAAATTAATTTCTGTAAAGTTTATAAATCGAAATATTCCAATAACACGCTAAAGTTATAAAATCTCCTTTTTTTCATAAACGAAGTACCTTCTTTATGTTAGATATTGTAGCATAGACAAAATATTCACGATAAAAATTATTCGAAAGACAAAAAGTGTATCATAAAAATATCATAAAGCCCTTACTTGACTGCTAGAAACCCTTTCCGCTGAGACATAACTCACGGGAGAATCTTCGAGAAGACCTAAGCCCCCCTAAAAGCATACACCTTTCCCTTGATACGGGCTAATTAAAAGTTTGACACCGAAACTCTTCTTACAGTCATTTAATAAAATACCCCCGAAAAAGGGAAATCTACCTCCCTATCTTCCTCGGGTCAGGGTCAAGCGAGGATGGAGGAGTAAGAAACAGATATGAGGAGAGAGAAAAGTGAACGAGGTGGAAAGAAAGGGATTGGAAGAGAAAGGAAAACCCTCTCCGCGACGCTAAAAACCATTTGGTCAGCCAGAACGAAATTCAACGTTAATTCCGGACTTTCCTAGCCTAGCAGCAGGGATCGATGGCGGACGTTTGGAAGTTTTTTTTTCGTTTAAGCTCTTCCTCCTAACCTTGCTGCGGTTTACCCCTTCATAAAATGGGCGAGGAAATCGCATTTTCTTGCGCGGACCATGTTCGTGCTATTGGGCTTCCCAAGAGAGCATGAGAAACAGGGTAAGAGGAGTAGAGAAAGAAAGAAAGAGTAATAGATGCAGAGAGGGAGAAATCGCAGTTAGTTAGCAAAGAGAACGAAGAAAAAACACCTCTGGGTATCCTGGAGCTAACGACTATGTATTGCTGCTGTCACTTGGTTTGGAGGCTTCGGCGGCCTCGGGCGAAAAGGGAACATAAAGAGCGGAGAGGTGAAGTGGAGGAGGGTGGGGAAAGAGTGGGAAGAAGGTGGGAGGGGCGAAGGGGAAATAGGAAGGGAAAGAATGGAAGGGGATGTAGCTAGGATACACAAGCAACAGGATGGGATGGAGAAAGACGCAATGGAGAAACAGGAAACATCCGTAAGAATAAGAGATATAGAGGGAGGGAAATATGGACAGGAGAAAGAGAGAAGGAGAAAGAAGAAAAAGAATATAGAAAAAAAGGAGAAGAATGAGTCAAATGGAGGTAAAAAGAGGAGAAGAAGAGAAGAGAAGAAAACCCGAAATTCCGGAATTAGATAACTCTCCAAATCTACAAATTCGGATATTCAACAAATTCGACAAATCCTGAAATCCGCCAAACCTCTGACTCCGGTATTTATTGAACTTCGGTAATTACAAAAACCCTGAAATCTTCCAAACCCGAAAACTTTCGAAATCAAAAAAATTTTCAATGTTTATGCATTAAGTGCTGAATAGTTTTTCCTGTTATATTTGCTGATCTCCATTGATATTATGTACTCTTTTCGCACATGTGAAGAGTACCTCTCCAACTGCTCGCAAACATTCAGCAGCAATTTGCGCGTGGTGTACCTAATGAACTTCAAAACTAATTTCTGCACTTATATGACGTATTTAATTTCACATTTATATTATTACTATTATAAAAGCCTGTCAATATGACGGGAAAGAACTTATCCTTCGCAGAATATGCCCTGAAAGGCCGTCAAAAATCCAGCAATTTTAATCTACATTCCTGACTCCATCAACTGAATATCAATAGTAATTGAATACTTGTTTACTTTCGTTACCGTCGTTCAAAACAGCGTCAAAATTTCTTGAACATCATTAGAGCCATCTAGCGGAAGAAAGTTCTACTAATTAGCATTACATTAGACGTAAAGATCGCGGAGACTATATGTATAATTAGACATTAAATTAAAATTTAATTTCAATATTTTACACTTTTGCAGCTCTTTATTCCTGGAAAATTGCTAAAGACGAATAATGCAAATGTGTACTTTTGAATCTCTTTCCTGTTTATTTCAGCACTGGAGAAGAAAAAAAGCTGAAATTCGGGAAATACCGGATTTCCGGAACGGGCACGGCACCAAGGTTTCCGGATTTACGACCTCTCTAAAGTAAACGGGGTGAATGTGCTTAGAAGGTGTAAGTAAAAAAGGAGATATAGGAAAGGAAGAGATGCAATTAGACAGGGAGGAAGTAGATTTAAGAATGGTGGGGATGATGATTCGGATACAGAGAAAGACAAGAAACGAAGCGATTGTTGCAAAACCGTAGGTTGGGGTGCAGAATGAGAGTATGGAAGGATTAGAAAAGGACAGGGCAGAGCAGGGGTCTCAAATTTGCGGCCAGCGTGGTACATTTCTCCGGCCCGCGAAGTAAGTTAGTTTGCACTAGATGGCCAAAACTCAAATGCGTTTCTCATAAAATGTTTCACGCAACTCTAAGAAATTTAAGAAATATGATAAATCAGCACTTTTGAAATACACGCAGTTTATTGCTCATTCAGATTTTAAAAATTCTGCACTGGTGGGGTTCTAAGTATGTTCTCCCCGCTGCCAGTGTGTTATGCGTATCAAAATAATCTAACCCTCGAAGCCGAATCTGACATTTTTGTAATGAATGGGTTTAAGGCCGCATCATAGGGTTGGGGCAATTTCTTCCTTGGGGAAGGGGAGAATGAATGTCCAAAGAATATGAAACGGTGTTAGGACATGGAAAGTATGCAGCCCGTGATCTTAGAACGGTGCCATAATGCGGCCCGCGCACCGATGTGAGTTTGAGATCTCTGGGATGGAGGAAAGAGATAAAGATGGAGAGAGATGTAAAAATAGTTGGGAGAGGGATTGATTGTGTCTGGAGAACCACTCTCAGTGCTACGTTCACTCATCGAGAACAAGACAAATTATTAAAAAAATAAAATAAGGCAGAAAAAGTGCACATAAAAACTTTTATTAAAAAACAATATAATTAAAATACGCAAAATGAACCCAAAGAAAGACAATTAATTTTAGTGCAAGAAACCAAATATTAACATGGCTCAAAGCTTACCAAAGATCCATAGGAAAGCGTGCATAAAAATCCGCTGCAAACCTACCGAAGAAGAGCTATGAAAACGAGACACAAAAATAACGCAATAAAATTTAACAGAAATAAACAAATGAAAACACATAAAATAATGCCCTGAAATTGAAATTTAAAATGCATATCGATAAATAAACACTGGTTATGTTCTTTTTATTGTGTGTATGCTTATATATACATACATTTATATATTTTAAAATATCACCTAGTTGCTTATATACTTCGCAGACTCAAAAAGGAAGAGGAAAAGAAGCGGACAGGAAAGAAAAGAGTAGATAGGGGTCGTAAGGGAGCATATTACGGAAAGAACGGCGGCAGAGAGAGGGGGAGGGAGGGAGGGGGGAAATAGAGGCACTATGAGACTGGTGCGAAAGACTTTGATGGGCGGAGAGGGAGCGTGAGACCTAGTGTGAGCTGGACCGCAGAGACGGCGCATTAAGGGCGAATGTGCTCTCTTTTCATGGCTACGTAAAAACTATGCAAGGGTCAACTCGTGACGAATGAAAAATAAACGTACTCGTTGATTCTTTTCTAAATTCTGAGTGCGAAAATTCATTCCGAGTCGGAACTATTCGTGTAAAATTCTCGGCATCAACCCAACCCATGGATGTAATTTTTATGCTATAAATAGGGATCATTTAGAGGATCTTTTTCAAAATTTTAAATTACAGTATTAAAAACGTATTAGATTTTATTTAACATCTACTTAATTTTTTCTCTGGTATCGCTTCATTATTACCGTTTAGTAATTTTTATTCAAATTTCATTCTAAGGATGAAGCTCAAATGATGAAGTTTTTGCTCAAAAGGAATTAATTTAAATGCAGTTGATCGCATCAACATTTCAATTGAAGATTGATGAGATAGATGTCTTATAAATTAGGAGTGAAACTTAACTCGATAATTAGTCGAAAGGGGTATGCTCAAACGAAATTCTCATTTGGGCGTTAATAGGTGCTCCTGGGATAATCTAATAAAGGATTTGCGAATTTAAATTACTATAAAAATCCCGTGGCTGGTTAATTTTCTATACTAATGCCGACAAATTCCTCGATTTTGTATGTAATTAATAAATCGATTAGCATTCAGGAAAATCTGTATTGATTTTTCCAAGTAGCCTCCACTTTAACCAAACTAGCAGTCGGAGTTAGTTCAATCGCAAGTTTACAAACGATAAAAATCTCTTCTAATAACTTATTTCAGCTTGCTGTTTGAGAAGACCTACCGGAATAATGCCGCATCGTTAAAAACCGCGACTTAAAATGGTGCGTTTAACGCTCGGGCATCGACAACATTGCAATTTCCACTTCCATTTCCACGTATCGTCTCAACCCACGAACCTTAATTCGATGCAAGACGACAAAGAATAACACCCAATAATCTGTGCGCAAGCGAAGAAATTTATCCTTTTTCCGAAAAGTATTTTTCTCATTATTTATCGGTTTTCGCTCATCGTCTCCGATGTGAAAAAAAAATTTCGTGCATAGGAAAAAGGCTCCACTTTGATCACGATCGAGATACTACGGTCTATTCGTTGGTTATGTCGTATACACAAGTAAATTATCCGTTGACGCAACTTCAAAATTTTGAAGCTTATTTAATATTTTTCTACCGGTTTTATTTTCGCTGCTGACTTATAAAATACTTCAAATAAAAAAACTGGGGATCGTACCCGTGTTATTAGCACGGGTCACTAACCACTGACTTACGGAAGCTAACAGAACAAACAATTTTGGTAGTTAAAAAAATAACAGAAAGTGAACTTTACAAAATGATCAGTTTAAAATGCAAATTAAAACGCCTAACACATTTCAGTGTCAATAAATTGGTGAAATGAAATCTCCTGGAATCGCTGGAAATCCTAAACAAAAGTTCATTTTGAAATAAGAAGTTCATGAACATGTATTAAATACGTTCTAATTTCAACTTCCAGTTGACATAAACAAAATGCAAAAGTTTAACGTTGAGGTCTAACAATGGCATGGTCGATCATGCAACACCTTGTAAAAAAGCTAAGGTTCTTCCAATTTATGTGATTTAAACGCTAAATATTAACTATGTCGGATCGAAGGCAAAATCGAGGAAAAGAATAAGAAAATTTACTTATTTTCCATTAGAACACTCCAGGTTTGAAGATCAAAGGTCAATTAGTTCTCATTTAAACAAGTCAAAAACTCGACAAACTTACAAACAGAGGGAAAATTGCGAACACGGGAAGTTATTAAGTTCACGATTCCGAAAAAAACATTTTATTCGAGAAAATCCCATAAGATTAACATTGGAGTATTGTTGCCATGAAGTCCACTTTGAAAGGATAAGACGTAAATGAGTGTAAGACATCTTTCGTTTGCATTTTAGATTTACTTATAATTGTCCTAGAAATTACAAACTTTAGCCATAGTACGTGCAAAAGAACGCAAATGTACTTTCCTACCGTAAATTTTCAAATACGATTCGAATTGACTCAGAAAATTGTTTTGAAGACGATAATTTTAAGTTCTTCGTGAATAGAATATTTCGTTGCCAATAACAGTCAGCCTTGTTGCAGTACTCATAAAATTATATAGGACCATATTGGGAAAACGGAGGAAGACGGGAGTGTGGGGAAAAGAAAGAGTGAACGAGAGAAGGAAGGAGAGAGTGAGAGAAGAGAAAGAAAGGGAAAGGAGGAGGGAGAGAATGAGAGGAAGCGGATGTTTGGAAAAGCGGGAGGTTTGGTGGGAGGTAGGGATATAAGGAAGTAAAGAGGGAGGTAGAGAAAGGGAGAGATAGGGAGAGAGAGAGAGAGGGGGGGGGAATGGGAGGAAGGGAGAGATAAAGACAGAGGGAGGAGAATGGGAGGAAGGGAAGGAGAAACCCGAAAATAGAGATAAATATAATTTTCTACCTTAAATAGATGCCGAAATGAAGAGGTTCGGGGTTGCACACGGGCAGCAGATGAATTCACCTTGCGGAGCGAGGCGGTTTACGCGCATAGCACGAAGGGGCGGAGCCCCTAGTATATCTATATATCTTTAATAATATAGCTACTTGTGCCTCACTAACTGACATAAAACTCTTAGGTACTTATAGAATGGCTAGAAATCTGAAATTTGGCATGTAGGCAGGGCAAGTAGCATAACCGACGAGAAAAATCTAAAATCACAAAAATGTTCAATTTGAGGGTGTTTCATTCCCATCTCCCATAAGAAAAGCATCGAAAACGGTGTAAGGCTATATAAAATTGCTTTTTTAAATTATTTATAACCAAGATACAAAGTAGGGACATACACCGTACAGTGGATGAAAGAAGAAAGTTCATTTTTCTTGAAATCAATATTAAAATCCATGCTGAATTTGCGTAAAAATTCGATTTTAATCATAAAATTATGATAAATTTTTCGGTTTTCAACAACGAAAAATATAAACTACCATAGCAACGACTCGAATGCCTTTCAATCTAATATATTATAACCGTTGTGTCCATGCGTCTCTGCGTGCCTCCCTGCGTGCCTACGTCTGAAGCCTCGAGTGACGTAACCTTCCGGCATGAACGCAAATAAACCGAGAACGGTCGGTTCGATTTCGACGATTCTTTCACCTGAATACTCGACGCGAACTCTTGTAGGTTATAAGTGGGTAGTCATCCCGCGGAAATGCATGGGTTTGATACCAGGATAGTTTTCGTTTTTGCATTTGATTAAAACGTAATCGGCTAGAATACGATGTGTATACCTTTATTCTTTAACATTTTAAAATAACTTACGATCGAGACTTTAACTCGAGATTTATACCATTTCACGCAGAAAAAAATGAAGATTCTTATTCTTACTGTGGATTTTGTTGTTTAATTCGTCTTTGCTAATATTTTAAGTTTATATTCAATTTTCTCCGGTTTTTCTACATTTCAAACAAAGGTTGCTAGACTATCCGGCATTGTTTATCTCGGATTTTTACATTGTTATATTCGGGCTTCACGTGCATTTGCACTAAGCTTGCAATAAAACGCAAAAAGGACAAATACAGATTAAGCCTCGAGTGACGTCACCTCCCAGTATAAACGCTAATAAATCAAGAACGGTCAGCTCGATTTCGACAATTCTTTCGCCTGAATACTCGGCGCGAACTCTTGCAGGTTTTAAGCCGGTAGTCGTCTCCCGAAAAAGCATCGGTTCGATATCAGGAAAGTTTATGTTTTTGCATTTGTTTATCACATAATCGGCTGGAATACGATGTGCAGACCTTCAGTCTTTAATATTTTAAAATACCTTACGATCGAGATTTGGACTCGATATTTACACTATTTCACGAAGAAAAAAATTTATATTCTTATGCTTACCTTCGATTCTGTTGTTTAATTCGCGTTTGCTCATATTTTATGTTTAAATTAGACTTTCTCTGATTTTTTAAAATTTAAAAATGGGTTTCCTAATGTAGCGGGCATTGTTGATCTCAGATTTTTGCATTGTTGGACTCGGGCTTATAAGTGCATCTGAACTAAGCTGTCAATGAAACAAACGCATCAAGGACAATAACCGATTGAAAATTTATATGAAAGTTTTCGTGTAAATATAAAACAAATGGAACACGTAGCTAAGAAAATTGAAGTCAGAAACTACTCCAATGCATTGTAATAATGGACAAATTACATTTCAAATAGGAAGATATTTCACGCTTACATTAAAAATATCGTTTCGTTTGCAAATTCTATTGGGCAGTTTAAAGCAAATTACTACATTGATAATGTTTGTGATTAATTTCTTTTGATAATTAAGACAGATCTTTGACACGTGGCCGGTGCACTTATGTATAGTGATTACTTGATATTAAATAAACCACAGAACATATGATTTGCTGTACCATCAGAAACAGTGAACAAAACAAAAACTGTTGTGTACCTTTAAGTGTTAGACTAAATTATATAGGTCTGTGTTTTTGGTTATGAAAATGGTGTGAGCAATATGATTATTTTGAGAGGGGCAATAAAAGTGGTTCAACTAATAACACTCTGTGTAACAAGTTTTTGTCATAGGAATTATCTCATGAGCCACTTCACCCAAAGTTCCCAAAATGTTTGCAGTAAGTAATGGGCCCCTAGTCTATATATTAATAGAGTAAAAAATGAGATATTTAAAGCGAAGGTAACAGTCGTGCATCAAATTAAACGTATCAACCTGCAGATTTGCAGGAAAATTATAAAATTGATATCGGTCATACCTTTGGAGAGATATTGAGTTGTTTTGTGACCGGCTAAGCTTTGCTCGAAGTAGTTGTAATGGTCGATGTTAAGGTGGTGCTCCTATTAGACATAAGTAAAATGAAATAAGGCTTTCAGTCGCTGAGCTTCTAGGTAATGTGACAGAAGGTTTTCTACTAAGACAATATTTAATCTAACAACCAGTCGATTTATGGACGGGCAACTACTAGTGGGAATTGATTATCCATATTTAAAGACCTTTGATTTAATGCTTAGAGTACATTATAATACATTTGATTTCTGCTAACGACGTATACATATGATGACATGAAAATTTTAAATTATTTTTTTTTATCCGGATACGTACTAAAAGGCACGGAAGATGACGCCATAATCCTAACACATAAAATATCCTTATTTTTACATAAATTGTAGTGTAACATAAAGGATATTGTGTTAATGATGATTATAGTTATTGCTGAGCCATGAAACTTGAAATTGGAAAACTTGGACGCGAGCCGATTGGCAGAGAATTTAGAGATTCCGGATAAATGCCTTAATTTCGCAGAAGATTAACACTATAATCTTATTTAAATGGATAGCTCGTGTGTGTGTGTATATATATATTTGCGTGAGCGTATTCTCATCATAGAATGAAAGGAAAGGAATGAATGAGTTCATCTCTTGCTTCCCTTAGCACCAGCTAGAGCGCCGCAGAGACCGCCAGGGTTAAACTGCGTGGAAGAAAATGCTTTATCTTTTGAGAGCGCGACGGAGCGAGTCTTTGGACCGCAAAACCCAGAAAATGTACGTGAGAGAAATATCCACCACCTTTATCCTATTGTTGGATACGTATTCCTCTCTATCTCTATACCCTTTTCCTTTTTCCGGGCCGGTATTTTCGTCCGCTGAGGGGTTGAGGAGTACGCTTTGCCATGCCTTACTGCGCGCGGGGAGCGGAAATAGTCCTTTTCATACTGACGGAGAAAGAGAAAACCGCGGGAACTGAAGTTACGAGAGAGCGGCGTTTTCGCGCATAGAGTATTGTTGATATTTTGCGAAAATTAGCAAGCGCCTCTGATCCTAGAATAAGACATGATAGATTTTTAACCTCGAATCAGGTTGTGTTACAACTAATTTCTTCATCGGGTGCGATGCATATGTGCGACTACACAAATACTTCTCGTGCTGTGCGCAATACAGCATTTTTTACACTCGAGCATCTGTTTTGCATACGATTGACAAAAGGGGTGCCGGTGGTGTAGTGGTTAGGACGCTGGCTGCTACTCGCCCGATGCTTGAAAAAGTCATCGGGTACGAATCCTGCGCAAGTAGGATTTTTCCAAGGTCGCCCGGCCCCCTGTTTGTGTGGTTTGAGGAGACCGCGCAAATTCAGCTGTTCCGTCCTTCGGAAGGGACGTTAAGCCGTTGGCCCCCCTGGTGTTCTTCGTAAGAGCAGGCAAATGCCGGTACCGGGTTTCCCTCCTCCCTCCCCGGTTATTCATTGCACTACCTCTGAGATACCCATTTGTGCTGTAAGAGAGGCGAAATGACTGGGCACTCAAACAAACAAACTATTGACAAATGGATATAGCAAAGTAAAATTAGACTTTCACCCTGATAGTAAAAATTATCTTGACAATACGCTAGAGCGGTCAACATTATTTTGGTAAATATTTTGCAATAAATGGAGTACGATTAATAACGCATCCAATGATTCAGTGCGTCAAACAATGCTTAATGTTGAACCATGTGAAAATATGTCTACATTGAAGGAGACAAAAGGAGAAAAATGAAATGCCGTAAAAAGAAGTTTTCGTAATAGCATACAGAGGCGTCGTAAATGAATACATGTGAGAGAAAGAGAAAGACCAAATGCTGAAAAAATCGATAAAAGAAGAAATATGTATCTGGGTAAGGGAATGCCATTATAACTAGCGTAAGCAATGGAATGGAATTAAAAATAGACGTATCTGAATGTATTACTTGTTAAACAGTCAGTTATTTCAATTAATGCTAACAACGGTTTAGAGAAACTTATTTAAATGTGAACTATATAACTTATGTAATAAACCGTAAGCTTCTTTAATGTTTTACCTTCTGCTGTAAAAGTGTGCATAAAATTTCTTTGTTTTTTAAATTAGATACAATAAACACATTCTTAGTTTGTTATTGCTCGGAAAAGTTATTTATTGCTGTAATAGGTGACTTTTTAAATTTATCTATGCATTTCATACATTTATTTCAAAGTTTTATGTAACGCTCTTTGTAAATAATGGTATAAACATCACTAACAAGTAAGGACAGATTTGCTGGAGTAGACAGTAAATGGCGGCTTGGTCAAAAAAAATTGAAGCTGGCGGACAAACCGAGAAAATGTGCGCAACAAGAGAGAATTCTTAATCGGTTGGCGAAAAAGCGAGGTCTCTAGCTGCTTTCGTTTAAGGGTTAGCGCGTCAGACAGACAGACGGACAAATCGAACGCATAAGAGGATTTTTAAAAAAAGCTAAAAATAAAAGCAATAGCAAACTGAGACAGTGTCTTTCATTTGTCTAAACAAAAGTTTTCTGTTACGATCCCCACCAACATTTTTTACAAACATTTTCCATCGTCGCACTTTATATATATACATACGCAAGCATCCCACGTAACAACGATTTTCCAGGGAGCGACAATAATCCTCCGAGTTTTTAATTACGACCTTAGTTATCGCGGGGAAAATTTATCGCGCCCTTACAAGTAGTATCCTCTTACTAGCCTCTTTGATAAATCACTTCTTCACTTTCCTCTCTCTTTCTCCGATAAACCATTTCTCCTTTAAACTCCCTAAAGCATCGTCCGTCATGCTCAACCAAAGAAGCAAGGTTTCTCTAAAATTGAACGAAATCGATTGATCAACAATGTTTATCCCTTCAGGCCGAGTAAATAAACAATTTCCCCCCAAAATATGCTCCAGTATTTCGTGTTCCAAGCGACTTCATATTATTTTTTGTGTTTATTTCTCGGAAGCTTTGGCATTTTCTTATTTTCATAAATTTTAGCATTAATTTCTCCTCTTTATATGACAATATGCTCCATTCGTTCCTTTTTACTTTCTCCATACGTAGTACAGGGAAAAGTATTGTTTTCATAAAAAAATCGATTTCGAGATTTTAACGGAAATACCCATTTTGAGGTCATCCGAGCACGTTTTTACTGTTTTCTCGATGATATCTGTGTGACAGCATTTTGTGGGTGCTCTCACTAAAAAACTATTAATCAGGTCAATGCGAAATTTTGTAATTAACATTTTTATGACAGTCACAAAAACTGATTAATTTTTGGTAAAAATCGGTCAACCGCAAGTGGGTCTTGTCACTTATCAGTTATTTTGAGACATTTTCTTTAATATTTGATGTATTTGAAAACATACTGGAATAAAGTTGTGGAAAATTAAATTTTGTTTAAGAGAAATCTTAAAAACTAAATTATTTAGCTGCCACCACCACGCCACCTACCGACGACTATTGTTAACAATTGACGCTTAGTAACGCTCCTTTGTATTTTCTTAATTGTTGGAGCTTTGTGGCTATGTCCAATATCAGAAGGCTATGGTTTGAGTTTATTTCTGTTCTTTGTAAAGACTAAAATTTTCTCGGTTTCTTAACATATTTTTTTATGTAACCTATTTGAAATTTTTTAGAAATATTACAGATATGGAGAAAGTCATGTGGTGGCCACATCAGATTTTTTGATAGATAATTTTATAGGAACAAATGGATGGGATAATCAAAAATAGTAAGAAAATATAACGAATTTAAACGGAGGAAGGCATAAAAATCCGATGAAAACTAAACATTTACAGTAAGCTTCCGATCAGCCAGATATCGAATAATCGAAACTTCGATCAATCAAAATTTTGATTAACCAGCGTCTTAAACGTTATCGCCTAAAATTTTTATACCGCATTACGAAGACAAATGTACGGTATTTGCTTGTTCTGTACCTATTAAAGGTGTTAATAGGTGATACTGTATTACTTTACCCGTAAACGTATTTGATACAATAACATTAAACTGGACTTATCTCTGT
Source organism: Tanypteryx hageni (assembly GCA_028673005.1). NCBI lineage: Eukaryota > Metazoa > Arthropoda > Insecta > Odonata > Petaluridae > Tanypteryx > Tanypteryx hageni. The sequence continues at coordinate 128,052,892 of CM054114.1, forward strand.
TTCACCTTTTTTCATTAATGTGCATAAGTAATAGCCATATTGAACAGCCAGAAGAGGCTCGGTCCTGGAGCACCCGGTAAATCGAGTGTTTTTAGAGAATTGAAGAATTTATTTGTCGGTGCTTGCCTTTCTTATATTTAACCTTGCTTCCTCTCTAACTCCATATACCTCCTTTCTTCCTGTGTATCAGCCTCTTTTACGTTTATTAAACAGTTGCTTTGTTCTGCAAATTTGACCCTTTGCCTAATTATCTATCTTTGTTATAATTTTCCATTTCTCATATTTCCTAAAACACAGGCCTTCTCCCGCTGATCTTCAAATTTTCTTAATCCTTATCTGATCCATTACTTTTTCCATCCTACCCTTTCCCTTACCTTATCATTGCTCCTATCGCGCTATCTTATATCTACATCTCTCACTTGCTTCCAATTTTCTCCTTTCTCTTCCCCATCCACTCTCTCCCCTCTCCAACCTCTTTCTTATCTCTCTATCTCTCTCCCCCTCTAACTTTTCTCTCCTATCTCTCTCCTCCCCTCTATCTCCTCCCCCTCTCTCTCCTCCCCCCTCTCTCTCCTCCCCCCTCTCTCTCCTCCCCCTCTCCCCCTCTCTCCCCCCTCTCTCCTCCCCTCACTCTCTATGTCCCTTATCCCTCTCTCTCCCTTACCTTTCTCTCTCCCTTATCCCTCTCTCCCTTACCCTTTCTCTCTCCCTTTTCCCCTCCTATTTATTCCCCTCTTCTCATCATCTTTCACTTTCCTCCATCCTCTTCTCCTCTTCCCTCTCTTTTATCTATAGATTCTCTCTTTCTTTCTCTGTATATCTCACTCCTCATCCATCTCTCTTCCCTTCCTCAATATCACACTCCTTCTCCAGACCTTTTCTCCCAACTCTCTGTCTCTCTGTCTTGCAATCCTTCCTCCACTTCTCCATCTATAACTCTCACTCATCCGTACTTAATCATCTACACGTGTTCTAAACTTCTCTCTCTAGTCTTCTCCCTTCTTTTCCCTACCTCTCTCTCTTCACTTTTTCTCCCGTCAATGGTCACCTTACCCTACCCATTACATGCTTTCTCTCTGTCCGTGCTAATCCTGAAATGAAACTTTCTCTCTTCTTTTATGTCTTCCGGTTTTTTCTTATTCTCTCATTTCCTAAAACTTTTTATAGCTGTCTGTTTTCCTACTTCTTTCTGATTCCATCCTTCTTTTTCCCTGGTAGTTCCAATACAAACACGCGTCGAAACAATAACTCTTATACCGTCAGCAAAACATGGTTTCGGAATTCACGTATTATCTTTAATGTAAATCGGTGTCACTCTATTTGTGGGAATATCACGCGTCCTCCTCCTACGTATTTAATCTCAAGGACTATATCAGTCGTACGTCATTCCTCAGACGTGAACAAAACCTTTATAATTCACCCTTTTCACGGTCTGTCGTAGTGCCTCAAATCTCTTCCTATGGCCAGCAATTTCATATAACAATAGCTATATAAAATTATTGAATAATATCTGTCCCTATTCTTAATATGTTTTCACGATTATCCATCACTAACATTTATGTGTTCGATTTTAATTTTTTTTCTGAGGTGTGCGGATAATTTTCCCCTGGACTCTTTCAATAACATGTAATAAATTTCATTCGAGCCCTCAATTTTAGCGCGCATATATTTTGATAATATTATAGTTCATGATAAGCAATCGTGATATCTGTAAAATATGTGCGGTAAAACTAACATAAGAAAAAGTTATAACAGCAGACTCAAATTTTTTATTTTCTGTTATGTTGAAAGGGAAATGAATGAGTATCATAATTATACTCTCTTGTTTGTCACATTCTCTTTTGCCTAATTACTAACTATATTTAAGCAACGAATTAAAAATCGTGGAAAATGTAATATATTAAAATTCATACGCTCAACAGTATTCAATTTTTAAATGATAATGATTTCTGTACAAAATTGTCGTCAAATGCACTTTCGAAGCTACAACGAGTCGACGTAGTTATTTCATATACATAATATACATTATTTGACTGACATTTAACATTTGTAACTATGCAACGTAGTCGGCTATATAAAAGAGATATTATCAGTAACAACATTTCTAAGAAGATTTCATGCAGCTACTTCCGCAATTTTTAACATAATTTTCAATGTATTTAATATATTCCTTTCTTAGAACATTTATTTTATCCTTCTCAGATTTATCCATTGCTCTGCCAAACTATCCAAATCAAAACTATTTTATTTATTTACTCGCATTTATTTTTACTCACTTTCTATCTTCCTTTCTAGTATATCAAATGCTGCTCCCTAATTAATTCCCGCTGATCTTTTCTTACTACTCTTTCTTTTTCATCCTTTTCCACTCTCAATGACTGCCATTCCATTCGTCATCATCATTCCTTTGTCCTTCTTCCAACACAAACATTCCCTTTCCAATCTATCGTCCACTCTCTACTCCTCTCTCTCTCTATCTCTTTCACCCGCGCCGTGTGCCATAAGAAAGACACCGAATGTCTCTATCCTTTCTAATGTTAATCGGGCCACTCGTAAATCAAAGATGGCGGTTGCACGAAAAGAGGCAATAAAGCCGCACTGATATAAAAATAAAAGGAGGGACTCTGAGGAAAGATCTAGAAGGTTGATATTTGTACGGTGAGGAAGGAAGATGAAAGGCTTTCCGTGGAAGAATAAGGTGGCCTAGACGCAGACCATGACTGATCGTCTCTTTTCAATTGCAAATTTGCGAATTACCTGTAATCGGATTGAAATGAAGCTCGAACAAGACTATGATACACATTTAGAATGACAAAAAGAATAAAACTGGTGAATGTGAGATTTTCCACGATAATGTTGATAAAGTAGAGTAAAATCTCTTTGTTACGAACGGAAATGCCGTTTTTATTATATGAAAGTCACTGATAGAGGTACTGAAAAGGTACGGTGTTGCACATTGGTGGTGGTAACAACTAAATTTCAGTTCTGAAAGTCGCACCCTGATTCTCTGAAGCAAAAATAACCTTTTAATATCGACTATAAAATAAAATTCGTGAAAAGCGTTTATCATTGAAGCAAGCGCCTCTTTAGGTACTGATTTTCGAAGCTTGAAAGTGATCTGATCAAATCGAAAAGCAATGACATTTCCTCATATGTAATCATGCCTAAGAGCTTTTTAGGCAAATTTAAATGAAATCCGTTGAGGAAATTGCCGATTTCCGTTTTTCCGGAAAGTCCATTTGTGTGTCTAACTTCAAAGAATAACTAGTAAACCTTCCCTTCTAAAAGATCGTGATTATTTATTTGGGTCGCAAATTTTATTTTAACTGGTGTAAAAAAAACGCTATATAGGATTAATTTTCCGACAATGAGTGACATATAGGCTATTAATGAAAGTGGAAATATTCATCCCGAATAACCTCCCAGTATATCCAAATTATGGTTTAACAGCTTTCCCGATTACCCTGTCGTAAAACAAACATCGTTATCATTCGCTTTACTGAAGTGAGAGTAAACTTATCTTGAAGACAAACTTAATCTTTAGGAGATAATGAAGGCCGCCGTAAAAACAATTCGGACATAAACATATAATAGCTTAATCGTCATAACCTTTCACAATATAAGGCGTCCTATAGCAATTACACTTTCTAGTGGCCGTGATACCGTTTAGTTCTACAAGTTAAGAGCTTCATCGAATTTCTGTTGACTCATTTAAAAAGAAGTCGAAGGAAAACTTGGAACGATTAAAAAATCAACGGCGCCGTAAACAATTGTATCGTCGATGATAAGCCTTATCTCATTAGAATTCGATTTCGTATTTATATAATTATCATTACCAGTAGACAACAGTTTAGTCAAATCTCAGTAATATATAAGGGGGTGGGGCTTGCATTCTCCAAGCATCTCATCTTACTCTGAAAAACATTAATTTTCAGAGAGATATTTCATTATTAGAAATATTTTTTAATTAAAAATATTTCACCTTTGCACCAATTTTCATTCTTTCTTTATGGAATAATATTTGGTTAAAACAATACCTAAAATTTGCAATTTTAAGAACATTATAATATTTCCATTGTGATGCACTAATGCCACACCTTTCGGCCAAATTTTAACGTTGTAGCTCAACTAGAAGTGAAATAATATTTATCTAATTGTTTAAATGTCAAAACTTTTTAACGGCCGCAATAACAATTTTAAAGAAATCATTAAATATTTATTTGTGCATATGCACTAAGCTCTAAATAACATTAAAATTTCAGCTTCGTAGAACTCCCCAAAATACCTAAACATTCACCTATTTGTTTACATTTAAGAATTTTTAACAGCCAGAAAAATTAAAATATCAAAATTTGTATAATCCCTATTTCGTTTTCTTACAAATTCTAACTATAAAAAATTTTTAGATGAGTAGCAGATTCGGAAATGCATCAACTTTAAAAATTTGTTTAAACAATTGCTAATTTTTAGCGGCCGCATTGATGAACCTTTTCAAGATTTTCGTTTTTTCTAGTTGATTTTGCACATAATCCTACCTAAGAAAAGAATTTCGAATCTCCTGCTGATCTGGAAGTGCCGAAACTTTAGTATCATATATATATAATCCTCATGTATATCATATCGTTATATATAGACGTTCCTTACAGAGGAGGATATAACATATGTTATATATATGTTACTAGTAGAAGGTGCTTGCATACTGCAAGCATTTTATCTCACCTTGAAAAAACATTCATTTTTCAGAGACATTTCATCATTACAAATATTCATTTAATTCTAAAGATTTCACCTCAGCAGCGATTTTCGTTTTCCCCAAATGTAAAAGTAATTGTTTAAAACAATCCCCAAATGTTGCAATTTTAAAAATTTTACACTTTCTCCATTATGGGGTACTAATGCTACACAATTTAGCCAAATTTTAAAGTTGTAGCACTTCTAGAAGTCAAATAATATTTTCTAATTGTTTAAATTTAAATAATGTTTAACGGAAATTCATGTATGGTAAAATTGACATGTTTTTGTGCTAGTTCACTACTTTGTACAAAACTTGAAAATTTCAGCTCCATAGCTCATCCCGTAATGTCTAAACAGTTATGTATTTGTTTAAATTTAAGAATTTTTAACTGCCAAACAAATTAAAATATCAAAATTTGTATAATCCATATTTCGTTTTTTTATGAATTCTACTTATAAAAAAATTTCAACTCCGTAGCACATGCGGAAATACATAAACCATGAAAATTTGTTTAAACAATTGCGACTTTATAGCGGCCGCATTGTTGCACTTTTTCAAGATTTTCGTTTTTTCTAGTCGGTTTTGCACAAAATCCTACCTATGAAAAAAAATTTCGAATCTCCAGCACATCTGGAAGTGCCTAAACATTAGTATCCTACTATCATTATATATCGACGACTCTTACAGAGGAGGAGGAGGAGGATATAACATACTAGTAGTTGGTGCTTGCATACTGCAAGCATTTCATCTCACCTTGAAAAAACATTCATTTTTCAGACAGATATTTCATCAATACAAATATTCTATTAATTCTAAATTTGGCTAAAATGTGTAGCATTTGTACCCCATAATGGAGAAAGTGTAAAATGTTTAAAATTGCAACATTTTGGGATTGTTTTAAACTAATATTTTTACATGTGGGAAAAACGAAAATCGCTGAGGAGGAGAAATCTTTAGAATTAATAGAATATTTGTAATGATGAAATATCTGTCTGAAAAATTAATGTTTTTTCAAGGTGGGATGAAATGCTTGCAGTATGCAAGCACCTTCTACTAGTATGTTATATCCTCCTCCTCCACCTCTGTAAGGAACGTCTATATATAATGATAAGAAGATACTAATGTTTAGGTACTTTCAGATGAGCTGGAGATTCGAAATTTTTTTCTTGGGTAGTATTTTGTGGAAAACCGGCTAAAAAAAAGAGAATCTTGAAAAAGTGCAACAATGCGGCCGCTAAAAATTCGCAATTGTTTAAACAAATTTTCAAGGTTTATGTATTTCCGCATGTGCTACGGAGTTGAATTTTTTTTTTATAAGTAGAATTCCTAAAAAAACGAAATAGGTATTATACAAATTTTTATATTTTAATTTGTTTGGCAGTTAAAAACTATTTAAATTTAAACAATTAGAAAAATATTATTTTACTTTTAGAAATGCTACAACTTTAAAATTTGGCTAAAATGTGTAGCATTAGTAACCCATAATGGAGAAAGTGTAATATTTTTAAATTTTTAACATTTGTGGATTTTTTTAAACTATTATTTTTACAAGTGGGAAAAACGAAAATCGCTGCGGAGTAGAAATCTTTAGAATTAAAAGAATATTTGTAATGATGAAATGTCTGTCTGAAAAATGAATGTATTTTCAAGGTTAGATGAAATGCTTGCAGTATGCAAGCACCAACTACTAGCATGTTATATCCTCCTCCTCTGTAAGGAACGTCGATATATAATGATAACATATAGGAGGATACTAATGTTTAGGCACTTTCAGATGATCTGGATATTCGAAATTTTGTTCTTCGGTAGGATTTTGTGCAAAACCGACTAGAGAAAACGAGAATATTGAAAAAGTGCAACAATGCGGCCGCTAAAAATTCGCAATTGTTTAAACAATTTTTCACGGTTTATATATTTTCGAATGTGCTACGAAGCTGAAATTTTTTTACAGATAGGATTTGTAAAAAACGAAATAGGGATTATAGAAATTTTGATATTTTAATTTGTGTTGCCGTTAAAAATTCTTAAATTTTAAACAAATAGGTAACTGTTTAGATACTACGGGATGAGCTGGGAAGCTGAAATTTTCAAGTTATTTACAGAGTAGTGCATTTGCACAAATAAACGTTTGAATCTCTCCATAAATATATTGCGGCGGCCGTTAAAAATATTTAGATTTTAAACAATTAGAAAAATATTATTTCACTTCTAGAAGTGCTACAACTTTAAAATATGGCATAAATGTGTAGAATTAATACCCCATAATAGAGTAAGTATAATATATATATATATATATATATATATATATATATATATATACACAAGTAGTTGGTACTTCCATTTTCCATGCATTTCTTCTGAAGTTGAAAGATAATTATTTTTAAAAAATATTTCATTATTATATTATTCATTATTAGAATTATTTTTTTAATTCCAAAGTTTTCATCTCTGCACCAATTTTCGTTCTATCTTTATGCAACAATATTTGATTAAAACAATACCTAAAATTTAAAATTTTAACAATATTATTATTTTTTCATTGTGATGCACTAATGCCACATATTTCGGCCAAATTTTAACGTTGTAGCTCATCTAGAAGTGAGATAATATTGTTCTAATTGTTTAAAATTTAAATATTTTTAACAGCCATGGTAACAACTTTATGGTAGTTACCACCTGTGTATTTGTGCATATGCTTTATGGTCTAAAACGTAAAAATTCCAGCTCCCTAGCTCGCCCCGTGGTACCTAAACATTTACCTATTTGTTTAAATTTTAAGAACTTTTAACAGACAAACATATTAAAATATCAAGATTTCTAAAGTCTCTGTTTCCTATTTTTTACAAATTTTACCTATAAAAATGTTTAGTTCCGTAGCATATTCAGAAATACATAAACCTGGAAAAATGTTTAAACAATTTCGAATTTTTAGCGGCCGCATTGTTGCACTTTTTCAAGATTTTCGTTTATTTAAGTCGGTTTTGCACAAAATTCTACCTAAGAAAAAATTTCGAATCTCCAGCTCATCTGGAAGTGCCTAAACATTAGTATCCTCCTATATGTTATATCCTCCTCCTCCCCTGTAAGGAATGTCTATATATAATGATGTTCTATGTTATGTCCTCCTCCTCCTCTGTAAGTAACGTCTATATATAATGATGTTATATGTTATATATATATGTTATATCCTCCTCTGTGAGGAACGTCTCTATATAATGAGAAAAAGAAAACAATATGATATTTTTGTAAGAATTTGTAAAATAAACTTGTTTGGCCCATCTTCAATAAAATATACTTTTAGGAAGTGATTACCATAACGGCCAATTACTTTTTTTTAATGTCTTAGCGTGACATCCATTACAGACCATTATCCACACAACGACAAAATGTTATGACCGGGCTGCAGCTCTATAACAGTATAAAATGATCGCGAAGAAGAGTTATCGAGCCGGAGACTTCTTTCCCTTGGGATATGTAGGCATCAACTCATTTTTAGATCTCACATCGACAAAAGCCTCCGAGAAACTGTGGAAGAGACGATGTTATGGATAGGGGAAAGAAAAACGAGATACTTCCAGGAGAAGACGACAATAGAAAAAAAGAAGACGAAGGATATATTCTCTGTAATGAGGAAAAGGAATGGAACATAAAGAAGTACCCAAGAGGGATACAGAGAGAACGGCAGAATACTGCGATTAGATGGAGAAAAACTAGAAATTAAAAGGAAGCAGGAGAGAACTAATCACGTGATACAGAGAACAAAATATGAAACGAAAGAACAAGCAAAATGGACGAAAATAGGGATAAAAAGAAATAAAATTCAAAGGGTAAGCAATAAAATGAATGAAATGCACACAGAAAGATCGAAAACAGCGTGGAAAAAAGTAGAGAAAAGAGGGATGATAAACATACGAAAAAGAAAGTCAAAGGAAAAACAAGACGTACAAGACGTAAAGAGAGAGAGAAAGAGACAAGAGGTAGGAAAGAATGGGAAGAAATATACGGAAAAGGATGGAGGAAAGAGAGATGGGACAAAAGGACTGATGAAAGTGATGTCTTTATATAGCAGGCGTAAAAGAAAAGAAGATGGGCACCATACGAGAAACTGATGAGATGGGATATGTGTGTATGCGCGAGCGTGTGTGCGTGTGTGTGTGTGTGTGTGTGCGTGTGCGTGCGCGTGCGCGCGCGGTGATGAGACTTAGAAAGAAGAAGGAGAAGGTTTAAGGGGTCGTGGGGATGCGGAACAGATTGTGTGCTCCGAGGAGTTTTCGAGGGAGAGAGAGGGAAGTTTCCTACTCCTTCGAAGGCGAGAGAGGAGGAGAGAGAGAGAGAGTAGTAAAGGGGTAGTGGAGGGGAACGTCTCCGTCTCACGAAGGATCCTAAAAAGATGAGGAGTGGAGAGGGGAAGTTGAGGGGATTGAGTTGAGAGGAGAAGGAGAAGGTACGCTTGGATCGAAGAAGGGCGGAATAGAGGGGAATGATAGTTGTGCGAGCGAAAAAGAGGGAAGGAAACGAAGCTTTAAAAATAAGAAGAGCTGGAGAGGAGATGAGATCTGAGGAGGGGTAATATGTAGGAAAGGGCGAATCGAAAAATATTGCCGTGTTATATAGAAAGACGATGGTGTGTAACGAGGGGAGACCGAGTTTGTGGATCCCGCACGTGCATTTGCCAATTAAATGGACGCGTAATATATATCATCTCAACAATTGCATTCACTGTTCATTTCTATCCTTTTCGAGGGATAATTTTATTTATTAACACATCGATGGCGGTATTAATAACGATCAAATGTAATAAATCAACAATAAGGAGGAGATAACTAACGTCACTGCCTTTAGAAGGCTTCAAACCAAGGTCTCAAGAGCAGTGAGAAGCTGATTTTGCGCAAAAGTTATGATAAACATTTTACGTTACTATAATTATTTTTTGAGAATTTTGTAGCAAATGTACTCATTTTAAACATATAAGTTGAAATAAAAGTGCCTGGGGCAAATAATAATATTTTTCAAATAAATAGACAATAATATTACTACCAAAACACAAATACTACAATAAATTAAGTGTTTTTAACAAAGAAAAATAGTTAACATCGCAAGACCTATTTTCTATTTTCTGCACGAGAAGCTTTAACTTGAAAAAATAGACAGATCAAAGACATAAATCATAAGAATGAATATCTACAAGAAAGCTGTCTTAAATTCCTCTCGTTCTTTTGCTATAAGAACGCACTTTGCTAGCAAAGTGCAAATATAAAATGCCTCGAATCTACTAGCATTATAAGTTTCATTTGAGAAATTTCATCAAAATTTTATATTTCCGCCAAGGAATGGTATGAAAAAATTTTTTAATCGATGAAATTTAAATATTTCCGGAAATCTACGCGTCGCCAAAAAATTCTCTGAAAAAATCGAACGAAATAATTGCAAGTACACAACAGATGAACGGAAAACGTGGTTAACCTAACCTTGTGAATTTAAAGTTGTGAAAAATTATAAAATTTCTTTTTAGGAAGAAGATTTTCTGTATAACATACAAGCACAAAAGTTTGGAATATTATTATATGAAATAGACTTTGAATAAACATTAATATTACGTTAGACCCAAAGCGGCAAACATTACGGTGTGCGCGTTCTCGCCCACTCCCGTGAAATGGGAAAACGTCGAGAATACAAAGAGGGAAGGCGAAAGGTGAGGAAGGAAGAAAGGATGATGGAATTCTAAGGGAAATAAAAACTGTGTTTGTTTATAAAGGCGTCACGCCGGTGACTTGGAAGGATCTTGAAGATATCAACGGAAGAAGAGAGAGGTGGGAAAGGGTAATAGGGGAGGAGTATAGTATGAGGATACTGGATGGAAGAGCAAGGGGTGGAAGAGGTTACTTTCCCGAGTATGTGCGTTAAAGCAAAGAGAGGAGAAGAAAACAGCTTGCGCCAAGTTTGGAAAGGGAACGGCGCGACGCTCAATCCACGGTATAATGCGGAAATTTCCTTTTTCCGGGAGGAATAAAGAGGAGGTAATAAATATATATGTATGGGACAGAAAAGGTCGATTTCGGGCCCGAATAGGAATAACTCCATTTTTTGAGGCGGCGAGGCAAGGGAAAATCTCTCTCCCACCTCCCTCCTAACCCCCTCTCCAATCTTCTTCTACACAAAAGAAATGACGCGAAGTAAATTTTGATGGAAAAGGATGGTAGTAAAGGGGGAAGAGAGAGCCGAAGGCGGGCAAACAAGATATGGACGTTGGCCCGGTAAGACAAACTACAAGAAAACGCTTTGATTTTTACCCGGAGGTATTAAATGCGGCGAAATGAAGTAATTTTCGGAACACAGTTTGCGCCGAAAACCCTTTTCTGGAGCAAAATTGTTTAGGAGAAGAGGACGGGAAGTGGAAGATCTATCGCCAACGATGAAAGGAACAGATCCGGATGAGAAGATGACGCGAAATGTTTTGTTGAAAAGTATACAAATATCCAAATTATAATAGATGTATTGTTTCGAACGCTTAACCCACAAATTGCTAAAGTGTTCAAAAATATGCTTTCAATTCCTTAGAAAGTAGACTAATTGTTTACAAAACGTTTCGAGTTTTTGTTTCTGTTTTTTCTGTTTAAATTATCGAAAAACATTCCATCGTAGTCGCATTAACAAAAAAATCCGTCTTTATAAAAAGGTTATCCGTAGACCGTAACTTACTCTGCATATTTCAATCTCAACAAAAACGGCTTGTTGAGTTGTTTATAATATAAAATAAGCAAACCTCAGATGAATAATTAACTGCGCAAATCTAAACCTTCATATCAAAAATGTTGATTTGAATAAAAAGACAGCATGCACCACGAGATGGTTGAATACAGCAGTACAGCACATCTTAAGAATGACACAACCAGGATAGCTAGTAGCTGAGACTAGGCGCACGCGCAAATCATATCCCAGCCACATCACGGTCAATCACTTCTGATTTGCGCAACGCAAAACCGAAGAAAGGAAAATTTCCACGAATAATTAACCTAAATCGCGAAATCATCCGATTTGCAAAGATATCGGTCAGGATGAAAAACGGAGGAGATTAGGGTTTATGAAGAGGAGAGGTGAAATTAATTATCGTCCCTCATCTGAATTTTCCTAAGCCATCCCATTCCTTGAAAGACAGGCTGGAGATCCTCATTTGCGCCGCCAAGGCCCTTTTCCTTAATTTTGTCCCTCGTCCTCCAATCTCTCTTCCCTCACCTCACCCTCCCCCTCATGCTCATCAGTCAACACTCCGATTACTGTTTAAATCCGAATCCCTGGAAGAATAATTTCCAACGAAATCTTCAATTTAGGAAAAGAAGAACGAAGAGGATATCAAGTGCTCTTCAAATTAATAAGACGGAATCGATTCTTATATTTTTAAGTTCCCCGAATATTTTTTAACAGTCCAGATAGACGTTTTTGAGTGATGACTAAGCATTGATGCGTCGCGATTTAAAAAAAAGTAAAAAATACGTTTGTTTGAAAGAGAGCTGAGAGTGTTTTCTTTCCGTTAAAACGTAAAAAAATTGGGTTCTGGCTATGGAAGGGGGAGAATGGATTCATCTTTATTATCCGTACGCCATTGGTAGATTGATTATCTGGACCAAGTGTCGTCATATTCTTCTGGCCATCGAACACAATAGATTTTCGATGAAGATTAATGAAGGGCCGACGTAATAAAAAAACCCATACTCTTAAAAGGTTTATTGAACCTCTAAATTCTTGAACAATAGGCTGCCTACCCCGGACGTCGAAGCTCGATGGATTGCACCGTCGTTTTGGATAATCTTTTGGCAGCTTTCCGAAATGTTAATTTCTTCGTCGGTTTTCATAAATTGAAGTCCGCGGAAATATTTTCGAATGGTTCGAAAGGAAATATACATTCGCTTTAAAAAAGACGACTTGTACTTTGAATTGAGTCAGTTTGTTTAGACTTTATCTGGATTATACCAGATATTGTCTTTTGGAACTGTTTTAAATGGTCATATATAATATTCCATTTGCTTTTATTTCCTACTAGCTAATTACCCGGATTTTCAGTTTCGAATTTTTCATGCCCATTTCATTCGTTAATATTTTAATTCAAACTCAAGGTACTCTCAAGTTAGGTGACTAATATTCCTCCTTAACTCACATAAACAAATTTAATATAGATTCAAAATTTGATATTTTTCTAAGAATATTCATATTAAGTTATGTAATTTTACAAAAAATGAACACGGGCCTCTAGTCAGGGTATGATTTGTGTGGCACCCCCTCCCCAATAAATCAAAATTCTGACTCCGAGGAGCACATCCTCAAGGTCTCATTAGTAGGTTTGCCAAGTTTATGTCTCTATGTCTCTTGGTTTTTGAGAAATGCTGTAGGTTATGTTTTGTATGGCATCCACCGCCTCTTACTCCACCACCACAAAAATCAAAATTCCGGCTCCTAGACCTAAATCCTCAAGGTCTCATTAGTAAGTGTACCAATTTTTAAGTCTCTTAGTTTCTTGGTTTTCAAGAAATGCTATCCACACACGTAAACACATAGACACCGCCTTTTATTAATATAGATTTAATTTGTGAAACAAATTTTTTAAAACCATTTTTACATTGAAAAATTTACATTAAAAGGGCTGTGAAAATCAGATACGTATTTTGGCTACAAAGAATCCGTAATCAGGAGGGTCTCACCGATAATAGATGTATGTGAATCGATTCGGCTATCTGATAACAGTAAAATTAAATATTTTTCTAATAACAGAAATTTCTGAAAGGATTAGATTTCAATTTTTAAAATGTCAAAGTGAATATTTTCCAAATTGATGTGCTATTAATCAGTCAATTTATGTAACAAAGTTTATTCTAAATAAGATTATTGATCCTCCAATTGGATGACGCACTAGAGAGACAAAGTATAACGAATTTTATTATCATTACATATTCACAAAGCGTTATGACATTGTTCCTCCACTGTGATATTGTGTTAACTTCCACTCTTCCAGGCCTCTGACATGGGTTTCAGGAAGGTTACACGCTTTCTTGCCTCACCACATGGGAACATTCTCAAGGACGAAACCGCCAAGAACGCTTGCTCTTTCATTAACCTTTTGTTGGTCTTTTATTTATTTAAGTGGGTATAGTTTTCAGTTCGACATGGAGATGTTAAGCTGCAAAACGTACACGATCAAGACACAATTAAAGCCTTTAAGACATATATTCTGCTCTTTAAAAAGTTCTTCAAAGAAATAACCGAGGAACAACATAAAATAGTCGAATACAACGTGTATTTTTTCTTTCCTCTCAAGGCAAAACATTTCATGCTTCATTTCTCATTCTATTGCCAAATTATGTTTATTTGTTAATTTTGAATAACATTCCTAAATATAACATTATTTTTAATCTTTTTTCTTATTAGTATATATTAATGAAATTACCAAAATTAATTCCTGGAGCAAACTGATTCACTTCGTATAATTAATTAACAGAAAATTATTAAACCAAAAGGGAAAATGCTGTGTAATCCATAGACAACCGCTTTCATTTGTGTAAAAAAGAGAAACATATTGTAATGCTCGAATTCCTTTTTGTAATAACAAAACGGCTCGTAAAACACCAAATTCTATTCAATTATATTTCTTTTTTGACTGAATTCCAATTTAATGAATACGGCTCTGTGATTATAAAAGCAGACCCATCCAGATATCATAAAGTCCCGTGTAGATAATTTCTTTTCTAATAGCCAGCGTCCGAGCAACAAATAAACAACATTCATATATTTAAAAAATAGATATCATTCAAAGTCTCACAACGCGTTAACGACATCCAGATCTGTATCCACGGTGCCGTGCTAACAATTGAGCCACGTAAAATACGCGTTATTTATTGAAATTTCTCTTTTATCACATGAAATTCGTAGATCGATCGTTTAAGAGACCATAAAAAAGCTTATATCCGTGAAAACCTCAGTTTCGGCGAACACGGACGTGATATCCCGTAAAATACAATAAAAATGAATGAGATCATCTTATCCTGTTCTATTATTTTCCTCCTTTCCGCAGACATTATGTCCTCACCAATCCCCTTACTCTCGTCTTTTCCGCCCCTTCTTCTTCTTTACGTTGAAAAAATTCCCGATACTATTTTAAGGGGAAAACTGCCAGGCCGGGATATCTGTCCTTATGCTATGTTCTTACGCTAATGCCCGATTCTTAAAACCCACGCTCCTCTCCTTATACCTTTCGCACATCCCTCTCCTCCTCTTCTTTCATAAAATCCCGAAAAAAAAACCTTTATCAAGCCACTCCATTTTCCATTCTCGTCACTCTCTCGCGCGCAATCCCCTTCGCGGTGGCGGGGTAGGAAGAAAACACTATCGAATTCTATCATTCCCGAGCCTCTTTTTATCCTCCTTTTCGCACCCTTCCCTTCGTCGCATTTTTCTCAATTTCGCTTTATCTCCTCTTTTAAAGCTCTTTATTCGTCTCTCTCTCCCTCTACCTCCCACAAACACACGCACAAGCTTGTCCCATAGGACGCTCGGCGTTTTATTCTTTTCGGGAGGGAGAAATAAAAACATCGCCGATTTTTTTATTTTTCTTCGGTGAAAATATTCTCTTCTTCTCAATCCCTTATTATTCCCACCCACTCTTTCTCTCTCTCTCTCTCTGCCTATCTGTTTCTCTCCCTTTTTTTCCTTTGGTAAAAGAGATAAATCCGAGCTTTGACGGATGGAGGTAACGGCTAGACATGATTCCGACCAGTCCCATTCCGATTAAAATTTCCCTGCATTTCTTTTAGCTCATCGCAAGATGTGAAACCTTGCCTCATTGATCGGCATTTTTAACTATAATAATCGCCTCGTCCGTGAAAATTATTTAAATCCGCCTCTATCCGCTCACGAATCGATAGAAACATAAAAAATGGGGATCATTCCAGTCCGATCCCGCAAGAATTGCGGGAAGTTCTCACAAAGTTATACAATTTTTAAACTAGAAAAAGCATGGTTACTGATTAAACTGAGATAATGCAAACTACAACAGAAATTTACAAGCCCTCATTTAGTATTCAAGAATAGAATTGTGGGTCCAAAAGTAGAAAAGGAACCCCTAAATATATGAGCTTGTTTTGAAAAATTTTACACAGAAAATGTTTCTTTTTCACTTCTCATTGTATGTTATTCAGTGCAAAACAATCTTGTAGTATACGAATAGCAGCCTGATTTACGTGTAAGACTTAAGCAAAATCAATCTCATGCTTATATCTCGTCCGAATTATAGTGAACTCCCGCATTAGTGCAGTCCGCTTTATCAACGCGGTAACTGCGGCAGTACCGAGCGCTAAACTTGTGGTACTCGCGCTCACGTACTTATGTCCCTAACGAAATGGGGGATTTCCCGAGAGACTGTAGACCCACGACAGGTAATCGCTGGGAGGGATGTAGACGGGATCACAAAGGGAGAAGGACTTCGCTGACACGGTCCCGTCCTGTACGGGGTGTAATCCGACACCTCGTTCGCGTCCTCACCCTCCCCCCTTTCATCTTTCCCATCATCCCCTACCGTCTCTCCAAACACTCCATCCCTGCTCGCCTCCCTTTCCAGCTTTGTCCGCCTCAAACTGCTCGGAGACCTCGGAGGCATAATTTAGTTACACGATTCGCTCACTCTTTTGACGGCCGGTGTAATATGTTCACTTGATTGTCTGCTGTTTGGATTGGATTAATGAGGAATGCATGAGAGAGGGGGGAAGGAAGGAGTAAAGGAATAAACGCGTGAGGGGAGTAAGGGGGAGGCTTGAGGGGAAGCCTGTCAGTTAACGGCGTCATGCGGATTCGTACGGCTAGGTACATTAAGCCTTTGATTGAATTAGGACTTTAAAAAGATCCCTTTATCCGACTTTTTAGCGGTAAATGTGTGTTAGGCAGGAAATAAATGCCATTATAAATTTTTAATAATGCTTAATGGTTCGGCCATTACACAATTTTTTATTTCTAAATAGTTTGAGATTATGCGAAAAAGTTACCAATACTTCCTGAAATATATATTGTTAACCTGCGTGCATTTGATATTAATCTAGTGCGGGATAGGTCCAAAAATATGCGTATATGAACAAGGAGCTTACATATAATTCCTCTGAAATATCTTTGAATATATGAACACAATATTTTATAATTCATGAGAAGCATGAAATGATAAATGTATCAATAGGATAGAATTTAACGTGATGAATATAAACATCACACAAGCTTATTTCGTCAAAAATGTAATATAAAAATTATTATGTGAAGATTAAAAAATGCATATTGTGATCATGGATTATTTTGGCGAGTCATAGATGTGATTTTTTCGCATATAATACGTTGTCTAGCGAAATTCTTCGAAAGTAAGAAAAAGAAAATCTAGCGTTATATGAATATTAATATATGACAACCAAAAATCTGAAAATTTTGAACAAAACATATCTGGAAATTAAATATTACTTTTTAATAATAAATGCACCATATGTGAAACAATATATAAATTTAAAATATTTTTTCCATTTTATTGAGAAAAAATATTTTTTTTGGCTCTACGCCGTAGAATGTCTCCGATTTAAAACTGCTTGGAAAGATGTTGAAAACATAAATTCTGAGAAAGCCTAAAAGCGATGTTCTGTTACTCTGAAAGAATATTGGAGCGTGCACAGAAAGAAAACCCAGCGAATGGAAATGACGAATTGCCGAAATAGATTTCGACTGTGTCGAAATAAGCTGGAAAAAATGTTTTTTCTTCGCGTTAGTCGATGAATAAAAAACGGAAATTAATGGGAAATAAAAAATATTTCGCTCCTCCTAGTATATATTGGAAAACGCACTTAAGGTTGAGCTATTTCTTTAAAGAGAGCCTAACATGATAAATTTCTTCACATAAGAATGAATATAAGAAGGCATTTTTTGTAGACGAAACCATTGTCTGGTAAACGTAGGATGACAATTTAGGAAAAGATTCCTTCATTCATGCGGAAACATTAACAATAACACTCTCAGATAGCGGTAAAGAGTAATTTTTTAGTTTTCACTGAAAAATAACATTGAAGAATTTACTGCATAAATCTGGAATACACTCTTAAGTAATGTAACTGCCATTTTCTCCTTTATAATGAAAAAGTTTTTTTTTCTAAAGGGAAACTATTGGAATACCTTTAGTGAGCCTTGATAGAGCGGTGATTAATTTCCTGGTTAGGGTCTTGGATCGAATCCTGCCGAGGTCATGGTCGTATGTCCTGGGTATTGTCATCGTTGATACGTTAAACTTAAAAAGCTGCTAAGTGTTATTAATGGACTATTTAAAAACGAATAAGCATTCGAGTTTACAACGATTTTACAGTCGCTCCTCTATTAGGTGTAATATCTGTTACTTTTAAAACCTGATAAATTTGATATTTGACCAATATTACATTTAGCATAGTTTTTAAAAAATGTTAAGTTAAACTTATCGCTCCGTAGAAATGAGTAGTAAAAATAGTTTTTTCGATATAACATATCTACTCCATGAGCCTAATGAATTCAGTTCTCGTGAGATTTTTGAGATTATTTTGCATTTTTCAGGTTATTTTCCGAACCAATTTAAAAAGGGAAGACGGAATTTGCTTCATTTTTCGTAAAATGACCAACATTTTAATGCTACCTCCCTACATATAATTTCCACGCATATAGCCTATTGCAATGAAATAGGTTTTCACTAAGAGCATTAAGTAAAGCCGATTTCCCGCTCTTGTAAACTAATTATGGAGGTAATTACTTTTTAAGGTCAAATCTTGTATTTTTTAAATTTCCTTCGCCGAGTACACGATGCATTTTTTTGCAAAAATCCCATCTAACAATATTTTAATCAATCTAAAATTCCAATCTCTGAACTACCGATGCTCCTGCCAAAATACATTAAATATTTTGACCACATACTCTACTTAGGAAAAACGAAAGTACTCATAATATAGCAATATATTTCAAAATGAAACGATTTCTTTACTGAGTCGAAAAAAGAATTTTATCACGAACAACAATTATTTTTCATGCTTGTTTTTAAAATTGTATTTACAGTAAATTCACATTAAAGTTTTAACTGTAAATCAAAATCTTCATATAATCCCTGAACCAATAGTATATGACACTGAATCAAAACACGAATGCAACAAAGAAACAGGAAAATAGAACAGGAAATTATTTAAATTATTTGAAGATGAATTATACGAAATTCAAAAGCTACCGTTTACTACATAATCAACGGCAGAACGTTATAAAGTTTAAGTGATTAGACAAACTTAGACATTACGGCTTTAAAATACTATTTCAAGAATAACAAATGGACGTCAGATCATAAATTGTACTGGTTTTCATACCAGACGAAAGTAACGTTAGTTAGCATGAACAGCAGTTTAAAATAATTCGATTATGCCAATACAAATTTGGGCAGTTTGAAGAAAGCTGGAAAACTTATTAATCAAAATACGTGAAAGAACGCATCAATCAGTGTGTCGAAAATATCTTTAAAAGATAATTATATGCAGGATTCGGTTCTATGCACTCCGAATGCAATATAATGAAATAACCCGATTAGCCATTCATCATTAAACCATCTCAATTAAGGCCAAACACAGATAATGCGACGCGTATTTTCCTTGCGCTTGCAGGGGTGCGTGCAGCCAAACCTTTCTCTGCATTTAAGTGGATCGTGGTAAACTATTTGCATGACACGTAACCACCGCCTAACCTTTGACCCAGGGTACCACTCCTCACCTTCAGAAAGGAAAAAAAACTCTCTCGGCCCCGCATGGACACGGAGCTGTCATCCTTAGAGGATACGACCACACCCTGCTTCCTTTGAAATCTCTGGCCCCTTCCAAACCCCGTGATTAATGACAGCGCATATCCTGCACCAGCCAGGTTATGTGACTCCAGTGATTGCGCATGCGCGGCCGAGCAGATACTGACGCTCGTATCACCATCTGAATGTGAGGGAGAAGGTAGTTTATGGATAAAAATAAACTTTTCCGAAATATATGACACGTGTCAAAATAGCTTCATAGATCTGTTTACGGTTCAACGAGAAACCAAATATGTTTTTGTATGGGAACACGTCAAATGTTACAAAATAAAGATCTTGATTAATGTGAACTAATTAAATTCTTTGGTACATGGGAATAACGAGAAGTGGATAACCCTTAAAATCTTGATACATCAATTTTAACTATCATTATACGCCAACGTAATCCACATGCATATGTTCTTGAAATATTCGTAAAAATAATTCTGCTGATTGTACTGCTAAGCTAACAGTTCGCCGCAATTATAAATGCTATTCATATGTACTGATTTCTGTGAGTAAATTCCGGTGTAGTATCTACGAGTGAAATTAATCAATTGTTGTCAATTGCATCCCAGCAACAAATAGGCACAGACGGAATTATTGAATCAGCCATATGACGTATAGAGCGATTTCATCAGTGTTTTCGCAAAAAGAACCTTTCGCGTGCTCCCATATTATGGAGACAGACGCTTTCCATGAATCGGAAGCAGATAAATGAACACAGTCGCAGTATTTCTGACAGATGAACGTGACTGGTTGATCAATGATGGAATATAACGGCACTTGCAGCAAAGGCATTTTATATGAGCAACAAAAAAAGACAAGAAAAATAATTCATTATTGGGTTAACACTTGACTGTCTTACGTATTTAAAAATATAATTTAAACGGTCGTAGAAAGTCCCATCCAGAGTCCAGCTTTAAAAAATAATCAATAGAGAGAGAAAAACATTTAATGTGCTCTAAAATAAAACATCAAAAAATCTTTATTTTCCTTGAGATATGATAATATTCTATAATTAACCACAACAATGACAATCAAATCAATTGTTAAGAGTTATATACGTTACATATTTAATATTATGCGACGCTAGATGAATTATGTTTTAACTACAAGGTAACCCGCATTTATGCATTAAGAGCACCTATCTAGGAGCCATCACATAAATATAACGACATCCAATAGAACTAAAATTAGATCAAATAGACGTCACAGCTGATCGCACAACCAAAAACCACTCCTGTAAGCTGCATCAACGTATAAAATCCGTGTCGCGAAAATAAGTGGACGATTATGTCTTCGGCAAGAGAGGGAACGAGCTACTTCGAAAAGCTTCCTGCTGACCTCTTCCACGAACTAAGATTGCCTTTTCACGTCACAATCCCCGGAATGTTATTTCACTCTTCAAAAACCCAAACCACTCGAATCCAGCGGCCCCTCCTCTTCCTTCTCCGCTTCCCTACAGATTTATTTCTTGATTTATGAATTCCAGAGAGGGAGCAAGAATTGTGTGTTCGAGAAGTGGGATGCAGGCAATAGGAGGGGGGAAGGGGTGGGGGCGGAAGGGCGGTTGGTGAAGGGGATAAAGGGAAGGGGAGGAGTGACGGAAGAAAGGAAACGGAGAAGGGCGAAACGGGGAGAAGTCGGAGGAAGACATCCATTCTGCTCTCATCATGGAGCTAATCGAGACGATGGAGGTTCCGATAACGAGTGATTAATGCTTTGGAGCGAAACCGCGAAATTGTACGTGGGAGAAAGGTAGGGGAAGGTAAACCTTAGGAGACGGTGAACGCCGTGTGAGAGGGGAAGAGGAGGGGGAGGAGGAGGGGGGGGGAGGAGGAGGGGGAGGGGAGGTCATGCGAGATGCACATAAACGTATGGCCAGCGAGTGAGTGAGATGATAGATATCGTTACATAATGTGAAGAAGAGAACGGATTTCTTCTATACTCCGAATTAATTTGAGATCTGTGAGCTGATTAATATAATTAATATAATAATATAATTAGTATAATTATTAATATTCAATACAGTATTTATCTGAACTGCAATAGAGGTCAAATATCCTAAACATGCTATTTTTGATTGCCTAAGATAGTTCAGCTGTAACATAAATTGCCACAAGTGCTATAACTAAAAAGTTCTGGTATACATTAGAGCTCAACTTTTTCAAACCGATCGGGAAAATTTTCTATTAATTATCTATTCTATTTATCTTTGCACAAAAAATCTCTTAGATTATAATAGCGAAGAAGAGGAGATGGGAAAAATGCTAAGCTTAGAGCTTAGTTTCATCACGCAACATTGAATATTTAGTTGGACAAATATTTTAACAAACCAGGAGATGCAATTTAAATGTTAGCTTTGAGAAAATTATTGACAGAAAATAAAAGAGAAATGCCTTAGTAAAAACATTACCAAAACTAGAGGAATAATAATCATAACATTACAAAAGCCATTTGTTTATCGAAAACGGAAGTAACCGCTCAACGCTATTACCCGTATTCATATAGAGAGAGCCACTGAGTGATTTTCAAGCATATATTTATCTTAAGAAAGGCTGAAATACATGAAGTTCCAGTCCTAAATAAAGTTTAAGAAATAAAAATATATTTATATAAGGATCGCAACCAAGGAGAAAGAAGCACAATTTCTCCTGTAAAACGACTGAACGATAAATTATCAGTAATGAAAATTTGCATCTATTAATCAGTGAAATGAAATATTAAACTACTTGCACTAGCACCGTGCATTAAGAGATTTTCATCTTTATGGGCATAAAATCGCAGCAACAAAACTTGGTTCAGTAGGCGAATGCGGGGCTTACAGGCACATCATCATCATAGGTAGTCTGTCCGTAGACAGGTCCGTGATTATTCATGGTTAAACCTGGTTCTCCATATACTCCTATTTTCCGCTGTCCTCTTCATATCTTGATAACTCTCTTTCCCTTTCAAATCGTCTATCAGCTGATACCTTTTCCTACCTCTTTCCCTTTTCCCATCTAGTTTTCCTTCTAACACATCTTTAATCATACTCTCTCTCCTCATGTAATGTCCAACCCAGTTAGCCTTCCTCTTTCTGATAGTCTGTATAATCATTCGCTTCTCTCCTATTCTTCGTAGCACTTCATCGTTTTTCATCCTATCTGTCCATTTTATCTTCAGCATTCTCCTCCAAGTCCACATTTCAAAGCTTTCCAAGTATTTGATGTCATTTTTCCTTAGCGTCCATGTTTCTGCCCCATACAATGCTATACTCCATACGTAGCATTTTATCAACTTCTTGCGGATATCTTCCCTAATATTCCCTGTAAGTAGTTGTTTCTTTCTCCTGAAAGCCGCTTTTGCTTTTCCTATTCTAGTTTTGATCTCATCCGTACATTTTGCCTCTCGTGTTATGATACTTCCAAGGTATTTATATTCTGAAACTTGTTCTAATGGCTTTCCCCCAATAATTATGTTCAGATTCTCTTCTTTACCCGATATTCGAATGACCTTGGATTTTTCTGTATTTATTTCCATACCGTATTTTCTACCTGTTATCACTAGTCTATTTATCATTTTTTGTAGTTCCTCTTCCTTTCTTGCTAGAAGTACTAGTACTAGTACTAGGCACATAGGCATATTAAAATAAACCGAATATACGCTGAAATAAATTACGTCTCACTATCCTTGCTCTGGAAAATTGTCATGTTTCTATAGAGTTTAGAAAAACTTTCAGTAGAAAAACGAATGTGGGAAAAGGTTGAATGTTATATATATATATATATATATATATATATATATATATATATATATATATATATATACACACATATATACACATACACACATACATATATAGACATATAATCGGGGGGTGGCGGGGGAAGCTAGGGAAATTGGAACGGTCTGGGCTCTTTGGTTTGGACATCCACTGTGTTCCCATTGAGATTGGGGGCTTGGGAGAGGCGGAAGGGGGACAGTGGGGGAACGTACGTAGTGGTCCCTCTTGAGGGTCCGGCTATTCATCAATTGGAAGGGGAGTAGGTTGATAGGGAGGGGTGCGGTGAAGGAGACGGTAGTGGGAAAAGCAGTGGATGTGAACGGGAATGGAGTGTGGGGTGGGTCGAACGAGAGAGAGAGAGAGGTAAGATGGATCCGGGGTACTGGGAGAGTTGGCGGAACAGACCTGTGGGTCCAGGGAGGGATTCGGCGAGACGTTCAATCCGAGTGCGGGCTGCGGCTTGGTAGGAGAAACTGGGAGGAATGGGATATCATGGATTGAAAAAAAATATTTCTGTCGAAAGACAGAAGTACTACATTTCGTTTTTGGGATATTAACCGTACTACGGTTAGTATTATAGCCGCGGAAACCAAAATTCATCTGATGAATTAACTGTACACTTCTGAGAAATATGGAAATTATACTTACTAATCAAACGTGAATGAAAATTGGCAAGGCTAAAAATTAAAAGTGGCCTTCTTATGTCTTGAATCCGACAGATGATCAATACGGCTCCTTAAACCATAGATTTGATCATTTTAATTAGTGCAGATTGGCGAATCACCACGGAGTGCGGATAATTTTTAGCCGAAATATTCATCTGGGTAATTAAATAGTTTTATAGCTAAAGCATTTACCTTTAAAATTAATTGCAGCAGTGAAATGTCAGAGCAAATGATCCCAATGGATTCCACATCTGAGTGAATGGATTTTTTTGCTTAGATAGCTGTTAAATATTTAGTTTAATTGGCACTTGATGTTTTTGTTTGCATATCTGAAGATTAAGAATAGTTGAAATCTCTTAGTATATATGTTTATACGAAATAAAGTCAGTATGTATGTATGTATGCATATATACATATATATATATATATATATATATATATATATATATATATATATAAATGCTTATGGAAGAGGAAAGGTAAATGGGATAAATGGATGGCAACAAGATGTTGGAATAAGGAAGCCCAGTAAGCACTCACCAATAAGATGACTTCAGGTTGGCGAGCTGCTGGGGGTGTCATAGTGGCACACGTAAAACAAACAAATATATATATATATATATATATATATATATATATATATATATATATATACACATATATATACATATATGTATATATGCATACATACATAATTCGGACATGGATGTCGTATACCTACATGAAAAATACGTTATTTTAAAAACTGTTACTAAAGTCTTTATCGCCATTGTTCTATGAAAATAGCGCCTGTAAGAACATTAGAAAAACAACTTGGCCCAAAGTCAGGAAAATATTTTTTTAAGGATGTCCTATAAAATATATTTATTATTAATTTATATGCGAATATGCTAAATAAAAGCTGCATCTAGGAGATAAAAGTCTCCCTTTGTACTTTCCAATTGTTACGGTTGTATGCTTTCTGCGCTGACGCGATGAATTTCTTTAACTCAACGACCGATTTGTCATTGTCCCTTCACTCATGGTCTCTTGATGCACCTCACGGGGAACATTCGACTATGGTTTATTTCTCTGATCGTATAACCATGAAATATAGCCGATTCATCGCTATTTCGAAATCCCACTCCCTAAATTAAGTCGTGAGATATTTTTATATACATCAGCATTTCTTTCAACCTTTTTGAGGAAATTCTAACAGACCATATTTTATTTCTATCTTTCTGGCGCTGCAAAGATCGCTGGACAAAGAGTGCTATATTTTTTACATTCTAGCCATAATATTTTTATTTACTAAAGTGATTCAAATAAGCCGCAGATTTTATAAATGAAATATAATTGAAAATTAAACCTAAAATACAAAATGGAATTCGCTCGATTATCTATTTTAAAATCACATTAAAAACAAATTTTGCTGTTTTTCCTTTGCCTATTCGTTTTTTATAAGATCAATTAATCAAGAATGTCATATATCATGCAAATCTAAAATATTTGGCATGTTTAAAAATGAGATGTTTTCAAATAGTTTTGATTTACTTTTATAAAAGATCGGATTTCTTTTGATATAAAATTTATAGAAATTCAAAACCTTTTTAAACGGTTGAGAAAATAATAGTTATCATTTCTAAAGCAAAGATAATTTTTCAAAAAGAATAAACGTGTTTTCCTTAATTAGCACCTGTTTCTGTCCAGCAGTCCAGAATTCATGAAGATGTAACAAAAACTTTTAACTAAAGGTATGCTTTGAAGAGTGACCGTGATGTTGAAAATAATTGGAAGCACGACATGTATAATTATCATCTAAAATTAGAAAACAAATTCGTAGGAAACTCTTTGTCATTATTCGCAATTTAACATGATAGTTCAAAAATTCATATAGTTCCAATTAATTTAAGCAGATGGAATAATTATTTAAAAATATTTTTATCAGACTAAAACTAATATCTTACGACTTCTGTGCCGTGTGTACGTAATTAATTTCTCCTTTGTACTGCTTCAGCAAATAGTTTAATTTCAGCGAAGCCAGCGTTACCGAATTAAAAACTTAATGAAAAAGAACAAGGATAAAATGCGGAACATCTCCAAAGCGAAGATCGATCCATGAGAATAGCCGCCCAATTCCCTAAATTCCACAAAAACTTCCCTTCTAGTCTTGATAATAAACACCACGGTCTACCTAGCCGAGACAAAAGGAGAAAATGTTTTACTCCTTTCGGATTAATGGGCATAACACGTCAACTTTTATATTAAGCCCCTCCTTTGTTCATTTAAGGATCTCGACAATACGCTCGGCAGCAAGGAAAAAAATTAAGAGAACTACCCAAAGTTTCTTAGCGAAATCTTCGGATATTCTTTTCTTTCCTTTCAGTTCCCGCGCTGCCCTCTGGCGGTAGTATTTCTTCCCATCCTTCTCTACTCCCACCCTATTATATAACGAGAGAATGAGGGAGAGGAGGAGACTATGGGAGGAGGGGTCGCCTATCTCTCCTCACTTGAACTTCTGCTACGATTGTTACCCTTTCCCCAAAGAGTACCTGCGCAACTTCCCTTCCTGTCTCGCAGGCCACAGCCCCCTATCCGACCTCCTCCCACTCATCTTCCGCTCTCTTGCCCTCTCTCCCTTTTCCCCTTCATCCTTCATTTCCTTTCCAGCTCGGTTCCCTTTCCTCCTTACCGCGCTTTCCGACCTCTGGTGTACTCCTGCGTCCCTTCCTCTCTCTCTCTATCTTTCTCCTCCATTCTCCATTTCCGCGGTTTCTTATGATATTCCCTGTATTTTATCTCTCTCTTCTTATCTTTCTCCACCTCAAAATCCCCGCTCCTTATTCCCCTCTTAATTCGCGATTTCCTTTCATTCCAAGATTCTCGTTCTCTTCCTTTTAATTTTTCCCCTTTCTTAAAACATTTTCTCGTAAAGATCTCGTCTACTTCTTGCCGTCGTCGCATCTTTCACGCTTCGTCCAATCTCCTCGTTATCGCCGTCTTTTGTCCTATATATATATATATATATATATATATATATATATATATATATATATATATATATATATATATATATATATATATACATATATTTAAAATCATAAATTCCATATAATCCTCCTCTTCCTCCATATATATTTAAACAAATTTCATGTGAAATTTCATTGGAGTGGTTGGCTTGTGATATATTCCTATTATAAAACGGGCATCGGCGTAGGTAATCATAAACCGCATTTTAATACCGTTTAAAATTAATATGCGTAATCGGAAATTTTACTGATGTGCAGCCAAAAGAATGAAACTCAATTTTAATGTGGAGGAAATTAAAATGTTTTCCGAAAAAAGTGTGCATATCAGTTTACGATAGAAAAACGCTACTTTATATTCACTAAGCAAAGAAAAATTCCAGTTTTCACGGCTAACATGCCCCTTGACCCTTTCTTGTTTAATTTCCGAGATATTTTTATTTCAATGAATTTATAATTTCATTTTTGCGCAGTCTTACTAGTCTTCATTCTTTCGTACCATCCCCATTTGCCCTTTAGTTCTGATTCTTCTCTCCCTATTATGTCAATTATTCGTATTTTTTTACTTCTATCACACAGTATCCTCTCTATCGCTCACTCTATTTATCCTTCTCTATCTCTCCCTTTCTATCCCCCTTTCTATCTCTCCCTTTCTATCTCTCCCTCTCTATCTCTCTCCCTCTATCTCTCTCCCTCTATCTCTCTCTCTCTCTATCTCTCACTCTCTATCTCTCACTCTCTATCTCTCCTTCTCTATCTCCCCATCTCTATCACTCCCTCTCTATCACCCCCTCTCTATCTCTCCCTCTCTATCTCTCTCCCTCTATCTCTCTCCCTCTATCTCTCTCCCTCTATCTCTCACTCTCTCTCTCACTCTCTATCTCTCCCTCTCTACCTCTCCCTCTCTATCTCTCCCTCTCTATCTCTCCCTCTCTATCTCTCCCTCTCTATCTCTCCCTCTCTATCTCTCCCTCTCTATATCTCCCTCTCTATCTCTCCCTTTCAATCACTCCCTCTCTATCTCTCCCTCTCCATCTCTCCCTCTCCATCTCTCCCTCTCTATCTCTCCCTCTCTATCTCTTCCTCGCTATCTCTCCTTGTCTATCTCTCCCTCTCCATCTCTCCCCCTCTATCTCTCCCTACCTATCACTCCTTCTCTATCACTTCCTCTATCTCTTCCTACCTATCTCTCACTCTATTTATCCCTCTCTATCATCTCTCCCACTCTATTTACCCCACTCTATTTACCCCACTCTATTTCTCCCTCTTCGTCTCAACCTCTTTATCTCTCCCTCTTTATCTATTTATACTACCCTCATATTTTCCTCTATCTTTCAATTCATCTTATTAATCTCTTCCTCATTCCAACCCCTCTCAACTACTTTTACACCATCTCTTTCTACCTGACTATTTCACTCTCTTTCATCCTTTCGTTCTCCTTCCTTCTCATCCCACCTTCCAACTTTCTTTCTCACCTCTCTACCGCGCCCTCTCCTTTCCTCCCCCTTATGCACCTCCCCTCTCTGACGTCTCCCATGCCCTCTGTTTATCTCGCCTGCCCTAAAGGGCTCCGGAGGTCCCGCTAATAAATCCTTACGCATGAGTGACGCCATGCCAGACTCCAGTTGAGTAACCCCTTCGCTCGGATTTACCTTTTTCTATAGTTTTCCGCGTGCTTTTGGCTTTTTTCTGAACGCGAGCCGTAACTCATGGAAGTTATAAGGGGGAGAAAGCAGAGGACGTGAAACGAATACCTCGGATGTGGCGGAAGGTAAGAGAATGCAAGTAATTCACGCGGGGAAAACGCTGAGATACCTACTGACGTGACTTGAATTAATTATTAATCATATTCGCGAGTGCTATGAATTAAAATTATATTACAAAATAAGCGTTTGGGTGGATTTTTGGGTGACATTTTTCATTTT
Organism: Tanypteryx hageni; assembly: GCA_028673005.1. Taxonomy (NCBI): domain Eukaryota; kingdom Metazoa; phylum Arthropoda; class Insecta; order Odonata; family Petaluridae; genus Tanypteryx; species Tanypteryx hageni. The sequence continues at coordinate 128,081,833 of CM054114.1, forward strand.
TTAATTTGACGGTGTTAAACGCAGTTTTTCGAAGTTAAGATTTCATAGCATCTAAGTTCACTATATATCTTTTCATCTAAATATTCTTGCTGTGGCGGAAATTTCCCTCTCTGTTGTAATTTAACCGTTGGCTAAGGTTTCGTTGAAATGCTTCTGGAAAATATAGAGCTACCAAGTGCTTATTTAGTATCTTTTTTGGAGTACTTAATACCGAAGCAAATTTCAAATAAACCTTTTTCAAATATTCATTAAATATTTTGTAAACAATCGTCGTTCACATACTGTGACTGAAACGTTACAGAAAGCATTAGTTGGCATAATACTCCTCAATAGAAGACAGTCATTCTCCTAATTCACAATAAAATCATCATAAATATAAGAAATGATTTATTACGTCTTAAAATATCGACATGATTGAAATTCTTTCTTTGAAATATTTAGACGAATCAATCATTTTAAATACGAACAGCGATAAAAATTTCGCCATCGAGAAAAGTTTCAATTTCGCAACGACGACTGCGCATAAACCCGAAAAACTATTGACAATCACCAAACAGGATTTTTCAAAAATTGCCGAGAGACATGTATACCATGCGAAGAAGAGTCGCTACAAAGGCTCCTTTGGGAAAATATGGAACAATGCAATCGTATAACATCTACATAAGAAAAGAGGACTCGAAAGAAAAGCTGACGATCGGACGAAACAAATGAGGTCGTGGATGACGTGCACCAAAAGAAAGACGAATGGCAAAGGTAACGGGGAGACAGGATATCGATCAATTGATTGATCGTTCCTTGAGATCATTATTTTGACCGACGGCAAACGATGGGAAGACGTTAGCAATTCTGAGCGTGATAGATGATAAAGTTTGAGAACGTAAGAAGTGTATGATGTAATGACGTGCTCGGAATATAATACAGACGAAATAAACTTCTGTTGATCACAGGTGGAAAATTGACGTAGTAAAACGTAGTTTTGCGATTCCCATACGCATTTCTGGAGTTCGAATATGCTTATGGAAACCCAGTGAGACATACATGGTGCCTGGCGTAACAATGATTTGTTTTCCAAGTAGCGGGATTGCTATCGTGCCCATTTATCTTATCCTGGCTCAAATATCTCTCTCTCTCTCTCTCTATAATATAAGATCAATGGATTTGTCTGACGTTTTAAGAAAAATTGCTTTAGAGGAATAGAATTTGCGTTCTTAAAGAAAACAATGAGAAAAATATTCTCGGAGGACATCTAAAAAAATGAAAAGTATTATTTTGATTCAATCTTTACGAAATCTGAATCCATCCCATAAACATTTGTTAATAAGCCGTCACTATGGTTGCACATCTGCTATCCATTTCGCCATGTAATAGACGACAAGCCTTTATAAAAGATTGAAATAGATGAAAAAACGTATTCGAGTCCGCGATCGCTATTTGTGGAATTATGTCATACATATCCAATCTAAAACAATAACAATTAAATTAATAAGTTTCTTTTTCCTGATTCAATTAGTAGTATTTCTTTTTTATCAATTTAATTTTGATGGTATGTGATTCATTAAAAGCACCTGTGATCTCCGTGACATTATTATCCCTCGATAAACATCCTGCTGAATTCGTCTACACCCAGAGAAAATGGTAAATAGACTTGAAATGCCTTCGGGTTTATTTTTCCTTCGTAATAATACATAAACCTTGAACGACTTTGCTGAATATTCTGGGAAAACAGCATCCAAAACGGAAAAAAGATAGAGCAACGATGATGCGGAATAGTATAAAGAGATGTGGAAAATGAGAAAGGATGATACAAGGAGAGAGAGAATTACAGAAGAAAAGGAATGAAAAGGCAAGGAGGATGAAGACACAAAGAGGGAGAGTAGTTCGGAAAATATATGAGCGGTCGAGAGAAGAAGCGGATAGAATGGAAGGGCGAGAAATAGGCAGAGAGAGATTTAGGATGGGGAAGAAGGAATAAACGAAGAGAAGAAAAAGGGAGGGAGGGAAGCAGGTAAGAAAAGGAATGCAGAGATAGAGGAAGTTTGAACAACGATGAATCAAGAAAAGGAGAAAATTGACGGAAACAAGCCAATGAAACAATAAAGAGATGAAAAATTGAGAATAGCAAAGAGAAAGGGAAGTAGGTAATGAGGTGGAATGAGAGAGAATGGAAGAAAGCAAGAGATAAAGAATGAAGGAGAACGAGAGATAATGAAAAGAATGAGAGAATGAAAGAAAACGATAGAGAAATGAAGTGATAAAGATAAAGATCGACATACGGAAAAGATGAAATCTTGCGTATCGCCTTCATTTTAAGATCTCGAGAAATAGAAGAAAAAACAGTAAAATAAACAGTAAGAATCGGAACGAGAAGCCGAAAACCCCAGAAAGATCGAAAAAGAACACGAGAGAGAGAGGGGAGATAGAGAGAGAAAGAAAAGAGACTGAAAAAAAAACATTAAGATCACACAGAAAGATAGGGTGGGTCCGGCAAGTCTGTAGATTTTCTCGTTCGTGGTGTATTGGTTAGGGGAAGGTGGAGAGAGAGAGAGAGAGAGAGAGGAGGTTAGTTTCGATTTGGGATTGGAAAAGAGAAAATAGAGGGCGTGTGAAATCGAGAGAGAGAGAGAGAGAGAGAGAGAGGAGATGCGAAATAGAGAGACTATGTGTTTTCTGGGAAGCAGAAAAACGAGGCGAGGTAGAGAAGAGAGACGTGTGCAGAAGGCGAGGGATGCGAAAACTCCATTTTCGACTCTCAGATAACTCCCACCCTCTCCCCCGCCCTTCCATCCCCCTTTCTCTTCACATCTCTCTCTCTCTATCTCAACTCCTCTTTAAGCACACTCTCACATCGTGAGAGTGAAAGAGGCGCATGAGGAAATAGAAAGAGAGAGAGAACGGAAGAGGAGGATGAGCATCCGCGAGAGAGATTTCGATGGCTTCGCAACCCACAAAACACTTCCCTGCATCCAAACACAACGGCATTCCTCCTCTTTCTAGTGTCGGCGCTTCTCTAATTCCGTGGGTCCTTTTCCGCTGCGTCGCTATATCATATTTCCCAGCACCTTCCTCTTACTTCGGTTCCATTTGCTTCCTATTACATTTCTGTGCCACTCCTAACTGGATCTTTAGCTCTCTCTCTTTCTATCCCTATTACTGCCTCTACGTATATCTCTCCATCTAACTTTGGCTCTCTCAGACCCCTACATCTCTCTGCTTTATCTATCTCTACCTCATTGCCTCTGCTTCTCTCTTTGTGCCTGCTTGTCTCTCTGTATCTTTCTCCTTAACTCTTCTCCTATGCTGTTTTCTACCGCTATCTTTTCTTTACTTCATTTTTTTATTCTCTATCCCTCCCTTCGGCCTTGGTAGACGTGTGGTTAGAGTATGGATACTGAGGTCGCGGGTTCGAATCCCGCCGAGAGCATGGATGTTTGTGTTCGTCACACAGGGTTATAGAATGGACTAGATGGTCTAAATATCGCCCTTAAATAAAGTCGACTTATTATTATTATTAATCTTTCTGCTTCACGTATCTTCTGCGGTCTTCTGTCACTCTTCTTCTGCCATTTTAATTAATTTCGCAAGAATTTTAAATGTTAGTTCCTCCAATTACGTAACTCATTTATAAGTTATATTAGAATACTAATGTGTGCCTTTGTCCTTGCATTTTAAAGGGGAGCCTAAACATTAACTTCCGCGCCATCACACCTACATTTTATGAGCGCTTAATAAATAGAATCCACAAAAAAATTAGTTTGCATTTTCGTGCAAATTCTTCAGAGCAATAGTAAACACAAATTTGTAATTCCATGGGTTTCTTTGAAATTTCTTGTTTCGTTTTTGTGCAATCTTTAGCCTTGGCTTCTCCTTTATACCTGCCTGTTACTCCGTTCACTTTCCTTTTTTGAGTTCTTTCCTCTCTTGTCCAACCTAAACTCAAATCGTCTTACATTTTCTTAAGTGAAAATATTTGGCTTGGAAGAGTCGTATACTGGGCAATGAAAATCTATTGTGCATAAAATTTTAAGCATTAGGTCAATCTTTCATGCGAGTACTTGATGACTGGAATATTATTCTCCGTTTACCTTTTCCTCGTCATTTCCAATAAAATTATTTTTTTAAAATTCAAGCCAAACTCTTACTTTACTTCCCATTTTTCACTCTTGATACTATTGATCTTTATTTTGAAACGTTTCAAATTATAAAATTTACTTTTAATTGCATTCATTGATTTAAACAAATCTTTATCCAAGAAGCTGAATTATTGTAATACTTAAATCCATTAAAATCTCGAGTTACTTTGTTTCAAAAACAGTGAAATACATTCTAAGTGTTGAGCTTTCAAAAGCAGCACAGCAATGAAAACAATACATATAAACACAACCTCGCGTAAATTAAGAAGCAGGTAATTAAACATGGCAAAACTACGCAACTAGACTACAATAAATGGGGAATTTTATTATTTGCTTTAAGCTAACTTTTAAAGAAATAGTATGTCATTTAATAGGCGATTCATTTTAATCCATCGCACCAGTCAATTAATCTGCCAATAAATTGATTGCTTATCATCTTCCTCTATTCTAAACCCTTTTTCCTGTACTGGGAGATATAAAAGATCTGAAACGTGGCTACCCGATAAACAACCAATGAAAGAAATTATGTCTACAATTTAATTACTTGCTCTCATTTTCTTTGCTCTGCCTTTCCCTCTTCCCTTTTACTCTACTTACTTGGGATTGGGAAAATGAAATCACTAGAAGGGTGAAAATGGTATCGCTAGAATTTGGACGAAATGAAATTATCTTCAAATCAATCATTCCGGTCATCCTTAAAGCTTAAATTATATTATCAGTGTAATTTACCTAACCCGACTTACGTCTGCGAAAGAGGCATGTTAGGGAACACTCAATATCACAACTGGATACGAAAGAAAGCGGTGATTTTAGAGGTAATTTAAAGAGGAGACAGCCTGCAGGTTGTATTTGAGGAGAAAATTACAAGTATTGAGCGCATAGCAATTTATAATGGATCACGAAGAATACCAAGATACTGAAAAGAAAACCTAAAGCTTAACATGGGGGATTTTAACATTCATAGGGAAATCGAAAGGTGATAGGGGGAACTGGAAAAATCTGTAGGAATTGTTTGTGCTCGTGTATGAGAGTGCGCGTGTGAGTTTGTGCGTGAGAGTGTGAGATAGTGTTTGTAAGGGTTTGTGAGACTGTGTGCGCTCTAAAGCGTGCGTGCAGGTGCGTGCGTGTGGGTGTGCGTGTGGGTGTGCGTGTGGGTGTGCGTGTGGCTGTGCGTGTGGGTGTGCGTGTGGTTGTGCGTATGGGTGTTCGTGTGGTTGCGCGTGCGTGTTTATGCGTGTTTGTGTGTGTTAGAACGTGTGTTGAAATGTTGGTGTGTTTTAGGGTGTGTGTCAGGGTGTGTTAAGAGTGTGCGTTTGTGTGTGTGTTACAGTGTACTTGTATATGTGTTAGAATCTTGTCGAGAGTGTGTGTGCGAGCGTTCGCTCGTATTTGTGTGCGTGTGAAAAGTTCTAGGGCGGAGAGAGAGGAATACAAGCAATGGAATAGTACAAATAAAGAAAATGGAGAGAGGAATGTGACAAAAGAGGGAAAGGAAGCGAAAAATAAAAAATAAAGTAAATCCCCTTCAAAAATGTCTTACGAAGGACAACAATGGAGCGTTCCCGGCAAAATCTTTTCCACCCTTTCCCCATTCGAATGAGACTCGATGAGCGGGAGGGCGCCTGCTTGGATTTTTTTCCTTTTTCCACAGCGTGCCTTTCTATTTCCTATTCACCCTCCTTCGCTTCCCCCCATTCCGCGTTTCTATCCAGTGCTGCCGTTGGCACGAAAGTTTGCAACATCGGAATTATTCTCAGCGTGGTCTTTCCCTCCAGCCGCCTTCTCGGACGCGACCTGGCGACGACAATGTAGGGGATGTCAGTCTCTTAACCTAAGATGTGGCGACGATAGGAAGTGGGGTCAAAAAATATCGCTTTTATGGATAATTATGTCGGAAGACTTACGCAGCAGTAAAGTCGAGTTTATTTCATTGCAATGAGAAGCACCGCGTATAAGTCCATACAAGTCCAAACCGCCTTAACATATCTTGGAGCGGGAAGATATTTAAACGCGAAATGCCGGCGATATGTTAAAACATCCAATGCTTATTTATTTTTCATAATACGTCATGAAGCAGTAAAATAATTACAACTATGTACCTAAGTAATCCGATGGATGAGGTAATTCAACTTCATTTTATATAACAATCCCGTTAATATAGAATATTAGGAAAATTGTTTTAAATTAAATCTAAAATTAAAAGGAAAAATATTTTAATAAAATTAAGTTGACACAACAATGGTCAATAAATTTCGCAAAGCCAGATGTAAATTTCTGATATAAAGCAGTCGTCGTCAGTGCTATTCGCCATTATAATCTACTTTCGACGAGTATCACTGATGGCGGCTGTTTTGTCGTCGAAATGCGATCTGGTTTTCGTGATCTTTTATTGAAGACAGGCAATTTTATTTAACCAATTAGACTAACTCGATATTTCTCTTGTGAACGTATTGATCAAATACTTGGTTCAAAAATTAAGATTATCATTCGCGCTCTTTCGCATTACTGAATGCCATCGAAGCATTGCTTCAATTTGATTTGTAAGAGAACAGCTTTAACGCCTTCTTAGTGTACGTAAGAAAGTAAAAATACATCTTGGCAGAAAACATTAACACTTTAACATTTAGCGTTAATTTGTTAAACTACCTCCGTTACCTTTTCCTGATTTTTAAATAAATTTCAAAATAAAAGGAACCAATTTCAAATTGTGCGTAAAAATTAACGAAAATAATTAAACTCTAACAACCGGAGAAAAAACGCGTTCAATTTTCCCGAATTTTGCAGTCGTCTCGACAAAGTTATCCACTGGGACGAGGAGTGGCAAAAAAATAAAAGAACATCATCGGATGTGAACTGCTACATAAAAATGCCTCAATTTTTAAATCCTTATATTTTTCTCCCTCGGTCGCATCTTTCCCAGCCTATTTTTTATGTTCTTAAGATGTTGCTTTTCGCAAAATCTTTGTAGGGGACAGAAATCTATTCCAAGGATATCCTCCTGGATAGCATCGGAGCAGAAAAGAAGACAGAAATAATAAAGCTTTTAATATGCCTCGAGGAGGGGTTCTAAGAAAATAATTTGCTATCATAATGCCAGAGGCATTTCACTGACTCATGCGGAAGAAACGTGATGTTTACCGTCGTTTGTTTATTATAAATTTCAAAATGTTGCCAATGCTCACCAAGGAGATGGAAGGAAAAAGAGGAAAAATGTGTTTCTAGGAATAGGATTTTTCAATGAGCTGCATACTTTAAATTACATTCTTAACAATCAACATTGGTCCTCCTTTTCTACCCCGGTACCTTCTTTCAGACACTTCAATTTTTCCAGAAATGTTACAAAAAACTCTCGGAATTAATGAATATAGAGTACTCAGCGGGTCTTCCTTAAATCAAAGCAAATAATAACAAAGAGATTTCTTTTCTTCGGACGAATTTAGAAAGATGAAAATTTTGAGAGGGCATTGTTCAAAGTTTTCAAAGACAAAAAACCGGCACTTTTAAAATATCCAGTAATCTTTTAGTTTAAATTAGAGCTAATTGAAAGATAAAATACACTTCATATCTTGCAAACATTTCGCCATAGCATATGTAAGAATTTCAAGAGTCATGCGAAGAGTATTTACCAAAAATACTACCAGAAGAACCTACTCTCTATCCCTTTATACTCTACTTTCGTACCATTGGTTATGATTCTTTTAATAATTCTAATCTACTTCAATGCTAAAAGTAATTTTATATTTTTCTCTTGATCAATTTTTATTCCTTTTTTTTAATCATTGAAATTTCGTTTGTTTATTATTTTCAGGTTTTTACTGGAAATTTACCTATTTTAATTAACTTAAAAAATGCTACGAAGAAAGACATGACTCATTCCTAAATTTGAGGCAATGAAACATCGTCCTAAAACCTCACACGTAAAGCGCTACAATCATGCTATCTTAATACGAACCACCTGTCCTCAAATTTTTCCCCTTGCCTAACGATCCCAAAATGTACTTTCTTCCGAGAATCCTTTTTTCACCACCCGTAATGCCAGAAGGAAAACTTCTCATTCTTCCATTACCTATTTTTCTCTCACTTTCTTTATCGACCAATTTCATGTTTCTCTCATCATTCCCAACCTCTTTCTCCGCCATCCTTTATCAAGTTCCTTTCCCCTTATTTCCCCCTTTTTCAACCGGGATAGTCGCCAACGTTACATAGCCTACGTAGCTCCCGTCCGCATCAAAGGACACGAAAGGATAAAAAAAATTGGTGGCCACCGCGAACGGAGAAAGAAGCTGAGACGGAGGGAACCAAGAGAAGAAGGGCAAGGGAACCTTGGGACGGAGCGGAAATGGAAGGAATAGGAAAAAGAGGTTGGACGAAATAGAATACAAAAAAGATGTCTGGATTAAGTACGATCTTCTGCGAATTTTTCTGTAAGGAATTTTTCGGATCATTACTTGAGACGGAGAATGGCACAAAAAATATTGTCTCGCGGAACCTATTATGTGCCTTATGTGACTATGACCTATTCGAAATGTTACTAAAGAGGAAATGGTTGCACGTGTGTGAGGTTATGGTTATTTAATAAGGAGATAAAATATAAAAATCGAATCTTAATGAGATCCGAATAAGAAGACGTTTCACAGAAAATGTGTCTACACGATTAGCAAATTAAAAAATAGTCCGTCGTTTCCCCAATTAAACCGAAAAATAACCACATTTTCTGTTCATTCCATATAAATCAGATATTATAAATGAATTGATAAAAATAATTTATTTTAATTTGCAAATGCCTCGATTAAAATAATTAATTCTACATGATGTTCAAATGTGTTGACATAAGATCGAAAAAGGTATTTCCAAACATTTTTAATAATTGCCATATTAATCTAAGCAGACTGTACGAAAGAAGGAATAACAACGCCACAATTAGCGAATACCTCCGTTACACTAAGTCAAATAATAGTCCAGAAAATTAAACCAGCTAAGATTGAATACACACAGTGATGAAATTTCAAAGAGTTATGGAGCACATCCAAAGGCTAAAATCCAAGTGCATTTATACTTACTACTGAAGATGTCTACTTTGAAATCAAAATGTAGAAACTGGCTTTCCCATAACTTATACGGCTGTGGGCGGTATACTGATTATGAATTACACGATGAGATTTTTAAAGCGCGAATAAATCATGTGAATGAGTGCTTAGGTTTCTGAAAAATTAACCTCATGTGAGCCTATATAAAAAAGATATATTGCGATGAAACTTCATAAATTAAAATATTTGTCACAAAGTAGCGTTGACGCAATCACATTAAAAACAATAAATAAATACTAAAGAAAGCTTGTTGATTTTTAATTTTAGGAGGCTAGTTCCTAGGAATTTTTAAAGAAATTGCAGTCTTTAGAGAAGAAAAAAGGAAATTTCATGATAATAATCACGATTCTATGGAGCTCCTTAGCATTTATTCATAATAACTTAATGAGATAAAATTCATTCCCACAAAAAATAAACAGTTCTCCCAAAAGACGAAACTCTAAATTACGGATCGTTAATTAAAAAAGGAGTACTACTTTTCTTCTAGGAATCACCGCCTGTTTATAACTTTCAGATGTAAGTTTCCAAATTATACATATTGTATACGTTTTCCATTCTTTCTCCAGTTTAGTGAGTAAACAAAAGATCCCTAAAGCCAAGAAAGACTTTCTTGGAGAAATAGAGCTAATTTTCTTAATCAAGCGATACAGTTAGCGAAGGGATTAATACGGGAGTATGAGAGACCAAATAACCAATGGGAGGTCAGAAATCCCCCGAGTTTTTATTCCTATGGAAACGGCTTGTCCGAAGTGGGTTGGACCAAAATGGAAAAAAGGGTTTCTTAGCCTCACGGTGTAAGAAAGATGGCTCCGAAAAGGATCAGAATGCTGAGTCCACAGGAAGGATCGGAATGAAAAGACCGGAAAGAATCGTGAGGGCTGACGAGAAAATAGATGGAAGGAGTTCAGGGCACATAGGAAGATGGTGAAATAGGAAGAGGAGAGAATGTTGGAGAGGAATTAATGACAGAGGCAAAAAAGAAGTCAGACGAATGACCTTGAAAGTAGACGAGAGACGAAACCCCTTCAAAAGGATAACGGGGAGTCGGAATATAGATCAGGCGCGATACTTTGAAATAATGAGAGAAATTGTGGATAAGAAGAATAAATAGCAAATCGGAAAGATTAGAACGTGAACCGAGGAAATGCCATAATTCGCTAGGTCGCTCTTAGAATTGATCCTTTTGTTATCTCATTCTTAAGCGTGGAATTTATTGATAACACGTAATCGAACACGACAGGAAAAAAACAAAAGCAAGGGACAAGGTTATTGGATGCGACTACTAAACCAGTCTCGGGCAAGTTATTTATCTTAATTAACTGCCTTGACGTTTTATCTCAAGTATCAATAGGCTAAGATACCACTAAGTTGAAGGAATATCATAGTCATTGCTAATAAATTCATAAGATGGACAATTTACCAAGATAAAAATATTTAATTTGAGAGACAATGTTAATATTAACCCTTTATTTGGCAAAGGACATGTGAGTAAAAATATTCGTTAACTTTAAGGTAAGATTTCAATGTGTTTAATCAAAAAACCTCTAAAATATGTTAAATAGATTACGTCTGAGTAATAAAATACTGAAAACAACTCGATAAAAATACAAAAAGGACGAAAAAATATGTTTTTTAGATAAACGCTGCCAAATAATGGAGCTCTCAAACAAATAATCATAAAAATTATCATAGACAGCACAAGTTAAATACTTAGTTTCAATCAAAATATTTGTAAAATATTTCGATGTTGAAATGATACAGAGAAAATTATTATGGATACAGGCAGTCTGTCGGACAGTTTTCCCCTGAAACAATTTTGCCGCGATACCTAGGTCGTAGTTTTTTTATAGTGGAAATTGACACATCTTATGGAAACATTCGAAACACATATAAAAACAAAACCAATTAATTAACATACTCGTCATCTTGACTCACAAAGCGACATCGCATATGATGACCTATAAAAAACCAATCTAGAGTAATGAAAAAGAGTAAAAAATCACAGACCGTTCTTAATTGAAATAAGTTCATCAAATAAAACATTCCATGTTCTTAAGATACTGACAGAATATGAGATTCCGTCAGAGAAGTTTATAAAGGCTGCTAGAGCTAAATTGTAGAAATAGGGGATAAACTAAAGAGAAGAAGGAAAAGATATGGACGAAGGCTCGACCAGAGAAGTGGTAAGGACTAAGCAGGTCAAGTAGTGCAGGATGGGGTGAAAGGTGGCTAATCAGGGCGGACAATGGCCATTGGGGAGAAAAGTAGACCATCCTAAGGTAAGAGGTGCAGAGAAAGAGAGAGAGATGGGAAGATGAAAAGTAGGAAAGAGGTAAACGGGGGGAAGGGATGGTCCCATAAGATAGGTTTGAGGAGAAAATTGCGGTAAAAGATCAACGAAGAGGAGGAATCGGAGTGGGAGAATGGAATGAAGAAGAGCGCAAGAGAGGGATAAAGGGAGAAATAGGGGCCAGGAAGATCGAGAGGGTAGGAGAGAGAGATTGAGAGGAAGTGGAGATGGAGAGAGGGAGATGCGGAGAGAAAGGAGAGGAGGGGGGAATGTAGAGAGGAACGGAGAGATGAGGAATGAAAAGAGGGGGAGGAATGGACTGAGAGGGAGGAATGGAAAGAGAGAGATGTAGGAATGGAGAGAGAGGGAGAAAAGGAGTGAGAGAAAAGGAGAGGGGGAGGAATGGAGAGAGGGAGGAATAGAGAGAGGGGGAGGAATGGAAAGAGAGAGGAATGGAGAGAGGGGGGGAGGAATGGAGAGAGAGAGGGGGGAGGAATGGAGAGAGAGAGGGAGGAAATAAGTGAGAGAGAGGGAGGAAATAAGTGAGAGAGAGAAAAAAGGAGAGGGGGAGGAATGGAGAGGGAGGAATGGAGAGGAAGGAATGGAGAGAGGGGGAGGAATGGAGAGGGGGAGGAATGAAGAAGGAGGAATGGATAGGGAGGAATGGAGAGAGAAGGAATAGAAAGAGAGAGGAATGGAGAGAGGGGGAGGAATAGAAAGAGAGAGAGAGGAGGGGAGGAGGAATGGAGAGAGAGATGGAGGAAATACATGAGAGAGAGAGAAAAGAAGGGGAGGATTGGAGTGAGGGGAAGGAATGGAGAGAGAGGGAGGAAATACATGAGAGAGAGAAAAGAAGGGGAGGATTGGAGTGAGGGGGAGGAATGGAGAGGGGGAGGAATGGAGAGAGGTTGAGGAATGGAAAGAGGTGGAGGAATGGAGAGAGGGGGAAGGAAGAAGAGAGAGAGAAAGAAAAAGAGAGGAGGAATGGAGAGAGGAATGAAAAGAGAAAGAAGTGGACAGAGAAAGAGATAGGGAGGAATGGAGAGAGATAGGGAGGAATGGAGAGAGATAGGGAGGAATGGAGAGAGACAGGGAGTGATGGAGAGATAGGGAGGAATGGAGAGAGACAGGGAGTAATGGAGAGATAGGGAAGAATGGAGAGAGATAGGGAGGAATGGGGAGAGAGGGAGGAATGGGGAGAGAGGGAGAAATAGAGAGAGAGGGAGGAATAGAAAGGGAGGGAGAAATGGAGAGAAAGAGGAATGGAGAGAAAGAGGAATGGAGAGAGATAGGAATGGAGAGAAAAAGGAATGGAGAGAAAGAGGAATGAAGAGAAAGAAGAATGGAGAGGGAGAGACTGGAGAGAGTGAGGGGAGTGAGAGCGAGTAAGAGAAGTATGGAGAGAAAGAGGGGAGGGATAATAGGAAGTTGGAGAGAGATATATATAGAAAGAGATGGGAGATAGAAAAATGGAAAAGAGCGATAAGGATTGAGAGCATGGAGGACCTCTGGGAGAGGGACGATTTTAATCGGCTTACGGTGGTAGACTCCTCAGCCGTCCGTGAGGTGGAACGGAGGGAAGGACCGAAATTGAGAGGCGCCAGAGAGAGGATGCCGGCAACGGAGAAAATAAAAAGAAATAATAGAGGCGAAACGGGATGGCGAGGATACAGGAGAGGGAGAGAAGGAAAAAATGAAGATGAAACGAAGTAAAATATCCGGATGTGGACACAAAAGAGGGATGGAGAGAGCTAGAAGAGAGGGAAAAAAAGTTTAAAGGGATCTGCGAACGTCCGGACGAAAAAAGTGGTGGCCAGAGAGAAAAAAAGGTTGAAGAGATAGGATAGAAAATGGACACGGAACGCGTATTAATTTTTTTGCTCTCTCTCTCTTCTTACCTTTTTATTCGAAGTTTTAATTTACGAAAAGTATCATTTTGTCCCTAGGAAGATTAATATTTTTGGGCGTAGTTTGGGAAGGAAGCTGAGCAAGAGATGAGTAAGAAGGTTTAAGAGGAAGGCTTTGTGATAGTAAATAATGGGGCAACTGGAATTAGGGGGAAGGTTAGGAATAGGTTAGGTAAAAATATTTGAGGATAGATGTATTGGCAGAGATAGGAGAAAAATAGGGGAGATAGAGAGAGTGAAAGGGAGACTAAAATAAGATAGAAAAATCTGAAGCGGCCACCACATGACTTTCTCCATGTCTGTAATATTTCTACAAATTCCAAAAAGGTTAAATGATAATTAATATTTTGAGGAACTGCGAGAAAAATTCCAAGACCTTACAAATAACAGACATAAACTCATACCGTAACCTTCTGATATTGGATATAGCCACGAAGCTCCAACAATCTATACCTATAAATCTGAAATAGTTTGTTCGCCCGCTATATAAATTCACAGCTTTGAAGATATCATCACGAAACTTTGCAAAGGTAAATAATTTCAAACTGCGAGTAACATAGTCTATATGGCAATAAAAAATTTGGGTGGTGGTTAATTCAATAAATGCTGTTTTCTATCTATCGTTGAAAAAATTGTTATTTATGTCAGAATAATCTCATATGTTTAGAAACATGATAATAAAATGTATTAGAATATAGTTTTTTAAAGTGTATTCAATAAATTACATTTTACAAAAAGTCCTACTGAGGAAGGTATCCGAGAGCACTTTGCAACTCCTTTAATTGCAAAACATTAAGCTTCTGTAGCAACGCTGAGCGATGACTGAAGTATATTCCCAGTTTTTTGTGCTCCTGGCTGTGGCTTAAAATGATCTCGGGCAACGCCGGGCACTTCAACTAGTTAAGAATAAAAAGAAAGAGTTACTAAGACGTAACTAAGCGTAAACAAAAGTGTTTACAAAAGTCGCCTCTAGGTGGTATTGTGGCGGTAGCTAAAAAATATTGTTTTTAAAATATCTCTTAAGCAATGCAATATATGGCAATAATGTATCAAACAAAAGTTTTTAAAAAATCCTACAACTTTTATTCCAATAATTTTGTACATTGAAAAAGTATTAAAGCAAATATTTGAAAGAGACGGATAAGTGACAAGAGAAAACACCCACTTCCGGTCGACCGATTTTAATCCAAGACTAACACCTCTTGTCCATCCAATAAAAATGTCAAATATAATATGTCGTGTTCATGTGATTAATAGTTTTTAAGTTCGAGACCCCACAAATTTTCTATCACACAGGCATACAGACATCATCGAGAAAACAGTCAAAACGTGTTGAGGGGACCTTAAACTGTGTATTTCGGTTGAAATCTCGAAATAGATTTTTTCGCGAAAACCCTACTTTCCCCAATACTACGTATGGAGACAGTAAAAAAGTGGATGATGATTGTGCGAGGAGGGAAGCGGAATGAGAAAGGCAAATAAAAGGAGGGAAATGAGATGAATTCTGAAATACATCTGAGATTTTTGCATTGCATGAGTACACTTAGTCATATTTTTTCTATAGGTAACAAAATAAGATTACATCGACAAAGAAATATTGCAATTTTTTTGCACCTTTTCTTTGAATTCCATTTTATCTAGCAAGCACATAGGTTGTTGTTTAGAATAGGGATAATTCTTTGAGAATGCCTTGGCCGTGTTTTACAAAAATGTCGCCATTTACACCAGTATTTCTGCAAATTCTTTGTCTTGGTTACGTTTCGTTAATGCACCACGCCATGAAGGCAAGACAATATTTTTTATACATCATGTCTTACTTTATTGATCACCGAAATTATCACTTGAAGACCTGAGATGCAACTATAAGAAAAATTCGATAGATAATTGTAAAATTCCGAGATTTAATTCGTGACCATTTAGTAGCATAATCGCTAACTTAACTAACGTTACCTTATTAATACCTCCTTCGCAAAATGTAGAGAACATGAATCAAAATCTCACATATCAACCGCTGTATAATTATTATTTTTCTTTTGTTTGTCACATTTCCTTGACTAGTTTCGTTTAATATTTGTATCCTGTTAATCAGATGCATGTAGTCTCATGTTGTAAGTAGGTACAGGCGCATGATTCTTAATATGGTATTAAACATCCCCGCAAATGCAACGAAATAAAAAATGAACATTCCGAAGTGGGGTTCCCGCCCACCTGATGACGTAATAAAAATAAGATGCGGACTAACTCGATTCTGGTCCGGAGCACAGAGGAGGTTATTCTTCTGATGGAATTACTGATTGAGTGGCTGAAGATACTTGAGATGGTGTCTCTTGGAAATGGGTGTGTTATGCGAGCGATAGAGTGAAAGAGAGAGAGAGAGTACAAACGAGACGAGGAATTTTCGAAGAGGTCGCTGTAGGGATCAAAACCACCCCTTAATGCAGCGTAGAAGGGTGAAAGACTGATGGATTGCAGAGAGAGGGAGAGAAAAGAGAGTTCTTCTTGGAGATGGATTGGTGTAAAAAGACGAAGGAAAAAATATGAGATGGATATTTTAAAAAAATAAGAAAACTAATTTGCATCTCGTAAGGAAGAGAAAAAGGCGTTAAAGGAAAAATAGAAGACAGGAAATTAAATTTGAGGCTAGAAGGGCAAGGATGGAAGGAAAACAGCGGAGAATTTTAGAATCGCTGGGGAATAATAACATGATATCTTGAATTTAAAAAGGAATGAGACCCTAAATAATATATTGGTGTCTCTACTCCACTCAGGATCTTGGAATTCATCCGAAATTCAATAAACCTCCACAAAAAGAGAAGAGAGTGGGAGATTCCCTTACTCATTATGGGTAATATATATCAGCGATGAAAAATGGTGAGAAAGACGTGCGCTTAATGGAGAAACCCATTCAATTTGTACTCTCGAGAAACAACAAGAAGTTAATAAACCGAGATATCACGTCTCCAGAACAATAGTAATTTAAGGGGTAGCTATCATAGACAAAATAATTGTAACATCTATTAGTAACATTTGATTGCTTTAAAAAATATAATACGCTGATCTTTTCCTCAAACGTTCGTGCACGTAGAAATATTTATAGCAATTTCTTCTGAATATGTATCAACGAAACGATTCAAGGAGACCTGCGGGATATGTGTCGTTTATTACAAAAATTAAAATGCCAATTTCTAGTAGAATTTGGAAATTTAAATAAAAGTTCCTGTGATCGGTTTGCTACACGTAGCGAGTTGGAAGTGTAGAACTGAGTATGGATTTAAATGACAGACATCGGATTTGTGGTAGTTCTCTTAAGTTTCCTATTCCAAGGAAATAAATTTCGCCAAGTCGGACTACTGAAAAAATACTGGAGTATCGCCTATTTAAATTACAATTAAAACCTCGAATCGAACAGATAGAAATATTATTTACGGAATATTATACGTTTCTGTTTAACTTTTAGGCATTACCCAAGCGAAACACGACGCCACGGAAACTTTGGTGATAAAGAAAGAATATTATAGATGCCAACATTCGAAATATAGTAAATACTTCTTGACCAAGAACTAAAATTAAAAATCTGATGTGGCCACCATATGATTTTCTCCACATCTATAATATTTCTAAAAATTCCAAATATGTTACATAATAATAAATATTTTAAGAAACTGCGAAAAAATTGTATACTTTACAAAAAACAGAAATAAACTCAAACCATAGCCTTCTAATAATGAATATAGCAACAAAGCTCCAACAATTAAGAAAAGAAAAAGGAGCGTTACTAAGACGTAACTAAGCGCCAATTGTTAACAATAGTCGTCGGTAGGTGGCGTGGTTATGGCAGCTAAAAATATAAGATATCTCTCAAAAATTGCATTATATGGGTAAATGTTACAACAAATTTTTATGAGATCAAGTTCTATTGATGGATGAATGAATAAAACGACATTTTCTGAAAAGCGACCGGAATAAACTAACTTCCAATGTTTCACGGTACAGTTCATCTCATCAAGGTTTCTATTCCAGGTGATAACTTAAAATAACTGAAAGATTACGTTAGATTCAATTGAACCCTTTAGCTTCTAGAGTTACGAACAGACGAAATATGAAAACTACAGACGGAAAAAATCGCAATAACTGCTTTATCGGGCTCGAATTTTATTCACGATTCCAAGTGTATTACTCTACTCGCTTTGTACATGAAAAAATAAATAGATTATAGACGAGGACTGATCGTCTTACCGCCCACGGGCCGAGAGCCCTTAATGGGATCCTCGAAGCTATGACTGAAAATCTGATGTGGTCACCACATGACTTTCTCCATATCTGTAATATTTCTAAAAATTTCAAATAGGTTACATAATAATAAATATTTTAAGAAACTGCGAGAAAATTTTACTTTACAAAGAACAGAAATAAACTCAAACAATAGCGTTCTGATATTGGATATAGCCACAAAGCTCCAACAATGAATAAAATAAAAAGGAGCGTTACTAAGACGTAACTAAGTCAATTGTTAACAATAGTCGTCGGTAGGTGGCGTGGTGGTGGCAGCTAAAAATATAAGATATCTCTTTAAAAATGCATTATATGGAAAAATGTTTCTAACAAAGGTTGTAGAACATTAGATTTTCTAGAACTTTTATTCCAATACATTTTTATATTTATCAAATATTAAAGCAAATATTTCAAAATAACGGATAAGTGACTTCCGGTTGGCCGATTTTTACCAAAAACTAATCATTTCTTCTGACTTTTATAAAAATGTTAAATATAAAATTTCGCGTAGACTTGAATAATAGTTTTTAAGTTAGAGCACCCTCAAAAAGCTATCACACACACACACAGACATCATCGAGAAAATGGTCAAAACGTGTTCAGGGGACCCCAAAACGTGTATTTCCGTTGAAATCTTCGAGTCGATTTTTTTCATGAATACAATACTTTCCCCTATACTACGTACGGAGAAAGTAAAAATACGAAAAAATAATAAGATTACATACCAGGGCTCATCAACCTACCGCCCACGGGTCGAGAGCCCTTAATGCGACCCTCGAAGCTATGACAAAAAAGTGGTCGGTAAAATTCAAGATAGACAATTTCATATTATTCGGTAAAATTATGGTCTCAAGATTTTTTGAATAAGTTTAAACGCTAGTAACCTATTTAGATTTGATTCCACTAATGTGAGATCACCGAATCTCTAGGCAACATAAAATGTACACACTCTCGGGACTTCCTATAGGGCCCTCCAAAGCATTCAATGAAAGCTTTGTTGAACCCTGTCATAGATAGCAAGTACATTGCTCATAAGTTAAGTAGGAAGGTGGCAAGAGGAAGATATTAGCAAACATTAAAGGAAAATCGATACACTGATAGCGGATTATTCGGGAGAATACACGAGTTCACTTATGCGTGCATAATTTTAATGTAACTGTTCATGGGTGCCTACTTAGATGCCCGACCATCACTTTCGCGTCTTCCGTTTTCGTGAATTCAAACCCACGCGGTTTCTATTTCAATGTCAAAAATTCAAGTAACTCTAGGGATAGACGCACGCGCGCCAGATATAGTACGGCGCGCGACACGTGTTTTGTGACGATGTACACCTGAAACCACTTAGGGCGAGCCCGTCTCAAGAAACGGAAGACGGCATAGCGCATTAAAAATAAATAGTTTACAAGACGATGCTTCCAACCCAGATCTGCCGTTCCCATCAACTGATGAGCATAATTTTTAAGTTATCTAGCATGTTAAAATAATGAATTTCATTTCCATGGCATGAGCAGGAAAACGCGATGCGTAAATTCAGTTTCAAGGGACTCGGCTCGATTATAAAAACCTGTGTTATGAATGAATTATTTTTTTAGCGTGCGTAAGACACGAAAAGAAAACTTGTTAAAATATTTACGAAGCAATAGGACCAGGAAAAGTGTATTTTTCGTTATTTCGAAAATTCAAATTCATCTTTGTCCAATCGAGATCTTCCTGGGACATATCTTATGCACTAATAAACAATATACGGCATATTCTTGCGCGAAAATAACAGATTATTTAAAACGGTATAATCTGATGTGAATGAAACTAATAAAAGGCAGAGGTAATTTGTTTTATTTTTATCTAGATTTTCCTGGAACAAACGCGCAAAATATTAAATTGAAATTATTTATCCCGGTATCTACATTAAGGTAGATAAGGAACGACTTTTGCTTTGAGATAGTCAAGCAAGTTTTTTTTTTTCAATTTTTACCTACTAGAAACTCATAGCAAATTTATACGCAAGATCGCGTGAAGAACGACACACAAATACACAAATATTTATCGTAGTATTCCAATGTTTTACTGACTGAATACCTTGGAGCCCGTCATCAAAAATAATGGACGGTCGTGCAATGTTGTGACGATACCAGAAAAAATCCCAAAATCTATGGCTGCCAGTTAAAAAAATAACGATACATATTCGGGAAGGAATAAACCCAGCTTCTGCAGTTCACTTTCACATACATAAGCGGATTAAATTTAATCCAATGAGGAGGGTTTTTTTCGATATTAGAACGTTTTGGAGAGATAGAGCTCTCCTAGCGAATTTTCCGCAAAAAATGAGTTAGCGGACAGGACCTATTGAGGAATAGGATAACACGCGTGATTGCTAGCACTGTTTATGAAATGTCCTTGTTGGGAAATGGGGAATATCTTAACAATTGTATGCTGCTAGTAAAGAAAATCACGCGCAAATTTTTGGCCTCCGTCATAAAAAGTTTACAAACAACCAAAACCGCTTCCAGCCAAGATGGTTCCGTAAATATTGATCAACCTTTTCCATTTATTGCTTATATATTTATCGTACATTTAAACTACGTAGTATAGGCGAATGATTTTTGTGAAACGTTGCTACGTTAATGATTATCAAAAGCCTGGAAAGAGAGAAATAATTAGCTTAAATGACCTCAATTTTGATGTTGAAATATAATTAATGTATTTTTAAAAGTCAAAACGTTCCGTGAAATTTCAAAAACAAGCAACATTTTTTTTACCAGTACTAAATTTCCCTCTCTCGTCGATGCAGCAAAATTTAACAAAAACAACCTTTGTTTCCTATTCATTAAGAATATATCTTTTTTTTTCAAATTAATTTTCCGGTATCTTTTACGCATATATTATAAAAATATTATATTAATGTATGATAAAACAGACGGTAAATATAATAAATTTGTAAAAAAAGCTATTCTTAAGGAAGTGTTTTCCGCGTTCATCATTCTCTCTGATTTATCCATTAGAAAATGGTCAAAAAATCTAACTTTCCTGATTGGCCGTCATATTTGTGATATATACAAAACGCAAGTTTTTGAATATGATGAATTATAATTGACATAAATACCTCGCATATTTTTATTAGGCTGGTTTCCAAAGGAAACATAGCCTTTGAAATGGTCCTGTCTGTGTGTCCCCTACTAACAACTTTTGCACCAATGGAACGAATTTCATGAAACTTGGTATGAGGCTCGTGCTGTCAGGGCCCACCTACCGGCTATATTTTATTTGACGAAGATTGAAGTCCCGGGCTCGATTCCAGGAACATTTTTTCCTATTTGTTTTACATAGGAAATCTCAAATCCATCGTGCAGAGATGCTTTCTTTAATACTTAAAAATATCTGAAAATTGTGATATCGGAACGAGGTTTATACCGTTGTAAGGGGAAAAAAATGCAGATTCTAATTCTTATCACTAAATATTGATAATGTGTTGTATTTCCTTTAGTTTCTAATAAAACAGCGTTTTTGCGTTTTAAATCGCATTTTATCGGATTGTTGCCATTGAGACGATTATTACCGAACTGGGCTTGAGCATACTTGACTACTGAACAAATGAGTTATTTTTTCCGCTCGACTACTCTTCAGTGATGGACAGTTGATCCATACATATTAGCGTATAAAAAGTAACATTTATTCAATTCCTTTATTTTAAAAAATACATGCAAAATATAATGTCAGAAAGAGATTTTGACATTGTTTTTAGTATTTTAAACCTGATAATGCTATATTATTTTGTTTTCCAATTTTTCTCTATCACTGATAAACTATGAACAACAAGTGGTATTTATGGTATGAGAATATATATATATATATATATATATATATATATATATATATATATATATATATAGCAAAAATTCTACAATATGTATTTTGTCCCTTTACTGTTAATTCCATAGTTTTTTAATGGTTTAAAATTTATAAGAGCCTATGATACCCACTCATAACTATTCAAGCTTTTAATCTAAAATATAAAATTTTGTTTTTTACCAAAAACTAATCAGTTCTTGTGACTTTCATAAAAATGTTGAATATAAAATTTTGCAATGACCCGTTTAATCGTTTTGAGTTAGAGCACCCACAAAAAGCTGTCACATACACACACACAGACATTATCGAGAAAATGGTCAAAACGTGTTCAGGGGACTTCAAAAAGTGTATTTCCGTTGAAATCTCGGAGTCGATTTTTTTCATGAAAACAATACTTCCCCCTATACTACGTATGAAGAAAGTAAAAATGACTTTGTGGTCGTCGGTGGGTGGGAAAGCGGAACTGTAATGCTATTTTAACAAACTTTCCTAAAAGCTAGAAGATTGACATTTGGTGAGAATGTTTGATTCTTAAAGTAAAAGCCATTTAAGTAAAAAAAATCCAAAATAGACCCGAGTTTGATTCCTGAGAATGATTTTCATTTCCCATAAGATAACATGGAGAAAACGATATTTCGACCTGCAAGCTTATTTTCTTTTGCTTATTAAAATTCATATATTTGACCTTCGATCTCCGGCCTAGGACTGCATTAAAGAAAAATGATAATAGTTTATTATTCTTATCGTCTTTTATCACCTTCGAATCGAAATCTCTCGAATTTAACGTTTTAATATAATATTTTGACCAAATTTAGCGTTTTTAAGGATAAGTCGCCTTGACAACCGATTTGCATTGTTGAACTCGAAATCCTATTACTCTCACATATGCTCCCATTCCCTCTGGACCTCCATGGACCCTCCCGGCCCAATTCTTAGGTATCAGAGATATCTCAGAATTAGTTTTTACTTTCTCCATATACGTACGTACTAGGGATTGCAATACCGGTAAATGACGCACAAATTCTTGACTAAATTTACCGGTAAATCGGTATTTTCTACCGGTAATTCGGTAAAAGAAGAACGTATTTAATATATGTTTTAATAATATTACCTGCTGATTATCTTTGTAAAATATATATTTAAATAGATCTAAACATCTAAATAATAATTTATTATGTTCAATAAAGAGATAGAATAGCTATTAAAATTGATTATGCACACTTTAACATACCTAAATAAAATATTTAAAAAATCATTACACGTCATACTTTTATTAATATGGACAAAAATTTATTTACACACCTTATTTATTCAGAACTATTTTATTTTTACCCTGATATATTTTAATAGATAGTGATCAAATAGCAGAATAAAAATAATATTTCCTTATTTGAACAAACCTCGCAGCACATTGGTTCACGCGCGCTACAGTACCTTTATGATCCCACGAAATCGAATGATGAAGATTCCGAAATTTTTAATAAAACCAGCAAATCCACAATAACAAAGATAATCGTGGAGCTAGTAGAACGCGTTTCTAATAAAAAGGAAACAGATAATACAATTAAGTTAACTGAAGTCATTGGTTCCGATTCCGAGAAAGTTACAACTTCAGTTCCTTCGATATCGGTTGCGTTGTCGATGAAGGAAAAACTTTAAATGGCGATAAAGAAAAAACTGATGTAGCCTATAAAGATCTAACTCAAAAACAAAAAAACACGAAAGACCTAACACATGTCGTGAGAAAGGAAATGACGTATTTTTAAGAAGAATAATTAAGAGAAAAATACTTAAAAATGGCTTTCGATTCCCTAATGACCGTTCGACAAATGAGTGTCGAATCAGAAAGAGCGTTTTCTACAACAAAAATCAGGTCGCAGTTAGGAGACCAAAGTCTGGATAAATTGTTTCCTTCGAGCCTATTTTAACAACCAAAGAGACAACAAATAAAAAAGAATCAGCTGCAATAACTTTTGTTTTAAAATAAAATTTTAGAGTTTATTTCAGATCTATAATCAAAGGTTTATTTACGACTTTTTTGAAAGTTTATGTTGTGTTTTACTTAAAGTACTTATCTTTAGAGTTTATAATCTAAGGTTTATTTACGATTTTTGCCTAAAGTTTATGTTGTGTTTCCCCCAAGTACTTTAGTCTTTAGAGTCTTTATTTCACGTTTATTTAATCAAAGGTTTATTTACGATTTTTTTTTTAAGTTTATATTGTGTTTTCCTTCAAGTAGGTACTTATCTTCAGAATTTATTTTTTCATGTTTATTTAATCAAAGGTTTATTTACGATTTTGTTTCAAGTTTATGTTGTTTTTTTCTTAAAGTACTTATCTTGAAATAATTTTTTTATTTATTTATATTTATGGTTCAATTTTAAATTTATCATTTTTTTTAATGGAGAGGGTTACCCATAAATTACCGGTAAACCGGTATATATGAAAACACTTACCGAATTACCGGTAAATGAAAAAGTCGGTAAATTTGCAATCCCTAGTACGTACGTAGTATAGAGAAAGTATTGTTTTCATGAAAAAATTCGAATTTGAGATTTCAACGGAAATACACGTTTTGAGGTCCCCTGAACACGTTTTGACTATTTTCGCGATGATGTCTGTGTGTCTGTCAGTCTGCCTGTATGTGATAGGATTTTTACTTTGTCCATATGTAGTATAGGGGAAAGTATTGTTTTTATGAACATGAAAAAATGCGCAAAAGTTGAAATCATTGTGTTACCATATGAGACATATAATTTTATGTGTCCTACCTTGTATGAGGGACTAGATATTTTTGTAGTTGCAAACATTCCTGTCTGTCGAGGTTTATACAATGAAAAAAATCGTAACAAATTCACATCAACATTTCTATTTCCCGAAATATTTACATTAAATATTTATTTTCTACCGCAGATGGCGCTCAACATGTTAACAAAGGATTCTGTGAAATTGATACAAAATATTCGGTAAATAGCAATAAACGGCAGACTTGTATGTTTTTAATATTTGATTTTCAAGTTCCTTATTTGATAGCAAATATCAGAAATAGTAATAAGTGACATCAACTTTTTACACAGAAACGCTACAATTTTATTAAATATTAATTAAATTTACCGCAGACTTATGAATTCTATCGATTTTCAGGCGAATTGTTTCATGCTGACTTCTTCAAAAAATTCATAACCCTGTTTTGACTATTTGGAGATGTCTAAGACGCGTACATAATTTTTATTTTTTTATATTTAAGCATTTTTTTAGAATTTACTTCAGAATTTGCCATGTCATAATCCAAGATACTTGAACGTTAAATTTCCCAGGAAATTTTTAACGTTAAAAGCTACCGAAACAATGAACATATTGGAAGAACTTCACTGCTTGATGGGCAGCTTCCTCTACTACACCGACCGTGAACTTCGTTTAAAACATTTCCGAATGCATGCATCCGCGATCAGTCTCCGAACCTATAATTTTTCCAATCAAATCCGTTCTAAAATTCGGAATAAATTTCGCTCTAGCCATCCCATCAAGGTGATAAAATAATCACTTTCACCACCCTCTCCTCAACACCCTTCGTCCCCCTTTAAACAAACCCACACACTCCTTCATTCATCCATCAAGCTTTAAGACAATACCATTCAACTTTCTCCCTCCCTCTCTCTCGCAACTTTTCCCCGCCCCTCTCTGCCCTAACAGAAACTCTTTTTAAAGCACCTCCACAACTCCGTCCACCATTTTGTCCCAACTCCCCTATACCAGAGAAAGTTCACCGCATATTCCGAAAACACCAACGGTGAACAACGTCTTTTAAGTTTACTTTATTTTTTCCTGGCCTCCCCTTTTCTTTTACCTCTTCTTTCCTTCCTTCTTCTGACCGTTTCTTTGCCGCCCTTTTTATTTTTATCCCACCGCTGGAATAGCGCACTGTATCGAGCGGTTCCCACTTCCTATCTTTTTTTTCGAAAGAGGCTACTCTCTTCAGAGGGCACAGAGAGAGAGAAAAAGAGATAAATGGAGAGAAAAGAAGAACTGAGAAGGGGGGTCCACGCTTGATTGGGTCCGTGAAAGGGGTGTAGTAGGTCTAGGGAAAGAGGCGAGTTGGGCGTGTAGAGAGGAGGTGGGATTGGGTCTGGAGAATGGCGGGAGGTGGAAAGGGATAGAGAGAGGAGCTTTTAGAAAGAGAGAGAAGAGAAAGAAATAGAAAGAGAGAAAAAAAGAGAATGAGAAAGAAAGAGTGAGAGAGAGAAGATGGGTGAAGGAGGGTGAAGGCGAAAGAAGGCCTTATAGGGTATCGGGTCTAGTATGAGAGCCCCTCTCCCCTCTATTCCTATTTTTTTCTCTTTCACTTTCATGCCCATGACCAGTTTGCCTACCTCGTTCCTTCACTCTTTCTCATCAACTCTAACCGCCAATAGCCCGATGTCTTTCTTAAGAAGAACCTCCGGTGACCAGTAAGAGCGTTGGTTACTTCATAGTAGTAAGAGAACGTAACGTGGAAGACTATAAGGAAAAATATGGAGGATAAAGAATGCTAGGGAAAAAAGTGTTAAAAAGCCAGAAAATTTGTGGTTATGACGCTGCTTGCAGCATCTATAACAGGGGTTCAAACACAAATTTTATGAGGGCCAAAGAGATAATTTCGAAGTACTACATATATGGCTGGCTGAATGAGATCATTTCCAAATATACGACTGTCCGCCTGCCATAATAATTAGCCTAAGCATTTAAATGAAATTTAAAAGCATGCTACTAACAATGGTGTATTTTCCAATTAAAAAACGTTTCATAATATTTCTAATTTTTAAACATTTATATATAGTTTCGTATCCCTCGTATGATCGTCTTTTCGCGCTCATCCCTTCCACTTACTTTAAGTAGATTTAAAGCAGGGAGAGGACATCACTTTACGAACTGGCGGGCCACATACAGAGCCCCGTGACTAACAATTTCAGAAATTATTACAACCAATTTCAAGTAAGAGCCGTCAAAATGGGCACGATTGAACAACAAAGCAAGGCATTCATAAGTTCAAAGGAAAAGAAATGAATGAAGTAATGAAAGAATTAAAGTTTGTGATCCGAGTAAGAATGAATTGGTCACCAAAGAGAACGAGGTGGAGGATCCTTATAGTGGTTATACCCATGAGAATAAACTTTTTTTAAACTCCATGTGCCACGATATATCTTACACAACGTCATTTTATTTTCGATAACCATTTAACTTTTCATTCATAGATTAATATCGCAGATATAAAGGTTAGTTGTAAGTAGTTTACCCTTTTCTTTCCAGGAAAATTATCTCTACGAGCGCATACACCAAATAGCTACTTATCAGTACGCCTGTGCTGTGAGGCATATAGAGTTATAATTAATGAAATAAAAGAATCGCTGATATTTTAAAGATGAACCACTCACACGTCGCGTTTATAAAAATTAATCGCATGAGTCATATACAATACGAGGCATTGGATGCAAAAAATCTTGGCCATAAAGTTAGTGGCGTGACTGTAAAAGATGGTCGCCATAAAAATAATTAGACCTATACACCATTTATTTCCCCGTAACTGTAGTTACGATTGTGGCTTTTGGGACCCCATTTTGGCTCGCACCCTCCCTACCGAGATTGTGGAAACTGCGGCGGCAAGGCTAAAAGCTGTATAAACCCTTTCCTATGTTTAACCCAAAACTTTTCTTTGGTGTAAGGAATGACAATTGAAGACAAAACAAAAACTATATTGATAACTCAGATATCTCTAGTAGCTATAAATATATTGAAATTAGAATAGAGGGGCATTTGAGATACAAATCAGCCATCCTCAATGGTGATTCACGGATAGAAGCCTCTATATTTACAATACCGAATGAGTGAAACGCATCTTCTCTTCTAATCTTTTTACGGCTCTCGAAGATATCTAAATCACCAATAGGATTCCAAAGTGAAACAAACCCAATAAATCTTTATTGAAGAGACAAACCTTAGATGTTGCGCCAGATAGAGGATTTGGTAAAAGTAAACCATACCCAAAAATTGCATGTGCGTAGATATTGGAATGAAAATACAAAGTTGAGGATCAGGATGTTATAGAAGTGGCGTAATAGGAAAGGTTGTTGACACGAATATTGGTAAAATAATGAGAGAGCGCAAGAGTTTAAGATGTGGTAGAGAGAATATGGCGGGATAGGGGATTTGAGAAAGGGGAAGAGAGGACTGAATCGTTGGCGGAGTTTAGGGAATTTGAAGGGCGAGGAAGCGGAGGTGGAACTGTGGAGAGAAAGGGAAAGGGGCGGGCAGAGAGAGAGAGAGAAAGCAAAAGAAATTGGAAGCGGCGAG
The DNA here is from genome assembly GCA_028673005.1 of Tanypteryx hageni. NCBI lineage: Eukaryota > Metazoa > Arthropoda > Insecta > Odonata > Petaluridae > Tanypteryx > Tanypteryx hageni. Next base: position 128,109,692 of record CM054114.1, read on the forward strand.
GTTTCCGCTTGGAGAGCAAGGAGAAAGAAAAATGTCCGCTCAGAGAGTTGGGGAAAAGGTGAATAGCTAGAGAAATGGCGCAAAACCAAAAGGTGAAACGATCGTTTTAAAACCGGAAAGTTTAAATTGGTGAATTGTTTTGGGAATGAATGAGTGAGAGAAGAATTTGAGGTGAGTGAATTGAAATAAGGGATGGAGAAAGAGAGAGAATTCTCGATCAAAAGGTAGTTTGATAAGAATTCAGCAGCAAAGTTAAAGTAGGAAAGAAACGATATTATTCTAGGAGGAAGTTGAGTATTTGAAAGAGAAAAAAATTCATCGCACTGTTAAGTAAGAGCGGAAGTAAAGCGAACGAAGTAGAACGGGAAATACGTTAAACGTGGGGATGAAGCCAAAGAAATACAAAAAGAATGGTCCCAAAATAAAACGATAATTTCGAAAAGTGAGAGTAGTGCTCAGGGATACAGGCCGCAATCCCCCAGGGGTCCGCAAAATTATTTTGGATCTAAGATGAAATGCCAAAACTTAACGTTGTCACGAATAATATAATTTATCAGAGATTTTTGGAAGTACGATGTGATAAAAAAATTTAATAGCCACACAAAATAAATAAATATGCTATCAAGTTTCTCATTTTTACTATTTTTTAATCCACAGGATGCCGCATGATATTTAAGGGGGCCGTGACAATTGAAAGTTTAAGAACCACTGCGTTCTAGTTAACGAGCAAAAAGAAAGAAAAAATCTTTATATTGGCGAGGTTGAGGATAAACACAGGCCATCAAGCCGGACCTCCCAACCTGCCTCACAAGTAGTTGTCCGTATGCGTGCACTGACCCTGACTTATATTTACTCAAACCTCAATAACTGGTTTACTATTGTTTACCTTTTTCTCGACAATAGAATAAACTACAAACTAAATTACTTGGCCAAAGGATGGCGAAATACATTTAAATGGCCGCTTTGAGGGATGAACATGGATAAAAATCTGATCGGCTTGAAAATATAACTCTTCCTTCAATTTAAAGTATGATATACGGCAATAAATTTGCAATAAAAATAGTTTGAAAATTGTTGTTTATATGAGAGAAATGGACATTTATATCATGGAGAATAAATACAATTTGATAAATTTGCTATATTATTTGCATAATAAAATTGAAAATAAAAATAACCATTGCAGAAGGTCATTAATTAATGATAAAAGGAAAAGCACTTTTAAAATTTTAAAATTTAGTTTAAAATTTATTTATATTAACTAAAAAAATACTAGGAGTTGCAAAATTGAAAAACTTGAGATTTTTGCAAAGAAGAGAATTCAGAATTCCGCGCCCAGAAGGAAGCGAAAAGTTTTAAATTATAGGATTGGATTGAGAGAGCAAGATATATAAAAGGAAAAAGGGTAATGTACGGACAATTGGGTCGGAAGCAGTAGGTGGCGTTAAATTACTGGAGTGTGAGGTCGTCATAAAAATAAATTAAGAAAAGCGTGGGTCGGCACGAAAGTAAAAGCTGGAAATAAAAGTTTTGATGGTACGGGTAAGTTTCAGCTGAGGATTTAGCGGAATTTAGAAGAGGGAGAAATAAAACGCTCGGAGATATGGAATTGGGTCAAGAGGAATGTGTTGAGTGTATAACCACGAAGAGATTTGAAACGAAAAACTTTGTAGAATAAAGCAGTGCATAAAATTGAACATTATGCTTTGAAGTAAAACACAATATAATATAGCAAAAAAATTTAATTGATCCTTTCATAGATAACATCACTGGGCTATTTCGATAAATTTCTCGATTTTTACATTAAGATATACATCTTGAAAGGGCAGTTTAGATCTGAGGCATTTGCAGAATTAGCTAAGTTATTTAGCATTAAAAGCGTGAAGTAAATATAAAAGTTCAATTCTGTGAATTAGTAGTTCAAGAGTTATAAGATTATTCCATTTAACACATCAAGAAAAGTTATTAAACGTTTGATAGTCTCAAAACACAAGTATTTAGGCTAATTATATTAATCAGAAAGAAAATATCCTTATTCAAGGCTTTCAATAGTAATCCGATACGCAAATATTTAGCCTCAGTTTCTTTAATTTGTGGTAAAGCGTGAGATTTCATCAGCAATCGAAAATATGCATGTAAATCAAAGTGATAAATCAAAATACTCCAAAAGACAAAATGATTATGAAAATCAAATGCTTTTAGGCTACAAGTCAGCCGTCATCAGTGGAAATTCAAAGTCTTTTCTTTTATTTGATCAATTAGCAGGTTAACTACCACTGATGACGGCTGCCTTGTAGCCGAAATGCGAATTTGGTTTTTACAACCATTTTACTGTTTCTGGAAAATTCTGATTATTCAGTTAAATCTTAGCCATAAGACGAGCCTTACACTTCTTTGAATGGGTATAAATGCACAAATTTCAAAAAACGTGAGATAACTTCAACATTTTTAATAAAATGAGACATGCGCGTAGGTGAAATGTAAAAAAGTATCAGAACTTTTTTAATATAACAGCCACAGAAGACTGAAATTTTGGAATACCGTAACAGAAAAAAGTTAAAGCGCCAAACATACGATGCCGGAAAAAGTTAGACGATCGGAAAGGAAGTAACAAAAGCAAAACCTAAGGTAATTAGCGACAGTATAAGTTCAATAAAGAACAAAAGAAGCAGAAGAACGCGTGAGGACGAGAGAAAGAATTTCAAGTATTTCCTGGGAAAAAAGAACGGGAGAGAGAGAAAAGGAGTAGAGAGGAAGTCTTAGCGAAAAAAAAATCCCGAGAAGAGATCGAAGCATAAAGTGAAAGATTTGAACTAAGCGATTGGTCGAGAGGAATAAAATAGAAGATCAAAACTCTGGGAGACCAAGTAGAAAAAGAGGGAGAAATGTGGAAAAGCGACAAAAGAAGGCGGAATTCGAAAAAATAAAAATAAAAATCGGCGTGCCAAAACGGTAAAGAGGCAAAGACTGATCGAAAAAAGGAAAAGGAGTTGGAAATGAGCTTTAGAAGCAAGCAATAAAAGGAAAAAGGGATTGACGCGGATAAAGAAAGTAAAAAGGGAATGGACTTCTTATGAGGCGTGAATGCGAAGAAAAATGTCGGAGGAAAATTTTCAGCGGACAAGAAGGGAACGACGAATCTGCGGAAAGTGAAAATATTATGAAAAAAATACAATAAAATGAACCCAGAAAAAAGGCGATAGATATAACACTGAGCTAAGAGGGGGGGAAACGAAGAAATCGAGGCAAGTACGTACGTACGTATGTACGTATCTCGCGAACTTTTGATAATATAATTATCAAATCAAAGAGAAAAAAACCACTGAAAGAGTAAAACAGAAGAAAATCAATAAAAACAAATAAAACGGATCGTCTAAGAAAACTGTTAAGCGGGGATAGAGGTCAAGACGCCATTTGTATTTACAGTCGTCATCTTCAGAAGATGATGAAGAACCAATGCTCCTGTCTGATGATCAATCTGAAGACTACAACGTAGATGAATGTGTTGAGTGCCTTATGAGGCGTGAATGCGAAGAAAAATGGCGGAGGAAAATTTTCAGCGGACAACAAGAAGGGAACGACGAATCTGCGGAAAGTGAAAATATTATGAAAAAAATACAATAAAATGAACCCAGAAAAAAGGCAATAGATATAACACTGAGCTAAGAGGGGGGAAAACGAAGAAATCGAGGCAAGTTATTACGTCGGATTTAGGGAGAAGGTGGATGGGCGAATAAGTGAAAATTGACTAGTGCTCTTTAATAGCAATATCTAAAGATAAAACTTTTTATAACGTAGGGAAAATAAAAATAACACTGCGGAAATTGACCGAAAGATAAAATTCGAGGAAACAGATACTGGGATTAAAAAGTAAAAATTATACCATCCAAATCGATGGGAATTACGAGTCTTAGAATAAATCATTGAATTCGCAAAGTAGTTGAACAAAGACTAAGTAAATGGCATTATTCGTTTGACTTTTTGTCGATGCAGTAAACCGCAACAATTGATGACATTAACCCTTTATGCTCCAATGTAACTTCAATGTAACAATCGCTGCAATAGTTTTAATATTTTATTTCCCAATGATTAATTTTTCTCGAATGCTAAAATTTTGAAGAAGCAGGATTGCAGTCATAAATAATTTCACTTTAACCATTATACATTTTTTAAAATCTTATATATTATCTAGGGTAAAGCAAGGAGAGATGACAGGGGAAGGAGAGATGACGCATCTCTAGTTTCCATAATCATAGACAGGGGCAGCAACGGCTGCCAGTGCAGTGTGAACAGTGAAGGAGAAAGTATACGTTGACAAATTCATTCTTTATTGAGCAGTTATTTGTGTGATTTACAAACTAATTTCATTCACATCTGTTGTTGGTAAGTGCCTGAATTTTGATATATCATTTTTATTATTTTCATTTCGCATGTTTATCGCGGCAATAATGAAAAAATTGTTTTCTGTAGATGAAGTTGGGTAACTGGGCATGGGGCATTATTACTTATATGCTTTTCCGCCATGTTCTGTCTAGAGGAAAAGGGTGCGTCATCAATCCTAATATTTTAGGAGAGACGGCCGCTCGCGGAGAGAGGATAAAAGACGCTGTTTTACTTTCTCAAATAGGTACTTAACCTTTATCCGCCGGGTTTTAATCCCGTTTATAGGGTCTGGCTACCGTATTTAAATCGCGATATTTTTTGCCTATTTCTGGATAAATGTACGTATCTCGCGAACTTTTGATAATATAATTATCAAATCAAAGAGAAAAAAGCCACTGAAAGAGTAAAACAGAAGAAAATCAATAAAAACAAACAAAATGGATCGTCTAAGAAAACTGTTAAGCGGGGATAGAGGTCAAGACGCTGTTTGTATTTTCAGTCGTCATCTTCAGAAGATGATGAAGAACCAATGCTCCTGTCTGATGATCAATCTGAAGACTACAACGTAGATGAATGTATTGAGTGCCTTGAACTTTATTCCAGCACACCGTCTACACCAGACTGGATCCGGTGTAAAGTGTCTGGCAGATGGTTACACAATACCTGTTCTATCTACTCTGTAATGTGTACTTTGTGTGATGGAAATGAATAGAGAAAAGAAAAAAATAAGTAAAATAAGTTTGTTTAAGTTTGTAACGTTTTCTCTTTGAACCTTTCGATTTTTGTATCCTATATTCCCTATATTTCATTCTCATTTTTCCCCAGAGAATGCTACTTTTCAAGGTCTTTTACATTCTCGCTGTCTTACTACTTTGAATTATTGATCAATTGTGCATTTTCTGAACTTTGGGGGAGCTCCGTCGGTCCTCGCTGGTTACAATCCAGGGGGCCAATTTTTTTAAAGTTACCTCTCATTTTTACATTTGAACTATTATTCACGCCCATGTCGATACTTTTGTAATAAATATGAAGTATAAAAAATTGTGGTATCTTAAGTAGATCTTGATTTTCGGTTTACCAACACGTATATTTCCATAAGCCATCTCTCCTACCCATAGTGCGTCATCTTCCCTACCCTAGGAGGAGAGATGGCAAAAAACGGGGTTTTGAAAAATCGCTTAAAATCATATTTGAAGCCTTTTTAAAAAACAATTTATATTTTTCCAAATATAACTAATAACAGTAGAATGTATTATTATCATCGATTTCTCATCTATGCTAAAATCTACGATTTTTTGTTGAATTGTGCATCATCTCTCCTCGCGCTATATTCCAACAAAAGCGCTTTTTAGAAAAAAATTCGAATCATAAATGATCGCAATAAAAGTTATCTGCAGGATATATTAGAACGAACAATTAAACCTTTACTATTACTAGTGAAGTGAAATAAACTAGAAATTAGAATAAAAAATTCGACAGATTTTAAATATACAGAACATAATCTGGGAGCGATCTCAAGTTAATCGCTTGCCATCCAGATGCTGCGATCAAACAAGTGTGATATATAACTTCTGTTTATGTTATTTCAAAATAAAAAATGTCAAAAACTCTTAAAAGAGATATATAGCTTAATCTCACACTTTTCTATCCAGAAGAGAAAGATTGATTTCCCCTTACTGCTAATTTAAATTTAATAGATTATATTATTCCCCACCTTTATACAACTATTGGAGAGACAAGAGTCTCTCAAACCTTTTTTACGTTCAATTCAAAACTTTAATACGAGCATCGCATATATTGCCAGATTACTACGATTTCAATTTTTTTACTATTACGTCAATTACACAAACAAATGAGGGAAAACTCACCCAATAAAGTCTAGGGGAAAACTACGTATTAAAAAATTAAAAGAAAAGAAATTAGAATGAAGTCGAACGAATGAAAATCATTGCATCGGAGGCATAAAGACGGAAATTAAGGACGAGTTTAATGTGAAGCTTCCAAAGCGAATTAAGAATCGGGAGTTTTTATATGACAAAAAGGAGGAGTGTAAAAAAGGAAAATGGGGAACTTTGGAGACGAATCTGAAATGAAAGTGGAGTCAAGAGCGTTGAAAGTAAAAAGGAAATGAAGCGAGGAGATGAATCATGGAGGGAGAATTTTGAAAGAGAAGACGCGATGGAAAAATCGTAAAAAGGGAAAGGTGTAGATTAAATGGGCTTCTAATGTCGTAACCTTCTTCTACCGCGGCGTAATATCCTTGTGAATTTTTTTACTCTGACTTATAAAGGGCAGATTTAATTTTTTTAAACGGGATAAAAAATCAAACACTTGGTGATTTTTTTCGTTAAATGGAGGGCATCTCAACGTTTATCAAGGAATATCCGGCAAATGAAAATTGTGCTGCTTGAAATATTTTTGTGCTAGTTTTTCAAATATCAAGTAGTTGTATGAATTATGTTTCTTTTATGATTTCCGAACGAATATCGAAGGATATCCACAGAGGCAAGCTGTTTACGAAAATAATACTGTTAAAATATTTTCTTGCTGATTTTCAACCACGTTTATTAATCTTACACGCCCTTTAACTATACTATCAAAGGGCACTATTGTTTTACTGATATTAACAGCTTTTCTCGATCAGCTGTCAACAGTATTGTTCAAAATGCAGGTCGAGACCCTGACGTGGAAGATAATAGGCTTGATCGCAAGTATCCTGAAAAATATGCAAACCTTTGAATAACGTATGAGAGATATGAGAACAACAAGTGTTACGTCAATATTTTTCTTCGTGCATTTTAGTTTGTAGTATCAGTAAAATGACATCAACGCTTTGTTTTTATGGAGAGACGTCAACTTAGTTATTCACTTTGATCACGAGACAAAAAGTTCGGAAAACAATGGCTTAGAGTTTGATCGCTATGTAGCAAGTTATATTAACTGACACATTTTATCATACTTTTAAGAATTTCATACTGATAAACAAAATACTACGCATTTCATCTGCACAAAAACTTTTGGCTATGAAGAAATAAACCTGCTAAACAAACAAAACGCTCATCTTTTTTTTTCTAAACAGAACACATCCCTGGCACAACATTCTTCCGCTCACTTTCCAAAAGTAAGTTATCGAGAGAGCAGCTGACGTTCGTTTACGTGAAAACAAAACGGAATTCAAGCTATCGCCGTGCGATAAATCCACTCAATAGGGGATAAGCATTCCGACGAGGACAACTTTACCAAAACTCGTCTCCATCGCAGATGCCTACTAAAGTCGGCCAGCCAACCGAACACAACTAAACCAATCCATGATGCAAGAGAGAGAGAGAGTCTCGTTCATCATTTTCCCTTTATCCCATCCAAAGAGAAAGAGCCGCTCGCATGAAGAGAGGAAGAAGAGGAGGGGTTTGGAATGCCATCCACCCTTTTTCTAAGAAGGCGGACGAATAGGAGCGGAAAAGCAATTTCTTCGACCTCTTTTTCCTCTCGTCCCTCACGCCCAAAAACCAACCCTGTAGACCGTTTTCCTTTTACCTAACTTTTTCTTCCCCACTGCATCCCTCTCTACATCCATCCTACTTTCCTAAACCCCCATGCCCCGCTCAACTTCGAATACCTTCCCTCCCATTCCCATTCCCTTTCTGATTATACAACCATGTACTTCACTGCGACCTTATGACCGCGAGCACCGAGACCTCCTCGGAGACATTTCATGGCATCTTCGCGTCATAAGCTGAATAACTGTTTATTTTTCGGGAAAAAAACATTCAGAAACCCACTTTCTGAAAATAATTCACCTAGCACGTAGTTTTATGTATATATAAGAAGACCGTGGTTTTTAAATTAAAGATTATTTTAAATTTTGTTATGAAGTACCCCATTTAATAAATAAAAAATCGTAAATACCAAAAAAGATCTATTAAAATGCTAGTTTGTGTGAAGAATACCCCAATCTTTTATACAAACATAGGTTTATATCAATCATTTTAAAGATCTTTTTAAAAAATCCTTTCATTACAACGGATGAATATTGAAGAATCGTAAGGTATTTCTTAGAGACATACTTCATATTTATTAACTAGCTATGTGCTAATTTAAAATTAATGGGAATGTTTGGATAAAATCGTCGATAGAATAATAATAAACATTTCTATCTTCCTTAAAAGTGCAGTGCACATCTCAAACTTTAGCAAGGTATATGAATTACGACCTATATCTATTAACCACTACCTCGCTATCAGAACCGATGGAATTTCAAACCCACGTTTACAATAAAATGCTATTTATGTAAATGGCAACCCTAGGAGAGATGATAAACCGCTTAATATCATTATAAATAGCTGCTTCTTACATATATAGGATATATACATACAAGTAGTCGGTGCTCGCATACTGCAAGCGCATAAAAAAATCACCTTACACCAAGATCTAAACTCGTAAATAAACCAACGTGATCTCCAGGGCAACAGCACTTCAGTCACGTGGAGCCTATATGTATTAAATAATAAATTCCATGAATAATAGCAGTATATTTATAACTTTCCGTGAAATTAAGGCAACTAACCGTAATTTCCAAATTCTCTGGCAATCGGCTCGTGTCCAAGTTTTCGTATTTTATGTTTAGTGACTCAGATCGCACTGCATTAGAAATAAGAATAACCATCATTAAGACAATATCCAATTCATTAAAAATTATGGAAAAATTAGTATATTTTCTATTAAGATTATGCTATCATCCATGCCTTTAGCACATATTTGGATAAAAAAACGCGAAATATGTATGACGCCATTATATTTAACAATTGAAAAGAGTTTAAATTTCTCTAAAAACTACGAAACACAACATTAAAAAACTTTTCACGTTTTACCTTCACTGCCATGAGGGTTTCTTCTCCGATTGTGATCCCTTATAGCCCTGGAGGAAAACAAACCTATTCGCTCCTTCCTACAGTCGATAACCCAAATTTAATCGTCATATTTGTGCTTTCAGTAGTACGTGAGAATTGCAATTATCTATGATATCCTCAATCACAGTGCAAGATGCAATTAGCGTTTTGGATAGAGTAAAATCTTAGATACTATCGGAAGAAAATATTGGTGATAATGTTTTCACAATATGCATGATATTGAAAATTAGAATAAGTTAATTTATACGCTTATGGGAATAAACTTGATGTTAATTCAATTCAAGAAAATGAAAAAATATAATTCCACAACTCTAATTATCTATAACTTGAATAGCTGCTGATTTCCTTTGAGATTCGAGTTATAGGAGTTCCGCTGTATATATACAAATATTTAAAAAGATATTTCCACAACTTTAATTTTCTATTACTCGAATAATTATTACTTTTCCTTGAAATTCGAGTTATGGAAGTTCAACTGTAATTCGTTATGGCGGCATTAATTTCCATTAAAAGCATTAAATCACTGCAATCGTAACGTATAATATCAGATCCCTTTAAAAGCATTGAGGTCGTTTAAAGATTTTCATTGTTGAAAAGAGGATAAAATTCACACTTTTTTCCGATTAAAAGCCGGTATTTACGCTAATTCGGTTGGTATTTAAATTCTGCTTTCAAAAATTAAGAACTCCATTCTTTCAGACACACAACTTTTCCTTTCCCGAATTCGTATCTAAATTTAAATTAATTTAAAAATTCATTTTTAGAAAGCCTTGCACTGAATCCCTTGCGTTTATTATGGGGTATGAGGTATTGAAATGGAACATTGGGGTTAAAAAAAACCCCTTAAATATAAACTTTTTTATGATTTTCAATATTTATTGTCGGTTGTGTTATTCGACCTACCAACATACCACATTTAAGATTTCTAGCCCTTCTAGAAGTCCCTTAGAGTTTTGTGTCAGTGAGTGAGTGAGTGAGCGAGGCACAAGTAGCAATATTATTATAGATATATATCATATAAAACCTAAGGTACAGAGCTAAAATTTGGGAAGATGATAGGTCACTGGGTACAATTTCTGGAAAAAATCCAAAATTCCGGAAAAGATTATATATAAGGGGTCTTTTTTCTCCCATTTTCCAATTTTAAAAACCCATAAAAAATCATTGAAAACGGTGCAGGGCTATAAAAAATTGGGTTTTTAAATTATTTAAATTAAGATACAAAGTTGGTACATGCACCATACCGTGAATAAAAGAATTAAGTTTATTTTTCTTCAAGATAAAATGCAAATTCTTGCTGAATATGCGTAAAATTTTTATTTGAAGCATAAAATTATGAAAAGTTTTTCGATTTTCAACAATGAAAAATATTAACTACCATAGCAATGACTCCAATGCCTTTCAATGGGTATTGAATATCCATACTTCAACAGCATTGATTTAATGCTTAGACTGTATTATAATCTATTTTATTTCAGCCAACGACGTTTACATATGATGACGTGATAATTTTAAATTAATTTTTTTATACGGATACGAACTAAAAGCTAGAGATTGTCGCCCTAATCCAAACACAAAAAATATCCTAATTTTTACATACATTTTAGCGTGATATAAAGGTTATTTTTTTAATGATTATTATAGCTATTGCTGAAACAGTGAGATCTAAGCCATGAAACGGGAAATTTGAAAACTTGGACGCGAGCCGATTGCCAGAGAATTTAAATATTCCTGATTTCTTAATTTCGCGAAAAATGAAAATCGTATAATTTATATATTATTATGCCATTGATTTTAAACTAATACGTAAACTTATGATGAAATATTATACTAACAGACGAAAATTAGTAAAACGAGAAAAGTATTTTAATGTTGTTTGTAGTTTTTCGAGAAATTTAGCTCTTTTTAATTATTAAATATAATGGCGTCCTTCCTATTTTGCGATTTTTTAACCAAATGCGTGCTAAAGGCACGGATGGTGATGCCATGATTTTAACACTAAGTATCCAAATTTTTCCATAATTTTGGTGTATACCGTATTGTCTTAATGATACAGGGGAGGTCGTTTCCGTCCGTCCGTCAGTCCGCATGTTAAAATTCTGAACTCGCTGGACGTATTATGATGAAATTTGGTATTGGGGAGTTTTGCTAAAATTTATTGAACGATTTCAATTTTGGTTCAACTCGGACACCAATTATGGCCACTTTACATGAAGACCTATAATGTTCCTTTGTTTCAACTCGGGAACCGTTGGGTGTATTTTGATGAAATTTGGTATAGGGGAGTTTTGCTAAAATTGGTCGAACGATTCCAATTTTGGTTAAAAATCGGACAATAATTAGGACTACTTTACATGAAGACCTACATGTACTTTACAACGTACTTCGCTTGCTTCTCGTTAAATTCTCATCTGAGCGAAAAATATTGAGAAAATTGCGAAATCTCAAAGAACGCATTTGGAAACTCCGTGTACTCCGACATGGAGTACACCTTTCCAGTCTTGGTCTTATTGCTCATGTAGAGCGATCTGACTCACGAAACTTGATATACGAAAACTTGGACACAAATTGATTGCCAGAGAATTTGAAAATTACGGATAGTTGATTTAATTTCGCGGAAAATTATAAATATTCTGCTATTATTCATGGAATTTATTGTCTAATACATATAGGCTCCACGTGGCTGAAGTGCTGTTGCCCTGGAGATCACGTTGGTTTATTTACGAGTTTATACCTTGGTGTATGGTGATTTTTTAAGCGCTTGCAGTATGCAAGCACCGACAACTCGTATTACCGTATTGACCCGAATATAGTGCGATGTTTTTTTCCTCAATGTGTACCTTTGAAAGTCGCATTCGCACTATATTCGAGTACTTGTTGCATTCGTACTATATTCGAATACTTGTATCTTTAAAAAATAACTGCGTATCGGCGCGTTTCATGACGCGTGTTTCAGCGCATATTTTTATAATTGCTACATTGTAAGTGAATTGGACGTTTATGTTACGATGCTACATTGTACAAATATACTCGGTAAGGGTCTGAGGAGACTTAAAAATAGATCAAGGTCAAATTGCAGCAACCACAGCACCAGCACAGCTTCACGCAGGGTCGCGACACAACGTTAGAAAACGAGGACCGTCTAAACGTGGCGTCACATTACCCCCCTTTAGTACATAATTCATGAGTTTACAGATAATTTAAATGTGCAAAAGAGAGAAAATTAAATGTTTTTCGTCTTTTTCTAAAATTCCTTTCAAAATACTTGGGATCGCACTATATTCGGGGTCGCATTATATTCGGGCTATTACTGTAATATATAATACAACGCTTCTTCTATCACACTGCGTAACCCTTTTTAAACGTGATTTTAAAGAACACCCCGACTAGATAGAAGATATAAATTTTGGCAAGAATGCTATATTTAAGTACGTATTAAAATTCAATGACGAAAAAAGCTCCGTAAAAACAACCGTGTTTGATTCCAGGATATAAATTATGTTTCCCGTGAGATAAAACTTAAAAAGCGTTTTTTCGACTTGCAAGCTTTCATTCTTCGGCAAATTAATATTAGAAAAAATGAATTTAGATCTTTATACTGAGACTATAATTTTAACTAATAAAGCTTCCTATTATTATCGTTGAATTTGTACATCAGTTCAAAATCGATAAAATGTATCGTTTAAATCACGTTTTGTAAAAAATTGTCTTTTAGCCGTTTGCTGCATTGGCATCCATATTATTTTCAGAATTCGATTTTCTAATATCGTCTCAATCCTAATATACGTACAAAAGAGTACATCATGATTTAACTCTAGAGATTTAAATTCATGTTCCGTCATTTTTGGCGGGCACTTGAGTATTATTATAATGCGATCTCCCAGTAACGCTCAACCGATATAGACAGGCCATACCTGTCCCATTGCAATCAAATTATCTCCAGCGATAAACCCACCCCTTGTAATATTAGTTCTCGAAATAACTCACCGAGTGACAATACATCCAATTTACACCCATCCTAAAAACAGACAAAAAATGCCATCTCCACCCACTAAGACACATCTTTTCATTCAAAAATTCTCCTCGACGCCGCCGAGCCCCTCACTCTCTTCCCCATTTCGCCCCCGACTACTCTCCCACCCCCACACTCTTTTATCCCTGCCTTACGTCCCCTAAACTGTCGAATACCGAATCCCCCATCCCTCGGCTACACTCCAACTCCATCGGAAACGTCAATCAATCGAGGGAAAAACTATCGCCAGCCGCACGAAAGGGGGAAAGGAGGTTTGAGAGAGGAGGAGGATTCGCTTCGACGGATCGTATTTCCCGCTCTGGCGACTCCTTCGATATTTTTATATCGACCTGGACGGGTCGGTGGGAGGATGTGGGGGAGGGTGGTTTGGGTCGGTAAGGGTAAGAAAAGGACGTTGTAAGGAAGAAGAAGATGTCCTCTGGGATGGAAAATTGCGGGGTATGTGGAAAGGGTCAGAGAGAATTGGTAGGGCGTTACGGGCGTCGGTGGAGAAATAGGAAGGGTTGCAAAGAGAAAGGTTCTCTCTTTTTTATTTCGAGGTCCTGGGATGGCATGGGTGTATCGGAGAATGCGGGGGCGAGTTTTTGCGTCCGTCCTATAAGAGGAAAAAAATATAAAAAAAGGATTGGCGGAGAGGAGGTTGCGTAAACCTTTGCTTCTAATTTTGCAGAATGAAACGGATTTTCCCCTCGGGACGAAGCTATCCCTCCCTGGGGACTAATGCGGGGGACATTGGGCGAACACGTGACGATGTACCGTATCGTTGTTATATAGCCGAGAGAAAATCTTGGAAGATTCGGGCGTGGTTAAGTGGGAAGGGAGGATTTAGAGCGATTAACATGTTGGTTTGTGCCACCATTTGGGAGGAGCGTTTATTTCCTCCATCGTCCTTCGATGGAATACCTAACATTCCTGTTTGAATTTTTAAAATACACCCAAACCAGGATAAGCCGAAAGTCTATAATTCGGACTTAGGTTATTTTTCTCTTACGTATTCTTTTGCGTTTAAATAAGGTTCTGCTATTCGAGCATTATATGTATCCATTTAATATCAGTGACATATGTTATAATATAATTTTGTATTGTACGAGACCTAAAAAGAATAAGTATGACATTATATTATCTATTTTTTAAGTATTTTATCCCCTACTATTTATGAGCCTAAAATAAAACTACTATACCACAATACAAGTAAATAATAATTATATACAATAAAGTATTGCATTACATAATAAAGCAGGGGACGGTAAACCTATCTGCATGGCGGATCACATTCTTAGTGTAAATGCTTCGGGAGGCCGCATTTAAAGTCAAGAGATCTTCGGCGGTTTCACATCAAAAGTTACCTAGAGATTCTGCGGTCTCCTAATAGTGAAAATGATGACTAAATATTTTACTAGCGTTAAAACTTCACCAAAAAGGTGTTGAAACCAAAATTTTATTTAAAAAATGAAATTGTCTCTATTAAATTTTACCAACCACTTTTTAATCATCGCTTCGCGAGCCGTATGCGGCCTTCGGGACGTATGTAACCTCTGTTACAAAGAATCGCATGATGAAATGAATACGTCTATATTTGAAATCCTACTGCTCTAATAACCTTTATATCTATCAATTATATGTAGCGGAGATTAGTTGCTTATAGAAATGAACAATATGCGAACGCCCAAAAAAGAAGTTTTGTTGATTCCAAGTAACGGAGATGCTTCTGTTTTATAAAGTTCCAACTATTAAAATACTAAATCCTCAAGATTTCAAACTTATTAGTACTTAGCAATTAAAGAAACTTTTTCGCGAGATGATATAAGTATATTATTTTCAGTAGTAAATTCCGTCACCAAAAAAAAGCAAACATTTAACTCCGGGGACAATACGCAGAACCCCGCAAACTGAACAACGGAAAACTGGATTCCCTGAAACAAATTCCATTCGCTCGAATGCAGACGTCACCAATTATCTAACGCTCTATTATCGCCGACGATACGCAACCCAATTTCCAAAGGTTACATTCAGAGATAATGGGATATAACTCCAAATACTGACATAATTGTCATCGGCAGAACTATATATATATATATATATATATATATATATATATATATTCACCTATATCGAAGATAGGAAGTAGCATGGCGGGTGGCTTGGAAAGAGGAAGCAGGATGGAGAGCTGAATAGTTTCTGCTTCAGCAGCGTGTATCTTCGTAGGAGGGTTTCAACAATTCCTAAACTCGCGGAATGGAACTTGTAACGCTCAGGCCACCTCCGTTTCGTTTTCAAATCTTTTGCGACAACATCCACCATTCTCTGAAGTAGAGAAAGAGAGAATAGAATAGAGAGAGAGAGGAGGATTTCCTTGCTTTAGTAACCTGGGGTAAACTTCCCTCAGTGGGATTACCGGGGAGTGGAGGAAAAAGGAGGAGGCTTTCCGAGTGTGGGGGAGGAGGTAGGAGACTAAAGGAGACAAGAAGAAGGAAAAGGGCGGACAAAAGAGGAGGGGAAGGGGGAGGTGTATACCGGGAAGAGGGATTTAGTTAATGGAGCAACAGAGATTTCCTCAAAGCTTCGAGAATCCATTAAGTAAGAGAGAGAGAGGGAGAGAGAAAGGCAATGCGATTTCATAGTAAAGAAGGATTAATACTACGTGCACTTGCCATTCTAACGGAATTGGTTCTGACAGTATTAAAAGGGGGGAGAGAGGAAGGGTGAAAGACGTGAAGTGATGAGTGGATGGGAAGGAAAAAAGATGTAGAAGAAAGTCCTCTGGAGATTATCTGTTGAATTGTTTGACGGGAACGGAAGGCTGAGACTAATTTTCGAGTGAATCGGATTAGGAGGAGCCATCGATAGCGCACTTGAGCGCATCACGATTCACCTCTGACGTCCTCTCTTAAAGCAAAAAACACGTGAAAGCAAAAAGCTCTGAAAAAGAGTCGGCAAAAATCTCCAAATAAAAATTACTTAGGAACCAGGCTTTAATAATGAAATCAAAATTTTCTACAGTATATAATCGATGTTTAAAAAATTATTGGTTAATAAACTTATGAAAGTTTTAACACACAAACACGGGAATGCAACATAAGCATATTTTTCTAAGGTATGATAAGCATAGGAGAATTACCACTAAACTCGCAGAAAACAGAATCGAGTTTTTTAAACCAATGAAGATTATAAAATTCTTAAAGAAAAATAATCTTCTGAAGCATCTTGAAAATACCGCATTGGCCCTACCATAAGACAACTCTGTGCAAACCAGAGACTCGATGCCTTACGATTCCGGTTGAGAATATCTACTAGGTGCTTACTAGTGAATTATAAAATTCTACACATTATCAAAAAGACAATATTGAATCGTTTTTACCTAGTTGCATTTAAACTTTAACACAAGAGCGACCTTTCCGATATTTCGAAGTGACCTTTCTGATATTTCGAATTGAAATAAGGAATTCGTCTCTCCTACTTTTTTCCTTAACCCAGTTTTTGAATTTCAGTCGCCTTTTGCTTGAGGTCAAGTAATAATAGATAGCACCAACGCGGTGTATATTTTTTGAGGAGAGAGCACATTAAGATTCTGAAAATGAAAGGTAAGAAAAGACGACATGGAGAAGAATGACATTCACACTGAAGGCTGAATAAAAGAATATAGAAGCAAATCTAAAATTTTGATGCGGGGGACGCCTTCCGAAAAAAAGGAACATATGAAAGACAGAGGGCAAAGATACGCAAAGAAAGAATCTTTGAGGAATTTATCTGTTTCAATGGATACTTATGTATGTATGGCAAAAGGGATGTTAGTATGGAACAAGAGAAGAAAGAAGTAATGCATGTTACATAAATAATAGATAAGAGAAAGGATACGGGTAAGTTTGTGGGGAAAACACATATGCGTAGATACACAATGGAGCAAAAAAATGGATTTGGAAAATAAATTTCCCAGGGCTGAGTGATTTCACGCCTCTTCTAGAAAGGATCTTTTGGGGCAATGTAAGAACTCCGCTCTACCAAAAACGTCAAAGAGATAAAGCGTAAATAAAAGACAGCGGGTCTATGACAATGAAATTGCATTTCCTGTGCGCGTGTGTGAGAGAGAGAGAGCGAGAGATAAAGAAAGTGAGTCGAGACTTCACCAGGTTTTACTGAGTAAAACTTCATTCCAGTCGTATTTAAGGCAGACGATTTAATGAAGAAAAACAATCTTTGCCGTTCTCTTCCCTAGCCATAGTCAGTTCATAAAATCATGCAGTATTTTGTAAAGTTACTGAATTTTTAGCTAATAATTTACACTGAAGCACTTGACCTAAAATAAAGATAAATTAAGTACTAGGCGTCCCTATCTTAATATGCACAGAAAAAATACTTCGATTGCAAAACATTTAAAAATAAAATTTAACTGCAATGCAACTACTAAAAGCCATTGAGGAGATTTAGAGATTTTTCGTTAATCTTAGTATTAAATTATCCCAATCCTTCAATTACAGCATTATTGATGGTTTAGACTGTAACCCTTTTTCGTATAATTGTTGGGTTCTCGCGTTCTAACCCCAATTGGAGAATATTTTTTGTTTATTATTATTAAATACGTATTATTATTATAAAATGTATCATTACACCACATTATATTGTTTATAATATTTATTTAATGATAAATTTTAAAATGATATTTATAAAATATTATTATACCAAAATTATTGTTGTTATAATTTTGGTTTCCACGTACATTTTCTATTCGTAGAAACAACTATTATTAAGGACGGGAAATCATTTTATTAATTCACACCTGCTTCATATACTATATAAAGAAGTGCAAATTATAACGGTAATAATTTAGGTATAATAATATTTTATAAATAATATTTTTTAATTATTATTAATTAAATAATATTATAAACAACATAATTTGGTATAATGATATATTTTTATAATCATAATAATAATACGTATTTAATAATAATAAATATAAAAAATATTCTCCCAACGGGGTTCGAACGCGAGAACCCAAATATTATACGGAAAATGGTTATAGATTAAACCGAAAACATTTCAACAAGAAATGGCCTTTTATCGCTTTTGATCATTTGGAACGGTTATTGCCCTGAAGCAAAGAGCCAATATAAAGAATTTTGGTACAAGGGATCTCATATTTCATGCATACTTTCTGCTCTCCAAATTTCGTCCGAATTCCTAAGGGGCTGGGCGTAACCTCTCCTTGTTAGATAATGTTTGCATATTTTATATTCCGTTATAATGCCGCTTAGTAAATCCATTTTTAAACGTTTTTTTTAAATTGGATGATAATTTGCTCCCATTGAATTTGCGTTAGTTGTGGTTTTTTTGTATAGCATAAACACCTAATGAGGAATGCCGTAGCCAATGTTAAATAACAAGAGAGCAAAGTTAATGAAGAAAACCTAGGAAATTTTTAAATATAGAGGCCTGAAATTACAACAAGGGAAGTAAACTTTAGACAGAGTAAGATAGAGAAAAGAGGAAGGACAGAGAGGAATATTGTATATATATAATGAGAATTAAGGGGTGAAACATAGATAAAAGTTCAAGGTAAAAATGAGAGAGGACGCAGTAAAATTGAGTACGAGATAGAGAAGTGGGGAGAGGTGAGGGGATTACAAAGTGTAAGAGATAAGGACAAGGAGACGTAGGCAGAGAGAGGAGAGAGGGAAGACAGAGGGAGGAAAAAGATGAGGGATAGCCACGGATTTGGAAAAAATTGGATAGAAGGTAACAGCCTCCGCTTCCACTTCATCCCTCTTCCTTCCTCCCTTCATCCCTCTCTCTCCCTCTCCCACCATCTCTCTCCACGCCCCTTTCCCAACTCCTCGGGAGTTTCGTGGTATAAAATAGTTTGGCAAGTGAGTAGATTAGGTGAGTAGGAGAATACCGGGCGAAGAATTGAGGGGGCGGAGAGAGGCGGGGGCAATGAAGGTGGAAGAAAGTCGTGAAGGGAGGTAATTGTCAGGAGAAGAAGAAAAAATCAAGCCATTTGGGTAAAATGTGTAGCGCGGAGCGAGTGTTAGAAGTCGCTCGGTGACTTTTGAGCTATCTTCGACAGAGAATAGAGAGCAGAAAAACAGAATAGACGTTATATTAACGAGTATTTACTAAGGAGAAGTTTCAAAATATCGAGTTATTTTTTAATTTAAATTTATATCTCATGCAATAACATACGCCTTCACGGCAAGATTCAAATCTTTATCCTTAGTATTCGATAAAAGGTACCCTCTGCTTACAACTTACATTACTACCTTAGTAAACAACAAACTACAGTGAGATAAGGCGGTAGACACGTTTAATAAAGGCGGATATTAAAATACATAAAACTATATCAAAATTACTTTTTAACTTAACTACTTTTGTATAAAGAACACTAAAAAGTAAAAATAAGAACTAGAAAATAATTACAGTTTTCGTGTAAAATTTGGGTGGCACACATTGCAAAAATTTCGTTTTCTCCTTATATTATATCAAGTACCGGCATAAGAGCTCACTGTACGTTTATATTTAGCTGAAAATTCACCCAATTTTTATACGAAAATTGTAATTATTTTCTTGCTTTTAGTGCATTTAAACGTACATAAAAGTTGGTAGGTAAAACTTAATTTTTATATAGTTTTATTTTAAACTATTTCGTCATCATTCATGTATACAGTAGCAGCGATATCAATAAATATTATCATCATAAATTTGTTTTAAATAAATTATAAATGAATTGATTTTTTAATATTTGCATGATTTCGCATTAATTATTATTAGAATACATAGTAATAAAAACGACATAATTTAAAAATCATACAGAAAACCATTAAGCCTTTACCGTGATCTTCACACGTGTAACTTATTATTAGCGAATCCCTTAGAAAGATTACCTTTCCTACCGTTCTTCTGAGGCTTTAATTTTTATTTTTTCCTGCTTTATTATGAGTCTGTAGAAAGATTTCATAGAGCGTACAAAAACAGGCAACTGAACTATTCCAACAAATAAATTTGTTTCATACGGATTTTCATCGTTGAAATATTTACAAAAGATCGCATTAATTAATAATTGAATAGTAATTAGACATCTGAATTATTCTAAAGAATTGAATTAAAATGAATAGCAACAATATAAAGTAATCGTAAGGTCATAAATTAGTTTCAAATGAGTCATTTTTTTTAAATCGCCTTAATTAACTTCAGAAGAGCAATTCAAATGAAATAATAATTAAACATTCATAAAGAAAGTCGCTAACACTTATCCAGTAAATTATAATGACCTATTAGCGGGCTGCGAGCTTGCTCAATCAGTGGCGTATTTGTCTACATCAGCAATTTTAAACGCGAGTAAAGCTGTTTAGAATCCTGCCGAGGAAAGGTTTTTTCTCATGTCGCAGAGGTTGAAAAGATAAATATACTACTTTCAAAGTTAATATAGAAGTTGGTAAATATAAATACACTTACGTGTAAAAACCGTGATGCTCTTATTGGATTATTATGCGTTTTTTGCACGAAGTGAACGCTTATAGGGGAGGTCGTTTCCGTCCGTCGTTAAAATTTGGAAACCGCTGGACGTATTATGATGAAATTTGGTATTGGGAAGTTGAGCTAAAATTTATTGACCGATTTCAATTTTGGTCAAACTCGGACAATAATGATGACCACTTTACATGAAGACGTACAATGTTCCTTTGTTTCAACTCGGGAACCGTTGGGTGTATTTGGCTGAAATTTGGTATTGGAGAGTTTTGCTAAAATTGGTCGACCGATTCCAATTTTGGTTACAATCGGACAACAATGACGACCACTTTACATGAAGATCAACATGTAGTTTACAATGTTCCTTTGTTTCAACTCGGGAACCGCTTGACATATAAAATATTAAGAGCATTGTGAAATCTCAAAGAACACATTTGGATATGTACTCCGACATGAAGTACACCTTTCCAATCTTGTTAGTATTTGAATGAATGACATGCCTCGTCGTTACATGCTCATCAACTTTCACCATCGCACTTTAAAACTAAGTATTGGACGCTCACTATCGACTCAAATTAGACGTAATGTTTTACTACATAAGTTTAAACGTTAACCTATACGGCATGTTTTTGTTTCATTACCTTCTAAAAAAATATTATGATTAACAATGAGCAATTACGTTTGTGTATTAATAAATCCGAGTAAATAATGCAGGAAATGAAAGTAAATAATTTAAAAAGTGCCATATGTTTACAATTTTAGCAAATTAATAGTTAAAGACAGCAAATGACCGAAAGTGGCTACATCCATATATAATAAATAGATTATTGGAAACGTACTCTGAGTAATAACACTGGTAAATAAATTAAGTCTAACCTGCTAGTAAAACGCAAATGTTTTTACATAATGGAATGTTGATTACAAATCATTTACAAAAAATACAATTTATTTAGCCTGCTTAATCGGTTATAAAAAAATCTACCAAAAAATAATCACAATTGAATAATTGGAAAACCAAAGTAAAATGCACACCGCTATTTGACCCCACGGGGCCTAAAGTAAACAAACAATTATTTATTGGACAAATGTGAATGCATCAATATCTCTAAGGATTAATCTTATTCCTTTTAGCTAAATTTTTCATCAGAAACATTTATAAATGATTAAACCTGAGGTACACATTTAACAAAAAATAGCGTTCTTTTAAGAAATTTTCGGAGATAAGCAAGTTAGAGAACTAATCAGCATTAAGGAGACGAGGAACGGAAAAAAGATAGATTGATGAAGATTTTTCCGATTAGCGAGAATGTAACAGAGGTGGAAAGGAGGCTCAGATGAGAGAGGAATGAAAGTAAGAGAAAGTGAACTAGAGAAAGGTAGAATATGAGAGGGAAAGAGGTGAATGAACTTAATTAGGGTTTCTGAGGAATGAAACCTGCAAGTCAGATTGGCAATGCAAATGAGAGAGAATTTTAAATTAAAAGAAAAGTGAGGGTTAGAGGAGAATATAGGGGAGGAATGGGAGTGGGTGGAGAGGAGAGGGCAGAAGAGAGGAGAGAGGAGATGGGAGAGGAGAGGGAGGAGGAGACGCGGGAAGGAGGAGGAGACGGGAGAGGGAGGAGGAGACGTGATAGAAAAGAGACGGGGGAGAGAAGAGGAGAGGGGGAAATGGAGAGAGGGGAAGGGAGAGGGGTAAGGACGAGGGGGGAAGGACGAGGGGGAAAGGACGAGGGGGGAACGACGAGGGGGGGAACGACGAGGGGGGAACGACGAGGGGGGAATGACGAGGGGGGAACGACGAGGGGGGAATGGACAGGGAGGATGGGTGAGGGGAGAAGGATGAGGGAGGAAGGATGAGGGGGGAAGGAGAGGAGGAAGGATGAGGGGGATGGGCAGGGGAGAGGGGAAGGGGAGGGAGAGGGGGAGATGGGGAGGGGAGGGAGAGGGGAGATGGGGAGGGGGGAGATGGGGAGGGGAGGGAGAGGGGGTGGGGAGGGGTGAAGGGGCGAGAGGAGGGGAGATAAGGAAGTGGAGAGGGGAAGTGGAGAGGGGGAGGGGAAACAGAATGTCAAAGAGGATAAAATAGATAGCGTTAGAATAATTCAAATACATCGAATTAGGAACTATTCTGTTATACTAAAACATGCTAGTTAATAGCTAAATGCAAGCAGAGCTGATTTAGAAACGTTTTATTGAGAACTTCCTCAAACAAAATTTTTTAGAAACACGGCATGAAGGGAACAAATTCTGCAAATATCGCTAAAGTTTGCGGAATGAAATACGTTATTCTGGGCAGAAATCTTATGAGCTTAACCGCCTAATCTTTGAGGAGCGATTAATTCAACCGACGTCAAAATCTTATTCGCGTAGCGCAAGTTTTCCCTTAAACATAATTTTACCTTGAAACCTTACTGCCAATATAACTAACAATTTATGTTGGAAAAAAGTTTATTGGACTGAATAACATGATTTTCTCGCAAAATATGATTCTTTTTGCGTATTATTTCCGTTTGAGCTAGAAGTGTGTTTGAGAACGCACCCAGCGTCTGATAATTTTCTTGGAGTTGGTTTAAACTCAAAGGGAAACCTTATTTCGGCAGCTTTCGTCTGATCCTTGAAGTTTCGGAGATTAAAAGCTCAAGTTGATGACTTAGAAGGTTGGATACGCCTGCTAGTCAAATTCAAAACTTTTCGTTACTGACATGCGCGTGGACCTGAACACGGGTGTAGTTGGTGGCAAAGAATAAAGAAGCAACAAAATCTTTGATACTTTTCAAAAGTTAAATATAACAATTTATTTCATACACATTCGCATTCAGGTTAGTCTAATAAACCCGCAGCGGCAATAATAATTCCTTGCTGAATGTTCGGAAAAGGCAATTAATTATCTGTAATTTCAAAGTGTCTTCATTTAGGAAATGTTTAAGCAATCCCGCAATGAAAATACTAATACACAGCTGTAATAGCTCGGAATCTTAAACATTTTATTGCTGATTCTTATTCTGTGGCATAAAAAATTATTTTTAACAGAAAAATCTGATGTAGCCACCGCATGACTTTCTCCATACCTATAATATTTCTAAAATTTCCAAATAGGTTAAACGATAATACATATTTTAAGGAACTGCGAGAAAAATTAAGACTACAAAGAACAGAAATAAACTCAAACCATAGCCTTCTGATATTGGATATAGCCAAGAAGCTCCAACATTTAAGAAAATGAATAGCAGCGTTACTAAGACGTAACCAAGCGTCAAGTGTTTACAATAGTCGTCGGTATGAAGTGGCAGCTAAAAAATTAGTTTTAAAAATATCTCTTAAGTAATGAATGATAAGGAAAAATGTTTCAAACAAAGAATGTAGAAAGTTAAATTTCCGTCAAATTTTACTCCAGTACTCTTTTACATTCATCAAATAAAGCAAATATTAAAAAACGAATGTGACAAGTGTAAACACCCACTTCCGGTTGTCTAATTTTCACCAAAAACTAATCAATTCTTGTTCCTTTAACAAACATGTCAAATATAAATTTTCGCATTGACCCGATTAATACTTTTTGAGTTAGAGCATCCACAAAATTCCTACCTCATACACACACATCATCGATAAAATGATTAAAACTTGTTCAATCGACCTCAAAACGTGTATTTCTGTTGAAATCTCTAAATCGATTTTTTTTCATGAAAACAATACTTTCCCCTATACGACGTATGGGTAGTGTCGATGCATTACAAACAATGTCTGGCTAAAGAATTTCTAAATCTTGATTCCCACAAATGATTGTGATCCTATTTGCATTTATCAATAATTATACATCTCACGAATTAGAATTATTTTCAAATTAATAATAAATATTTCAACATACGATATTTTCAATATGAAATAGTCCATTTAAAAGGTTCAGGTGATTATTCATAATCGTCATAACCCGTATTGTAAATTTATAAATTAAATTCATAAACCTTAAAGGTTTGCATCAATATGGGGAAAGTTTTATATATATTTTCCAAACTTATACAAACTACCTAGTGGTTAAATACTACACCTATTTTTAAAAAGAAATGAGCCAGAAAAAAAACAAATCGAATAGCATCGAAAAAAAGCTAAAATTTTCCGAGTTTTTATTTCATACCATGCTAGTTCCTCGAACGATTTCATCCTTTTGTAAAAAAACGCAGTAAAATTTTACATTTTAGACAAAATAAAATCATTTGACCCCACCAAACTGTTCTCTTTCTTCAAATAAAAGACTTCGTAAAGCCAAATCACGTAGATTCCATTGCAAAGGGGTAATTAAAACATTCGGTAGGAACCTACGGTTGCAAAATATAAACAAAAACACACAGCTAATACCGAATTCGAGGCACGACTCGGGGTAAACTTAATCGTTCATGCTGCGGCAACGATAAAAAACACAAACTTCTTCCATCACGATCACAAATGATGCGAAATTAGATTAAATAAAATATACGCGACAGTGCTCGCGGTGAGGGAAGCAGAGGAGAAAGAGGTAAAAACGATGGGAGACCGGCGCAAATAGGAAGTGATTAAAATTCAAATGAGATTTACCAAGATACATTTTCCGTTTAAATTCCCTTCTCGTTTCAGAAATAAATAACGAGAGATGAAAAAACCGCCTAAGAAATAGGAAAAATGACTGCGCGCGAGAGAGGAAAGACCAGAGGGAGATTTAAAAAAGTATTTTTGAGAAAATAAGAGCAACAAAATATGTACAAAGGAGAATATATATATGAAAGTAAAAACAGAAGAGCAAAAATACAGAAGAGAGCAGCAAAGGGATGGCATTTGCTGAGGAGCTAAGTAAGAAAAATAATTATACAAAGAGAATAAATTTAAAACGAGAAGATTAGCAATGGTAAATTTTTTTGCCGAGAGAAATTATTTATTCCTTTTACTTTGCTATTAATCCATAAAATTTTAAGGCAGACAAAGAGAGAGTTAAAGCGAGGTGAAATGAGACGGAATAGAGGGAGGGAAAGAAGATAAGGGTGGGAGAAAGCATTGAGAATGAGGGAGACTTTGGAAGGGAGAATGTGGAGAGGTCTATTGGAGATAGAGATGAAGAAAAGAGCGAGAGAAGCAGGTTGAGCGGAAGGATGAAAGGATAGTTATGCAGGAGGTTGGCTGGGAGGAAAGAGAGAGAGGGGTTAAAACGACGAGAAAGGAGAGAAGGGAAAAAGAAACAAGAAGGAAGATGGGAAGAAGCGAAATGGGAAGATGCGAGAGGGGAGCGAATATGGAGAGGTGATGGAGAGAGAAAGAGAGGATAGAGAGAGGGAAGAGACAGAAGATGAATGGGGGAGTAGAGAGAGGAGATGGAGGGGGTAGGGTGGATAGAGGAAGGGGGAGGGTGGATAGAGAGAGGGAAAAGAGAGAGGGAGGGACGAGAGAGATGGACGATAGGAAAGAGAGAGGAGGAAGGAAAGAGAGGAGGGAGGAACGAGTAAGGTGAGATATAGGAACGAGAGGGGGAGTAGAAGAGGGAGGGATGAGTGAGAGAAGAGATTGGAAAGAGAGATGAGGGAGGAGTGAGAGGAGGGAGGAGAGGAGAGGAGGGGGCGGAGAGAGAGGGAGGAGAGAAAGCAGGGAGGAGAGAGAGAGGAGGGAGGAAAGAGAAGAGAGACAGAAGGGAGGAGAGGAGGGAGGAGAGAGAGGAGGGGGGAGAGAGAGGAGGGAGGAGAGAGAGGAGGGAGAAGAGAGGAGAGATGGTAAGGAGGGAGAAAGAGAGGGGAGTAAGAGAGGAGGGAGGGAGGAAAGATAGTAAGGAGGGAGAAAGAGAGGGGAGGGAAAGAGAAGTGGGGAAAGAGAGATAGAAGGAATACGAGAAAGAGAGGAGAAATTTGAGAAAAATAAGTAAAAAGAGAAGGGAAAGATTAGTGAGAGAGAGAGGAAATGCGAAAGTTGGGGAAAATTAAAGAAAGAGGAAGATAGTTGATAAGATTGGCAGAGAGAGAAAAGTTGAAGGGATAAAGGATAGAGAGAAAATAGTGATGGGAAAAAGAGAAGAGAGACAGAAAGGCAAGTTTGGAAGGAAAATAGAAAGGGGAAAAAAGCAGAAAGGAGAGAGGCGTTGGGAAAGAAGAGAGGATAGATTTGACTGATATAAGTGAAGAGAGAAATGAAAGAGAGAAAGAGAGGAGGTAGAGAGAGAGGGATAGATCAAAAAGGAGAAAGGAATGAGGTTTGAGTTTGAGGTTTGGAAATTAGTGGTCCTAGCGACCATCGTCAGCTTCAGGATGATCTGGATGCGTTATCTGTTTAGTGCAAGGAATGGCAGCTAGAAATCAATCAGAAAAAGAGTAACGTTCTAAACTTTTGGAAATCTAGAGGCCCATCGTCCGTGTTTACCTACTCGATAGATGGTGAGAGCATTCCTGTTTCGGAATCCGTTAAATACCTCGGGGTAACCTTGAATCGTGACCTGTCTTGGGACACCCACATAAGACGAGTGATAGGTGCGGCAAATAAGAAGTTGGCTTTTGTGCGTAGAATGGTCAGGAAAAGCACGGAAAAGGTGAGAGAATCCTGTTATTTATCGTTGGTTAGACCTCAAATGGAATACGCAGCAGCGGTTTGGGATCCATATCAGAGGGGACTCATAAAAGATTTAGAAAAAATACAGCGCGAGCAGCTAGATTCGTGAAAAAGAATTACGATAAAAAACAGAGCGTTACGTTACTCATTGAAGAGTTGAGTTGGCCATCGTTGAAAGATCGTAGATTACAGGCGAGACTTAAACTTCTAGATAAATATAGGTCGGAGATATTCCTAAATGAAATGAAGGATATTATTCGACAACCAACGTATATCGGACGGAGGGATAATGAGGACAAGATTCGCAAAATAGATAGTAGGACGGAGAGGTATAAGGAGTCATTTTTCCCTAGGACAATACGTGACCACAATAGATAAGTGAATAATAAGTAGTAAGGAACTTGGTGCGCGGCACCCCCTGCCATCCACCGTCAAGGTGACTTGCAGGGTAATATGTAGATGTAGATGTACAGTCTTAGTCTAATGCTCGTGGTAGCATGACGTGCCTTCAGGTCGCTCCGTCCCCTTTCACTTTCCATTTTTAGCAATCCTGACCGCTGAATATGCCGCCCAAGGCTTTAAAGAAGGACGTTGAGTCCGATAGCACGGAGTTCCGTGCTATGATGGAAACGGTTATGAAGACTATGTCTTCATTTCAAGATGAACTAAGCCAAATCCATAAGGAAGATACTTCTAAGAGAAAAGAATCCCTTTCATCCTTAGAGGAAAGATTCAACAGCTTCCGAACAAAAGTGATGGAAGACTTCCGCCGTCTCTCTGAGCGCCTTAGTGATCTAGAGAAGAAATGCGTGGAATTGGATGAGAGACAAGACGCCTTAGAGTAGTATTCCCGACGCAACTGTCTTCTCATTCATGGTGTAACGGAGAAGGAGAATGAAGATTGCTTACTTCTAGTGACTAAATTCTTCAAGGACGAAGTAAAAGAAGAGATCGACATGCAGCGTCTTTCCAGAGCTCACAGAATCGGTGTTCCCAGAAGCTCCAATCCTAACCCTAGAGCTATTATCGTCAGGTTTTTATCCTATCAGGAAAGAGACAAGGTGTGGGGAAACAAGAGACGCCTCAAAGGTACCAATTTTCTTGTCACCGAGTCGCTTACCTCTACGCGTAAAAAGTTATTGCAAGAGGTAAAAATGTTGACAGGACCACGTGGGGTCTGGACGCAAGACGGGAAAATAGTTGTCCTGCATGACGGCAGCAGACGGTTTATCTCCACCATGAGAGATGTAGAGGCATTGAAGCGGGCCTGGCCCTCTCAGAAATCAACTCCGGGGGACGGACGTCGCTAAGTAACATCTACATCTACATCTACATCTACAAGTTACCCTGCAATTCACCAAGTTGGTGGGTGGCAGGGGGTGCAATGCACCAATCCTACCTAAAGATTGTCTAACGCAATTCGAAATTTCCTATTGTGATCTCTTATTGTCCTCGGAAAGAACGAGCCTAGATAACGTTCCGTCCTACAATCGATCTCACGTATTTTATCGTCTCGATCATTTCTACCTATATACGTCGGTGCCACAATTATTCCCACTACCTCCTCTTTTAGACATTCTGACCTATATTTCTCTAGAAGTTTCAACCTTGAGTGCAATCTACGCTCCTCCAGTGATACCCAGTTCAAATCGCTCAATAAAGAGGTGACGCTTTCCTTATGTTCGTACTTTTGTTTTACAAATCTGGCTGCTCTGCGCTGTACTCTTTCTAGTTGAATTATGTGTCCCTTCTCGTACGGATCCCATATGCTCGCTGCGTATTCCACTTGTGGTCTTACCAGTGATAAGTAGCATGTTTCGCGTACTTTCTCTGTAGTGTTCCGTACTATTCTACCTATGAATGCCAGTTTCTTGTTGGCCGCGCCTATAACTCGACGAATGTGCATGTCCCACGAAAGATCTCGACAAATGGTTACTCCTAAATATTTTACATACTCAGCTTGTCGAATACTCATTTCATCTATTTTATATTCGAAACCTAAATCTTTGTTCTTACTTTTCCAGAACGTGACTGCGGCACATTTAGTATAATTAATTTCGATTTGCCATTCTTTGCACCACGCTGAAATGGCTCTTAAGTCTTCACACAGAGACTGATGGTCCTCCTGATTTTTTATTTCATTATATAGAACGGTGTCATCGGCGAAAAGCCTAATTTTACTACGAACAACCGAGCACATATCATTTACATAGATTAAGAAGAGCAGAGGGCCTAATACACTTCCCTGAGGAACACCCGAAGCAACTTTAACGGGGGACGAGTATTTCCCATCGATGACAACTATCTGTTCCCTATTCGAGAGGAAGTCTCTCACCCAACCGACAACTTTCGAATTGATACCACATTGTCCTAACTTCGCAATTAATTTCCTATGAGATACTTTATCGAACGCCTTCCTGAAATCAATGAATATGGCATTGACCTGAGTATTTTTCTCTCCGCATCGCAACAAATCGTCCACGAACAGGCCGAGCTGCGTTACGCATGATCTACCTCTCCGGAATCCGTGTTGGCATCCGCTAAGCAATGAATGGCTATCTAAATAGCGCATTACAGAGCTAAAGACTATGTGCTCAAGTATCTTGCACGATAATGAAGTTAAGGATATCGGCCTATAATTTTCGGGGTTCTCTCTGTCGCCACTCTTATGGATGGGCGTAACATGTGCCACCTTCCAATCTTTAGGAACTACTCCTTCTCTAATGGATTTCTCGAATATAATTTTCAAATACGGCGCGATTTCAGCAGCTAATTCTTTCATTACACGCGCGGGAATTTCCTCCGGTCCAGGAGATTTATTTGGCTTAATTGAATGAAGTTGGAGCGCGATGCCATTTTCCGAAAATACCAAATCTTCCATCGAATCGCCCTGACGCATAGGAATAGGGGTTTCACATTCATCGTCATCACGAGTAAAAGCTTTCTGAAAGTGATGATTTAATAGGTTTGCTTTATCCATACTATCGTGAACTACGTTTCCCGTTTCCGACCGCAGTGACGCAATAGTGGGGCCCCTACCTTGAACTTCCCTGACGTAAGACCAAAATGCTTTTGGGTTCTCTTTCAAGTTTTCCTGTAAAACCTTCTTTTTATAATTGTTAAACGCATTACGCATTGCTACTCTGGCTATGGAGCGCGCCTCCTTGTATTGATGCCTTATTATTGCATTCTGTTCGACCGTAGCTGTTGAGGATGTGTTATTTACGCGAGAGTGGAGTTTTCTTTGACGTCGGAGAGCGCTTCTTACTTCCTGATTGTACCATCTAGGTTCTGCACTATCACGCTTCTGTTTGCTCGGAATAAATTTATCTGTACACTCTCGCATCATATCTCTGAACATGCACCAGGATTCCTCCACGTCTGCACTATCGGTTAAATTGCAGAAATTAGTATATTTATTTCGCAGAAAAGACCTAAATCTTGTGAAATCGGCTTTGGCGAATAACCTTACGAGCAAGACTTCGGATTTTCTTAGAAACTGACAAAGACCACTACGGCATAATCATTAGGTAACATCTGTCGTGCGTACTGCATTGTGCTACTTGAGTTCTTGTTTTCCACTTACTCCGTTTTTGTCATCGCCTGGCATCTCCGTTCCTGCATTTGCTGATTCTCGGCTGTTTTCCGTGTTCCTGAGAGAAGAAAGAAGCTCCCTGTGCGTTTCCGTTCCCCCTTCTTCAGCAGCGACTTTCTTTTCTTTCTTTCTTTCCCTCCCTTACGTGGCGTCCCAAGTGAAAATTAGTGCCTGTGTATATTAGTGTCTGTGTATATTAGTGTCTGTGTATATTAGTGCCTGTGTTTATTAGTGCCTGTGTATATTAGTGCCTGTATTTATCTGTCTCCCCTACATCCCTAGTTCTCCCAAATTAATTCATTCATAGCCCCTCATTTCTCTAGTGTCAGTTCTCCCCACAGTGTTTTCATTTTCGGTTCTCTCTAGTGTAATTGCTCCCAAAATCTAATCCAAAGAGCCCCTATTTCCCAGTGCTAGTGCTCCACGTAGTGTTTTATTTCAATCATCTCACCAGTGAAAATAAGTGTCTGTAGTTATCTCTGTCTCCCTTCCACCCTTAGTGCTCCCAAAGCCGTTTCCCAATAGCTCTTACTCCACAGTGTTAGTGCTCCACTAAGTGTTTTATTCCACTCACTCGATAAGTTCCTTTAGCTCTCTAGGGCAGTTCTCATATTCCTACAGTGCAGTGCTCGCGCCTTCCTGTGCTCCTCTGTTTTCCTTTGCAATTAGTTTATAACTTATCCTTTACTTGACCTGTGTGTATTTTCCTGCTTTTTCATTATACATTGCAATATTGTATTGTGTATTGTATTCCTAACTTTGCGCATCCTACTCTATAAAATATCCTCACCTATGTTTAATTCTTCCCCTGGAATCTTGCCCACTAATAGCACTTCTTTCCCGTTCGTACCTCCCATCAGTAGACCCTCCCAGCAGGACGTTATGACGCCCATTAGCTCTTCTGACTTTCCACCCCCCGCTGACCACCCTTTCCCCCGCTTTTCCCATTGCACTCAAAATAACAACACATGCCCTCTCTCGCGCATCACCTCTTCCCCTGTCCCACCATATAACCTTAATACGCATGGTCCTCACACTCTCAACCCAGAGGCAGCAGAATTCGTACCCCCCTCCATTCCACTCCCGTCCCCACCCCCCTCACTACCTGCTATACATCCAGGCACAATCCGTACCTACTTTAACCCACATGCTCCTGATTTCATTCCTTCCCTAACTCAACCGCGTCCTTCCTTAGACCCAAATGCCTCTGAATTCTACCCATACGTATCTCCTGGTTCCCCATTTTCTAATCTTCTCCCTATCCCTATCCCTTCTGGTCTAAATTTCGCCCGAATAAAGACGATTATCTATCTATCTATCTATCACTAATAAAAGCTTATCCTCATATTCCAATTCAAAGGCCATTCTATCTGAACAGTTTAAGCTCTTTCCACGCTCCCTCCAGATCTTATATTTAAATGCTCAAAGCTTAACAGCACATATCGAAGAACTCCGTGGCATCCTACCTAACAATAAAGTACACATCATCGCTATTGCTGAGACCTGGTTGAAACCATCTATGTCTTCCTCTACTGTTAACATTGACGGTTTTAAACTTTGCCGCAACGATCGCGTTGGCAAAGGCGGCAGCGGTGTCGGAATATATGTAAGAAACGATATTTCAACTAAATTTATTGAAAGTAGCGAATGTAATTACAGCAAAAGACCCGAATTTTTCATTCCTGAATTGAAAATCTATTCACAGAAAATACTTTTCGGTATTGTCTACCGTCCACCCAAAATTGGCCATCTATCCGATATTGATTAAGTCATCTCTAATCACATTAACGATTAAAATCATTTAATAATTACTGGCGATTTTAATGCCAATATACTCGCACCAAACCCTGATTCGGCATATTTATATAACTCCTTCAACTCTCTAGGCCTTAGTATTCTACCGCTAAATGCTACTCACCATACTCCTACTTCCTCTACCCTAATTGATTTAGCCGTTACCGCCAATCCTGACAAGGTTCTACATCTACATCTACATCTACATATTACCCTGCAAGTCACCTTGACGGTGGATGGCAGGGGGTGCCGCGCACCAAGTTCCTAACTAATTATTATTCACTGTTATCTATTGTGGTCACGTATTGTCCTAGGGAAAAAGGACTCCTTATACCTCTCCGTCCTACTATCTATTTCGCGAATCTTGTCGTCATTATCCCTCCGTCCGATATACGTTGGTTGTCGAATAATATCCTTCATTTCATTTACGAATATCTCCGACCTATATTTATCTAGAAGTTTAAGTCTCGCCTGTAATCTACGATCTTTCAACGATGGCCAACTCAACTCATCAATGAGTAACGTAACGCTCTGTTTTTTATCGCGCATGGCCAACTCTCTGCTCCTGGAATCTCCGCACATGACATAATATACATTGCATATTCAATAAGGTGCCCAACTCACAAGCAGAAATATATCACCTATAGGGACTTCAAAAACATTAACAATGAAAAGTTAATTGCTGACGCGTCTGCCATGCCTTGGTATTCTATTGAGTATATGGACGGCATTAACGAAGGTTGAGGCTTTCAACAATTTTGCACAGTCATTAATAAACACTCACGCTCCACTAAAGACTAAAGGGAGTCTCTAAGCCCCATGCACCATGGCTCACAACCGACATCAAACTGATAATGAAGAGACGTGATAATGCCTTCCGCATTTTCAAAAATACAAAAACACAGATCTCATTCAACCAATTTAAAAAACTAAGAAATAAAACTAAGCAACTTATCAGAAACTCTAAAACTCGGTACATTCATTCACTGACCCGTCCAAATTCTTCACAATCTGCTCTATGGAGTAACTTAAAATTATTTGGTATTGGAAAATCTAAGGATACACAACTTCCTCCTCATATTTGCCTTGATACACTTAACACTCTATTCACCACTCCCCCAACTCCTGATGACAACGAAATGAAACAGAATCACATACACCACCTACTCCAACACACTCCTCCCACCACAGCATCACCACCACTCCAATTTTCTCCTGTAACTCAGCTGGAAGTACTGAATTGTTTACGTAAAATCAAGTCCAGAGCACAAGGTGCTGACGAAATTCCAATAGTTTTCCTTCATAAGATTATTCATCTAGTTCTACCCATCATCACTCATACATTCAATTGGTCGCTTATGCAAAACAAATTCCCATCGCAATGGAAACTCGCCATAGTCCGTCCCATACCTAAGAAAAGTCTTACTTCTGACATAACCGACTTTCGGCCCATCAGTTTACTTCCTGTATTATCAAAGGCATTTGAAAAGGTTTTACATGAACAAATCACATATTTTCTAATTAGTAATAATATCCTCGATTCTCTACAATCAGGATTCCGAAAATCACACAGCACTACCACAGCACTCCTCAAAATCACTGACGATATCAGATTAGCAATGGACAAAAGAGACGTCACTATCATGACTCTTCTTGAATTTAGTAAAGCTTTTGACTCTGTAGATGTAAACATACTTCTAACCAAACTGCGCCTCATGAACTTCTCCTCAGATTCCCTAAACTTCATTAGTTCTTACCTGAATGATCGCCATCAAAAGGTCGTAACTGACAATCATTCCTCAAGATGGATTAAAGTGACACGTGGCGTACCACAAGGTTCCACCCTCGGGCCACTTCTCTTCTCTCTGTACATTAATGATATATCTTCTCAGCTTGCTCACTGTAAATACCACCTTTATGCTGATCATCTCCAAATCTATATGCACTCTCGCTCTATTGATCTCCCTCTTATCATTGATAAAATGAACCATGACCTCACTTCTTTATCCAAATGGAGCAATGTAAATTTCCTCAAAATTAATCCTTTAAAAAGTCAGTCTATTATTATTGGGTATCCCAAACTTCTCTCGTCACTAAACTTCTCAGAACTTCCCCCAATTCTGCTCAATAACTCTGTCATTTGTTTCCAAAAAACTGCAACCAATCTCGGGTTAGTATTCAATGACACATTGACCTGGACTAATCATATAACTAAAATATGTAATACTGTTAACAGTTCACTTCACTCACTTAAAAGAATTAAAAGCATTACCCATTTCTCCCTTCGCAAGCGACTTATCACCGCTCTTGTCCTTCCTCACCTCGATTACTGCGATACGGTCTATCAAGATCTATCTAACGAGCTGTCTCTAAAATTGCAGCGTGCCCAAAATTCCTGCGTAAGATTCATCTGTGATCTCCAAAAGAGAGACCATGTCACTCAACCTCTATATACGTTAGGCTGGCTTCGCACTGAAGCTCGTAGACGTCTTCACCTCCTCTTGTTATTTTACCGAATTATAACTCTTCAAAACCCGCAGTATCTGAACTCCAAATTTTTCCAAATGAACTCTGTACACAACGCCAACACTAGGGGCACCAATCTCTTCCAGATCCCACATCACAGGACGGAAATTTATAATAAATTCTTCCATGTTACAGCTTGTAGACTTTGGAACGCCCTACCTACTGACCTCCAAAACGCAACATCTCTCCACATATTCAAACATAAATACTTTAAATTGCTGTTCTTTGCCCAAAATTCAGGTCAGCTTTAACATTTTCTTCTTACCTATTGCAAGACGGCTTCCTTCACTCTTCCTTACTTAATGAACATTAATTAATTTCTTCGCAGGTTATCGAGTTCTCAAAATGTACGCCTCCTTCGACTGTTACCTTTTCATTGTCTAGTGTCTACTAAGTTATAGTGTTTATACTAATTCTCATTGTTTTATATCAATCTGTATTGTTTCATATTATTTTATACTGATTTATATCATTTTGTATTGTTTTATACTATTTTATACTGATTTATATCAGTTTGTATTGTTTAATACTATTTCGTATTATTTTATTTTATTATGTATTGTTTTATATCATATGTGTAATTTTATATCATTTCCTTCTTTCTTATGTTATGCATGATCCAACAACAATCTCCATATTCATTGTATATATTTCAAGTATATTTCATCTTATTCTGCCAAATTATTGTATTATATTTCTTGGTTTGCATTACGTTAATATCTATATGACGGTATACAACGATGCTGTATATACGAACACTCCTCACTCCTTTCTATTTAATGTTGTATTACTATATTATAATATGTACACTATCCAGGGTTTTCGCAGGTTTTTCACACACCCCTTCTCAGTGGGTGTTTTCCTGCGTGGGTTTTACTAGGGAGGACATGCCTGTTTTACTTAGGTTTTCCCCACAATCTCTAATCTGTCTTCAATTTTATATATATATATTTTTTTTACTCTGTATGATTTAGGTATATACTGTTTATGTTATGCGTAATGTAATATCTTACTTTACCATTTTTTATATTTATTATATTGACGAAGGTTTAAATGTAAGAATGGACCATATGGTCTAAATTTCGCCCGAATAAAGACGATTATCTATCTATCTATTTATTCCTTCCAAAAAGGCAGAGCAAATTAAGCCGGCGCTATTGCTCCCGCGATCCTAATTAAGAAGGCGATGTTTAATTATGAATACGGAAGAATAAAATTTGGTCAAATTATTCTGATTAGCTTCGTGGCAACCAAGACTTGCTTCGGATATACTATAATTTTTCACCTAAATAATAAATCGCGTAGAACTCGAGCAAAACTGCGACAGAATTAGTTACTTATTCCATCCGAGAAAATGTCTTCTGAATTGAATTAATTAACGTGAATACGCAATGAGTACTCTTACTCAAAAATTAATAATTTGGATTCTATATCAATACACATTTCTTGTAGTATTATTAATGTAATAAAAACTTTTATATTTTAAATGGAATTGTGATAATGATTCACTTACTATGCCTATATACCTTTTTTGTCTTTTCCATCACTTAACCTGTTGATCAGACATTATAAGGAGATTTAATACTTCACTTAGGTTGTTACGGTTTATGCTGACAAATGCAATCGAAAAATGTTAGGTCAAAAAATAAATGTATTTTTTAAGTAAACCAAAATTGAACTAAATTAATAAAGAGAAGAAAGCTTACTTTAAATTAATCAATATTTCTGGTTATTGAATATTAAGAAATCATAAACAATATGAAAGAGTGAATTCTATTGGAAATGTAAATTTAACTTAACTTGACAGAAATGTATTCACAGTGTCTTGAGTTATCCCAGATCGAATGTGCATAAAATTCGTTCGATACTTGAACTCAAAAACAAGGTTATAAATGACCCGGATAATTTTATAGCCAGTGCTACTACTGCATTTTATGTCGCGTACGTTGCATTGTAGGAAAGATGACGATTTTATGACCTAGATATTTTTATATCATCTCGTAGTCGGAAGGGAGGAGAAAATGCGATGAGAAAATTTTTATCGAGTAAATAGGTTACCCATACAGGTTTATTAATTCCAAATACGCGCAAGATTTCAGAGGCAAATATCTTGTCACGTAAATACGGAAGCGTAAAGAAACAAATGCCACCTCAATCTAAGGGTTCCGCTGCGCGATGATCAAGCCGATAACATTTTTAAACGAGAATCACGACCCAGATAAACTGTAGCGGGTAAGAGCGGGAAGAGATAAAAAGAAAAATTGGCCGACAGGTATAAAAGGATACGAAAGATCAAGCGAGAAAACTAGAGAGAGAGAAATACGAGGAATAGGCAGAGATAAGGATAGAAATAGAGCATAAAAAGGCGTTCGGAAAGAGGCAATAGCCGCGAACTCAATTCCGTAAAGAGAGAGAGAGAGGGAGGGATGGGAAAATTAGCAACGGCTGAGGTAACAAAAGGGATCCCCTTGAAATTTACGGACCCTTCCCCATTTCGACTCGGCGGGTTACAGTCGATAAGGAATAAAAAACACGGAATAATACGGATCGGACGAAAGGAAGGACGTAAAGGAGAGTATTCGTTCTTTTTTATCTCATTCTCCACCTAGGGTCGGTTTCCAAAGAGCGAGTGTTAAGGTTATCGTCAAAGAGACGCGGTGAAAGAGAACAGTGTGAAGGAGGTGGGACATACTCCAAAGAAATGTATGTTCCTGGAGATAATAATGTTAGAGAGGGTGGTATATGGAGTGGGTTGTGTTCCATATGCAACAAAGCGTGTCGTTGAGTATATGTGTGCTACGAGTAGCTTCGTGTGTGGAGCTATTCGTTTCTGACGCACATTATTGTAACACCGGAGGTGCTACAAGGAAAAACAATGAAAGAATTTATATATTCAAGAGGATATGTAATGTAGGATGAGATGTACACACTCCAGGGGCAACTATTGTAAGAAGGGAGGCAGGTGTATCAAGGGGGAAACTTGCGTGTTGGGTAACATACAATTTAGGGGCAAAGACCTGTACGAAGGGAAGTATATATTTTAGGGGAAATATCTGAAACACTAAAGAGAATAGATATGAACTAAAAAGCAATTTTTCGTACCTGAGTGTTTTTTTCTACTTAAACAATTATAGTTATCAATATTAAATCTAAGTTGGTTATTAAAATCATTTTTATAAAGTTACGTTGTTTTATTTAGCGCAAAATTACCTCACATTTTAGCTTTAACAATTGTTCGCAAAAAACATTTGAAAGACTTCAATCAATATAACGTATGCATATATTGGAGTCCCCGCACTTACGAGGCCAATTTATTGTGGACCAGTACGTGAAAATTCCCCGCACTTACGAGGATTTGCTCGGATGATCCGTTGAGTGCGCGTTCCCGACAGAAAATGCCTCGTTGCCGCGTTTCAACTTCTTCGAAATTTAAACTTCTTGCAACGTTGCCGCGTTTCGGCGAGCTCTACAAGGATCCTTGCTTCCCATTGGTCGAGCTCTACGCGTGCTGCGCCAACCACGTATATGAAAACTTATCGCTTCTGGTCCTGGGCGATTCCATTCTTGCTACGAAAGCCCAAATAGGGGTGTGCCTACCCCATTCACTTTCCTCTTCCCTTATCTTATGCGTATCCACGCACCTTCTTAGAGTGAAACTACTATACCCACAACCACTCACCTCCAGTAACCCCCTCCCGTACATCTCTCAACTTGCATTTGCTCTACCCAGCAAACACAGCCTGAACCGCCAGCAACTTTCGTAGTGGTTCTCGGATCATTCGTTGATTTTACCTGCAATTTTTGCTATCTATGAGTCCTAAACGTAGTGCTAGTGGTGCCGTGCCCAAGAGGAAGCGTAGCAACTATTGACTGGATGTGAAGTTGGATATTATTCGTCGTAGGAGGAGTGGTAAACGTGTGGCAGACATCCCCGAATCAACCATTCATACCATCATCAGCAATGCTTCCGAAAACGAAGAAAAGGCTAGGAACTTGTTGAAACACTCTGGGGTGAAGATAACCCGTCTTAGGAGTGATGTGATGGAGATTATGGAGAGGTACCTTGCAACTTGAATGGGGGATCTGTACCAACAGAGTACGCCCGAAAACTTAACCCTCATTCAAGTAAAAGCTTTAAGCTTGTACGAGAATCTACGGAAGAAAGCAAGAGAGGAGGAAGCGGCTAAAGTAAAGGAGTTTTTACCGCTTCCAAAATAGGTTTGACTTACAAAATCTCAGAATTCATGACGAGGCTGCCAGCACAGAACTAGAGGCAGCTGAGGAGTTTTCCAAAGAGCTAAAAAAGATTATCAACGAAGGTGGTTACAGTCCCAAGCTGATACTCAACGTTGATGAGAGAGGTCTCTACTGGAAACGGATGCGATGTCGGACCTACCTTTTCAAGAAAGAAAAGTCTGCTCCTTGTTTTAAGGCTTCAAAAGACCGTGCAACTCTGCTTGTGGGTGGTAACGCTGCTGGCTATATGAAGCATAAGCCGTTACTTGTGTTTCGGAGTGAGAATCCGAGGGCGTCAAAGAACGTTGCCAATGCTTCACTACACGTGATTTGGAAGTGACATAAGAAGGCATGGATTACGAGGAAGATCTTCCATGACTGGTTTGTGGAGTATTTTTTGCCGATGTTGAAGAAATACTGTGAAGATCAATCTTGATTTCATGATTTTTTTTATTTTGGGCAATGCCAATGCTCATGTGCTTGATTTCGTAAGTTTGTCTCCGAATGTCACTATCGTCTTTTCGCCAAAGAGAACAACAGCTGTGATTCAACCCATAGACCAGAGGGTATCACCGTTTTGAAGGCTAACTATCTTTAGCTTACATTTTTTAAAAATGACAAAAGAAAGCGATGGCACCGAAGTGGCTATGCAAACGTTTTGGAAAGATTTTTATATTTTGCATTGTGTTGAATTACTCGGCAAATCTTCGAATAAAATTTCGATTTGACTGATCAATGGGTTTTGGAAAAATTGTATCCGGCTGCTGTTAATAACTCTTTTGAAGTATTCGACGTTGTCAAGATTAACAAGGAAACTACAGCTCTAGAGAAGGATGCAGGCTTCGACGATTATGTTGAAGACGACATTAAAGAGCTACTAGAATCTCATTCTTTGCCCTTATCAAATGAGGGTTTGTCGGAGTTAGACAAGCAAACCTGCAAAGAAGAAGTGAGATATGATAATGATGACGACATTACTGCTATTTCAGAAGGAAAAGATCTAACGAAAAAGACTGAGAGAAATATTTGATAAAGCGGAAGAAATTATAAGTTATTTGAAGAATAATTATCGTGCTGCCAAAGCTGAACGCGAAATAAAAGATTTTAGCCTGCTACAGAGTAATTTTGAAGGAAAAATTACGTGATGGAAAACAAACGACTCTTGATTCATACTTTCATCAATCCAAACCAGTCACGGTAGTATCTGATCCTCAGCCAGGTTCCTCTGGTGTAAAGATGAGGAGATGGTAGACGATGCACATTCCTCACCCTCCGCCTAATCCTCTCCAAGCATTCACCTACATCCGTCCAATCAGGGCTCAAAACATTTATTTTTAGTTAAAATAATGTACACCAATTCATATTTTAAAATGTTTAAAAATTATGTTTAAATGAGAATGGGAAATGAGTGAAAAAATCTTTAAATTAATGTGTAATCACATGTGCAAAGTAATGTTTAACAAATATTTATAAGGTATAAATGTTAAAAGATATTAAAATAAGCTTGTTGAGGGTTATTTACAAATTAATGGTCCCAATCAGAAGCTATTCCCATTATTTCTTATGGGAAGAAATTCCCCGATATCCGAGTTTCGCTATCCGAGTAGGTTTTCCAGTCCCCATTATCCTCGGATTACGGGGACCCCCTGTATGCCCATTCTCTTGGCGACCCTAAACCACAGCAATTGAAGCAAAAGTGAAATCGGTTTCTCTAGCAAGGACGGCCATACCAGTTAAATAAGCATAAAAATCACCCTTAGAGAACATTTATAATAATCGAGTCTTTTAAAGAGCACTCTCCAGAATTCCAATCCCAATATTACAAAACATGTCCTCTTTGCCATCAAATAATTTCAACTATTCACCAAATAGCTGAACTTTCCTTAATTTAGGAGCAAAAAAGCCATTTTTCGTATTTCTTTCGAGAGATTTCGAGCTTATGAACGTAAATCAGTATGTATTCGATAGCCTCTCATCCCGATTTATTTCACGTTAGTATGACTGAAAAGGTTACTCAAGAGCTCAAATAGCAAATTATCCAACCTATAATGACTTATTCATACTCTTACTCGCAGCGTGGCACTAACTACTACTTCGAAGAACGTGACTCGCTAAAATAAAATGGCTGATATCATTGCGGCGGATGAAAATGAATCGTGATATTGGGAAAAATAATATTACGCTCGATCGCGTCCAAACTTTTACGTTCCTCGGCCTATGTTTGCTGTGTGGCATTTCATCATCCCATCAAATTCTTTTCCGGAAGTTTCCGTCGTTGCTGCAATCACGACATTGTTGAAGAAGCACTCCATTTTCCCCCGAAGACATGAATAATCGAGACCCTTGTTAAAACGTGAATTCATCAGAGAAAGATTTTTCACTTAGACATTTTCTTTGACCTTTTGATCTTTTAGTTTATTTCCTAAAATAATTGTACTGATTAATAACACGTGTTATTTAAAAATTTCGCGATTTAATTGTTACATTTCGGAAATGTTTTGTCTTTCCGTCAATTTAATTTGTTAGAAGAGTTTTAACCGAGAATATTTAGCAATAAAAATCATTTCGCATATAATAATACTCGCTGAAAGATTTTTTGCGTGAAAACTTATGAAGTTCATCTATATCATTACCATGAAAATTAAATCCTCCAAAGTTGATCCTTACTTAGGAGATTACGCATGGATGTTTATTTAAAATTTTATCAATCATCACTCCGAAAATTTACGACCACAGTGTATGTCCAAGAAGCAATTTATTTTGAAAGACCAATAACTTCGAAAACACTCGTTTTGACGGCAATAACCCTCAAAAATTTCTTTCATTTCCCTATATGAGAAGTTCCGAGTTCTGATTCCAGATTGGAATTGGCAGCAGACTGCGGATTAGGAATTAATATCTAGCGGGGAAAAAATCTGACGATAAAAAAGAAAAAATTCGTCGCCCGATTCCTTCTCCGAGGGCTCTAATCGAAATCAACTTCTTTCAAATATTCTACCTCCTACCCTTTGATCCGCGAACCGGGAAATAAACGAGAATATGAGTTTTAGTCTTTTTGTCAATTACATGTATGTAAACAAATTTTCTGACCCTTGAATATGACCAAGAAAGATATAGAACATAACTTAGCACATTCAACAATATGTTCACAAAATTATTAAATAATTGTCTGGAAATTAATGGGAACAATTTTTTTTAGGATCACGATTAAGACGTTTCAATTGCAAAAGTATGAAAGACTAATAAAAGAAAACACGATGTCACAAAAAAGTCCTTCAATAAACCGGGACAGTGCATAAAACCGTCACATCTGGTCTTCATGCATATAAACGACCCGCCGACAAACGTAACAAGAAAAGTAAAGTGCAAATAGGATTTACCGAAGAAGGAAATTTTTCAGCCGCGGGAATTTGAGCGAATTATTCTTTCAAAGAGACCACTATTTGAGAGTATCATCACGCTCTTCCACTCCTCTCCTCCACCCTCTCTCTCACTCCACCCTCTCACTCCCTCCCCCTATCTCTCCCTCCATCCTCCCTCTCTCCCTCAACCCCCGCAAAGAAGAAGATATAGAGTGTGGGCGTCTCATACACCGAATTTTCTTTTTTATCCCTCTCTTCTTATCCATTTACCCCTCAGGATTCCTCCCCCCTCCCCTTCCTCTTCCCCCTTTTGGGTCATCTCTTCCAATTTGACGCCTTTGCCCTCGTCAAAGAGGGGGACTGCGTCTTCAAATCTTTTTTAAGTGCTCTCCCTGGTGGCAGAGAAGGAAAAAGTAACCTTTCTTTTTGCTACGTCTAATCTTCTCTCTCACACACACACACTACTCCTCCAGTTTCTCCGTTACCTCTAACCGGAAACATCTCGTCCGTTCCTTCTTTTCCTTCTCAACCCCATTACCGACTCCATCTCGCGGCTCAAAGATAAAATAAAATGCATTAAACCGGACCCATCCAGTCCCTCTTTTTCTCGCTCTTACTCCGTATCTCCGTGATCAAATCTTCCGAGTCTTCCTCTCTCTTTTTTAAGCCTGTTAGTTTTTTGTAATGGGATTCCGAAACGACCTTCAGATCGGGCATTTTGAAGTTTCTCGG
Source organism: Tanypteryx hageni (assembly GCA_028673005.1). Taxonomy (NCBI): domain Eukaryota; kingdom Metazoa; phylum Arthropoda; class Insecta; order Odonata; family Petaluridae; genus Tanypteryx; species Tanypteryx hageni. Next base: position 128,153,276 of record CM054114.1, read on the forward strand.
CAACGGATATAAGTCGAACTAATTTCGCACTGATCTATTAATGCGCCGAGTTTTTTTTAACATTTCCACACTGGTTTATTTGCAAAATATCATTAATTCTCTCATATAAGGCCTATGTCAAATTTCAAGTTTTTTGTTTATATTATTTACTCTACTCTGCTCTACTCGAAAAGACAGTTTATGGTTTCAAACGCTAACTTTCATTATTTCAAATTGCACGCACTTTTGATGCAATACGATTTTAATATGAGCAGAGAACCTGTTCAATTTCGATAGAATAATTAGGTAATAATTATCAGAACAGATGACCTAGACTCGAGATTGGATAAATATTAATGAGGCTATTTTTAATTATTTCCAGAAAATCAGTTATCATTTCAAAGTTAATCAGTAATTAGAGGTGGCCAATTTTATTTTTAGAATTCAGTAATTATTTTTTAATTCCATTATGGTGTTTTGAATTGAAAATATAATGCCAAGCGCTAAAAATCATGTTTATTTTTAAATACACCACAAAATACACAATAATGAAAAACATTAGTTTTACAAATATTGTGGAGCTATTTGGATCGCATATTTTCTTGTAAAAAAGCACTGAAAATTAGTCTTATAAAAGTTAGAAACTATATATAAACAACGCACTACATTTTCTGACCATAGTCATTCGTATTAATTGCAGGTTAAACATATTTTCCACAGTTAAATCGTTCATGTCCAGCAACCCCTACACACAGCTCGTGGGACCAAATTTTGCACGTTTCGCAGCTTATCCAGTCACCTTTTGTGAGAGATTTCAGATCAAAATACTTTATTCCGCATTAACCACAGGGTAGGCCTTCATCTTTCGATGATTTGTATGAAGATTCTTCACATAAACTGCTTGAGTCCATTAGTTTTCTTCGCACACATGTTTTCTTACTTTTGATTTATTTCTAAGTTTTTTAGCTATTGTCTTTTCTCCAAATGTAACTTTCTCTTTACTCTTGTGTTTTCAGCGTTTTCAGAAGATGTCAGATGACAGGCAGAATGCTTTGCTTTGTTGGCATTTTTCTTTGGATTGATTTTGGTAGAAGTAGGTAAAACAACTGAAAAGTTTGTTCCAAAACACTGTGCTTCTGTAAGAACTTGACTATTTTTAGGGTGAGAGTTATTTAATTCAGCATTTTGGTTTAGGGAAAGAGGCATTTCGTTTGATGAATCTGTAGTTACATTTGATGGTCGGGCAGATGAATTTGATGATCGGCTATTTGCATTTGACGATCGGGGATTCTCACTTGAATGTCCGGGATTTACACTTGAGAGTTCAGGAAATTCATTGAAAAGAATAGGAGTTAAATCGGAATATTCACAGTCTGAGAGGGTCATTCTCAGCACACGGGTCAGAGAAAAAGGTGTGTGCTAGCAGGAATTTGTGTTAAGTAATCTTATTTGAGTTTAAAGGATAAATTACGGTGAATTCAAATCCTTTCCCTGCGGTGGCACCCTTTCTCCAGGCCCTATTAAAAACAACAACAAATACAAATTTTGTTATTGAACTAGCTGGATTTACTGCGAACAAAGAAAGTGACCTCTTCCTAGTAAAATGCTTTTAGAGGTAGAAACACAATCCTGTCAAGAGGCTGCAAAACGTGGGTGGTGTGAGGTGGTAGGCACACTAGCTCAATCTGATGTTCTAGGTAAGAATCAAGACATTATAGGGAATGGTGGGATATATGACCATCTAAAATTAACAAACTCCTTCCTTAAACACCAATTTTGTCAAAATGTTGAAGCCAAACCAAGAACAGATCTTCATTGATGTAACCTGTTTCGGACATTAGAACCGTGGTACCGGAAGGCATTCCCTGTTTGTATTCTTCTAGCATCCATTGCCCTTTAAAATTACTAAAGGAGGAATGAATACTCCGCTAGCACTACAACATGCAACAACAGTTACATCTCCCTTACCCTTTTCACCAACAACTTCTGAAGACTTGTTGTTCATAATAAATCCACTCTCTTCCACATTATAAATACATTGAGGATGGCATTGAAGGCCAAATTCAATTGTCACTTGTTTTAACAATACATAAAAATCGTCAACTGCCAGATAATTCATCCCCATAGCACGTGCCTTTGAAAGCCCTTCCAGTTTTCGCAAAGAAATATCTTTGTGCCGATTCATAAAAGTAATTAACCACTCTTTGCCTGCCATATTTATTCAATCGCCCCAAGAAACTTTAATTTTATTAATTTTAGTATAATGGTAAACTGCTTTTCGTACACTTGTTGATGTATGGCCAAAACCGCGGTTACTCAAAGATTTTAGTCTTTCTACAAGGTTTCTTTCTTGTTCAAATGAAAACATTGTTGGGTGATCTATAGACTTGGGCTTACAAATTGGTTGATGGACTTCCTCCCTTGCAATTTATCTACTGTATCTAACATCCTGAACTCGTCTCTGAAGAGTTGTAAATGGAACTTTGAAATGATCTGCAGCTCCAAGTATACTTAAATGTCCATTGAGTATGCTGAATAAGACCAGGCACATATCTTCCTTCTTCCACTGCAAATAAGCTTCCTTCCGCATATATTTTCTCACCATCAGAAAAATGAAACGCAAATTGGAGGGTGTTTAAAATTTAATTTATAGTGTTTCAATATTTTTGTAAGATGTTTTACTTTTATTTGTACTAAAAAGATTATCCCGCAAACATTCTCAAATTCACAAGCCTCTAGACCTATTAGATACTACTGCAAGTGCAATGGGTTGACCGATCCAAATAGCCCCACTAAAATTGATTCATATAGCTCCACTTTTGTCGACTTCAGATAAAAGGAATTAGTTCCAGTAGTTATGAACATAATGCGCTATTTGTACCATAGGACAGCGCAGAAGGTAGTAACGTTGTGAGACAGAAATAAAGAACAAAGCGAGAATAATTTTAACACTAGATCTTAAATTCTAATGCTGTAATGTTACATACCCTTAAAATCAGAGCTAGTAACCACTTACCTCGATCCCTTTAATTGCGTTTTGAAGGCATGTACAAATGTAAAACTAAATAAATTCACTTCAAGAGCATAAACAACCGTATTCTACAATCGTTCATTAGAAAATGACTGCCGGAATGCGCAAGACATTATGCGCAGTAGGTCAAATGCTTATTTTGATCCAAATAGCTACATGATCCCACCATGATCCCAACCTACCCTACTGAAAGAAAATTATAAATAGTTTAGAGAAATTAAAACCAACTTTTATCATAATTCTAACAGTAGCTGCGTCTGTATCAACGTCCTCAGGTAGGGCATAACGTTTTCACCGACTACAAACGGATTATTCATGGTGCAGATGAAAAAGATCATAAATCTTTCATGTTGTTTAACATATGAGAGAGATTGGAAGTAGAGAAATACTTTTCTGTTTTAAAATGTTTAAAAAACACATTACTTTGACAAAAAAGCTTTCATCAAATATTAACAAAGCATTGCTTAGTCGATTTGGTGAACAATATATTTAGACTGGATACCAAAATAATTTACTTTATGGTCCCAATACTATTCTTCCTTCACATCCAGTAAAATCTTTCACTAAAAATAATTACTAGATTTTCCCTGCATCTCTATACCCTTTTTAATAAGAAAATGAGCAAATTCGAAGAGCCCTAAAAAGTCGGCTTAGCGCGAAAAACCAATCCCAGAGAAGATAAAACGCGGAAATATTTTTTTTGCTAAAATCGAATCTACCTCTCTCTCATTGCTTTTATCCGGGCCCTGCCAACACTTAACTATCCCTCCCACTCTTCCTTCCTCACTATTGTAACTCTTCAGCAATTTCTCCTCGCCCAGCTTTCGAATTTATTTTTTCGCTGATGAAGACGTCTGTCCTTCCGTTCCTTCTCCCCCTCCCCTGCCCGATATGCTTCCTCTTTCTCTTCCCCCCCCTTTACTTTGCCTCCTGTCCGAACTAGGTCGAGAAGGCTCGGGTACGGAATGTTGGCGGTTACGGTGTTGAGACAGAAAGAGATGGAGAGAGAGAAGTGAATTGAAATAGGACAAGAAAAGAAAGGGAGGAGGTAAAGAGAGAGAAAGGAATGGTGACATTCGAATGGGAGGTTATGGAAGAGGACAGCGCGGAATAAATTGATAATAGAACAGGATAGAAAGAAAATCGGATTATAAAATGGCGGAAGAAGAGAGGAAAAATCGGCGAAGATAACGAATGAGCCGTCTCTTTATAGGAATGCATTCGGGAAATATTTCATTATAAATTGAAATGATATTTTTCAATATTTTTTAGGATCCGCTTATCCAAATATAACATTAGTGGGTGCTTAAAATCATAATATTGTTTTATTTTACAGAATGTAGTATAAAATATAGCAAAAATCGGCTTCAAAAGAATAACAGAATCTAAAATTAAATGCGGCATGAAAGTAAATGATAAAAAGAAAAATGGATGCAAGATGAAAGTGAACGAGCAATGTCGTAGGTTAGATAAATGATTTGGCTACATATATAGTATAAACTTGAATGAAAATACTCCAAAATAATTTGAGTTATTTAGTATAAGACAATATATCACATGAATAGTATGAGAAATTTGTAATACTACGCAAAAAAGACATGAAATAGTTGAAGAAGGTTTACTTACGGCAAAAAATATTTTAACGTGACGATAGAAAGCGAAAGTAAAAGCGGATTAATCGGAAGCAAATAACGAATATATTACGTATAAGGAAACGGAACGGCACCGTGTTTTCACGTGGGACTAAGGGAATAGATGAAGACGCCGGGAGAAGTTGGAGGAGCAGGAAGAGGAGGAAAGTAGGCTAGTGCCGATAGATAGATAGAGGGAGAGGGGAACGAATTCCTTGCCTATCTCCCGAGAGTCGTCTTTACGACCGCTGAACCCAAAATCCAATTCGAACGCGAGGCCTCTTCAAGAAGGGTGAGTCGATGACATGGAAAGGGAAAACGAGATGGAGAAAGGAGAGAGAGAAAAGAGCATGGAGGGACAGATGAGATGGGAATATAAGAAAAACAAGGAACGATTGGGAACGGAATTAGGAGTATGCCGAGAGGGAGAGGGGAAGGCAAAGAGTGAAGCGAGAAATGCTTGGTATGAAATCAATTTCGACCTGGAGCATTGCCATGAGACGATGAACATTAACCCATTCATTTTAATCGGAGATAATCTTTATTACTGACATAATAGTGATCGCAGGACATGATGCAATGTGAGACATTATCACAAACTCCGATAAGGTTAGAAATCCTATGTCGCTTATGGTGATGGATCCTAATGCGCAAATTGATGGCAAACCTTATCTCATGATTTATTGTAATATAGTAAAAATACGAGTTCTTCTTCAATTTTGCAAGATTTTTCATAAAAATATAACACGCAATATCCACTATGCCCTACTCAACTTCAAGATATTGTGGGAAACGCTATTAACAATGATTACAAGGATTATATATATATATATATATATATATATATGAGCTATTCTGAGAAAAATAGCTATCAACTCTATACATCCATATACGAAATCATAAGTCCAGCTAGCTGGAACTTTTCTTGTTTTTTATCATTTTATTGTTTAAATCTCAAACTGAATGAATGCCGCCCGACTTTGGAGTTGATCTAACATATTTTGCTACTGAAACATTTTCCGCAGTTCCCTATTTTTAAGAATGAGAATTATTCAAATTTTATTATATTTTTTAAAGGAATGAAGAAACATAACTGCATGAATTTTTTCCACAATTATGAAAATATACCTAATTTGGAATTCATTATGCAAGGAACTACATTAAAGCGTACAGCTGTTATATTAAATTCTATATTAAATTGCTTAAATACTCGTCATAATTTTCAATATTAAATATTTAAAAATATACAATTAATTATCAAAGATCTCAACAAAAATCATTTGTATTCATTTAACTACCCTTACGTATTATTTGAAATTTTTTACTTTTACAATACTTTTTCGATGGTTTATAAATTTATTCATATTAAATAAGCATTACCTGTGAATTTTATTTAAATGTTTTAATTATTTTCTAATCGATCATATTACAGACATCCCAGTTGAGTTAAATTAAAGCATTAAACTTATTGTTTCTTATAAAGTATCAAAATTATTGTTTCTTAGAATCCATTAATATTGTACATAATACCTCTTTGTAATATAATTGTTACATATACAAAATTGAATCCTATTACGCGATCAAAAGATGTCAAATCACATATAAGGTAATTTTGTGCTTAAATATTCTCTTTCTCTCTATAAAAATTAAATTCATTTCACTCGTATGAAGCATCTCCGCACATGTCTTTATCTTAGACAGATAAATATATTTAATTCATAAAATATTGAATCGTAGTAAATCATTCACCTTCGGAGATCCATTTCAACAATTCCAAAAATACGAGAATTTGAATGAACCTTAAACCGCAAACGGGATCCAAAAAAAAAACAACAACAAAACCGATGAAATAAAATCTCTCTTGCAACTGCTTCGCCATAATCCGATATATTAGCAATAACGGAAACGCAATAACATATTTCAAACATACCTATCCACTTGTAATTCCCATTCCAATACGTTCGTGCTTCGGGAGGAGGCTTTCTCCAATTATTTCCACGGATATCTGGCCGAAAAAATTTTTATTGGGTAGATAAAAATACGAATACTACAAAAAAACGGGGGAGGAAAATTATCTTGAGAAATCTGAATCGGACGAAATATTTTTTTACGGGAGAAAATAAAATTTTAAAAATAACGCCCGAATGCGAAGATGAAAAAAATAAAGACAAAGAGAGAGAGACCTTTCACTTGAGCGGACAGCTACCATATCTCCCCTCCTCCACTACTCCACTTATTTCTCCCTCGATTTTTAGCGTTTCCCCGGAGACGGAGATCGTTTTGCATAAACGTCAGCGACAGCTGCACCTTATTTATTGCGCCTCCAGTTATACGCCCCCTATTTCCCTCCCTCCCTCAGCCTCTTCTCTCTCTCTGCCCCCCCCCCTCTATCTCTCTCTTTATCTATCTCTCTTCTATCCGCGGAATACAAGACCATTTAAGCGTGCGGAAGATCCTTTCCGGAGGACCATTTTTTTCTCTTTTTGAGTGGAACACTCACCGAACTGCCGGATGCAGAGGATGACGAGCCAGAGGAGAATGCGGCACTTCCGTAGTTGTTGGGCGGACGGGCGACTGCTCCTCTTCCCGGCATCCATTTGGTCTGATGAGAGGGAAAGAGAGACGGACCGGAACCGCTTTGGAGGTCAAAGCTCACAAGTTCGACCCCACGTGCCGAAGATGGAGCATCGTCGCCTAAGAGAATACAAAGGGAAAAATACGGATTAGAGCCCAAAGTAAAAAAAAATGTTAGGCCAATTGAAATTCTTAAACAATCATTTAATATTTTACGCTGCCACTTTCTCGAATTAACAATCATGTTCAAACCTCTATAGCTCGCACTTCAAGTGAGCATAAAAGTTCCGTTACCAAATATTCGAGCAGCGATCTTAGCGTCTATAAATACGAAGGGGAAATATACCTACCTATCTACTCAGAAAAATAAATATTCGTCTAATCCGATACGTTTATGGAAGATCTAATTTAATTGCAATACATATTACGATAACAATATTATCGTGAGCAAAGATAAACAGAGGAAAGTGGTCTATAGCAAAGGAGGCAGTATCCACTTTTGACTTTAAACGTTAATTCCTATATGTTACTCAGAGCCACATATTTGAGGCTATAAATGAGATTTCACCCAATTCGATAAAAACACTTAAATTTCTTATATCTTATGGGGAAGCCGGAATACATCCTAGATTTTCATAAAATATTGCTAAACACATAGGCTAATGAGAAAATTGTTCGAAATTTGTGAAATATCTCCAAACTAGCCCTATCATATAACTCAATTCTTACAATGTTCTGCTTTCTTAATATACATTCCCTGTTCTATCTGATTTATTATTTTTTAAACAAATAACTAGTTTATAAGGAGAAATGTCACTCGAAGTCATGAGATATAAGACAGTTAAAAGTAATTTCACCACTGGCCTAAATGTTATACTATATTTAATTAATAAATCTTTCTCTCTAAGTGAAAAAGAAAGTTCCAAAAGTTTTGAAGATGGTAGATTAAAAAATTATATTTTTTAAAGATCGTTGATGCTTCGATACTCGACTGAAAATTAATATGAGTCGATATAATTTTCGTATAACTGAAAGAGCAGAAAGCAAAATCTCATCAACCAAGTTCATTTCGTGAATAAAATATATCGGAAGACATCCTCAGACTTAATATCTAAATTCTCCTTAAGGATCTGAAGCTTTGTTGGTTAATTTCTAAGGAATCCGCGAAACTTTATTCCATCGCACTTCTGAAGAAAAAATAAGGAGGTAGTATTTTTATATAAGTAGCGTCTCCAGTTAGACGATCGAAACATCGATCCCCAATAAAAAACCGAGAGCAATTCACGGGAACTCAATACTCGCGTTCATCTAATTAAACCTGAAAATATGATGATCGAGTTCGGTATTATAAATATTTCGGTGAGGATTGCAAAAAGATACTAGACTTTTTTTACTAGTTGTATTTGTTATACATTCCCAAAAAATAAAACTATCCTCCGTTTATTCAACTATACCCTCGTCAGATAGTAATATTAATTAAAAATCCATTTACGCTATAAGCCTATTCATAATATTATTGAGAAATCCTTAGATTTCTTTAGAATAAAATTCGCAAAGTGAAGGTTACACTGAAGAATATCATTTTCATATTTTTATCCCAGTTGTGCTGAAGATACTCATATTTAAAATAAAATAACAAAAACTAATATTTATTTTTTTTATTAGCAAATTTATTCATTTTCATCCACTATTACTTTTACGCCACGATATCCATTAATTCAATTTTTCTGGTAAACAACAAAAATGCTTCCGTAAGGTTAAAGTTTCGTATTTATGAAAGAAGAGCTTTCATTTTATAGCAGATAATAAAAGGTAAAATGGCACTTCGATTTAAAATAACGTTTGAATTTTCGAGAATCATATTCATCTACTGCTTGAATTAAATTGAGTATATCGTCAACTTATAAGTACCAACTTCTTTAATTAAAAAGTAAATAAAAAATGTCTCCATTGCTTCCTTGCCACAATGACGCCATTGAAAATCGATTTTTCCCTAAAATTGTTCTGACTGCTCTATTTGCGTAAAAAAATTAAACCTTTACAAATCTTCACATTTTTACGTATCCAAATTTTTTAAATTTTCAATTACAATTCATAAAAACTAAGTATTTGCATATATATATATATATATATATATATATATATATATATATATATTGGCCAGTACTTGACAATTTTGCAACAAAAGTTGACACGAGGAGTAACGCAGCTCTTTAATAAACTCTTCGGAATTTCGTAAAAAAAACTCCCAATCGTTGAAAGGCTCTAAAGGAGCTCTACCCGAAGAGATCAGTTGTTTGGGACCATTCCATCTAGGATAGGGCCGGATGTAAGAGAGAGACAGTCTCAGGAATTAATGCTCCGTAATAGCCCAAGTCGATTTGGGCAATGAGAGAGGGAGAGAGGGAAAAATGGGTCCCATACGCGACAGGGAGTAAGGTCGGAAAGGGAAAATGAGAGAGGGAGGGAAAGGAAGAGCGATAGGAGGAGGATAAGGGAAGGGGAAGAGCGAAGGCGGAAAAGGGAACCATCCGTCACTCCTCAACGGAATCATCTCAGATCCAAGGACACTCCGGAGGATAAGGCGGAAAAAGCGAAAAGACCATCATTCCCCTCTTCAGAAGTCGATTGTCTCTTTGAAGACAATTATTGGCTCGGAGGAGGATGAAAAAATGAAAAAGAGACCCTTTCCCAAAACCTACAAAAAACTAAAGAGAAGTAGGGGATTTGGAGAGAGAAAGAGAGAAAAAAATGCGAAGCGTCGGCCGTGACGAATGAGAATTACGAGAAAGTTCCGAGAGAGAGAGAAAGGGAAAGGAGTGATAGAGTAAGAGATAGGCCGAGAGGAAAGGAGTGAAAAGTAAGTCTGTGAGAGCGAGGAAAGAATTAAACGAAGTGGAAGCATTTTTTCCGAAAAAAAGGAAGGAAGCGAAATTAGGGGCAGGAGAGTGGCGAAAAGAGGAGAAATGGGAATAAGTAGCAAGTCGAGAAAATGAGATGAGATTTCCTGAATCCATGTTTTGAGAGAAAATGTTTTTAAATTTCATCTCCGCTTTCCTTCAGAAAATCCATTGCTCCCATTCTGCGATTTATGGCGAGTTATTTCATGAATAGGAAAAATTAAAACGACAATGACCCGCGCCATTTTTTTGCGATGCTTGTTCTATAGAAGGTATCCAAATAAAGCATTTGTAAGCGAGTTAATTTGCAGAGTAGCGACCAATTATGTTTCGAAACGGCTAGATTGAATAAAAGACATTGAATTTCCAAGGAGAGTTGGCGAGCTAAAAAATAGTTGTTAGTTTTCCTTGCTACAATAATTGCCATGTATTATATTTCGATAGAAAATAAAAATTAATTTAAAATTTGAAACATTATTCTTTTGTTTTACCAATGAAAATATCAGTCTTTTAAAAGGGTCGGTTTATTTCCTTCGTAAAATATCTGAAATGAAGACCGAAGTTACGATACAGTATTTAAAAAACGGCAATTTTAAATATTAAATGTGAACAATTATCGTTCGACCGAATTATTCGACGCTTTAGAATTCACCAATTCCAAAGGAATTATCAAGCTTTTATCAAGATAGCAAGAAAATAACTATTATCTTAATTACATATAAACAAACGTGTAATTCTTGTTTATTAGGGACGATTTTCTTTTTAACTTTTAAATTTCATCAAACGAAAAAGAAAACATTGAATATTAAAAGCAATGAAAACTTTCCCACAACATCACAATAAAATTAATTACACCCATTTGATTTAAGAAATCACAATTAATATATCCGGCTAAATATTTCTAAATTAAAACTCGAACGAAATTAACGATAAAAAATTAATTTTTTTATTCGTAGCGAAAATTTCACCAACCCAGACGGATAACCCGATACAATCCGAAAATACCGTGATAACTGGATTACTCTCCGAATCGACGGCAAAAACGCAGTAGCTCGTTCGCTTATTAGTTTCAGGATTCTTGAGTTGGTCTTTCAAGCTTACCAGCCTGTGACCTACAGTCCAGGAATTTATTTTCTTTAGAATTCAAATACTTGTCAATGCCACACGTTCTCCCTTTCGCAAAAATGAGAGCACGAGTGAGAAAAGAAAAAAAAACGAGAATCGAGTTTCGACATTCATTTGTCTACCGTTCCGGAATGATGACGATGGCAAAAACTTGGATCGAATGCTCGAGGAGGGTTTCGGGAACTTTGGTGAGATTGGTTATATCGAAAGAGTGAAGGGATGGTCGAAAACGAGGGAAAAGAGGAATGCAAGATAGGAGGTGAATGGGAAAGGAGTGCGAATGGACGGATGGACTCACGGTGTGAGTTTTTAGGTTGGTTTCCAAAGGAAACATAGCCTTATGAAATGGTCCTGTCTGTGTGTGTTTCTGTGTGTATGTGTGTCCCCTGCTAACAACTTTTGCACCAATGAATCTTGGTATGAGGCTTATGCTGCCAGGGCCCACCTCCGGACTATATTTTCATTGGCGAAGATTCAAGTCCCGGGTTTGATTCCATGAACGTTTTTATCCTATTTGTTTTCTATAGGAAAACTCAAATCCATCGTGCAGAGATGTTTTCTTTAGTACTTTAAAATATCTTAAAATTGTGATATCGGAGCGAGGTTTGTACCATTGTAAGGGGACAAGAGTGTAAATTATAATTCTTATCACCGAATATTGATAATTGATCGTATTTTCTTGAATTTCTACTGAAACATAGCCTTTTTGCGCTTTAAATCGCATTTTATCGGATTGTTGCCATGGAGACGATTATTACCGAACTCGTCTTGAACATAGCCGTATGAACAAATGGGTTCTTTTCTTTTCCGTTCGACTACTCTTCAGCAAAGTCCAGTTGATCCAGGCATATTTGCGTGTGAACAGTAACATTTAATTAATTTGTTTATTTAAAAAAATACATGCAAAATATGTCAGAAAGAGATTTTGACATTTCTTTTATTATTTTAAACCTGATAAAGCTCTATTAATATGTTTTCCAATTTTTCTCTATCATTGATAAACTATTAACTACAAGTGGTACTTACGACATGAGAATTCCTTGGAATGACTTACACATACTGAAACGTTTCCTGTCAATATAAGTAATCAATTCGGGGACGTCAACTTTGGGAAACTAGTCTACATTAGTCCTGGTTTGGACTTCTTGTATTCACAGTAAAATACAGCAGCGGCATACGGATGAATCGGGAGAGCGTGCGTCAGGTAGTACATTAGAATTTTCCCTTATAAAATATTTTTATACTCATCCTTTTAATGCGAAAATTTTCTGATATTTTTGCATATGTATATATTCATCATTAGCTGATCAACTGCACTATTATGCCAAATACGATAATCACGATTATTTTACGCTTACGAATTTGTTTCACGTAAAATGAATCTCCATACTGAATGACCTAATAACTTTCTTTGCATAGATATCGTCTCCATTCGGATGGATGCGTTATCTGACTTGTCTTTTTGCATAAATAAATTCGTAAAGAATATTTAACAGATATTTTAAAGAGTCAATAAAATATCATATTTTGGACCAATCGTGTTTCCCTTTTATACATGCTCACCTGTCTAAACTGACACGGATAATGAGTTTTACAGCACTTTCACGAAAAAAAGAAATAGAGATAAGAAGATAAAAAGCAAGGGGAGGAAAGAGGTGGTGCAAAATAGCGCTAGACTGTGAGGAGAGAGATAAGGATTGGAAGAAATTACCGAGGTGTACACAAAAGTGAAAAGTTAAGATAAAATAGAAAGAATAATGTGAAAGTATGGCAAGTGAAAAATGGAATAGAGGGAAAAAATATTGGAAAGAATAATAATGAGGATGAAATAGGAATAAAATACAGTCTAGTTTTAGTGCCTCCCTGTCCATATTTCTATTCAAATTAATTTTATTTCGTTAACCTATTTGTCACTATGCTTTTGTTTTCATTATTTATAAATTTTAATGCCTGTTGCATATCCCATTGCAAAGACCTTTGTGATTCTGATGGTTTAAATAAATAAGTAGTAACTAAAAGACGTAGAGAGAGAAGGAGAAAACGACATTTTTAAGTGAGAAACAAGACGCGTCTAAATCAGGAAAAATAAATAAACGAGAAGAGTAAAGGAGCAAGTAAGAAAAAATAAAGGCATAAGGGAAGGAGAAAGCATAAAGAAAACAGTAGATAAATGTTGGCTAGAAAGACGAGAAAGGGACAGAGGTCCTCAGGGATGGCGAGAGAAAGAGAGAGATGGGAGAGAAAATACCTCTCGGAAATCTTTTCAGAAAAAATGATCCACTGTGTAAGAACATATTTGCGGTGTTTTTTCCTATTGAAAGGATGGGTATAACAAACGAACAATAAAGGTAGATTATACGAAAAAGTTTTGAAAGGTTTTTTAAGACTGAAATTGGTCCAATTAAGGAGGATGGGCCGACATAATAGGATTATCCATAAAAAATAATTGGCCACATTGTGATCTGAAATGCTGTTTTGAATTTAAATACCGCAGAATGAAGTTCGTATAAAACGTCTTTTTCTTATGAAAAAGACAATAAATAATGAGAATTTCCTGAAAGATTAACCACTCATTTTTCTTTGGTAAATTTGCTACTAATGGCAACAATACATTCAAACCATTTTTATATGACCAGAAAGAAATTGCAAGTCCTACACAAAATGTACATTTACTTTTTCAAGTTTACCTTGCATATACAAAAACATTAATCAATTAATATACATCAAGTTTGTAAGCAAATTATGAAGAACTCAGGGCAGAGATTACGGAAACAATCTTAATCCCTTTATGCTTGAATTTTTTTCAGGATGACAACAACTATGTCACGTAAAAATAAATGAAATATCATTCATGTCGTCTTAAACAACTTTTTACCATATTTAATATTCTGAAAAAATAAACAACCGCGACCCGTATTCCTGTTTAACATGTACCACCAACTGCGCTAAGTACTTGTAGATGGAACTTCTGCGGCTAAAACAGCGGAAGGAGTTTACTACAAATAGCCAATTAGATTGGGCGCCCTTCTAAACAGGATTTTATATCTGCAGATATATTTGCATGTGTGTATTTCATATTATATATTACGTAAAAAGAGGTTAAAAGTTATTAATATACTAGCGCAATTGCCCGTCAAAAATTATGGGTTTAAATTAAAAAAAAAACGGAATTAAAAAATTTAACTTTAAATTAATTATTTTAACAATCATTATTTATGTTGATTTTGTTTCTCACAGCTGTCGGTTGTCAAGATAAACAAATAAGCGATTTCGGGGGTAGATGAATAGAATAAGTGACTTTATTAATTTTTCTTTTGAATAATTCAAATCGGATGACCGTAGGTCAGGTTTTTCCAATTTTAATTCCCAAAAGAAGTAAAGTCTGCATGACAAAATGTCGATTTTTGAGTTTTATATTACGTAGAGTTACCCTGGAGTCGAACTCGGGAATTTTTCGTGCAAATAATTTTTATATTTAAATAGATTACTTCTGCCAGTTTTAAATTTTTTTTATCTACATCCTTGATTGAGTTATTCGCGTTTTAATAGCTTGACACTCAGATCAACGGACTGACAACATAGCCTTTTATTGTTATCTTTGTGATTCATTGATTCTTTTCAACCTATCTTTCTCTCCCTATTTCCAAAACCGCCCTCAAGTCCTCCATTCTTCTGCTTAACTCCCGTAACCTATCGCACAATCCTTTACCCCAAAAAATGCTTACATGCTCGGTTTGTTTATTAGAACGTTAACCACGTTCCTCAGATTTTCATACCGTTTATATTTTAATTATATTGAATTTAGCTCATTATTATGATTTTTAATCTCTTTCAATAATATTTCAGATATTTAGGTATTCCTTCTCGTAAATAACGCAACGAATGTTGTTTACATTGATTGCTATGAAAATAGTTTCACTTTCCTCTCTCTCGTACTAATTGTAAGAGCATTCAAAGACGCTTTCGCCCGTAAGGATCAAAAGAAAAATAGGATTTTGAGGTTTAACAATGTAATGGGTTGGCATAGCAACATCCCGTTAAAATGGCAAGATTTTCTCAAAATGTAAATGTGAATTAAACATTTAACATGAGGAATTTCGAACTGTAGACGGAAATAAATGAACGGAATAATAAACTGCATAGTTTTTCTTTAAAATAGGCTAGATCCGAAGATCATAGGCGATTTTTTTTCTAATTTAGATCTCAAAAAGAATAAAAGTCTGCAAGTCAAAAAGTCGATTTTTACGTGTTATCATAGGGGAAATGAAATGGCCTACCTTGGAGTCGAACGTAGGATTTTTTCGAGATTTCTTTTCGTCAACATCTTACAATATGTAAGTCAATCATTCCTGCCAAATATCAAAAATGAATTTTGTTTCATTATCGAGTTATTCGCATTTTTATAGCGTGACAGAGGTAGCCACAAAGGAACAAAGGGACAGAAGTAGCTCTTTATTATTGTTAGATTAAAATGTACTCCTTCTCGTAAAGAACGTAACAAATGTTGTTTACATTGGTTGCTATGAAAATAATTTCTCTCTCTCGTACTAATTGTAAAAGCATTCAAAGAACGCTTTCATCCATAAGGATTGAAATGACAATAGAATTTCGAGGTTTAACAATGTAATGGGTTGGCATGGCAACATCCTGTTAAAATGACAAGATTTCCCCAAAATAGGTGAATTAAACATTTAACATGAGGAATTTCGAACTGTAGGCGGGCATAGATGAACGGAATAATAAACTTCATAGTTTTTTCTTTAAAATTATTAATATAACCTGTACGAATATTTTTCAAAAGTTTATCAAAAACTTCATAAATTTCACCTCTTAATTATTACCATCTGATCCGGAAGTCTAGCATGAATAAGTCACGCATAAAAGAGAAAATGAGAACGATGAATCCGGACAAACAAGCCGGAAACTTTCAATTCGAAACAAAAACAAACATACCAGTTACTTCACCAAGTAAAATACCTCTCGTGAGGAAACTTACGTAAGAAACAAAACCTTTAAAGATAAAAAACGACGACCAATAAAGTAGGAGAAAAAGAATGGAAAAATCGAAGAGTGCCGCACGGGCGCATAATGGGGCCTTTAAGGTTTCCAATCGTTTTTTTTCCCTACCGCTTCCATCACACACACACAGAGCTTGAATAGAAAAGCGTTCTCGGTATCGCCTCACGTCTCGCTCCCCGCAACGCCCACCAGATAGATTTGTCCGCGATCGGAATTAAAGTCGATTCTCCGTTTAGAGATGGGAGAACGAAGTCAAAAAGGAACGAAAAAATAAGAAAACCGGTCGAAAGGAGTCGGAATAAATTAGAGAAAGAAATCTTTTTCATCCGATCTTTCCTCTCTCATCTTTCTCCCTTTTACCTCACCATCCCACTCCGCCTCCGAAACAGAAAATAAAAAGAAAACGATTGAAGATCGCCAGGCGTTGACGAAAGGAATAAAAAAAAAGGCAAGCCGTCGAGAGTAAGGTCATGAGATAGAGAATGGAGGGGAAAAAGAAGGAGGCGTTATAACTTAGGTAGGAGGGAGGATGGGGTCTAAGGTTACAATAGGTAGATAGGGTCGATGGAGCAATTTTGATATCTTAGCCATTGAAAGGCTTACAAAAGGGAAGGAAAGCAGGAAGAGGGCGGATGGAAGGAAACTTTCGCAAAAACAAAAGACGGGAAAGCATGTGAATTTATGGCTTTAAGGCGCGGACTTAAAAGAATGAAAGACAGAAACCGATTAGAAATGGATGGTCTACTTTTTGAAAATGAGAACGAGAAAGAGTAAGGAAAAAATAAGGAAGATGGGAGGATGAAAAGGAAGCGGAGAGAAATTGTGTCCGAAGTCGTAGGGAAGGAAAGCATAAACCACATTTCGGCATTTCCATTTTTTAATTGGAGAATAAGCGAGAAGAGAGAAAGTAAAAGATAGTTGATTCGTAATGATAGAAAATTTATCCTTCCCCTTTCGAAGCAGCCTCTGATCAATGAGTCTTGCGTTACAATGACATAAGTCTCTAAACGCCCCAACTGTACCACGCAACCGTACGCGTGGGAGTACCGCCTAATCATCGGCTCTCATATTCAAACTTTACTGATGAACAAAATCGAGTTCATTCCTAAATTGATACAGATAAGTCTCTTTCACTATGAACAAAATTAAAATAAAATTTTCTCTGTATAGACTTATCTCTTGTACATTTCATCCAACAACAAAGTAGTTGTTCGGACAAGTTGTTACGGAATAAATTAGGCATAGTCGAAATGAAATTCAGTTGTTTCGTTAAATATAGCCCTGTGCATAGTTATGCAAATGTTAGAAGCAATTAATCCTTTAATAAAAATTCTCTAGTGTATTCTTTAAATAAAATTAAGTTAAAGTTGCAATTTATGACATATAAGAAAAATGTAGCCTTGTCAACTTAAATAATACATGGAGGAAAAAACAAAATAATTCGCTGATAGAAATTGTTCCTATGAAAAGAGAAACAGTATATAAAGAGCGTTAATGACAAAACTGAAAAGGAAAACACAAATTTAGGTCAACACCAAGTGATATTACGCCAATTAAAAGCAGCTTCATTTTCAAATGGTGTACAAATAACACACTCAATCAGAATAAATCTCTTTTGCAAACTTTCAATCACACATAAATTGCAAAAACTTCTTTAAGAAGTGGATTTCATTTACAGATGAAAATTGCATAGATGTCACATGTAACAATGAACAAACGGAAAAACACAATAACCTATTTTTGTTTGGCAGATTTAAAGTACTCTCAACTTACTCCAAACTTCGCGTCAAACACCTACCGACCATTTTTTCGAGGGAAACAAGACCCTATCGACAACAAACGAAACAAAACAAAATCAAGAGATCTGCGGGCTTTCCGTCCGCCGCCATTCCTTCTCACTTCCGTAATAATTTGCAACCGCGGCGACCTTTCCCTCCTTTATCTCACACCCACGCCGCCGCCACGTCTCCCCACCTTTCTCTCCATTTTCCGCTCCAATAATAGCGCCGCGCGAGACGACCGAGATTGGAAATTCCACCGAGTCTGAAGCCAGCACCTTTTTATTCCCAATACCAGGTGGCGCTGGAGAGGAAACGTGGCGAAACGCCCAGACGAGATTCGTGGAAATGAGCCCCGACGGATGATCACAAAGAAAGGGGACAAAAGCGTCGAAAAAGAAAGGGAACGAAGATAAGGGGAAGGGAGACGGAGAAGATGAAAGCAAAGCGAGAGGACAGGATCCAAAGTATAGAAATGGGAATTATGTATTTGAGTTTTTGTATACATAATCCCGATTATTATGTGGACAGCACAGAACGTACAGTACAAAAGATGGAGAAGGTCCTGGTCTTATGGTCATGAATAGTAATCTAACCCGGCTCTTCCATTAGCTGGATTGATGCTATACAATTTATCTGCAATGGAAGATAGAATTCCACTCTAAGAGAATTTCTGGTCAGAAAGGTGAAAGCCTTACCAAACAGAGCCCCTTCATTGCTCTACAGAAAACATAATAGAGTAACTCCATCTGAAATAAGCTCTATATCTAAGCTTACAAAATAAAAAGTAAATTTGACTGAATGTCGAATAACCGGAATTTCTATTATCCCTAATTATAAAAACTTGTCGCTAATTACTCGTACTGCTCTACGCACGGTGTTTATTTGTTTTATATACTAAAATAAAGGCACTAATATATGTAGTAAATTATTACTTGACAAGTTAAGCTAAGTTTATACATTAACATCAAATTCGACTTTTCCTAAAATGTTTTCCTCGCTTTCCTAATATTTACTTATTTTTTAAATAGACTGCACGGTAACACGCGTAAATACGTATGTGCATCGATCTGCCGGAATTAATCGATTAATCGAAATAGGTATCCGGTAAATCGGGAGTTTAATGTATTTATATTTGTATTCATGGGAGCATATACCATACTATAGAAATCTATAAGAGAGAAAGAAGCAAAAGAGTCCCGTTAGAATATGCCTTTTTCCTAGTCAGCTATCTTCCACCCATACCTCCAATACGGGCAATTTTTCAACATCCCATTCTTCTCCACTCCTATTCCTCTTTCCGTCCCCTCTCCTTCTCTTGTCCCCTCCTCTTTCCTTTCCTTCCATAGAAGAAAGTTCTCCAATAACTCAACCTCTCTCTCTCTCTCTCTTCTTCGTGATTTACCTTCTTGGCCCGCATCCACTCCGGGAGCAGAAGACGTTGAGGATCATGAGGGATGCTGACAGCACTATTTTTCCCAATCTCCCAGTGCCCATGGATGATGTATCGTTCCGTCCAAGTCATCAAAATGTATTAGGGGGTTCGTTACAGGTTTTTAGCCTTTCTTTTCGTTATTTATGGTCCCTTTTGTTGGGAAGAGTTTTTTTATTTCCGATCTGAGAGATAAAAAAATAAAGGGGGAGGGTTTTATCGAGGAGAGACTATGAATTTGTAGAGGGAGGATGGGAAGTTATTAGGCGACAAAGAAGGTAATATTCATCATCCGGAAGGGATATTTTTACGCGGCGATGAGACGAAGAAAACATGACAATACATTGCTTATGCCAAAGTATTGGCATTTACACGCCATCGAATTTGAAGCATAGTTTTATAATGCGTTTATTGATGATAGATCTAGCAATCCGCTATGTATATTAAAGTAGGTTTTTAAAACTTTAAGCCATCGTCTATGCAAAAATTCATTATGGTTTCCTAACGAAGTATTCAAATATAATGAATCAAATACAAAGCAAATAGGTTTATACTTAATAAGTTCAAATTTTTCACGACAGTAAAAGTATTACCAGCAAAAATTAACATCTCTCCATTAATTTCATTTAAACATTTTTATTATAACTGTATAATTGCCTTGTATTCGTGTGCGCAAACATTTCTGTGTTTCCTGTTTTTGATATAAATCTAATTAAAGTTCTCTCTAATATTTTATTTTTATTACTTTTATCAGTCTAAAATTGCTTTGTGATAGTGTTGGTATTCTTTTGCGCAATATTTTTCGAACCAAATTTAATTTATATGCATTAACATTTCCTTACAAGCATGTTTAGCTCAATCTGTATATTTTACACAGTATGTGTGCAGTGCCAAAATTAATTTTAGTTTGTGCGAAATCTTATTATTCATACCTCATGAATATGCGCACTCGCACGCCGCGGCGCGCCGTTAGTGGCAGGCTACAATTTGCGGGTTCAAATGTTATGGAGAGAAGGAATAATGTGCTAGACGTTTTTATCATTGATAAGTTCATTTTTAATTTCCCCAGGGCTCCTTATAGCCTAGTTATAAATAAGTGCATCCTTTGTCTCTGACAATGTACTGTCCAAAACGTTTCCATCACATCTCTAGTCTAACGCCAGTGACTCCTCTTCCACAGAGAAAGTTTGCACTGGATCTCCTTCCATTCCTACTCTTATTATTACCGTTCCTCTTCCTTAAGACCCGTGCATGCACTCACACGCGCACATATTCACGCAGACATTCTCTAATGACCTTGATGACATTTCGAGCACTCTTGATTCACATATGACGCTCCAGGTGACGCTCCAGATGACGCTCCTAAGCCCTAACCAGATTCCGTGGATCCGATTGACCCATGACCCAGGCAAAGGGACGGATCCTGGTACGAATTAAAATGGCGCCCGCGGCAGGTGGCCGTTGTGTGACCCTTCCCCGTGGAATTCCACACCTTCCTCCGCTTAACACAATTCACCTCACGCGCCAACGCCACGCCAACGGTCGAAAATTCAATATAAAATATAATTTCTTTTTTCCCAGCGCTAACTGCCTACATTCTCCTATTTTACTCCCTCCTCCTTTCTCCTTTGCTGATTCATTTACATTCAATGGCATCCTCCGCATTCATTAAGTGCTTTTTATTCCACCTTGACTTGAAGAGCCTCCGCCACATATTTCTCGACGAAACGGCGCATTAACTTCCCCGCGTGATAAAATTATAAGGAAGGATATTATTGCAATAAAAAGGTTATGGTAAAAGATACCTTGACAATCGTGTATGAACTCTCTGTACTTCGAAAATAATTGAATTTATTTTCGAGGTTGAAGCATATCCATGAACTGTAATTCGTTATAATATGATAATCGTCGAAAAATTACTTTTTTTATATAGAAACTTTTTCTAAGTACATAATTTCATAAATATAACTTTTCGACAGTTGGTCTCGCGAATGTTAGAGAAAATAGTTAAACATCTTCTTGACATAACAAATGATAATTATGAAATTTACGAGTAATATTATTATAGGAGATGTCAGGTGCATTGTAGAATAGGAAACAAATAAAATATGACGTGAACTTAATTCGTCGTCATCATATTGCACATTGAAAAACTTTAACACATATGCTATGATCTACAAGTGTTTTTCCTTCAGAAAAAGTATTACAGAAACATCCATTTCCAACCTGATTCCAATTTTACTGACATTACTCGGGTCCTAAAAAGATTTGCAAATAGACCAACTTAAATTATTCATTGAAATACAGCCGTAAGGTTAGACCGATATTTCCTTTGTTGTATTATTACGTTACAAGGCAAACAGAAAAACATGGCAACCTTACTTTTATCTAATGACAACAAATATATTAATCCACTTAAACTTGCTTATGAAAAGCATATATGCTGGTAAGAATAACATAGCTAGCAGGCTCGAACTTAGCAATTAAGTTCCAAGTGCTTAAAACATTTCTTTCTTTTATTATATTTTCTTATTATTATTCTTTTTTAAAGTTTTAAAGTCAACATTGCTTTAATTTCATATAGTTCACATTGAATGAATTTAAAATATCAAAACCAGAGTGGACAAATGTAGCTAAATATTTTCATGCCCGATTCGGCGACAAATGGCGTCTATTTGAAATTCAATTACTGGTTAAGCTATGCTTTCTGTGTAAAACATCAAATACTGTAAGTCATACAAAATTATCACGTGACGTACATATGTTCTGAGGCATTTCTTGCAACGGCCGGAATTATTCCTCTTCCGTCATATCATTTTTCTGATTGTTTTTTTTTAACCTTCGTATAAAGTCACATTTGTCATACTGCAATCTCACTTCCTGATACATCTGTCACGGTAAATGTGCGTAGTCCGTTAAATGTGTACATACCCCGGTTAATGTGCACCTTTACCACCAACTTCGGTAAATGCAAGTAGTATAACATACTTTTACCGATTGGATTGGGGAAATGTACACATTTAACTAGAGTCACTGGTAAATGTGGATAAACGTCGCAACACAGGCCACAACATGGCGGCGCACAGTGATCGATTTTCTCAATTTGTGGGGGCAAAACTACCTTCGATTTTAAAATGACGATTTTTGATAAAACATTTATGCCTTTTATTTAAATATTAACTCGCTAAGGATTGCAAAATCACAGAAAAGCGTAGTATTATTAGATTTTCGTCGATGCCTGTTATTTCAGCAGCCTTCTTTGGGGATTTAAAAAATCGGCGAGACATATATCCGTCATTTGTCGTACCACTACTCTGTTTCGTTATGTCTACCAGTAAACCCATTTCAGAGCGAAACTTTTCTATCGTATTTTGTTTCTTAGCGTGGAATTTCTCTTTTTCTTCTGGTTTTCCTCGAACCTGCCACTTCTTGATTTCTAGTCTATAAGATATATGAAGCAAGCACTCAAAAAATCTTATATGCGCATGAAGTCTTGATAAGCCAAAACTAAATGCCGTTCTATCACATGGGTGCTTCATCACTTGTAAGTCATTTGCAATGAATTTTCGCCACTGTTTGTCAATGTCTGCATAAAAACTTCCTGCTGAACTTTGGCAAGACGTGCAGAAGTGTGATAATGAAATTATGGTTTTGTCCCATCAAAACCCAAAAATCGACCACTGTGCGGCGTCGCGAACATCTGTTGCAGGTTAGAAGTATGGTAAATGTGCGTTGTCCGGTAAATGTGTATATTTACTGGTAAATGTGGACACCTAACTAAACTAAATTTTAATTTGAAGGAAAATTTTACTCGGCCCCACCGGGTTGGGTAGGTTAGTCGAAGTGTTTTTGGTTCCTTCTCGGGTTGGGAAGCGTTCATCTTAATATATACCAGTGGAGCCGAACACTCGATGATATTTAGTGCTTTTCGTCATTGCTGAAAATCACTATTATCTTCGTGATGTCCGTCCGTCCGTACGCATATATCAGGGAAGAATTTGCTAAACCGATTTCAACAAAATTTGGTACATAGAATACTCATATAAATTAATGACCAAGATGACATATTTCGACCGGATCCATTCAGTAGGGGTGCCACAATTGCAAAGTTGAACTTTTCGGTAATTGTGAATTTGGAAGGAATTGGCGAAACCGATTTCAACGAAATTTTGTATGAAGGAAGTGTTCAACATAAAAAAACTAAATCAATATTTTTAGTGAAGATATAGAAATCAGTGCTACCACAATAAAAGTAAAAAAAGTTCTTTTTCACGTGTTTGTGTTGAATTTTCCTGATCAATTTTAACGAAATTTAATATTTATAATGTACATATATATACAAAACCATAATAGCATATTTGGACCGCATCAGCCGAACAGAGGAGCCACAATTACAAATTAAAGTCTTTCAGTAATAATGGTTTTAGAGATAATTGGCTGGATGGATTTCAACTAACTTTTTTCATCTAAGGTTTGTACAACATATTATATGGAAATGAAGATGTTTAAAGCGGAGTTAAAGAGCAAGGCAACCACACTAAAAAGTGAAATAATATTTTTTAATCGTATTCCTAGAGAACTGACCCCATGGCTTTTAACCAAAGATAGAATATATAACCATCATATAAATATATAACCAAAATATTAATTATCAACTGGTTCGATTAACACAATATCAAGGTTAATATTTTCTATAACTATGAATTTGGAAGGTATTGGCCCAACGCATTTTAAAGAAATATCGTTTGTAGGAAGAGTATAGAATGGGAAAACGAAATGAATATGTTTATAACGAATCTAAAAAGCAGGAGTACCACGATAAAAGGAAAATTAATTTTCTGATTTCAAAGCAAATACATTATACTGCGGCGAATTTGACGAAAAGCACTTCTGTACCACGGGAAACCCGTGTGCATCCCTACTTGTTGTTATAAATTAACGTAATTATTAAAGTGTACCATTTCTAATTCTTACTTATTTCCACATTTCCCAAGGTACATCGGCAAAAGTGCACATTTACCGGGAAATGTACGGATAATAAGTATTTCTGGAAACTTAAACTTACATTTACCGAACTTGGTGGTAAATGAGCATATTTACCGGTAAATGCACACAATTCCCGATTACGTACCTTTATCGTAACACAGCCATTGAATTCAAAAATTAACAAATCTTTGTTCTTAGGTACTACTGTGACACTTCAAAATATCCACGGTCGCCTCTGCGTAGTTTTAACCTTATCCGCCAGCGTATTGCGTAAGCTTTGTTAATCGAGCATTCCATAGTTGGTCTTTGTTCCTCGTGAACGGCTTTCCTCAGTGTACCGCAGACACACCAGACTTCCCTCTTCAATCCCATAGGAAAAATGCAAATGTTTGAATAAGTCCCACATAAATGCAAGTATCCGCACCTCACCAGAGTACACAACAGTTTAGATTAGGGGTCGGCAACCTATTTTGAATGGCGAGCCACATTCGGAGGGCCGCATTCAAAGTCACGAGCACTTTGGAGGGCCGGATTAGCATTTACATCGAATGTTTCGTAGATATTCTGTGGTTTCATATATGTGAAAATCAAGTCTAAATAATTGATTAGCTTTAAAACTTCGACAGAACAGGTTTTGAGTCTTCAATTTTACTGAAAAATATTGAACTGCCGATATTATATTTACCGAACACTTCTTCATCATAGCTTTGCGAGCCACATGAAGTACTCTGGGAGGCCGCATAGGGCCCGCAGGTCGAAAGTTGCCTACCCATAATTTAGATTGAAATATTATTCCTCTAGGAAGCAAGCGAACACGTTTATGAAAGATCTTAAACATCATCGACTACAATCACAATTAACGAATCACGCGTAACGAGAGGATCAATTATTAAACTAAACGAGACGCTCGCCTTTTTTATAGATGTGAAGTGTCATCGGTGTTTTCTGACACACTGACAAAACGCACCTAATATAAAGATAAAGATATACCAAACTATTTTAGGAATAAAGTAAAAAATATATTCCAAATGAAACTGTTCGATAAGGCTTTAACTACCTGCAACCAATTTTATATCAATAATTGGCAAAAACTTCTTCATAAACTCTACTTAATCATCTACACTTAAGCAATAATTGGATTTCCAACGTATAACTATATCATCCGACTAAAAGATTACTTAATATTGAGTGGATCGTTGGCAAAATTTCACGGTAATTTGCTATATTGATCTGTCCCAAGCTGCAATAGCATAAAAATTTCTGTCGGTTGTAAACGATGGCATATTCCACGAGAAACTATACAATTCCATAAAAGTCATCGTCTTTTCCCTTAGAATTTCTCCATAGACAGGTCCGTGATAAGCGGGTTTCTACAATCACAATCTTCTTGAAACTTCAATTCAGGATAAGGATCTTTCCTCATTATTTCGTCAAACAGCTGAATACTTTTTTCCTCTCTCTTTTTTATGCATATTTTCCTCAAATTACAACTTTTATCAAAGATTCTCAGGAAATTTCCGAGCTCGTTAATCTTTCTCTTTCTTATCAAATATATCATATTTCTTCTCCTCTCTGCAATTCTTCTCAATTTTTCCTCTTTTATTACTTTATCCGTCCATTTTATTTTGTCAATTCTTCTCTTCCTCCAGCAAAACTTATTCATAAGTGTGCGAGCTAGAATTCCCTACAAGAAGGGCCTGATCGATTGTAATTTTGTAAATTCTTACCTTACCTGAACTATCGTAGCAAAACACTTAAAGTGTTCTGCTACGATAGTTCAGAGGTAGAATAACCGCCCGGCAAGTGGAAGACCCGGGTTCGATTCCCGGTCATAGCAGACTTTTTTCTCGTTTCAAAATTATTCCCACCTTTACAGCTTATGCCTGTCTGCATAGGATCTTCGGATCATATTATTCCATCAATTTCTTGTTTGGCAATTTCACCATTTGAGAGGGAGGAGTTTTCTTCGATGTATCTCTTAGAGGAAATCTGTTGGGGCAGTTTGATACTAGCTTGGCTAGTTCCGTCCCAACCAAGGAAACATCCGTGTTCAGAAACGAGAAAAATTGTTCTGCTACGATAGTTCAGAGGTAGAATATCTGCCCGGCAAGTGGAAGACCCGGGTTCGATTCCCGGTCATAGCAGACTTTTTTCTCGTTTCAAAATTATTCCCACCTAAATTTATTGTGATAATGGCTTTTAAATTGACACAGTATATCCATCTGAAAGGAATAAAAACGTTACGAAAACCAGACGTGCATTTCGGCACCAAAGAAGGCGTCATCAAATGTGACTCACCGATAGTAGATTTCTAAGCTTTTCATGGTTATTGGCCAAATATGTTGTGTCAATTGGATTTTATCGACAAAATGAGGTCGATATTTTTATTCAATTAAGACTTTTCATAAAGTCACGCTGACATCAACAAAATTTATACTGAACTGTGATTTCCGATCCATATCATTCCCTCTTCCACGTATCTTTATCGTTTGAATATAAGTATATCCTAAACCTGCAAAATCCCTCTTAGTTATTCACAATTCCTCTCAACCCATTATCTTAATTAGAAATTGAACTCGGATGCCTCCAAATCATAGATAAAAATGCTAGTCAGTTTGTTCTCTGAGAGAATTCATTAACAACTTTAATCGCAGCACCAAAGCCAGGGATGGGGCAACCTTTTCCACATGATGAACTGCTTTGGTGCTAGCGAATCCTTCAGCGGGAAGATGCCAATGCATAGTGGGCTTCTATTAGAGTTAAAATCGGAAGTTACCGAGAGATCTTGAGGAATAATATAAATGAAAATCAAATTTAAATTAGATTTTGAAGGCTAATATTTCAATATTAAATGTTTAATTATCTTCATTTGAATTTAAATAGTATGAACTTATGTGTTAAAATTAACGGATCTCTTTTTCACTATGAGTCCGCGGGACGCATAAAGCGCCTGATCTAAGCATTAGAACCCATTTCTGACACGCAGTAAAATGAAAAGATTTCGGATGCCGAATGTATGTTTGAATAGAGCGGAACTCGCCTTACTTTCTTCCACCTCTTTATCCCTCTCTTCCAGTGTATGTATGCATATATATATATATATATATATATATATATATATATATATATATATCAACGGTAACTATGTGTTGCGGAAAGGAAGCCTTTCTCTTGTGCTGACGAGGGGAACTCCTCGAAATCTCCAATCTACGTATGTAAATGTGTCTCATTGACACACCGGCGGATCTCCTATTGGTGTCTGTTGGACTTCCTTCCCTCAATACCTGGTTGCCATTTATATATATAGCAATTTAATAGCGCCTGAAAACATTTGCCGCGAAATAGCTATTGGGGATTAATCACTAGGAGTTCATGAAGTTGGATAGAGCGTTTTGAGAATTTAATAATTTGAGAAAAATCTTCTTTCTCATTAGAGAAACACTGTGGAGGATTGCAGTTGATATATTAAATTGACTAGAGTTGTCAATTAGTACGTCGAATGTATAATCACTTAGTTCAGTGTAGTAAAAACAAAAACGCATATTTATACCAAAAACATTGCGCAAATATCCAATATGTGAGTTACAGACGTTAAGCATCATAAAATTGGAGATGCATTGAAAGTCTGAAAAAATTTAAAAAGTTTGAATAATCCATTTCGAGTTCAAGAGACACCTTTCGGGATATCTATAACGGTGTTATAAGGCACTTGTCCATGAACAATAAGTGACCTATGATCTTAAAAAATGCTCAACAAAATCGATAGCGAATGATAATGACTTTGCATAAAAGAACCCTTCAGTCTATTTGTTTGCATGCATTTCGCTCCGCGTGCTTGCCAAAAAATCTCAAGAATGAGCATAAAACATTCTCCCCAAACGTAAACAGAAAATGTGTACACCCTATGGATAATTTTGAGAACAACTTTTTACTTGAATACATTGTTTTAGCATTTATTGATAATAACACTTCGTTTCTTTCCTAGTTTTGTGTAAATGTCTACATAATAAATCTTCATTTAACTATTTCTCGAAATATTAGCAAATATAACATATTAGTGAAAGAAGTAAAATTCCAAACCCTAACAACTTGAAGAGAATAACCTTTGCTCTCAAGCATAAAAATGGTTCGTTCCTTAATGGCACTTACATACATTATTAATGAAATAAATCCGTCGCCTATATACTATCAACAATTTAAGTGAGGCGTGTATTTTGGAATAAGTATATCCTTAGGCGTCGTTTTGAAAATTTTTCTAAAAATCTGTTTTAAAATTTCTTTGCAATACATATTATAAATTTCATGAAAAATCTTTTTATTTAATAAATCATTTGTATCGTTCCACTGTCGCCTCTAAAATCATTTCATTAACTCTTACAAATATTTCAAATAGTTCAAATTGACAAATATACCAAACCATCCTTATTTTTCGCGAAAAATAAGCAGAGGTAAGAATATTCCTATAGATATAAAATATAATTAAAATACCAAGTAAAAGTATCAACTATTGAAAGGATAAATTAACGTTTTATTCCAACCTTAACTTTAATCAACCTTGTCGTGTAATTTTTAATAAACTTAATTCTCAAATAATCTAATTCCTAAAACTTATGAATCACAGCAAATTTTTTTAAACATAAAATATTTTACCTTTGCCAGAGTATTACCTCGACTTTTCTTGTGGTCAGCATGTATATATATTGTATACAAAAACTTTTTCATATAACCCACGTCTTAGAATCGTATTAGACAATTTCACGACTATAAGAGCTGCTAAACGCCAAGAATAAATCGAGCAGTAACACGTTCCAGGTAACTAAATTCAGCTAAAACCAAATCCTCTCCCGCAAGGTTTCCCACGCTCACGCTTCTTTCCGCCTGAATTCCTCCCACACCTTATTATAGCATTACGGAAAATAATCACGAACACAGAACATTAACCTTATCAGAAAACGATTCGGAAAAAAATAAAACAAGGATTCCATTCACCACCGACCTCCGAACAATCTCCAATCT
Source organism: Tanypteryx hageni (assembly GCA_028673005.1). Lineage (NCBI taxonomy): Eukaryota > Metazoa > Arthropoda > Insecta > Odonata > Petaluridae > Tanypteryx > Tanypteryx hageni. The sequence goes on from CM054114.1 coordinate 128,182,747, forward strand.
CCATCTCTCCGCAAAAAAAGAAAAAATATACAAGCCAACTATTTTCAGAACTCCACTCAACCCATACCCTCCCCTCCCTCTTCTTCCACGTCTGATGTAGAAAAGATAAAGGGAAGTGAATGAAAAGCCGAGTGTTTTTTTCTTCAACCCTGCACGGAGTTTGGAATCTGCTCTATATAGGTGGAGCAGGTGGAAAAGGAAAGATGCCAGAGAGAGAAAGAGAGGCTACGAGAAGGAAACCAGTCCGTTATAAAAGAAAGGAAAGAAAGATGGCGTATAAAAGCAGAGAAAGAGTCGTAGAGTAAGCTTTTGAGGAAGGTGTTGAGAAAAGGGTGTTAAGGGCGAAATGAAAAGTCTCGGTTGTGGGAAGGAAAAAGAGAAGAGATAACGTGATGTAGGCTCCGGTCGAGGGGATCGGTTGCTAGGCACGTAGACAGGAAACAGAGGGAGAATGAGAGAGGATGAGGAGGGAGCTAGGGGAATGGGATCCGGAGATTGGAGGAAGAAAACGCGGCGAGGAAGAGGATTTTCTCTGGTAGCTCCGCTTTAGCCGTTACACAGATTGGAGGGACGTTACGTCTAAATCCTACGAGACCGGTTTCTCTCTTCGGAGAATTTATTGGGCGCGATATATGTCGAGAGCATAATATTTCGGGAGACGTGAGGAAAGATCGCTCTTTCCCCATGTTTCGAAGGGCCTTCTATCCCGTTAAAGAGTGAGGTGTTCCTGTTTTTTTATATTTTACGCGAGTTGTGTTTTTATTTAAGTAGCAGGAGATGATGGGTCGGTGAGACCCCGAGGGCTGGTACAATATGCCAAAATAGGCGGGGAGATTGTTTTTTGGCGGCGTGGATGAAATGCTGTTTAGCGATGTCAAATAACTAGGAGAAATCATGGCATATATAAGAGATGGCGAACTTATCGCGAACAACCAAAGGCAACGCAGGAGAGACCTGTATCAACGCAGTAAAGCATGATTGCATTTTTATTTGGCATTTTATAATTTAGCAATCTTATTAAATCTTAAACCTCTTCAAGGAGATTGGCACATATGCGGGCATCAAGGTCTAATATTAGTTGATGATAATTGGAATTTTCAACTTACAGTTTATCGGTGTGTGGCAATCTTATTTTTAGGTCTTTGAATCCCTAAAAACTAAAAAATAGCAGTTTAATGTCTAAATCTCGAGAATATCTTCAACAAGATTAAATAAAAGATAAAAAAACATTGTCTTTGAAGAGGTTAACCACCATAAATAAATGTGGCAGCTGAAGTACTCGCAACAACAATTCATGTACATACTAAATAACATAGAAAACAGAGATTCGGTAAAAATAATTGTTGTTTACATAAGATTGAAGAATCTCAAACGATTTCAAACAAGAGAGTTACTACATTTTAATTTTTCGAACACAGAGAAAATACAATTCAATAATCTCTATTCTATTATGTGGTAATCTCTCGATATTCGAGAGTTTTATGCTAGCATTTTCATTTACTCGCGCAGAAATTATTGTAGCAATTTTCAATGTTCGCAGAAGGTGAATTACACTTATTCGCACACGCCAACCATAGCACACACCCCGTGTTTGGTGAATCCAGGGTCGGATTAAGGCACTCTGATATTCTAGCCAATTTTAAGACCCCATAAAGTAAGAGATTATTATATTATTTTCATACAAAAAATTGTTTCTTGAAACTACGTGGGTTTGTATTTTTTAATCGTAGTTGAATAAAAGTGTCTACATTTGAGGGAATCTTACTTCACATATCTCCTTTATTTGTCAACCGACCTTGAAAAAATGTAAATAGCAGTCATTCTGATTTAGAGGTCCCTATTATTGCGAAGTCTTATGCTGTAGCTTATGCCTTGATCCGTCCCGCAAACCATGGAATTATGGAATTTAATCTCAAGAGCAAAAATGGTACCTATTGTATATGACGACTAGGAAACTGGTAAGCGAGATCCTCACACGATACTATACTATCAGTGTTTGTCTACCTGTCCGTTCGCACGCGTGTAATCAACCGCAGTTCCTAAAATATTTCTGCACTTACTTACGACTCTGCCATTAAATTGTCTTTTATATATATATCCTGTGATGCTGACAAACTTTTTGTGTTTATACTTCTATGATAATAAGCATGTGAAAGTGTTAATGAAAGATCTTTAGAATTAAAATAACTAAATTTCATACAGGATATTCTTAATCAAATACTGTTTATGATTCTCCTAAGACATAAACAAACGAAAAAGATCATTTTCAATACAATTCGATGCAAAACATGAAACCTTAATTTTTGACAAACATTAGTAAAATAAAATGAAAAACCTCGTGTTATCCTCTCCATTTAAAATAATTTTCAAATTCATACTTTTCAGACTGCCGACAGAATGCCTGGAAAATTGTCCCATATGAAGAGACTTCGCCATTATACGAAATCCGGCTCAAACCCATCCTCACTCTAACCCAGCTTCCACTTAAAGGTTTTCCCAGCAAAACCACTACTAACCCCCAAAACGTACTTTAATTTGTATTAAAGCATCAAAAAGATACACCAAGACGTGAATGAAAATGTAAGTAAAACACTTAAAAAAATAACACACGACAGACAGATACGAATCATTATTTACGCCGAGATAGCGCAAAGTCTCTACATCCGACAAAAATAATTGAACGACGCGTTCAAACGAGGAAAGGAGAAGGAAGAAAAGAGAAAGGCAGAGAGCGAGAGAGACAGCGAGATAGAGAGAGCGAGAGAGAGAGAGCAAGACAGAGAGGAGGGATGACAAGTGCCTATCCACGCGTTCACCGTACGTGTCCCATAATGCATCCCGGCAGTATCAGCACTTTCGCCGTGAGAAGGGACGGCCTCCACCCACTGCCTCCATCCTCCCTCAGCCCTTCAACATACGGTTTTAAGGGGCGCGAAAGGTCCCCTCCGTGCCACGGATCGCTAATGGTTGGGAAATGAGCGTGCGGGCTCAAAGTGGGAGTAGGTGTGTGCGTGTGTGTGTGGGTAGAAGAGAGAGATAGAGAGAGAGTGAAGAAGGGGCAAGAAGTGAAAAGGAGGGAGTTGAGGGTATGGGAGAAGCAGGGAAAAAAGGAAAGGAGGGCCTCGGATACGGCGAATGGATGGATGAATGAATGGAAGTGGGTGTGGAGTTGGCCCCTTGCTGTGCGGCACGTAAAATCCATCAGGTACTCCCATTCCCCCTCCACACCCACACACACTCACCCTCCTTCGGCATCCGCTGCACCCTTTTCCCAACCCTCAATCTCGCCGCCGCCACCGTCTGTCGAATCTTTCGGTTGGACGTGGGGGCGAGCACGGCTGGGCTTCGGGACGTGCGACCGATCGCCTGGCGACAATACTGATAAAGTGTTTCCCAACGGCCAGGCTGCGCGTAATATTTTTTAAGAGAGGATCAGTTATCATGAGGCTTCCCATCTTGCAAATTATATCAATGTTTTTTCTATGGAATAATGAATAATTCATAAGCTGATTTCTAAGAAGATATGCTAAGCCTCAATTTGAATTCAAGAAAAAATTATCGCACTCACCTTATGGCTCCAATCAAATTAACTAACTATATCTCTCCAATAGCCATAAAGAAGTCTCGAGAATCAGATGATCATTTAGGCTGCAAGTAGCCTTCACCATGAGTATATTCCAATTAGTATCAGGGACCTATGTTGCCGAAATTCGCATCTGGCGTTCCCAACCTTGATGGCTTCTACAAAAAGTTCGTTAATCAACATGAATATTGCCAATATATTTTTGAGATCTTTTTATATTCATATTATAAACATGCGCTTTTCTGTATCGTACTTGAATGTATTAAATCCATAATAACCACAAAACTAAAAAAGCAAATGCTCAGTATGATTGAATAAAGATAAACACAAAAATCCGTGGTAATTTCAATTCAGATTTGCTTTGAAAAATTCTGTTCAACAATTCGGCGATTGCACGCAAAAGATTTGCAGATACACACAGATGAATTATAGATATTAAGGAAAGAGTAATATAACTTCATTTTAATTCTCATGGTTGTTATTTTTGCTTTTGATAATGTTTATATTCTTCCCAATTTCAAAATTAATACTCATTTAGATGAAATGGTACCAGATAAAAAATGACACGCTTAACCATTCTCTCGCCAAATTCAAACTTACTTCGCTAAACTAGAAGCTGTGGACGATTAAAATAAAATTAATACATTAAGTTTAATTTTAAATAGCATCCAACTTTCAAGATTCCAACAACAAAATAAAACATTCACGGCCTAACATTTGTCTGAATACGAACAACTAAAATCGCAAATTCTATAGTCATTTTTCATTATATTTTTCCACCGATCCTCGACCCCGCTTACGGAAACAAATGATTAACAGCGGCAACTACCACGTGAATGCATAATTAATCAGAAGACAAACTTTACCAGAAGTGTTCATAATAGCGGCACCGTCGAGGAGGATATCAAAAGTTCATTCCATTGACGAGGCATTTAGAAAACGTACTTTTTTTCAGAAAGCAATCCTTAATTCCCCCAGTATATCGACGGAAAGAAATTCAACGAACTCCCGAAGCGAAGTTTCCACAATAAAAGTGAAGTGCGCACATATACAGTGGAATTCCGCACCACTAAGTTCACAGATACTGCTCCCTACCGAAATGTTTCCCTCGGAACTCGCGTAGCATAAAGTTTCACCCCTCTTTCCGTCCTTGCAAAACTATCGATGAAACCTCGCGGACAAATTGCTGAAAAGCATTCACGGAGGCGCGGAAAATTTTGTTGTACGACGCTAACAACAGTTCGATTGACAAAAAAGACTCCCAAATTTTTGAAAATTTTCCAACAATTTTTCCGGTACCTGTATACGACGAGGTACGTGTTATAAAAAAATAACGCTCGTGCCGAGGAATTTTTCGAAAGGGGGCGTTCTTCGGTTCCGCGTGCAGCAAAACGGAGTCCCGCTCGCAACGAGCGGTGATAAACGAGTGTTCCATTAGTGGCGATTTATGGGAAGAGAGATTTTTTAAAAAAGAGAGGGAGAGGGAAATAGAGGTGGAAGTGGGCATTCATTGGAGGTGGTTAGGATTGAGTGGTACCACAAACCGTCGAACAAGGAGGGTTGATATAGGGACGGGGGAAGAGATCGGTGACAAATCGTCGCGGGGAAATTTAAGACGCAGAGAGAGAGAGGAGGGGAGATAATTTCACGCCTTGATGCCGATTGTCCGATGTGAATTAATTATCGCTATAACAAAGTCATTTATCCTTAAAGAGTTTCTATTATTTTAACATAAATTTCAGACGGGGCACTGCGAGGATTTAGTAAGACCGCTTCAATATATAAAGTCTAATGTCTTTCATAAAGTTAGAAAGTTAAGACAAATGATGGTAACACTAATACCTACTAATACGAATTTATATTTTTTAAAGCTGGATTTTAACTTATTTCCCTTGTGTTTTGAATAAAACAAGAAATAGTAAAACAAACATTTTTTACTATTACAAATACTGTTTACTAAGTAAAATCATGAGCTAGGTCCAAAAAGTTGAGCCCTCCCTCGTTAATTTAATTTTCCTTACTTTTGCTCACATAATTACCAAAATAATGGTTTAGTAAACATATTTTCTAGTACAATAATTCTGATAGCCATAAAATAGATAGGTAAATAAGAATTTGCTTGTCAGCTACAAATTACCTATCCTCAGTAGAAATTCGCCGATTCGTTTGTTATAACGATAATAATTTAGATTGATGTATTAAAAGATTCTCCTTGCAATATGTATTTGGCGAACAATTATCAAGGGCGAATACTTTGCTGCTTAAATTCTCATCTAGTGTTTTCTTTTAGGGGCTACAGATTTATTGTGTTCAAGTCATAAAGGGGGAACTATTATGAATTCGCAATTCAGTTTTTCACCTTTTTATATGAGTTGAAAGGATTCAACATGGGATAAGATTAGAACGATCTGTATATATTCGCAAAAAATCCATGCACTAATGATGAGGGCTGTTTTTTCCTTCTCTAAAATATTTCTTCGCAATTCAAGAAGTTATTGTATTTGAATGTGTAATATTCGCGTGCATGTAATGTTCGCTCCTCCTATTCTAAAATAAATATCAGGATTTTTTAAAAATCTGTGTGATGTTCGCGCTGAAACTTTTGGATGTTGACATTACAAGGTCACATATGTATAGTAATCTATAAGGGGCAGAGTTTGACCACGTGAGATTCTGCCAGTTCTTCGGATTTGTAAAATGTTTTCATTTTCTTTAGAGACTTATTCCGCAAATAATAACCGGTAATGTATCATTTACCATGTGCATTTACTTTATATTCTTTTGCGCAACCTACACCGCTTTAAAGCCTTGCTTTGAAAGGTTTATTGTGCAAATGTTCTCAAGCAAGCACTGATTTTATCATGAATTGGCAATCGCAAACTGTGTATTATGTTTGCACCCTATATCTCGAAGAAATATTTTGGTATTACAGGAGCAACTGCAATATATAATGAGAAATAATTCGAATAAATAAAATATTATAATTTACATGGTGAAGAACACTTATTTCCATATAAAATTCTCTCGCGACTCAGTAAATGGTCTTTATGCAAAGAGTAGAATTAATTTTCAAACCATGGCCACGTTGCAAATTAACCTTCTTAAGAATCTATTATATTTCCTAAAAGCATATAATACGTTTTAAATTAATCAATTGCTAAAAAAAGTGCGAAATGAAAAAATTCACCGATGTCACGATCATTTATTCCTTCTAAAAATCAAGTATCAAAGGACATTAAATGCATTCAACGACTTTCTATATTTAGCGATAATTTTAATTTTCTGTGATTAAAACTGCAGGGTTAAACAAGCTCTACCAGTTTAAAGACTTTTAATATTCTATTTATAGAATAGCTAGTGACCTGTATTAACATTTTTGCTGCCTTTCGATGATATTTTCAGTTTCATCTTGCCAAAACGGCTATATGCTGCACGATATTCCGTGCGCGACTCATTGAAGTTATTAATTTTACGGTATTTTCGTCATTCCTCTACTTAAAATAAGCATTTTTTTGTTTCGGACATGACGCGAACGTTTCTTTGAAAAAATGACAAACGACTCGGAGTAAGACAAATGATGACCGAGGTTGCTTCGGACAAAACACATCGGAAACGGGATTACATGCCTTGAAAATTTGAAGAATAATAATATTTTTTATCTTAGGAAGGCTTAGTCCGATTTTAAAAAATACAGGCGTAATTTCTGGCATATTTCTCAAACGAACATGACATAATTAAACTCAGTGTCTACATATGTGACATTAGCCTACCATACTATTCTTAAAAAAGATCTACGTAATATACATATATGCTCATAAAATGGCTCATTAAAAGAATATATCGTAGTAATTATTTTTTAGTGTAGCATTTACCCAGAAATACAACATATTCATCGAATTTTAAAACATTCAGTTCTGTTGTATTGGATGTTTGAGAAGTAAATTGAATTCAAATGGAAGAAATTAAGTAAACATTTCAAAATTCTATCTTTGTTTATGTAATATATATATATATATATATATATATATATATATATATATATATATATATATATATATATATATATATATATATATATATTTCCATTACCTTTATTATAAAAAAGACGTTCTTTTAAAAACAATTGAGAGCCATAATGTTTATTTTTTTGCAAAATCTAGCCGTGATGTAAAAAAAACGTTGTGCGCAAATTTTAATTAATAATTGATGTCGCGCATTTACATAATTGCCAATCAAGCGATTCAAATTCTCAACCGTCACACGGCGACCTTTACAATAACAACGCTTAATTTGCGTTTGCAGGTATTTGTTTCGCTAAAAAAACCGATTCGCGCAAAAAAAAAACAAAAACACGTAGACGCGAAGAAAAACAACGACGACTACGCAAAAAATGGAAGGAAAACAAAAAAGCGAGACAATTGAAACGGGACGGGAGAAACAAACAAAACTCGAGTGCGAGAGGTCCCTTTTTTTCATTTTCTCCCGTCGCCTTATCTTTTCCTCTTCCCTCTCCGCGCAAACAGTCATGCATCACCCGAGAGAAGAAACGTTATTCGGGAAACAGGTGAGCGAGCCCCGCATCCATGCGGAATCGCTACTACTACTACAAGGCGAGCGAAGAAAATTCCTCCGCCTCCCTCTATTGCACTCAACCCCTTAAAGCAACGGTCGAGGTCGTACTTAGCCGGCGAAAGTGGTCGGTCCGATGCCCAGGGTTAAAAGGAGCCGAGGACAGACCGTTAACGGGGTAAAGAAATCATTTGCCGGAGGCGTGTCCTCCCCCTTTATAAACGCACCTGAGGTCCGGCGACGGGGAGGAAAAAAAGGTCGAGTCCACTCAGATGGCGGGAACTGGGAAAGGGGATCAGGGTGTTGACCTAAGCTTTTAAGCTTACCCCGGCCGGAAGGGAAAAAATCTTTTAGAAAAGCAGGAGTTTTATTTTTCGCGTGGCGTGCATTTGATGAATCGTGGGCCCTTTTTATGGTCGCGCGGTAGATAACGTTTTTCTTCGTCCGTATAGTTTCCCTCTCAGCTTTCGCTTTCCTTGGATATCGTATTATTAAATACTCGCTCTGGCCTATTTACCGTCTAAAATTTAGCCATGCAGTACGCTATGTCATAGGTTGTTGTCACCATATATATGTTACGGTAAAGGTACGTAATCGGGAAATGTGTGCATTCGTCGGTAAATGTGCACATTTACCACCAATCTCGGTAAATATATGTTTACATTTCCAGAAATACGTATTATCCGTACATTTCTCGTTAAATGTGCACTTGGTGCCTTGATAAATGTGGAAATAAGTAAGAATGAGAAATGCTACACGTTAATAATTACGAGAGTTCGGCTCCACTGGTATATTTTAAGACGAACGCTTCTCAACCCGAGGGAAGAATACAGTGAACGTGAGGAAGAACCAAAAACACTTCGACTAACCTACCCAACCCGATGGGGCCGAGTAAAATTTGCCTTCGTATTCAAATTTAGTTTAGTTGTGCACATTTACCACGAAATGTACACATTGACCGGACAACGCACATTTACCGCACTTCTAAACTGCAACAGATGTTCGCGACGTCGCCAAGTTGCGGCCTGACTTACGACGTTTATTCACATTTACCAGTGTCTCTAGGTAAATGTGTACATTTCTCCAATCCAATCGGTAAAAGTATGTTATACTTAGATTTACCGAACTTGGTGGTAAACGTGCACATTAACCGGGAAATGTACACATTTACCGGACTACGCACATTTACCGTGACATATGCATTTCATAATTCCAAGTCCTTTGCAAATGAAACTAATAACGTTAGGCTCAAGTTTCTGTAATTTTTCCAAACCGGATGAGGAAAGAAGAAAATAATACTTTCGCTTAAATACGGCCTAATGCAACGTAATCGGGTACAAAGACATGAGACAAACAATGGGTGTATACAACATCAGACAAAGAGAGGACAGGAGGAAAAGGGAGAGGTCTTGTACTTGGCTTCCACGGGGGACTAGAAAAGAAGAGGGGAAGAACAGAAAAGTTAATAAGTTCGAGATGCGGGGAAAGAAATGAAAAAATATGTCATTAACCCGGCAGTAGGCGCGCTCAATTTTGGAGCACAGACGGTCGCGCGGGGTGATTGAGTCATCGCATTTAAACCACATTTTTCAACACTAATTATTCATGATTTTTTATTTTTCTTTATTTTTTGTATTCTTAGATTAGTAAGGAAAAAGTTTGGAAAATTCAAATTTATTTTAAGCCCATATAATGTTCATGTTTGTTAAATCTACATCTACATCTACGTGATACCCTGCAAGTCACCTTAATGATGGATGGCAGGGGGTGCAGTGCACCAAAGGTCCCTAATTTTCCTACGTTATCTTTTCCAATTATGTTCTCTTACCGCCCTAGGGGAAAACGACCCTCTATATCGCCCCGTTCTACAATCGATCTCGTGAGTCTTATTCTCGCTATATCTTTATTTTCAAAACTCCTGATTAGCTAACTTGCATACAAAAAACTTGTATAATAATAATAACACTTGTGCATAATAATAATAATTAGATTTAGATAATAGCAATTAAGATAACTTATAGTTTTAACATAATATTATGAATAAGGCAATAATAATAAGAATTATCTAATTTCACTTCTTGTTGTGTTATTCGCTGTCAAGGCAGCACTCACATACGTATTTCATATGTTTCATATACATTGGCCTCTCACATTTAGAACAGGAAGAAGTTGTCTTCGTGTCTTGATTTATTGGGCATACGACACAGCGTAATTTTGCCGGTCTAGATGGGCCGCGCTCTTCAGAAACATTTTCTTTTCTAGGCGGTACAAATATTTGGCCCAATTCCCTTAGTTGCTTTGGTAAGGTTTCTGTGGCAATCGAAAAATGACTGCTGGTTTTGCTAAGGCCTGTCCGAGAATCTTCCATGAAACTGCTTCTTTTGGACACTGTATTTGGGTTATTTGATAGAAATATTACGTAACAATCAAGAAGAATTTCACGGATTTTCTCCAAGTCGCGATGTAAATCGAAACGTTCACCTGCCTATTAAAACATAAAGATAGGGTAGAAACTTTAAACTGGTCAATTTTAAAGACATTCCGTCGATTTATGACAATTACAGCCAGGTATAGAATAAAAAGCTTGCCATGACTAGAAATAAGAAATATAACGTGGAAGGGCGCGGGGTGACTGATTCACCCTAGAAAGATTTTTTGAAATGCTGTTTCACGGACTAAATGCTACTGAGAACTAAAAGTGATATAAATATGCTCAAGAAAGTTCGGAAGAAAGGTACTGATTATATTAGGGAAAAACATGCGTCACGAGTGGATGAGTGCAGTGTAAACATTGGTGGGGCGACTCAGTCACCCCGCGCGCTTGCTCCCGTTTTAACTAATATTTCTCCTCCTCAGATATAATAATCCAAGAAGTTGACTAGCCAAAAATACACTCTCCTCCTTAAAGTCGACATTTACAATGTAATGACTTGTGGAGATACAGTTATGGATTTCTTTACGATTGTTGTAGGAGCTGTATGATGTAAATGCATCGCATTCTAGTTTCTGTTGAACGTAGAGGTCAATTAACTCTCGCTAATAATAAAAGAATTTATTTCGCAGTCTCCACCAAATTATTAATACATACGACGTATTTTCCAAAAAAAAACTATCTAATTGAGCTACAACACAAATGGCCGTAAAAGTTACGATAATATCTATTTCCAACAAATGGTACAACGGTACCAGAGATGTTGGAAGCATTATCATTAAATCTTCAACAAATATTCCGAAAAGCTTCCTTCGTATACCGCCGAGGCGACCTATCCTCCGGTGATGTCAAAAGAAGTTCATTAATGATTGACCCGGAGCTAACGTTCCGCCCTTAGAAAAGGGGTGACAAACTGCACCTTAGTGAGCTCTGCCACTCCTGATACCCTATAAATTTCCTCTCTTCTCTACCATTCCCTGCACAATGGCTCCTCAACCACCATTAGTTGCTAAGTTCAATATTTCATGACGCAAACTTTCTTCATCGCCTAGGTACTGTATGAACAATAAAACTGAAGAATAATCGCATGTGCATCGCGAAAGCGACATAAAATTAACCTAATTCATCAATTAAGATTATTTCTGCCTGTTTTAATTTATTACAATTGTTATAATTATATTTACCTGATAACGGACAAAAATCTTTATCCAGAATGACAAAGTACAAAACATAAAGCAATGTATTGAATATTATCTGATTAAACGCTCAAAATTTGGAAATACTTTTGAAGTTTTGTTCATCTAAGAAGTAATTTAAGAATAATTCTGTGATGTTTCTTCATAAACTACTCTTCGTGTAGAATTGCATATATCCGCAACCTGATGCACCAACCCAGAACAGAAGCGATTTTAGCAGACTTATCGATGTATACGTCATGCAGCAGCATGGCTCCAGGGATCTCCAACAATAGCTTCATTATTGCCTATAAAAGTAGACGCAATAAGTTTGCTTAATTTTGGCAATCTGCTCGTGGCACACATTAAAGCTTGTTTGACTAACTGCATAAAAAGCTACCAAGAAAATTTGATTAATGACTCCATTAACACTAACAACGGCTCTATAACTACACCTGTATCTGTTAACGGATTAGAAAATTGCTTTAGTAGAAATGATCACTTTAAATGTATGCCTCGGAATTTTTGAGTCAATGTAAAAAAATTTAACTGTTAAGACGATTCGAAACATAATGCAAGGATAAAGTATGAAGATATTACCGCGTGTATGTGTATTCATTGTTTTATAAGTCAAACGAGCAGAGAAGTCGAAACATGAAAAAGCACAGACAATATTAAAATCGGAATTAAAGATAATTATTTAATACCTACATTAATTTTTACATCAAATTATGTGTTTGTAAATTTCCTGCAAGTTGTAAATCAGTATCATATGCTTTTAAAGAGAATTGTACTTTTAGAATACGTTTTTTATATCCTGCATTGATTAATTTTACCCAAAGTACACAGTGTATATTTTTATTGCTTCACTTTTCATTAATGCAAAATAGATCCATTACGATATCAGCCTGAGCTAAAATTGATAATGAAACGCATAAAATTCAATTCCATACGTTCTTGACTTACTCATTCCAAGGCTATTAGTAAGATACAATCAACAAACCTCGCCTAATCAGATCCCTTTTTCCCAGGCAAGTCTTAGGTCTTCGATCACCGAAGAACACGGTCGTCTTATCGAACATCGGAAAATCAGTTTGCAAACCGGGGAACTACTCCAAAAGAAGGACAAGAGAAATTTCTCGTACAGAAAGAGATAGAGAGAGAAGGTAGTGTGGATTGGACGCGCTATAAGCCAGGGCAGGTACAGGTAGGGATGAGAGGCTGTGAAAACCTGGTTACCGGAACGCGAGGATAGGAGAGAGAGAGAAAATTGAACGCTGGGGCGTATCTTAAAGAGAAACATAGGAGGTTGGATGAGAGTGTGGGAGAGGAAGGAGTGAGGTTAGGAGGTTGTGTGTGTGAAGTTAGCAGTGAAAGAGGAGGGAGTGTGTATTTACACCTCTGGAGAGTAAGACAAACAATGGGTGGCGTAACAAGGCTGGGGAAAGGGTTTTTAGGGTGGGAAGAAAGGGTAGGAGCGAAATGAAAGGGTCCAGCTATGTTTGCAGACGGAACGAAATGGAAGATGACCTCTTCAGATCGTACGAAGGACGTCGTCGCGAGAGAGCGTGACAGAAAGGAGAGAGAGAAGAGAAGAGAGGACGAGTAAAGGCAATCGGAAAAGGAGTAAGACTCGGAGACAAAGACGTGATATGGCGGAATAACACTTTTTCTCCTCCTAACCAGAAAAAACCAGAGTAATCGAGGTCAATGGAGATGAATTCAATCAGCGATGAACGTTGACTACACATGAAGGATGCAGCGTTGGAGCCAAAATGCACACCTGGATATCTTTAACCTTTAATGAACAACTGGAGAGTTGATTCCCAAGCTCGTACTATGGATGAATTCTAAATTACAAACTATATTTCTTCAATAGCTATAAGTGGGTTCTTTTCAAAATCTGATATAGGCTAACTACCGCTGATGACAAGTACTTTGTAACTAAAATGCGCGCCTGATTTTAATATACTTTTGAGAGACATCGTTTGAATTTTTTGCTTGTAATTTATCATGATTTAAACGAGAAATCTAGCCATGCACTTATATCAATAACTCATTCCTTGGACGAAGTTTTCGTGTCCATTCAAATGTGAACCTTAAACACAAATTACATAATTTTTTAAAGTTTAAAATGCTGAAGTAACAATGTTAAGCAATTGTTTTGCCATTATGACGACCTTAAAATTTACGTCTGTAACTTGGAGTTCAGTAAATTGTTACTTCTATCAACAACTGCCCTCTTACCGCCCGATGATGGAGCAATCCTTTACGGAAAAATCACACATGACATTTTCTCTTCCGCTTCTAACTCGTATATCTTCCTTCCACCAAATTTTTGGCCTAATTTGCTGCCGCTTTCCGTCTTTTTAAGAGCCAATCTAGAATTTATTTTCCAAGGGGCAGTCAGCTATCTCTTTGATGTGTCTGGCCCATCGCCATTTCGACCATTCAATTTCGTTACTCTTTGGCTCTCCATCGCCTCTCTAGACTCATTCGTTGAATTTTAGTGACGTCCGTTCGGGTGATTCCCTAGCAGGCTTGGCTTCAAACCCCTCTTGAGTCGCTTGCCACTTATGGCTGATTCTTGAAGAGTGTGTCCACGTTATTCGCCAGAAATTATGTTATCGTCAGGAGAATTTGAATTAAAATAAATCATACCGGCAGTCGTTGCGCAGTATTTTGTCATGAGTTTGGTTGTGTATGAATATTTTCTAAGAGAAAATATTTCGAAATTTTGAAATACATATTATCATTTTACTTTTTAATATTTTTAGACTTTTATGCAATAATAAGTCGTTTATGTTACATAAATATTTTTCATGCTATGATCTATAACTTGTACTTGCATAAATATTACGTTGAGGAAGAGTACCATTTCGAAATTTATGTCGTAAATAGTCATCAGGAGTTGAGTGAATGACATTCCTATAGCATTTTTTAGACAAACTCGAACAACAATATACCAGTTTCTGTACTGTCAAAATCGGTAATTAACTATTCTAGGTATATAGGTGAAAAGCATCGAACAAACCCATTCAACTGCAAAATAAAGTCGAACTTTAAATTAACTAAAAACAGAAAATCTTTCCACCCTTAAATATTCCTGCACATTGATCACAATCTTTTTTGCCTCCCTTCAGGCTATTTTTGGATAAACTTTGCTTTTATTTAATCACTCTCAAAATGCAGATTAAACTGATGAATGGAAAAGGAGAACTTAGGTTATTATGAAATGAAACATGTAAGCGATATTATACAGGTGCAAGAATCTCAAATATGCATTGCCTGAGGAGACATAAGCAATATATAAAGATAAAAACTAAGAAAATACTTGTAGAAATGGCATAAAAAGTACTAATTAACAATAATTTCTATAATATATTAAATGAAAAAAATAATTTGATTCACTTTGTGTATACATGTATATATAATCATCCTATCCTTTTTACCCCATCTCTGCGACCCTGCATACGTAAGAAAGATATAACTACTGCGACCGTATTCCTTCCGCTTAAATCCCGAAATCTACCACAGAAATCTTCCACCGCAGCGGCAGCGTAGGTTTGCAAAGGGGAGAGGATCGAGGGGTATGAAGATGGAGTGAGGAGGAGAGAGAAAGAGACGGAGAAAAAAGAGGGAAGAGGGGAATGGCGAGAGAGAGGGAGAGAGGCAGAACGCTTCCGCGTGTGGAACTCACAGGAGAGATAATGGGGGAAAGAGGGATGGGTTTGATGCAGGTTGGAAGCGGCAGGAGGCGAAGGAGGAGGCGGAGGGATGTGAGTGACTCGGTGGGAGCAATTTACGCACGGGGGTCATTCCATAGGGTTAAATCCCACCGTCGGACCGTAAATTGCAGGCGGCTGGAGTTTACGGGACAGAAAAAGGGAGGGAGACAGAAAGAGAAAGAGAGAGGTTACTGCGGAATAAGAGACTGAAGAAGGGAGAAAGGAAGGGAGGAGGAGAGGGGAAGGTTGGAAGGGAGAGGATAGAGAGAGAAAACGAGTTGGTATGGGAAAGTCTACTGCGCGGCACAAGCCTGGCGTCGACGAACAAAGGAGAGAAAAAGAAGCAGGAAAAGAGAAATGGGGGATTAAGAGAAAGAGAAAGCGAGCAAGAGAGAGAGAAAGTATACAAAAATGTGAAAGAGATATGGAAAGTTTGTGGGCGAGGGTATAAATTTAGTGGAAGGGGTGAACGGAGAGGCTCAAGGGAATGGAGGAGAGAATATTAAAAGCGGAATGAGAATGGATTACGAAGGAGAAGCTGAAATGAAAAAAACAGAGGAACATAGGGAAAAAGAGGAAGGAAGAGAGAAAAAGAGGAAGGGAATAAAGAGCAGAGGAAAACAATGAAGACATAATAGAGAGAAGCGAGAAGAAAAAGAAATATTATCAGTAAAATGAAAATATCGTACGGATTGTTACGAAACGGGAAGGGAAACATTTAAAGCAAGAGTAGGAAATTAACAAGACAGAAAAAATTAAAAGAGATAAAGACAGAGGAAGAGGATGAAAGAGAAAAAATGAAAGAAATAAAATACATAATTATAATAAAATAAGAAAAAGGAGAAAATAAAAGCCTGATGAGAGGGAAGCATAGAGTAATTCAGTTGAGTGAGCTGTGTTCCACGTGTTACAGATAGAGATATTAGGAAAGAGGACAAGCGTTATGAAGGAATACAAGGTGTTTGATGAATAAGTTGATAATGGTTTTTGCTTATAACTACCATAAAAATAATGACACCGCAAAACGGTTTTTAACATACGTAAGTGTATTTATTGGGTTTTGATGTAACATACATCTCCCCAAAGAAAGAAGATTTTATATTCTGAAAAATTTATATATCCTTGCTAAATTAAGAAGTTATAGCAAGGTTTCTTACATATTTCCAGGGTTCTGGTTTGCCTCTTCCTTTGGGAAGGGAACAATCCGCACCGTTGGAATGTAAATCCTCACTAGACCTTCTCATGCATGAAAACTTCAATGGTTGGCTTCAATGCCATTTCAAAATTTTGAATTTTCCTAATTTGAAGCCAACTAGCAGAAAATCAATGAAATACTTGGTACATTTAATCATTGTAAAAACCATATATTGATAAGAGGTATCTCATTCAAAAAGAACTTTGAAAATATCTTTAGTAGTTTGGCTACAATTGGCTACCATTTCAAATTTTGGAATTTTCTGATTTGAATACATTTAGCGGAAAATCTGTCAACTACTTCAAAAATCCTATCATTGTAAAATCCATATATTGATAAGAGCTATCTAATTTAAACATATTTTTCAAATATCCCAACTATTTTTGCAACAATACCACTTCAAACTTTTGAATTTTCGGATTTTGAAGTCACCTAGTGGAAATCTATGAGTTACAGGTAAAATCGAATCAAAGGAAAATGCACAGATTGATATGAACTATCTAATTAAAAAATAATTTTTCAACTATCTTTAAAAACAAAAAAGTGCAATGTCCAAAGACGGACGGACAGACAGAAATGAAAATCTACGGAAAAAATTTTTTAAATGCTTTTGGTTGAGATTATAAGGCGAATATGACTATTTCGGCTTACATTTTATAAATAAAACATCGCATTGTCATCGGGTTAATACGATACTTAAAAGTTTTGAACTTTGAACGTGAAGAACAATGCTGAAAATGAAATGGGCGAATAGAAAGACAGAGAGAACGCAGTGAGAACCACGGAGAAACTAGAGAAAAGTAGGAATAGGAGGACAAGAAGTTTATCCGTACGGATTAGATTGTATTTATCGCCCTCATAAAGGGTTTAAAGGAAGAGAGGTCGAGAAGAAGAGAGAGGGAGAGGAACGGTGGGAGGGAGAGGGACTGAGCGGGAGAGAGAGAAGGGATGAGAGAGAAAAAGTGGTTGAGGAAAAGGTACGCATCCAACCCCGACCTTCCAAACGACCTCACTCACCCCCCTCTTCCCTCTCCCCCGTTCTTTGCGTGCACCTGTTCGGCTTATGAAGGGTTTCGCATGCGTTCCGTCCAGACTTAAGTCCCCAACATATTGGCGTATTGGAAGCTGAGCGAGGGAAAGGATCGATGGTATTAGCCCTCCCACCTAGCAAAGAATACGCCAGCGAATGTCGGGACTCACGCGACGCATTACGGGGCACCAAGAGAAAGGTTATTCGCAATTTTTTTATTCCCCGTAATTTAAAGTTATTCATTTGCCTATATAAATTCGACAAATTGACGTAAGAACTTTGTATCTGGACAGTATTTAAGAATAATGATCAAAGTTTCTTATTCTTATCGTGTTTTTTCGACTTTGACTCGAAATCGCTCGAATTTCACATTTATTCCCATCAATTTGGACTAAATTTGAATTTCTAACGATAAATACCGTGACGACAATGACATTGTTAAAGCCCAAGGACGTAATGTTGTTTCGATTTATTTATTTAGTTACTTAATAAATATTCTTATTTAGTGAATCGTGTTTAAACGTGGTGTAATAATATAGTATATTATTTAATTTAAATTTGAATTTAACGTTTAAGATCAGACTGCAATATTCACGGTCAGTTATGTGTCGCGACCTCAAAGGTGGAAAGTGCTCAAAATCTTCATGTTGTAGCACAAAAAAGAAAAACAAGAAATATTGTCTATAAAAATGCATTGGAATAAAATAACTTGCCTTTCAAAAATCAATATGGAAAGTTTTAAATCACGTATATAAATTTTAGTAATAAAAATTTTCTATATTTCATTTAAACAGTAACCCCTGCGAAGCCGTGTAAATCTTCTAATATACAGTCAAACTCGTTTATAACGAGCACGGTTGTAACGAGGTCAGGGCTATAGTGAGCAAATGCTACTTCCAAGATAAGTTTACGAGTATTTACATACAAATATTTCACGTATATAACGAGCACGCTTCACGGATATATCGAGCAAACTTCGACCACTTCTCACTGTCTCAAACGCGGTGGCGGTCAGCCCCTTCAATCCTCATAGTGACCCAAGATATGTAACCTTGTGTTCTCGAGTCCAGCCTCTACACCCTATCCCTCGGGGAGGTTAAAGACCGCGGCGTTGTTGTTAAAAAATAATCCCTTCGTCCAAACCAAGAATTCCCAACTTGCAGGTACAGTGGCACCCGAGGAGGTCCTTTGTCCTCTCCTACCAACCCCCAGCTCTTTTACAGCCAGGAGGTTGTGTTTGGAAGGGGGGTAAGGGGCTAAGGGCATGTACAATGGCGCCCGCCCCCGTCGCTCAGCCGAATGCACCCAACACCCTTTCCCACGTAAAGATGGGAAATTCCAGATTTAATCCGTCTCCTCATTAACTCTTCCTGGAATTGGTATGCTCGCAGTTTGCAAAGAAAGTTCGTAGCGTTGATCACAAAAATCAGTTGAGATTTTGCCCTTGAACGAGTAACATGTCCGTACATAAAAGGAACTGTCTGTCTATTCACGAAAAGGTTGATATTATTCGAGAGTTAGAACGTGGTGAAAAAAATGTTGAAGTGTGCAAAAAATTTAATTTATCGTCGTCTACGGTTTCAACCTTATGGAAAAACAAAGAAGCGATTTTATCTGCACTAGAGAACAACCTAACAACGAACAAGAAAATGAGGAAGTGCAACTTGGGTACTGTTGATCAAGCACTTCTGGAGTGGTTTAAGAGGCAGAGAAATGCTGGTTTCCCCATCAACGGCCCCATTTTAAAGGTACAGGCAGATAATTTGCAAAACAGTTAGGACATGAAAACTTCACATGCAATAATGAGTGGCTCGATCGTTTTAAAAATCGGCATAACATTGTTTATGCGAAAGTCAGTGGAGAGGCCCTGTCAGCAGATTCAAAAACGGCAAGTGAATGGGTGAAAAGTGTTTGGGAGGAGTGTCGAAAAGGTTACAGAGAAGAAGACATCTACAATGCCGACGAAACTGGACTGTTTTACAACATGATGCCTGATGCAACGTTTAAATTCAAAGGTGACAAATGTGTTGGTGGCAAAAGACCTAAGAATCGTTTAACAGTTTTAATGTGCGCAAACATGAATGGGAGTGACAAAAAAAACTTTTTGTTATTGGTAAGTCACAAAAGCCGCGTTGCTTCAATAATGTAAAGAAGCTTCCCGTTGAATATGCAGCTAATAAAAAGGCATGGATGACTTCCAATATTTTTCAGCAATATGTAAGTCAGTGGAACAACGAGTTACGGAGGAAAAATAGAAACATTTTACTCCTTGTCGATAACTGTCCTGCGCACCCACATATGCAGAAGTTATCCAATGTAAAACTGGTGTTTTTGCCTCCAAATGCGACTTCTATTTTGCAGCCAATGGACATGGGGATAATTAAAAGTTTTAAAGGCCATTTCAAGCGATTTTTTGTTCTACAGTTGATTGAAAGGAGGGAAAGAGGTTTAGATGGCAACGTCTCTGTATTGGATGCAATTCATTTGATGACAGATGCATGGGACAATGTTTCACCTACAACGATCATAAACTGTTTTCGGAAGTCTGGTTTAATATCGGGAGAATTTTCGATTGATAACCATAACGTTGATGAAGTTGATCTACCTCTGTCAGAATGGCTTAAAGAAAATGGAATTGCGAATTTTGACCTTACAAATGACATTGACAATTTTGTTCATGTTGATGATGATTTGATTACCAGTGGAATTCCTACGGAGAGTGAAATAATAGAGACAGTACAAAACACAGCAGACAGTGATGAAGACATTGTTGAATGTGTCGAAGACACAATCCCGACGAAAGCCGTGCCAACTTACTCTCAAGCTCAGGATGCTGTGGAAACATTAAATGATTTTTTTGAAAACATTGACATTTCCGATGGTGTTTTTAGTGCAATAAGTGTAATAAGAGGAAACTTAAGAGACTTCAAAGTGAAATCTATGAAACAGGCTACCATTCAAAGTTATTTTTCTAAAAAGGGGAGTGATTAAGGATGCAGCTGTGAGTAAATTTTATATGTACAAATGTTTATTTTAAATTTTCTAGTTTATTCTCCTTTTTAATGTTTTTCCATAAATATACTAAATAAACTCTGTTTATATATTCACTTTTACTTCTTATGTCTTATTTCACCATACGCATGCATGCTTTTGCCTTCACGGATATTAAGTTTAACGGCTATAACGAGCAAAACTAGACGGTCCCGTGGCGCTCGTTATATCCGAGTTTGACTGTGTATATATATATATATATATATGCATCTGGCTAATATTCTAAACTGTGGTTAATACCATCATCCAGATAAACATGGTTGTTATAACCAAATATGTTAACATTAAATTTCTTAAAGAGGGCATGTTTTTAAAAGGAATGTAACTTGTTTAGGTAATTTTAGTAAGATTCTAGTTCAATTAGGCGTTTCACTGAAAGTTTCTCCACAAATTTCAGAAATAGAAACCTATTCGGGTGGCTATTTTTAATAAGCTTCAGCTGCAGCTTGGGATGCAGTTTAAAATCTGTTAGCAAAATTTCAATAATACTAGCCATATTCACTATGCTAATGTCAACATTGTAACATATGTCGAAATAATTACATATGGACAGTGTTTTTTTCTGAGAAAAAAGGTGTCAACGCAAAATTGTCGAACTCCCTTGCAACAAAAAGAGCAGAAATGTCGTTCCGAGCATGAAAATTATTCAAATATCGGAATTTATGTAATATTGATATTAATTATATATACGAAGCTGCTGTTTAAGTCCGGCTTAGTAAATCAGTGCCTTTATACATTTTATGAAGGCACAGTTTTACTAAGCCGGAATTTAATTCCGAGCGTTTCATCTGGGTAGCGTACATGAACCACCGGCAGCATAAGATTCAGGGGCAAAGTCTATTTGCCGAGTTTCGTATTTTTATTAGCTGCCAAACTAGTTTTCACTACCTTTATCGATATTATATTTATATTATAAAAAGTTTCTTTTTACCCATTGATTATTAATTCACGCAACTGTGGATCTATATCCCCTATAAAATCCGAATATTACATCGAGTTAAGCTAATAATTACAGCATAGGATTTTATTGGCATTTTGCATTTATTTAAAATATAATAAAATCTCAGGACAAAGATTTGCTCAAATAATATGAGGCAATTTATATTTATTGCCCACTTTAATACATTCTAAAACCAGGAAAGCTACAAATTAACACATTATTAACTGTGATACGCATCGACAATTTTGTTCAGTAAACGCGACCTTGAGCAAGAAGTCATCCACAGATTAAAATGGTAAATACTGTATTTATGGAATTTAACTATCGAAACTCTCCCATCACACACAGTTTTTAATCCTCCCCTAAACATAAAAATGTTTATTCTATTATAATCTGTTTTAGATATCGAACATTCATAAAATTCCAATAGGGGGTAGAATTCGACCGAATTGGTATCGTAAATAGAGGAATTGATCGGAGGAAAATAAATCCAGAGGGAAGCTTTATTTTCTAGCCAAGACTCCGTTGCAGCGTGGCACCCGATAGCACACCATGCATGGAAGCTTTTCCTGCGGATTTAACATGTATTCCGCTTCTCCTATTAGCCTTCCTACTTCAAAAAATCTGATGTGGCCACCACATGACTTTCTCCATATCTGTAATATTTCTAAAAATTCCAAAGGTTACATAATAATAACTATTTTAAGAAACCGAGAAAATTTTAGACTTTACAAAGAACAGAAATAAACTCAAACCATAGTCTTCTATTGGATATAGCCATAAAGCTCCAAAAATTAAGAAAAGAAAAAGGAGCGTTACTAAGACGTAAATAAGCGTCAACTGTTAACAATAGTCGTTGGTAGGTGGCAGCTAAAAATATAAGGTATCTCTTAAACAATGCATTATATGGAAACATGTTTCAAACAAAGGTTGTAGAAAATAAAATTTCCTACAACTTTTATTCCAATACATTTTTACATTTATCAAATATTAAAGAAAATATTTCAAAATAACAGATAAGTAACAAGTGTAAACACCCACTTCCAGTTGACAGATTTTACCAAAAACTAATCAATTCTTCTGACTTTTATAAAAATGTTAAATATAAAATTTTGCGTAGACCTGATTAATATTTTTTGAGTTAGAGCAACCACAAAAAGCTATCACATACACACACACAGACATCATCGAGAAAATGGTCAAAACGTGTTCAGGGGACCTCAAAACTTTTATTTCTGTTGAAATCTCGAAGTCGATTTTTTTAATGAACACAATACTTTCCACTATACTACGTATATGGAGAAAGTGAAAATTAATATAAAATATTCACATTTTGCAAAAGTTCTATTTCATAAGGAACACTGGTATCTAACAGCTTCAAACATTCTATGAAAACTGTTGCTCTCCTAAAACTACTTTGACAGATATAGAATATTGTCATTAACAATACGTTTGATGCAATAATTTATTTCTCTCGTAACTGGAATATTTTTACTGATATTTTTCTATATTCCAATATTTTTATCAAAACTTAATATAAACGCAACTAATTCTCTTCCAATTTTATGCGGATAGAAGACTAGCTATGATTCTAACCAATGCATTTTGGCAGAATTGTCGAGAAATTAAACAGACTCGAAACTTGGAAATTAAGGTAATTATAGAAATACCATTGGCGCAATGAGTTTTTTTATTCCAATATGTGAAACACTCGTTTAGTTTCACAGACCAAGTCTAAGATTTCACGGCAACATTTTTATTAATAATAGGCTCATTCCGCAGTTTTTTGACGTCACACTCGAATAATAGACCATTTTTATACTATCGAATAATATTCAAGTTGTTTTATTTCCTCTCCAAATTTCCGAAAACTCGGAAAATAAGACATTTTTCGCTAAACAATGCTCCATTAGATGATGGAGTCGAGGGTTGACTATAGTGACGGAGACCAGACCATTGAAGAGACTGGATTCTGCCGGTTGAATGGTAACCGAATAAGAAAGTGCGTGCCTCGAATTCCGGCGTTCGTTAAGCCGAATATCATTTTTGGATTCTGATCACGAAAATCGGCTGCGAAGAGAAAAAGAAGTGGAGTGCTTAAAAGTGAATTAAGTTATGGGTTGCTTAAAAATGAACCCGGAAAGTTATCGATCGAATAAATGGAAAAAGTGAAGAGAAGAAAAGGACGCGGATATTTTTTCTGTTATAACGTGAGAAGAAATAGAAAGATATGCGAAAAAGCTTTCTTCTCTTCAAGAAAAGCCGAGATACTTATTCCAGACACGGGTAGGGATCATATTTTGTTGCTGTGGGCATAATTGATTGTTGTGAAAGAAAGAGTTGTCGGAGGAAATGTTTCGACTGGATAGCAGTGATCTTCTAAAATGCGAGGTTTGGGTACAATACCTTCAATAATTTTAAGAATCTAGGATTAAATTTCATTTTTCCGTATCTTCAGTTTGAATTACATTAATTTATTTTGACGCGAATATTTTTCACCATGAAATTGAAACTATTTCGCGAGTCGAGGTTTCTTGAAATGTATATTTTTATATACTTTTAATGTGCCTACAAGAATGCATTACTGATGATGTATCAAACAATATTTTTAAAACGACAAAATTAACGTTTTACCATTATGAACATGATGGATTATTTTAATTCAGAAGGACAAATTCTCGTAGATTCAAAAAAATATTAAAACCTTTCTATTAAAAATTCTATTTATATTTTAGACCATTTTATATCACATATATACGGGCTCATTAAATCCATCTCTTCCTCGAAAACCGACCAAATCTTAGCAAAAGAGGTCAAGCACTAATGTAAAATTCGTTTTTTACGACTGCATTTACGGTAGAGATTCAAAATCATGAGCTCTTGATGGAAAAGGTCGTGAAGATTTAACAGCCGGAGCTGCTGATGCAAGATGAAAAAATATTAATGACAATATCCCTTTTCGCCGCACTATAAAGCCGAGAACATATTTAATGAAGTTAAAAGCCTTAAACTGCAATGGTGTTGATAAACAGGCGACTCCTTAAAGCAATGGAATATCGGCATATTTTATACTATTAAATTTTAGAAAGAACACCATTTTCTTTTCTTTTGCAGGCACATAATAATAAAACTGAAGAAGCTCATCTTTGACCTGGTGCCCTGAAGTTTCACTTTTACTATATATTTTTCTTTATACAAGCCATGACTCAAAACAGAGGATGAGAAGAAAGGCCTTGGATAATATAGATTGAGTTGGAAGAGCCAAAAAAACTACCAGATGGTAAAATAACTAGTATGAATTCAACAGTGAGAAAATTCTTCGGTTTGTATAATTAGACAAAACATTTATTAAGAAGAAGTATTCCTGTATAATTTTGCCTCTATGAGCGCAGAGAAGACATAGGGAGATAAACATGAACTGATGGACATCAATGTGATTTAATTGATGGTTAATAAAGTTACGAGAACCAGGTAAAATAGCAATAATTACCTTGCAATACTGTAATATAATATACTGTTTCAGGGATATTCTAAAAAGGAATATGTGATGCCTTCTCAAAAACACCATCTCATTCTCACGTCTAGCGGGCGGTAAGAAAATTACCTCTTGCCACGCGCCTCTCGTTAGATTCCTTAAAATAGTATTTATGCAGTGACTGCTACTATATATTAATGTTTTGTAAACATTCAGCTGATATTCAAAAAGTAATCATCAAACCCACCAAATGTTTGAATCCAAATGATGGTCTATGCGACACATGTGGAAATAAAACGGTATGAGTAATACACCAGATGCGCATTTCTGCAGAAAACTAGCCGTCCTTATTAAGTCACTAAGATCATCTATTTGAGAGAGATGCTAATCATTATGAACATACATGATATATACATTATAACCAACCTAAAATATTCTTATTGAATACCATAGTTTGATAATGGTAAGAATTTATTCATATGGTCATAATTAATTTTTTACATCTTACTATTTATGCAATGCTATTTCCTTGGCACATATTTAGTTTAGATTACACCTACTGTGTCTTGTTACGACGAATATTTTTAAGCGAAGAAATAGTGCTTTTGGCGAGACTCTTCACAGCTGGCCTTGTATATATTGCCACAACAACAGGAAACCCGCTGACATACTCTGCTCACATCTTTATAGACCTAACAAATATATAGAGGATAAATATCGTCGGCAGAAACAATTTATATCTAACATCTCATCACATGTGGAAATATCGATTTCGTCGATCATTTTGAACTATCTTAGTGTTTTCCAACGCAGCTTATATTCGTAAAAGAAGCAGGAGATTTATAGTTGCAATTAAATCTATGCTCGTGTAAAATATTTAGAAATTGGAATCAATTTAATTTTTAAGTAACAATGTAGGAATTACATTTCGGAAAACTTAATAATTGGTACATAAAATATATATTAGAAAAATAGTTATTGACGTTCAGATAATGATAAACCAGATGTTTACTGAGAAAATTTCCAAATCGCACACATTTAAGGGCCATCGCTGTTTTAGTATTGATGAATATAATATTCTTCACATCAGAAAACGATGCAGGGAATCTGAAACTAAAATTTTAGCCACTGCTTTTTTTTCATGCTCCTAAAAATTACTACACAGCTTATAAAAAAATGTTGACGTCTTGCATATCAAATCGATTAGAATCCCAAGCATACAAATTCTGAAAACTAGCTTTGAACAATGAAATCGGCAGCAAACTCCGCCATGGCTAGGCATGCGGATGCTCCCAAGTTGTTTCCCGATACCCACGATCAAACGCTAGTGCGCCGTCCCTTTTTTCTACAATGCTGTCGCTAATTGGCGAACATACGTCTGACTACGAGAAAAGTAATGACTTTGAGCGGCAACCGACGCGATAATGGAATGCGTCGCGTTCAGTGACGTCACTACCGGAGACCGCTCCGCCCTTTGGAGAGTACGACTCCGCAAACGCGCATGTTCGGAGTGGTACTGGCACCACGGTAAATATTCTAGCGAGGTAGGAACATTAACCGGCTCTTCTGCCTGTGAAAAGGATAGTAAACATTGATGCTGGGATTGGAGCAAATCCTTATTCGCTGCGCCTTTGTTAGTTTGCGACGCATCCGAGGACGTAAGGGCGTCCGCTTGTGTACGTGGGCTTTAGTGGGTCAGGAACGCTCGTCTGAGTGGTCCGCGCTGCTGGGGAGCCCTCGTATTTGACTCCCGAGCTTAATGACGAATTGATACCCGCGTTTCGACGATTGCGAAAAAAGTGCTATTTGTTTTCGTGTGAGCTTTGAAGAACGGATCTTCGTTTTAAAAAAAGCCATTTAAAAAAGTAAGCAGTATCCACGGTGACTGACATTTTGTGATTTTGGCGCGTTTTTTTTTACAAAATGCATTAAAATAACGAAGGTGAGCGTTGAAAACTCGGGCCTTGGTATATTCAAAGGATCTTTCATTCAAATGAGTATTAGTCTATCTCATAGCTTGAATTCAATTCATTACCAATGAGATGGAAGGCATAAAGCAGGTGAATTGAAGAGATGGGCATACCGGCTACAAAGCAGCCAATCTCTGCGGTGATTCGCCGGCCCATGATTCTAAACAGAAGCTTCCTTTTCCTTTTCTGAAGAGAGTTTAATAAATTTCCTCCACATTTGAGAAATATGATACCTGCTTTTATCTTCATTTTGACTCAATGATAATGCCCGCTGAGAAAGACTACATTTTTAGTTGAAACGCACATTTAGTTTGCTAAACCGTTTCACAGTAACAGCCCTTGCTTTGACCATGAGTAGAAATGTTTTCTTTTTCAAATAATATATAGAAAATGTACTCTTTTACTGCAATTATCAGTAGTAAGAAGAAGCGATCACAAAGAATTATGGACTCAATCAAAGGATATAAGTTATTTCATGGAGACATTCCCATATACTATTTTAATCTAGGCTAAGAGAAAAGATACGATATTTCATTGGTTTGAAAGGTCATACAATCCTATAGAATAGCGTGACTGCATTCGTGGATGCTTATTTATTTAATTCTTCCTTTGGAAGAGATCCAACTATCCACCAATGCCATAACCACAAAATAATAATATGCTCTCAATTTGTAACTCAGCACTTTCCAATTTTATGACGATTTTTCCGTAATGTAAATAATATCCAAAACCATTTATGTATGATTAATGTTGGAGCAGTGCATTTTGTAGTATTTTGCATTAACTATGCTCAAAAAACAATACTTTCACTTCAATGCATAGGCTGGTAAAATATAACTTTCCTCAATAACAAATAAAAACC
This sequence comes from Tanypteryx hageni, assembly GCA_028673005.1. Taxonomy (NCBI): domain Eukaryota; kingdom Metazoa; phylum Arthropoda; class Insecta; order Odonata; family Petaluridae; genus Tanypteryx; species Tanypteryx hageni. The sequence goes on from CM054114.1 coordinate 128,210,756, forward strand.
TGATTCGTTCATAATAATAAAGTCAGTCTTTCGAGCATCAAAGGCAATATATTTCTGTACATCGCGATGAAGCTGCATGTCAAAGCTGAAAACATATACCTTTAAATAGCAATTACTAGTAGGGTTAACTAGCATATCTTGGTGACTTCATACAAAATAAAATCGACAATACCAATTCGCTTAACTACACTACAAAAGGAAATCCAGGGAGAATGTAACTTACAACGCCTGCCCATAAACAGAGGCATCTTTGATGTTTTTTTCCAAAATGATAGATTCTTTCGCATTGAAATGTCAGACTCCTCCCCATCAGTTTAAATGGCATGTTTTTCATTCAAACTTTACACAACGGAACAGTTCTTCCGAACTTCGAAAAACAATGGACATTGTTTACAAATGACGCGTAAACTAACCGCTCTTGGAGGCATGCTTGCTTGAATTTGAAGTCCGTAAAACCCTTAGAGTTCATTGCGGAAAGATACCCCCCTCTCTCACTCCTTGCTCTCTCCCTCATTCTCCCTGCTGCTTGAGAAAGTAAATAAACGAGAGAGCCCTCGCTGAAAGCTCTTCCCTTTCTCCCTCCCCCTCTTCCACACTCTCTAGGCCCTTAAGCGGGCGAGGACAGCTGGCGAATATTCGAGAACGGCCGAGAGATGGCACTAATGTTAATGCATGGAAGCGAACTAAGGCCATGAAGATGAAACGTGTGATGGGGTGCGAAAAAAACGACGCGATGAATGGAAATTTCGTATTCAGCATAATGTAGTTTTTTTAGAGATCGAGGAAGAATAATTACGATATTGAGCTCAAAAATTAGGAGGTGCTAACGAATTATATCCGTATATATATATTGTACATAACCAACGTTGCCTTAAAAGAGCGAGGATATTTCATTTTCATTCGAATTATTATTCTTCGCTTTTTAACGAAGTAGCAAAAGCGATTTTAAAACTCACACAAAATGAAGTGAACCTAAAAAAATTGGAAATAATAATATTTAAAGTTTTATGGTCTCTGGCAGGTATAATTCAGTGATATGAATTTTAAATTGTGTTTAAATGTAAACGGATGTTCTCTAAATTGTTTGGCTTAATTCTTCTCGTTTTCACAGACATTAATCCTGCTTGTTTACATAGCCTATGTGTTTCATTGTTATTTTGTTGATTCCTCACTGCTGAGCTGTTTTTCTTTTAATTTATTTTCTTTTCTTCGCCTTAACAAGTCTTTTAGAGAATTTTAGCATAGCTGTGAACATATAAGTGGCGTTAAAAGCTAATCTTTTAATAAAAGATCTTACGTTAAGTATATGTAGATAAAATTAAAGAGTGACATGCAAAATTAACTCCGAGATAAAAATTTTCAAAGAACAATCATCAAGTATGCCATATGGCTGCAATGCCATTGCTGATTTAAATATCTCCAATGCAATCTAAATCTAATCTTACCTAAATTATAAATTTTGTGAAGTATATAATTTTAGCCATGGAATAATAGGTATTATACATAATTAGTGATAATTTCACGATTAAATTATAATATACTGTTTCATTCGAATCAGTAAGACCCGAGTTTTTCAAAGTAATGGTCGCGATCCAGTATTAGAGAGGAAAATGTGAGCATTCTACGCATAACCAACTGAACAATATTTTTAATTAATGTAAAATAACTGATCTTGTTAAATATACTCAAATACTACGGCTTCCAACCCCACCTCTCCCATTCCTCACTTCGCTTGGACCTCAAAGCCCTTCGGGATCCGATGGATGTTTTCTGTTCTATGCCATCGAAAATTCCCACAAAAAAATTACCCTAAATTCCCATGTACGCACTCTCGTGGATAAGACTGAGCGCGAGTTCAATGAATCCCAGAATTCTTATATATAACTCAAACCCATAACCGCAGCACTGTAAATGAAGACCGAACGGAAAAGAAGATTCAAAAGTCGAGGGTGTGAAAAATTAGGAATATCGATATAAGCAAACCCAATGCTAAGGAGAACTTTTAATCTATGCTCTGCAACAAAGCATTTGTTGCCAGTTGATTAGATCAAAATCAATAATTCATTATAACGTCCTTAATTATTATTGAAAGCATAGGGCAAATGCAATCTTTAATTAGACTGCCTATTCCTTTTTAAAAGTCTTGAGCTTTTCGCTATGGTAGTTAGAATATGCTTTCTTTGCGATTAAAATCAAATGTTTACACTCAATCAGCATGGATTTGAATTTCGTCTTCAAAAATAAAAACCTTCATTTTTTCATCTACAAGATTATTTTTGTCCCGAGTTTGCATCACAATTTTATGTAATTTAAAAAAAGCATGTTTATAATGCCCTGCACTGAATTCCATGTTTTTCTTATGGGATATTGAAATGGAAAAATGGAGAAAAAAAGGCCCCCTCAAAATGCAAATATTTGGAATTTTCGATTTTTTTTCGTACATATGACCGACCAGCATGCCAAATTTCAGATCTTCCAAAAATTCCTTAGAATTAGCATCAGTCACTCACTCAGTAACGATCAGCCACATACATTAGATAACAGCCTACATTGTTTTTTATTACAAATAAATGAAAACCCAAGTCAGAACATTTTTTTCGTCGTGTTGTTTTTCCTTCAATAGGGTCGCAAGACAAAAAAGTATGAAAAATAATCTTTATCGCTATATAGAGAAGGGTAATTTCAATTCTCATCCTGACTCTTAAATGACCCCAAAAACACTTCGGCAATTCACCTACAAGCTGATAAGTAGGGGGATCGACGTTTTCCTGTCGAGTACCACTTTTTAACAATATTCAGAATTAGCTTGCCAAGTAAAACACTCTCTCCATAAGTGCCATAAGTTGCCGACTTCAAACCTACAGCTTACTTTTCGGGAATCGTTTTGGGATGATCGGCAGTTTTTGAAATTCTCAAGATCTCAAGATATTCTATCATAAAAATTACGATAAAAATAGAAATAAAATTATTCCTCAAAACTGACTGGTGGCTCAAATGGTCAAACCTACATCGACGTGAGTTTCCCTATTAATCTTCCCCTTCCTCCATTTCTCTGCATCCGCTAAAACCCGACTTCCTTTTTCCTAAGCCTCCCTCTCCCAACATCCCCATCTAACGCCATCGCCTTCTCTTGAACGCTAACCAGCAACGACGCCACGATTTTTTCCTCCTCACGTCTTTTCCACTTTTACGTTCGCATCGCGTGCTTGGTTACGCCGGTAACGTCTCTCCCGCTGCTCCGTGCAAGTCGTCACTTGGCTCAAATCTAACAGGATAATAACGTGAGCGTACTCTTGAGCTCTAAAAGAAGCACGGTTCTCATCTTGACAGCGTGCCGGTCCACCGTTTCTTCTGCGATGTCAGTTACAGTTCTCGATAAAATTTTTGTTCTTCTGTTCGCTCGTAAAACATTCACGAGACAATGGCGTCATGTCGTATCGTAGAAACATTTATTTCGTACGGATAAGGTAAATGTTATAGAATTTCTGGCGTAAAGATATATTTTATGATAAGATTTTTTTCCGTAAATTTCGTAAAATAAATTTCTTTGGTAGATATATTGGCATGACGCGCTATCATTGAATTAATTTCGCCAATAAACTTCAATGCTTTAGTGTTTTGTTTTCAATTAATGATCACGTGATTAAAATTCCAAACCCTGCTCGGATTTCACTTTGAAATTTGGGTAAAATCGTATCCGTGACTGATTAATATTCCCGTTACATAGTTTATCAGCTGCTGATGAATAGTGGAAAATTTTGTTTAATGCAAGGTGAAAATGGATAAATAAAAGTTTTCACTACTAAATGATTCAAGATTAAGCATTTAATATTAAAACATTGAAAAAAGTATCTCCATAGCCACACGGCTAAGAAAATTTTCACGTTTTTGTAGCTCTTCCAGGTACCTGAGATTAGTAGTTTTTCAATTATTTTTTATTAAATGCGGAATCTTGAATTTTTTTAGTCATAAGGTGAGTTCGATAATTCTCTAGTGAACTGGTAAATGATATTTTGAAAGTAAGAAATCACATATTCATTAAAATAAAGACGCCAGCAGATGAAAATTAAGTTTATTTCAAAATGATAAAAATCAGACTTATTCAAATTAAAACTTTGTTTACAAATGTATATTAATTTCTTTTAAATAAAATAAAAAATGCCAAAAATATGTTAACGACACTGAAATTCCTATTGAAATAGTATGACTGGCATATATAAATTTGCTATTGGTAAACCTTAGCCTACATAAATAAGCTAATGTGACACAAGCTTATCGATTATTTGGTCAAAAACAATCAAATTAACTTTTTTCTCGTGTACCATTCTTCAAAATCATCAATATAATTAACAAAAAACTTTTACTTTACTTTTAACGTTCATTTGAAATCAAGGATAGGTAATAAGAAATTTATAAAAGTATTATGCATAGGACGAAACGATTAAATTAAAACTTTAATTTTTAATTTTGACATATCAAAACTGAATTTACAGAAAGGGAAGCAACTTTCACTCCATTACTTAAATTTTAGAAGAAAAAATAAACTTGGTTTGTGTAAGCTTCTTTGATAAAATTAATTATTTTCACTCGCGAAATATCCTCAGGAAAAAGAAGACGAGGTTAATTATGATGATCAAGTAGTATTTTCACATAAAATAAAGTAATTTGTCAGGATGTCGACTTTATTGCATTTCTTTTACCATAAAAGTGCCTATCTCACATTCATTTAAAATTTATAAAGCTCTGAATTAATTAATATTTTATAAATCGCCTTAAAATCACTAGGCAAAAATTTGTCAAGATAATATAAAAAAATGTACATTTTCCTGCCGAACTAATGATACGCCTATTAAAAAGGAATCCTCTCATTAATTACAGATGCTTGCATGATTAATTATAATGAAAAGGGATTCATATATAATGAGCTTTAAATAAGAGTTCAAATCGTACTTCTTTGATTTGAATTAAACCTTCCAATGTTTTTATTACAGCTAAAAATACCTTTTTATTAAGTTATTACTGATACGAAAAATAATGAATATTTTATCACGAATTCGATATTTTTGCATCGTAAAAATTCTCGTAATAAGGCTATTCTGCAAAAAATGGGATGAGTTGATTTTTTGGGATAACATTTCTTTTTGTTAGATACCTTGCTAGAAGTTGGTGTTTTCCATCATAGTACGTTCTCTAAGATTTTCTGAATCTAAGCAAAAATTACTTGCCTTTTGTAAGCCCACAACGTTTTATAGAGAAATATAAAAATCAATAAATATACATATAATGGAAAACATCCAGAAACACGTACTTTTTCCATGACAAACTGTTCAGAATAACCCGATTCACCTTACGAGTCAAGAAAAATATTTCCAAGTTTTTCGGTCAAAAAAATAACTTCCATCAATAACACCGGAATGCATTCCAGTCACCTTAGAAAACATTGCCCATAAAGTTCAGAGAAGTTGAAGCTCTATTTTTTCCACAGAAAAAAAGAGCAGACCTCGACCAACCGTACATTTGCCTGACGTTTCAATCGAGTTCCGAAAGCGGGTCTTTACGCCAAACCTACAGAAGAACTTCCCCTCTGGGAAATGGACGCGGAGAGGAACAAAAGAAAAAAGCCGGGCGAACTGTATTCTTTGAGCGACGCGCAAAAAGAGAAAAGAGAGAGCTAATTGGATAAGGAGAGGAGTGCCGAAAAGGAAAAAGAAAGGGGTAGTGAGAGAGAAGAAAAGAGAAAGAAATGGAGAGAGAGGGGGATAAAGAGAGAAGAAAAATGTAACGTTTAAAGAGAACATGCGTTGAAATACCTATAGCAAAAATATATTTCGATATACATCCTCCTATAAACATAATATCAAGAATAACAAGTATAAAAAAATGAAATAGCATCAGCGTACTAGTTCGGTGGTGTTCAAACGTTTTGGCTTGGAGGCCGCATAGCACACTCCCGCAGAAAGTGTGGGCTACACGTAGTCGAAAAACTAAATAAAAGGTTAATCTTGGGTCAATACTACCTCATTAGTTTTAAATTGTTTTGCATCTTATTTATCTGTTACAGGAATATAGAGCTAATGAATAAATATGTTGTTTTTATAATGATAGACATATTTTACGTTGCATCATGACCTTTAATTAATTCATGGCGGACCCTGTAAACAAATACAGCCGGGCGGATTTGACCCGCAGGCCATAGTATTGGCACCGCTGTACTAATTAATAGATTCAGTACGAGAGAAAAGACAAATGGATTTATATGAATATACATAATCCTGAATAAGGGTAATATTATTTTTTAAATTAAATGACAAAATTGATCAAATGAACTGCAAAACCATTATAGAGATAGAAATGGAAAGAGTGAGAGAGAGAGAGAGAGATAGTTGGAGGGAGATAGAGGAGAGGAGAGAGAGAATAGGGGAAGGAAAGATAGGAGAGGAGGGAGAGAGGGGGAAGGGAGAGAGTGAGGGGAAAAGGAGAGAGAGGAGGAGGAAGAGAGAGGAGGGGGAGAGAGGGGAGAGGGAGAGAGGCGGGATGGAGGGAGAAAGAGAGGGAGAAATAGAGGAGGGAGAAAGAGAGGAGGGAGAAAGAGAGGAGGGAGAAAGAGAGGAGGGAGAAAGAGAGGAGGGAGAAAGAGAGGAGGGAGAAAGAGAGAAGGGAGAAAGAGAGGAGGGAGAGAGGGAGAAGTAGAGGGAGGAAGGAGAGAGAAATGGGAAGGGAGAGAAAAAGGGGGAGGAAGAGAGATAGGTAGAAAGAGGGGAAGAGAGAGGGGAGGAGCTAGAGAGAGAAGGGGGAGGGAGATAAAGTGTGGAGGAGAGAGAGAGAGCGCGCAAAAGGATAGGTATTTTCAGAGTGCTACCGCCGCCGGTAGGGTTTGAGATAAATAGAGGACTTCATGAATCTGGTACGTGACTAGAAGACACTTCCATTGCAAAATGGGATATTAGCGAGCTGCAAAATTGTCGCGCGAACCTCTTGACGAGATACGTATCAGGAGCACGTTGCGCTCATCAGAGCAGCAATATGAGAGAAACCTTTTGAAGCAGCTGAAATTCGAAGTATACCGGTGATTATGAGATGAGCTAAAACACCTTTGCAGCGCTGATTTAAATTGCACAGAGATGATTATTCAGATGAAGTTTCAACAGCCTCTTGGGATTCCAGTAGTACGTTTAGCGGCGAAAAATGCAACACACAGATATAAAATAGTTAAGGAACTTTTTCGAAGCCATAATTATCTAATAAGATTTCAGAAGAGTCAAAAAAATATTTCGCTATAACATGATGGCGGTTAATACGTATTACATAATTATGTTGGTGAATAATAGGTATTAACAAATTACTTTCCACAGCAACGCAGTCAAGTTTTGCTTAATATATCCTAAGCCTCTGAATTATTTTATTTTCAAATAATTATCATCCAACTACGTTTGAAAATAAACTGATTAAAAGAGAACTTTTGAATTAAAAACTGGATGTAAACGTTTTCATCAAATATTTATAACAATATTGATAAAAAGAGAGAATATTCTTTGACAATGGCATGCCAAAATATTGTATGCTAAGCAATGCCTCAGAAGTTTTCAGAAACGCTCTATATACTGATTATATAAGAAATGACAAATATGCGCGATATTAACTCAGCTAGATATAAATAGACAAGAGGGCCGTTTATACTGACGCGTACAAATCAATGCCAATCGTCAATTACATTAAATTTTGATCATTAATTCATGTTATTTTTATGATGGAGGCACGCCATATGCTTCCTTTCATCTCGAAAATATTATCACTTAATATAAGAAAGGCAAAGAGTATAAAACGCACCCATACATAGTTTAGAAAATATTGTATTCGCTCTTTATTATAAAGTACAGATTATCCTCTAATATTATTAGTACTTGTGATAGACTACGAATCACACATACCTCATTGATGTTTGCACTATAAAATGAGTGATACATTAAATCCGATGCTAAATTTTGTAAATAATTGAAGGTAGACCATAGGCCCACTTTCCCCAAAATTCCTTACACGTTCAATAATCGGCAATCACCGAGTGATAAAGCACACGCTAACCTAATCATCCACTATGTTCTATTATCCAAATCCCAAAGCGAGTCAATGCCGGTGGTAAAATATTATCGGCTGTCGGCCCCGTTTCATCAGCGCCCAATTTAAACAATTTAATATTTGTTGAGCCTCATCCGATATCTGTTTACGTAACATATCAACTCTGTCGTCAGTCTCAGAATTAAGCACACTCGAGGATTGGGACGCTTCAAAAATATCTATTGCGCATTAATTATACCTCGCACCTTCAAATGATTCGGACGAATTTACATACTTTGCAAAGCGTATTTATAAACAAAAAATTAGGAGGAAATAGTCTGGAATGTGAAGTGTTCTAAAACAAAGTTAAAGAGACCAAACGAACTTACTGGCACCTTGGGGTAGAAACTGATTTTAGTCTCGGAAATAGAAGAATGTTAATTAAGCACTTCCCGAAGCCCGTAAATAATGAATGATCATTGCCAAATACATCACTCCCCTCCTGCGAACATCTCCGTTGAAGAAAACATTAAACGTGATAACCAAACGTCTTTCAAACCCGTTTCTACTCTTCGACGTACCAATATCTAAACCTCCAGTTCCCATGAGATAAAAATCTCTTGAAGAAAGACCTAGCTAATTATCTCTAAAAAAATCATACACTAATGGAAGTAGGAGATCAGAGAAACTATCGGGAGACGAAAAAAACAGAGGGGGAAGGATAGAGTGAGAGGAAGTAAGAGAAAGAGGAGGAAAAAGAGAGAGAAATATGGTGAAAGAAAGAGTAAGAGAGGGAGAAAGAGAGGAGGGAGCGAAAGAGAGGGAGAGGAGAGAAGGAAGAGAGGGAAGTATAAAGAAGAGGTAGGGAGAAGGGGAGAAAAAATCATATGGCGAGAACAAAAAATACCGCGAGTGAGAGTCTGAAGCGCCACGTTTTAGGAGTGCGGTGGGTTTGTGAACTAATGGGTACTAAGGAGTCGAAAAGAGGGGAGGATGGCTAGGGGGAAAATGACGGTCCAAAAGATAATAATGGAGTGTTAGGCTGCGGGATGGAGTTGGGGAGGGTGGAGTGGGCGGGTTGGGCACCATAGGGAAAATATCCCTCCTGGGCTCTTATGGGATTTAAGTTCCGAAGAGAAGGAGAGAGAAACGGGGTCTTCCCGATAACGGAGTGAGAAGGGATAGCAAAGGATACATAGGAGAGAAAGGGATTGAGAGGAAAAATGGGACAACAAGAGACTGGAGAGGAAGCGAAAGAAGAAAAGAAAAAGAATAACTACAATAATGATGTTCCTTCAAAGTTTACGTAAGAAATAACGGCGAGCCTGAAAAGGCAGTACTACCCACTGCCCACTACAGAATCAAGAAACGTCCAAATTAGGCCAAATGAGAGATAAATCCAAGATTTTTTCGTATTAAACTAAATTTAAATGAAGCCATTTCAACTGAAATAAAATAATGGCATTCTTTTTTCACCAGAAAAATTATTACAAATATCTCAAAGGATTCTTTTGTAACTTTGTAGAATAATTCCATAATAAGAAATTACAAAGTGTTGTCATTTCCTATTATTGTAAATAATTCACCGGTAATATAATTTTAAGTAAATTTTTTCCGGACAAAATAAACGTGTATTTGCCTCTTTTCTGCAACCGCGGAAAATAATGATTGAACTACTATCAAGATATATTTAGAAATAGGTGTGAGAATTAATGAGTACGATAACAATAATACAAGAGTAAAATTAAATACGAAAGAGGAAAACAATACTTAAACTGAAACCACTAATTTATGCTTGGATCTAGTCCAGATAATGTGTAAAGTTGAAGCGGCGAGATGACAGAGATACACGTTTAGCCGTAACGATATTTTTTAAAATCAGAAAAACGAAGTAGATATACGATCGAGACAAAATTTTTAAAGAAAAAATATTAAAATTATAAAATTTCCACCTAAAATCTATTTATTGGTGACCAGTTGTAGTTACCAAGTTACCACTGCACAATCCATTGATAAATAAACAAATATTCTGAGGAAATTTAATTTTTAGAAGATATTTTTAAGTTTATGGTTTTTTCGCTAACATACCTTTTAACTAAGTTAGACCTTATTTACTTAATAATACACTGAGCTAAAAATGTTTATCATAAAAGAAGAGGAAGAAAAATTACAACGAACAAAAAATAGATTCAAGAATTAATTTGAGGAAAAACAAGATAATGCGGTACAATACGATTAACAGTCAATTCGTAATAACAGACAAAATAAAAGTAAAAGAGACTGATAGAGAAAGGGAAAGATAATAGAAAGAAACAATAGGATAAGTAGAGAGCTAGAACGGTTAGAAATGGAAAGAAAACTCATAAAGTATACACCGTCAGAGAGAGAACATGCTAATAAAAATACGGGATGTAGAAGAAAACAATGGCAAAAGAAGGAAAATGGAGAGGAACAAACAAATAAGAAAGGAAAACAAGAAAAAATCAAACTCCGAAGACGTAGCGGAAGAAAAACAAGAGAGGAATGAAGACGCTCGATTGAAGGGGGTAAAGACATTCTCATAATACTCTTGTTCGCCTTGGCTTCGAAAATGGATGGGAACTCTCTCCTTCTTAGACTGGAAGAACACAACGAAAATAACCCTTTCCAGTCCGATTAAGTGCTTGTAAGTCCTCACGAAGTGGAAAACAATCCTGCAGCTCAGAATTTTGATGGGAAAAACCGACCTAGAGATAAAGACACCCGCCGTAAGGTTTGACGCAAAAGAAAACGCCAACAAAAATAAAGAAACGCATAACTAGGTGAATTTACAAGTTTACATACGTATATATCCATATGACAAAATTCCATGACGTTATTTGGTCCATTGCGCTACCGATCTTGCATGATTTGGCCATAAACATTGCCACAGCCCTGGATCTGCTCTCATACTATGACAAATCCTATGCACCCAATGTGGACGAAGCTGTCAGCAACAGATAGAAAAGTAATGAGAATTTGGAACAACTAGTGGAAGATGTAACCTCAAAATGTTGTCCGCCGCACGACAGAGAGACAACAGAAACTGCACACCCTCCGTGTTTTTTGAGCATGTTGCGTCCGTGAGCTAGTTAGCTTCCTGTGCCAATTTAGTACGACGGCGCTTTTATTTCAGCCATGCTGTAGGTGTCGAAGGCAACGGTTTTTTATAACTAAATGAAACGAAAAGAATTTACCATTTCCCGCATTCACTGTTCTTTTCCCTCGTGTACACAACAGACATCTACCCAAATCGGGACGAATAAATCGAACCCAGACTCGATCTGAAAAATCATTCATTTACTGTCCCTATCAAATCCAGACAAATTCTAGGATTTACCTTCATCTGTAACTTTATCGTGACTGCTTCTATTTTTTCGAATTTGGTGTAGACGCAAATACGAAAATATTTCCATGAGAATGTCTGCGAACCATAGAAGATAGCGAGTATGACATTTTGAGTCGAACACATTTCTAGAACCCAATTTACGATCAGGACAATTCCTATAACTGAAATCCGCGATCGGTAATTCACAGTGAGGACCAGACGTGATTTTTCGCTTAAAAGCATCTGCCTTCGGGGAAGATTCATCGACTTTTGATTCTAATTCACTGGTCACCTAATGGATCCCAAAGAGGCCTAAAAATAATCTTTATGTTTGATCCACACGCTGTTATTTGCTCCAAATTTGCGTTCACATTATGAACATTTAGAAAAATACATTATTAATAAGTCTTAACACTGGATTATTATAATCCTAATGCTCTCAAAAAAAGCTTGAAAAAGTCAACTTAGAACAAAATCAATTCATGCAATCCGATTCCGAAGAAAAAAATTAAAAGCATTCGACAATTCCCTCCACGCTAATGGCAATTTCCCACAAAAAAATCTTTCATTGCGATAAAAAAAGCGAGCCGACCTCCGACGATTAACATTTCGTTAATACCGTTCCTGTGTTTCCCCACCAATCCGAATGACCAATCTACGCTCCTAGATTGCCCTCTCCCACCCAAAAAGTAAAAACGAAACGTGCAAAAAATAAAATAAACCCATTAATCAATCAGCGAACAGGATTTCTTTTTCGCCAGCCGTTTACGCACGGGAAAGTTAACTGCGGTGATCACGGGAATAAAAAACGAACAGCGATTTGCGAGAGGTATGGAGAGAGAGAGAGAGAAATACAGAGGACTACTCTTATTGGTCGGTTTTTCGGGGAAAAGGGATTTACTGCCACGACGTAAACAAGAGGCAACCAATCGCAGACCCCGATACATGGAGGCGAACAACCATGGGTGGAAGTAGGGGGAGAGGGGGGATAAGTTGGTTCGGTTTGAGAGAACGATGGGAGTGAATTCAATTGTCGTCCGCGCTATAGCTTCCAACGACGCCAGCGAAACACCTGCGGCTCGGATGCCGTAACCCTCTGAACGCCAGCGTGTGAAAGGATTCGAGAACTTTAACGCATCCTGCAATGCCAAACGCTGGGATGATCGATTCTAGGTGGCGTGGAATCGGCTAAGAATCTAAAAGGTCGTCTCTATTGACCATGCCAACAGGCAAATGCAGTAAACACCCGAGTAACTGGAAATTCTAAAACAGACATTAACATTAAATTATACATTTCTCTAACAATAAGTGGCATCTTCGCCTACTAATTTTTTCAGTGGAGTAGCCAACGTTCTCGATTGTGGATAATAGCAAAAAACTATTATGAGCTATTTCAGGATATTTTTAACTCTTTTGTATTCACGAACTCACCAGAACAGAACATAAGCACAGACCATCACCATTCACATTTCTGTAGTTAAAGTCTATCATCGGTTTCTGCCTACCAGTCTACCTCGAGTACATAGTTATAACAGGTTTAAGCCTTAAACTTCGTCTTTTAGTGGCCCCTCTAGCTAGTACGCGAACCAAAATATATCTGCGGGATATCTGTGCTAGCTCAGATAGACATCAAATAAAGACCTATGCTCAATAGAAAATTGTTTATAAGTTGGAAGTTAATTTTAAAAATTGCTTGACCAAGTTGAAATGTCATTCTGTAGCTTCTTCTAAGATAAAAATGCAAAAGTAATAATTTTATTTTGCTGTTGCACAACATTAGTTTAATCACTTATTAATTGCAGATTTAGTAATGGAAGCAAGAATTTGGAAGACAAACTACTATGGACCCAAATACAGTTAAAAACTGTCACCAAAACCTCGTAACATCTTGTTCAGACGAGTAAAAAAAAACGATCTGAAAGAAATGCGTCCGCGACATCGCCAGAAAGCAATAAATGTTCACAGTCACCTAAATAAGACGATCAGACGAAAGGCAAGGGAGAGTTGAGATTGAGTTACCGTGCGTTCTCGGATCGTCTTCCATATATTGCTGCCAGTGGCGTACCCTGGATGCAGTGGGCCCGCGCGCAAGTGTCATCTCCTCCCACCTTACACATTCCCGAAACACCATATATAAGAAGAATGGCACAAGTGGTGGTGCAAGATGTTCTTTGTGCATGCGCACCACGAGATGAGTGTGCGTGTATTTTTGGCTAATCAACCTCTTCGATTATTATAGCCTTCCACACCGAACACAATCACAAGAGAGGAGGGAATCCCGGTGCCGGCATTAGCATACTCTTAACGAAGAGCACCAAGGGAGCCAACGGCTTAATGTCCCTTCCGAAGGACGGAACGCTGACTTTGTGCGGTCTCCTCAAACCACACAAACAGGGGGCCGGGCGACCTTGAAAAAAATTCTACTTGCGCAGTATTCGTGCTCGCTGCCTTTTCGAGCAGCAGGTGAGTAGCAGCCAGCGTCCTAACCACTACACCACCGGCACCCATGCCACGGGATAAAGGTTTAAAAAATTAGCACGTTTTGCCCCCTTCTACTTGTGGCCCCGTGTTCACTGCACAGATGGAGGATATGCCTCTGATAACCTCAGCAGTGTTTGAACTGCAATCAGAGGCTAAATGGCCTCATACCATGCAGCAATTTTCACTCTTTGAACAACAAAAGAAAGGAAGAAAACCAATACTAATTTTAATAATTAAAAAAAGACTAATGCTCTGCTTATTACGAGGAACTATTTCAATACTGAAAATAGAGAATAATTAATGGGCAACTGCATATTTTCTTAGGCGTATACTCTTTAAATAAAACTGGTAAACTGGTGTGTATCGTAGACTACCTAGGCCGAGAGCTGACTTCTCTATGAGGTAGAGACGTTCCCACAATTCACTAGGAGTGACCAGGGATGTGATGGTCTCATGGTTCAAAAACTCACAAGTTTGTTTCTCCCCGACCTGCCACAAGATTTATAATGAGATGAACGTCAAAAGATCGGAAATTATAATAACAAGGGCGTCCGGAAAGATCCTATGTACCACCACATTTGTTTATGGGTCAACGCACAAGCATTCAATTTTAAAAATTCCGTTTCGATTAGTGTAACAGAAATCAATGGAGGATACACGGAATCCTTTATGGCCGTATAGCATAAAAGGGTTGACATTTCTGAAGATAGTAGAAAGTTATTACTGTATAGTCTTATGCATTCTTGAGCCATATGAATGTTGGAGTTTAGAAATTTTCATAATACCGTATTTACTCGTGTTCCGCGCGCACCTTTTTCCCCAAAATGTCGGCAAGGAAAAGGGACTGCGCGTCTTAAATAAGGATTTCTGAACAGGTTATAAAAATTGCGAGTATCAATAGTAAATTGCTGCAACACGCTTGCATCTACGTATACACTCGCAGAAGACGAAAAATTCTACTAAGTATACGCGCGAAGTATTTTGGAGATTGAGATGGGGTTAAATTTTTATAATATAATAGCTGAACCTTTTAAATGAGTTTTAAGTTAATTTTTGTTAATCAAAATAAGCAGTTTGGTCATTAACAGTTTACTATCAATTAATAGCTATACTTTTGCCGTAATAAGTTGGCATCTGGTATCTGTATTAGTAGTATTAATCGTGAGCTCTTGATGCTCCTTTAACATAAGAGGCGATTACCGAGGAGATTCCTGCTGGCATCGTCATAAAGAGATCATCCAATAAATTGCGCAACGCAGGTAGAAGGGAGAAAATGCTTAACTTGGTGCGGTCCTTGTTTCAGTGAGGGGGAATCGGTGAAGAGGCCGACATTTTTTAAATACCAGATGTCAACTTTTTCCGGCGCGAATTTATTTTTCCCTCCGAACTGGCCCAAAAATAGTGGTGCGCGTAATACAGGAAAAATGCACTTGCTAATAACGCCTTAAGAATATGCTTAACATATAATATTATTATTTTCGTCCAAGCTTGTGAGCCGGCACACCAAAATCAGCAAGAAAAAATACGAAAAACCTTCCATTTTGCTTCTCCTACCAAATATTTTCACCTGAATCCTTCCCTACTCTCTAGTCTCTCATTAAAAAGTCGAGCCGCTCGAATTGCTCTCTTTATCTCAAAACGCGAGATCGACAAAGGCACCATCTGTGAAGTGAGTTTGTAGTCGTCATGGAGAGTTGACTTCGCATAATTGCCTTTCGAGTCTTGAGAGGAGAGAAATTACAAAAATTAAAAAAAGAGAGAGAAAGAGCGCTACAGCTACAGCGGCTGAAGGATTGGGAGGAAACTCTTCGAGCGCTCACACACACATGCGCGCGCTCCCGAAAAATAAACTTTTCTCTTGTTCCGCCAGTGTCTTTTTTTCCCTATCTCGTACAACTGTCGGGGATTTGATTTATAAAGGACGGGGCGACGGAGGCAGATGATTCAATTTTGAATGGATGCAAGCCGGGAGACGTCAGAGAGAGAGAGAGGGGAAAATAGAACGACGGGAGTGGCAGGCCCCTCAAAATGCATAATGAATGGACGGACCCTCGGAGTATCGGGACGAATAAACGAGATGGGATAAAAAATGGAAGGAATTTAGTTTCCGAGTGTCCGACATTTCGAGGACAAAGTGGCGGGACGTGGAACGGCCTGGATTCCGATATGCAGGCTTAAGATACTCGCTTTGCACCTGGTTTCCCTAGCCGACGACGTAAAACGACGACGGAATCAAAATTCTATAAATGATGACGATATTCGAAAGGCGTATTGGAAATGAAATTGAGGATACTTTTTGAATGATTATTGTCTGTGACAGCACTGAGCGATGTTTGCCTATGCTCGTAAAGTTCTTTTTAACTCCCTGGTACCAACATTGATTTACTTGAGTGTGCACTGAAATTTCTAAAAATATTTTTCATGCCTTAATTTAACTCAAAGTAAATTATGAGATGTGAGATGCTCAAGTACCGCGAAACTGGACACTTCAAGAAATCATTCATTCAAATATATAAATATGATGTTTAAATGCGCGAAATACTCCACAATCATCGGGCGTGGCGTGGATGCTAGCTGAAGACCAAGCAGAGATGAAGCCGAGAAAAGCAAGCTAAAATGTAAAATGTGAGTAATCCCGATTCCCATTTTTCTGGATAAAAAATTATAAAAATTCAAAATACATTAATGTTGTTATTTTGTCTGCATTTATGTTTTAAAAAAATTTAAACACAAGGGTAAGTTCCATAAAAAATACATCTTTAATAATCAGTCCGAAGACAGGTTAGTGATTATATGTTAAACATGGCTCTCCGCATTTTCCTCTTCTACGCAGCCTTTTTAAATTCAAGGTAAAACTCTACCAGGTCTATCACCCGAAATATTTTCCTTCTCTTCCCATTTTCCTCCAAGCATTCCTCCATATCTTTAATTATAGTGCCTACTCTGAAAATGCTCCATTATTTCGTCTTAGTGTCTCTAAGCCAGTCGTTTCCAAGCTGAGTGCCACAGCTGAATTGTAGGAGTACCGCGAAAAACTTTACTGAGAGAGCAAATCAGCGATTTGGAAATGCCGGTAGGATACTATGCAATGAATTTTGCTCTAATAAACTGATTATGGTGTAGTACCGACAAATGGATGGATCCAAAGGTTGCGCTACCCGTATGTATAAATAAACAAATAGGGAAAGAGTCGCTGAAGCAGACAGTATATGGCGGTTTTTTTCAAAAGAAATTTGCTAATACAAAATGTTAAAATTTATGTAGATATATCAGTACAATTAGTCTGAATTAATATTGTAAAAAAATAATTTAATATGATTAAGAAGAATATTTTTAAAACAAAACGTTTATCAATAAAAGGAAATTTAAAATAAATTCCAATTCCAATTCTGCTAGTCACTAGAACCTCCACAAGAAAACGTGCATAACAAGAGAGAATACTGAATCGACTGGAGAAAAAATGATGTCCCTACGTGATTTAGTTTACGAATTAGGACGTCGGAGTGACAGACAGACGGGCACCCACAAGAAAAGTACAAAACTAGAAAGAATACCGAATCGATTGGCAAAAAAATAAACTCTCCATTTGTTTTGCTTAGGAGGAATTAGCGCGTCAGTCAGACAGACAAATTTAACGCATAAACGGATTTTTTTAACCGCTAAAAACCTTGTTCTAAGATGGGGTACCTCAATATACTGTTAATCTTTGAAAGAGTGCCGCTCCTAGATAAAATTTGGGAACCACTCTTCAAATCATCATACCACTAAAATGCTTATTCTGTCTTTCGGTCATTGTCTCTGTAACGCTCTGTATCTCAGCCATATTTAATCCTATAGACCTCAAATTTTGCACATAGACTCTCATTATGGTCCTCAACAAAACACATAAAATTTTGATAGAAGTAGAAGGTCCTATTCAAGGACTCTCATTTTCGGGTTTGGGCGCCGTAGGCGACAGGATCGAAGTTTGTACTCTCTATGCCACGCTTATTTTTTTAAGCCAGGGCTCGACAAATCCCGGGCGCCAGATCGCCATGGCGCCTAATATTTTCATGCTGCTGCCTAGATATAGTATATGCTTGCTGTAGTTAGGTTATGGTTATACCGTATTCTCGTGCTTTAGTCATATTGTATTATCGGACTCATCAGCAGGAGCAGCAAAATAGAATATATCTATCGGAAGCATTTAAGTTCCTGAAAATAAGTGCAAATTTTTATTCTTGTTCGTAAAATACATGTTTTCAGAATATCATTAGACTTTTTCAGATGTATAAGACTCATTTTATTATTTTCTGCTACATAATGTGACAGAAATAAATGTGCATTGCTTAATTTTGGTAGCAGATTCGTGTCTGAATTATTGAACATTTATTTTTCTGACGATGATAAAAAGACTATCAAAATTATGTAACGTCTGCGCTGGCTCCTAGATTTTGGAGGTGTCACCTAGATTATTAGAAAATTTGTCGAGCCCTGTTTTAAGCATCCTTTTTCATGTCCACATCCCGAAAGTTCCCAATGAATAACATAATATAAATAATGCTAGTGGAATTGTCCGTAAAAAATGACGGATATGCATGAATTAAGGATTAAATTAAAATAAAATTTACATTAAAAAATAATAAAACGATCCTATAGATGCACAAAAAATAAAAAATTAATATAAAAATCACCAAATTGTATGTTCCAGAAAATATTGTGTATTGTGTATATATAATTTGTGTGGCAAAGAAATATTTAAGATGATTTATTTGTCAAAGATTACGCCACAACCTTTGTATGACCAACCTTTTTTTACGTTATGGAGCATTTATTTACGTGAACTTTACACTTTTTTGCATTTTAGTGCACATAAAGTGATTTCATTATTTTAATAATTTTTTAAATACAAATAATATATTTGTGTTTTAAGGAACATATTCATAATTACACTCTTGAATTTTTCGTTGTTTTTTATTTATGAAATAATTTTTTTAACCCAAATTTATTACCATAAGTGTGCCAAATTTTAAAAATTCTTTACTATTTTTTTAAAGGGAAGCCAATTTCATATACAAACAACAACAAATACAACAAAGGATTCAGAGTACAGACTTTTGTTCTGTATCTATCGTTCATGAGACTCAAATATATTGTTATCAATTGAAATTTGGTAACAGATTTATATAAAACCTTAGCCAAAATTTGTTTGCATTGCTTTTTCCCATATTTTTTAATATTGGCTAACATATTTTATAAATTTTTATTGGAATAAGAAATGTCATTTGTAAACAACAAAAATATAACAAAAATATATAGATTAAAGAAGTGAACTACCGCAAAAACCTATTCAGCCTTGGCAGAAAATGTACTAAAATCTAAAAAAATCAGCAAATTAAATCTGCCTATAAACACATGCAAAATACCAATTAATAATGGGATATACGTATTTTTATTTTCATTACCATCGTATTGTTTATCGTTACTAATGTACTGTTTAAACTAAAAAATCGTTTAAATATCGTGAATATATGTACAGATGCGACGCAAATTAATCATCCTAGCCAATCATTCGCGTTTAGACGAAACCGACAACAATGCAAACCACCTTGATTCCGAAAGATTTTCACATAAAAAGACGGCAAATTTTCGCACTAAAAACTGATTTGTGGACTTATTTGAAGATTTGTATTCTACATTAGACAGCAGGAGAATGATGCTTCGTTCTTTTAGGCGTTCTTCGGTTCAAGTTTCAAACTTCTAAGTAATTTTAAAATGCAAACGGTTAATATGCTACGCGCATATCGCACCGTGGCGGATTTCCATAGTAAGCGATTTATTAACATAGATAGATATCGCCCTCGGATTAATGAAGTATACTTATATTGCTTTATGATAAATTCCTGAAAATAAAAATATAAACCGACATACTTAGTAATAGATCAACTAATAGCGGAGCAGTAAATATTAGGGAAATTGTAAAAATTCCTTCCATTCCATAATGTTTCTGTTTCCAGTACCTCCTTTTTCCTAGTAACGCCGTGATAATATCTTCTAAGTTCATCAGTCTTTCTGGCATTTTTTAATGAATGCGTGCGCGAAAGTGTCCCCCTCGTACCAAGTAGAAACATCTGAAATCCAATTTCACTTTTATCAACACGGAAATACCTGGCAAAAAAGTCAAACTGAAACATTTTGCGAGTTTCAGGTTGGAAAAAAATTAATAAATTGGATCGCCATGATGTGACGTCGTCGCAACCTCGATTGTTTAATGGGCAATCAACCAAGTTCCGGCCTTGGAAATGTACACAAGCGACTCACGTGCGGCTTCTTTGATCCATTATGAGCGAAAGAGCGCGGGGACGCTGATAACAGCTACGCAAAGAGCAGACGGTGAAAGGTTTGGGAAGCCCGATACTGAAGTTCACCGGAAATATTCCTAAAGCTTTTTATCGCTATATGAAACAAAAAGCAGTGGAACAAAACAGCTGATATAGCATGGTCTTTTAATAAAATCCCATCTATTCTTATTTTTAAAAAGCTTTTATAGAATTTTACTGTACCACTCCTAAAGACAAACCTCGATAGGTTCCTATAAAGTAGAATCTATTTTTGAGCGCATTTCTCAGAATGTATTTTCTCATAAAACCTTGCATAGCAACGAATAATTTGTTCCTTTTCCGAAAATATAAAATATTGGTTACCAAAATATAGACAATGTATTATGCACAAGACTTAAAAATGTACTAAAACAAGAAACCTTTAGATGATTATGCAGTATGATATGAACTCCTATAATAGGGTTAACTGGGAAGTGGCTTGTTTTGTTAGCGTTTAACTCACCCCCAGTGGTGTCTGGTGGCGCATTCTTCCTTGATTAGCTCATCTTTGCAGGCTACGTTGTCGAAAAGCCTTAATATTGATTATAAATTAAAGTAAATTTTAATATAAAATAAAATAAAACAACTCACACAAATGAAAATATTTACTTTCGTCCCGAGGTCATCGAAAGCCGCTTACTTTTCCGAACCGCAAGAAATACTTGTTTCCTCAAAATTTTCTTCTCCATAAACTGCCACCACATATTAATCCTCAAACCGTTTTCGAATGAATACCCTCTTATTTTTCACCCTGTATCTCCCTTTTACTGGGGTAAGCAGTTATGAACGCACAGCTAGCAAAACAATAATGAGAATTCAGTTCTTTTGAGTGCATCGACTTGCCAACTCAATGAGGTGCCATCTATTCGAGACGTGGTATACGATAAAGAAATCTACACCCAGTGGCGGATTTCTGGGACCCCTGGCGCTAAACAATTGGGCCCTTTAATCAAAATATATGGGAAAATCTCCCCTAACAACTACACACTTTTGTGACCCCTCTTAACGATCGTTTTTCTGTGGAATTATAGATAGTTTCCACAGATTCTTAAATTGAAATGATTAATATTTCTGATGTTATACATGCAAAAGTGCTACAGAAAGCAGGAGAGAAGCGAATGATTATACAGACTATTAGAAAGAGGAAGGCAAACTGGGTTGGGCATTACTTGAGGAGAGAATGATTAAAGACGTGATAGAAGGAAAACGAGATGGAAAAAGGGAAAGAGGTAGGAAAATGTTTCAGCTGATAGACGATTTGAAAAAGAAAGAGAGTTATCAAGATATGAAGAGGAGAGCGAAAAATAGGAGTATATGGAGAACCAGGTTTAACCATGAATAATCACGGACCTGTCTACGGACAGACTATGATGATGATATGCAAAAAAATTTCTGAGCCTCTTACTTCATGAGAATTCTAGCGCGTGCCAACTGCGACCCTCCTTAAACCCGCCATTATCTAACACCGAATCCAAAGTCATCAATATTTACTATCTCATGCTTCGAGACCATTATAGATCATCATCGATTTCCGGAACGCGATACTACTTTGTAGCGACTGCTTTAAACAAATTACCGCGACCTAATAATACGGCAAGATCACTTGGGCTTTTAAAAAGTTAAATTCCAGGAAAGGGAGGATTAATACAAGGCTAGTGGGAGGAACATGGAGGATATTGCCTACAGCTAACTGCGTTCGCGGATAATGTCGCTTGTTTTCAATTTCCAAGAACTCCTTTTCAAGTTAATTATTTTTTTTCAAGAATTATGGTTTCAAAATGTATCCAAAAAATAGACGCTGCACTTCCGCTGATGCTTCAACACAAATATTTTCATATGATCGCATCCTGAGCTGAAAAAAGGATGAGGAGAAACGTTCCGGGCTTCCACGTACATACTTCTATAACTTTGAAAAGAGTTTGAGACATTCAGAATATATTAATTTTCTGTGCGAGGATTGAGGTTTTTTATTAGCTAGAAAAGACCGAGTACAGAATTTTCAAACATAATAACTCCGATACTAATTAGCGTCAGAGTGTCCCAAAAAGAACCTGCATTCTGAATACATTGATACCGAATAAGTATCTCATAGATTAAACGAAATCAAGAGGAAACAAGTGAGGGAAGAATTGCAGAGCAAATTCCATAGAGCGATTCTTTTCATCGACTACTTTCTTTCCATAGGAATTAAGAGTTGCAGATGCGATGTATTGTTAGTTGCCTGCAGTTGTTGAAGCAATTTAGGGATTTTTTCCAATTGCATACTAGTTAATTTTAGGTTCACTAAATATGTACCATGTCCGAGTACAGAGAATCTATGCAAAATAGGTGACGAACGGGCGGAAAATTGCGAACATATAAGTAAATAATTAAAAAACTGCGGCAGTGTTTATGAATAATCCACCATTTTTTAAAATCACATTTATCTTTGCCCTACACATATTGATGACAAAATTTAGAGATTTAAATAAAAAATAACTCGATCAATCTCGCTTATTTTATTTTCTTCGATATGCACTATAAAATATTTTTTCCTCAAATTAGTTTCTGTGAAGGAGGATGGATCGTCTTATAGTCGAGTAAATACGCTGTAAATCTGTGTGTGTATATATATATATATATATATATATATATATATATATATATATATATATATATATATATATATATATTCGTAGTTAGATACAAATATAATATCATGAATCTCAATTCAGGAACATATAAAACAATAAACCCAACCCGTTGATGAAGATTGAGGAGAAAAACAATAACCGAAAAGGACAACGGCCCCGTAATAATTGTAATTTCGCCCCGTTCGAAATAATTAAGCGGAAGCTGTATCAATTGCCCGTCGACCGCCATTCCCCATCTACTTCCATAACCCCGCCCCTCCCCCCCATCTCACCACCAAAAACCCTCGCAAGTGGAGGGCGGCGCTTTATCTCCTGGCTAATCTCCCTAAATGCCAACGAGCGACAAAATCGGGAAAGGATTTCGCGGCTATACTCGCGAAAGCACCCTCCTTTTTCCACCCCATTCTTTTCTCTCCCACTCCTCCCTTTTTCCATCAACTGTGTCCCTAAAAAAGGAAGGATCCTCCGAGCGTAGTGTTTTGAATTTTTTTCGTTGTTTTAAACTGCGGAAAGAGAGAGAGGAGAGACATTTTAAACCCGTCGCGGCCAACACATTCGGGAAGTTTCCCAGGCGACGGAAAGATGAACGGCGGACGGGGGATAAAGGGAGGAGAAGGGGATGGGGAGAATGGACGAGGTGAAGTAAGAGTTTAGGGAGGGACACGGAGAATGTAAAAAAAGAAGCGCGAAGGTCGCTCTATGGGAATTACTCTAACGTTTACTGGGAGGTGCACGCTTATCACACCACAGAGAGTGAATTGGAGGGAGAAAGGGAGGGGATGGGGAGAGAGAAAGACAAAATGGGAGAGAGAAAGACAAAATGGGAGAGAGAGAGGTTGGGGAGACAAGTGGGGGATAGAGGTGGGGGAGAGAGGTGGGGGGAGAGGTGGGGGAGAGAGGTGGGGGAGAGAGGTGGGGGAGAGAGGTGGGGGAGAGAGGTGGGGGAGAGAGGTGAGGGAGAGAGGTGGGGGGAGAGGTGGGGGGAGAGGTGGGGGGAGAGGTGGGGGGGAGAGGTGGGGGAGAGAGGTGGGGGAGAGAGGTGGGGGAGAGAGGTGGGGGAGAGAGGTTGGGGAGAGAGGTGGGGGAGAGAGGTGGGGGAGATAGATGGGAGGAGAGGGGCGAGAGAGGGGGAGAGGAGGGGAGGAGAGGGGCGAGAGAGGGGAGAGGAGGGAGAGCGGGGAGAAAGTGGGGGGAAGAGAGTGGGAGAGAGAGTGGGAGAGAGAGGGGGAGAGGGGGGAGAGGGGGGAGAGGGTGGAGAGGGGGAGGAGAGGGGGAGGAAAGTGGGAGGAGAGTGGGAGGAGAGTGGGAGGAGAGTGGGAGGAGAGTGGGAGGAGAGTGGGAGGAGAGTGAGAGGAGAGGGGAAAGAGGGAGTTGAGGGGGAAATGGGTGAGGAATGGCTCATGCTTTGAGGGACGGAAAACCCCGAAAACTGCGAAAGAAAGAAAAATGACACCAGCCAAAAAGAATAATATAGGATAGATAGTCGTCGGCAAAGGAAGTAAACGATGAGGAAAAGAGTGAAATTTTTATAATTGATCGCATATTAATATTCGCATCTCAAAGTCAAATAACACCTTATTTAAATGCAAATATATTCATTATAATTAGGGCAGAATCCGACTCCCCTCTGCAGAAGACCCGTATTTTTCCTGCATTAAATGTCATTCGTCGAATACATAACGAATAATGTCTAAAAAATGTCAGATCCATCACCAAATAATGTTAAATGAATACAAAATAATGGAGGGACCATGACAGCGAACGAACCCGGACCTCTCACCTCACCTCCCCCCTCATTCGAAACAAAAATACGAACGAGGGATTTTTAAAAAGTCTCTTATGCCAAAAAACGACGAAATGAGGGTGGCATATAATCAAAGCCCGGGAGAGAGTAAAACTGCAGAGGATGAGGGGGGCAGAGAAATGGAGGCAGAACACTGAAGGATAATGCGCGACCTATCGTTTAGCAGGAATGGAGAGAGAAGGGGTGAGATCCATGAGAATGGGGTGGGAATCATACGGGATTTGGGGTGATGTGGAGGAGGTCATTAATCGGGTTGATAGAGAGTGCGGCCTCTCCGGGAAAAAGATTGGACGGGATAGCATGGTGCACAGCATCCGCCACATGTTGGTCGGTGGGAGTTAAACCTACGGCCCCATTCGACCCTGCGGCTTCCCACCGACCCCCCCCCCTTCCCACCCCCTTCCGATCCGACCCATGCATCCTCCCCCACCCCAATACCTTTACACCGTTTTTTAAACCACCCTTGCCCCTCTTTCCCTAACATCTCGCAGCCCGCCTTTCTCCCGATCGAGCCATGCCGTAACCGGCAAAAAATCCAAATATTTCCTTCCAGTTGTTTACTTGACACCATCGACTTTGCGTTTTCATGATGAGAAAATTGTGATTCAAAAGAACTCTATGTCCTCATATTTTTTGGGAAAAAAATATATAACTAGTGTTAATCTAATACTTTATATACGTAAAGCGTGTGACACAACAAGATGCAAATGATTGCGAAATTTAATCAGTTCAGGCTGTCTATAAGTAACATGTTTTCTATATTAACTCTAAAATTATAATCTAAAAATGTGAAAGAGTCATTACAGATTAACATCGGGATAATACGTGAATATCTAAAAAACGTTTAGTCGTGTAGAGCAGTGGTGCCCAACCTACGGCCCGCGAACAACCGATTTTATTTGGTCCGCGAAGCTATGATGAATACGCAAGTCGAAAAATTCAACTCTCAAATTCATACTTTTTTCGATATTTTTAAGATAAAATATGCAATATTTACATCTTAATCATAAAAACGATTTATCTCAACGGCTGATGTCGAAATTTTGTGGAATAATTTCAAAATATGAAATAAAAACAGTAATTTTCCACTATCGGTTATAATATGATGATGATGCTAAACGTCGAAACCTAGATCTTGATATTATAACCAATAGTGGAAAATTACAGTGTTGTTATTTCATATCATAAAATCGTTATTTAGAATTTATTTTCACTTATATGGCACCTCGGAATGTATAGGCAACTTCCAATTTAAACTCTAATCCGGCCCGCCGAAGAATCGATAACTTCCAATGCGGCCCGCCGAAGGATTCACAACCACCGATGCGGCCCGCCATGTAAAAAGGTTTGGTAGCACTGGTTTAGAGCATCGATCAAAACCAAGAATTTCCAAATTGAATATACACTTTTCTATTTTTGTCGGAGTCCTTACTGATTCGCAAAAAAATATGAATAACGTATAGAGATCAGGAAACAATGCGCTGGTTGATGATGCGTTTCAAATTGCAATCAAATACTCGAGGGTAGTTAGCGAAATTTGTCGAAGGTGTTTTAAAAAATTTAGTGTTATACACACAATACCGTGCGTAATTATTTATCAATCCATTTGGTCAGTGGAATTTTTTAATAATATCTCAAATTTCATAGTAATTTATAGTAATTGTCTTTAATATATGGTTATTACTGCCAAATCTAATATAAATAAAACAATAACTGATCTTCGCAAATGTCCTAAATTGAAAAATTATGTACTTTTTGCAAATCTAATTCCAAAAATGTCAGTTCAGGACGACTCCGAGTCCACATTGGGAAAGTATCTTCCCTAATCACTGCGCCACTGTATCACAAAACTGCATTGATTAGTTATGAACACTAATCTGAATGCTCAATAGCAATTAGTAATTGGGTTAAATGAACACATGAGTTTAGCGCGCTCGAGGTAATATTGAAGTAGGAGAAAAAGAAATGCATTAAAATTACACCTAGAAAATTATTTTATAGTAACCATTGTAAATGCCCGTCGGAAATGACGGGTGGAAATGTCTAAAAATATGCTGATTCGGAAAGTTTTCTTGACTGGAAAAATAGTTTTCTTTTATTTTAGCGTCAAAATTTAATTTCCGAGCTCTTATCTCGATTTAACGAATGCAAACGAAAAATATCCTAGACTTATTTACATATTAACAAATAGAGAAAATAATCTCACTTGGAATTAAACCCATGCCGCTTTAAACCCGCAACGGCACGCGCCGAGTATCTGGCGAAAGATTTATAGAAATCAAACATACTGTACAACAAAAGGAATATAATTCCATTGCATTTGGAATGAATGTACAAACGAGATAAATTACAAATTTCAGGCGATTTTCATATTTTTTATTGTTTTTAAATGTTTACGCTTCCATATTAGGACATAAATCGATGTGTACTATAACAGAAAAATAAAATATAATTACTCGTGACGCAAAAGGAAGAAATTCATATAACGTGTGAAAAGATCTGTGCTAGCTGTGTAGAAACACGTAGTAACGATGGGAAAAGGGGATATAATACTACATAAACATTTCAAGTTACGACTTTCACAGCAATGAATAATCGAAAAATAAATTTAAAATCAGGATATACGAGAACATAAACGACACGAGAAAAAATAAGCTCCACATAAACCCCAAATAAACATTGAACACTTCGACAACATTCAACCAAAACGTCAACGACCGAAAAATAAACTATTCCAAAAAAAATGGCTAGAGAGAGACATGTTTCGCCAAAATGAGTTAACAACGCCTATCCCTCCAGTCCTATTAAACTACTGCGACGCCGTGTTTAAACCCCGCGTTTAAGTTTTAAGAGCCGGTATAACGAGGAGGGCAACAACACGGACGTACATACATTCACTCCGTCCTATAAACCGCCTCGTTCGACTGCCCCAAGTATAAAACTTTTCCTCCCCTCGCCCCTTCCCTTTCGCTGGCTTTCCCACTGCATATGAGAGAAAAGGAAGGAGAAGAGGGTTTTGCGAGGAAATGGAAGATATGCGCAGGAGAGATGGAGGAGGGAGAGGTTTTCGAGCGATCCCCAAAAAAAAGCGAGCCGGTCGGTGCAAACACGCCGTTGCTTCCGCCGGCGTGCCTTCCTCTTCCGACGTTTTCTCCGGAAAAAGAATAACGGTCCCGAAGAGGTGAAAAGGGCGTTATCTATTTCAACTCTCTTCCTCTCTCTCTCTCCATTTCTCTAAAACTCCCTCTCTCTCCCTCATAATCTCTACTACCACACGCTCTTCCATTTCTCCGCGCATAATTATCCCCATCCCAAACTTCTACCCTCTTCCGATTTCCTCTCTACCTTCTCTCATTTATACCGGCTTTCCCTTTTACTCCCATTTTCACTACCGTTCTTCCCTTTCCCTCTACTTTTTACTCACTCCCTCTCCTAAATTCTCCTCTCTCTCCCTCTCTCTCTGCTTCGATCTCCATTTATCTTTGTTCTTTCTTCCATTTTTAACATGTATTCTCTCTCTCTCCTACCCCATATCTCCCTTCCTCTCTTTATTTCCCTCCCTCTCTTTCTAATTCCCACCTGCCATTTTCTATGCCCACGCTCACATTTTCCCTTTACTTTCTCCTATTCTATTCTAACAATTTGCTTCTCTATCCCCAGGGGCGTGACTAGCCTCCCAACTGTGAGGGGCGTGACTGTTAAAATATTTTGATGAGCACATCAAATTTAAAGAAATATAATAAAAATAACAATACGAAAACAAATGTTTTAACAAATATTATTTCACATGTTACACAAATGAAAGAATTTTTAGAAAGAAAAAAAAAACAAAATTTTTCATTAATTCAAATTTTTAAGTATTCAGGAGGGGGGCCAAAGGCAGGCCAAGTGGGGCCAATGAGGGCCAAGGGAGGCCAATGTGGAACAATGGGGGCCAAGAGGGAGACAGCCCTCACCCCCTCCCTCTCTAGACCCTCCTCTAGTGACGTCCTTTTCTCTCTAATCTAATCTTTTATATATAACTACTCAATGTCTGACCGTCTGTCTGTCCGTTCCCCTTTTATCTTTTGAACAGTTTGTCAAAGAGCAGTGGACCCTAAAGTTTTTCATCCCGTGAACTCCTTCCATAGAAATCCAAATCCCGTGAACATCCTCTTAAAAGTAAACATTTTAAAAGAACCATCTTCCTTACCTGAATATCAGTGGTCTAGCCAAGGGTGGTGTTTACGCGTTTAAACACCGTCTCTAGAGGTATGAAAATTAAAATACTTCAAATTTGCGTGTAAATTACACCTAAATAAAAAATTATTAAAATTTCTCATTAAAATGTTGTCCTAGACCGCGTCGTAGAATTCAAGTTTAGGCATTTAAAATTATAACTTTGCTTTAATAATGCAATCATTTGCTCAACAACTTATGTGTTACTATATACTAACCAAATAAAAAGTTGCACCAAACTAACGACAGCCATGGACAAGTAGATAAAAGCGGCGATAGTGTTATTGTCGTTATACGATAGCTACAAGTCCTATTAGTTAAAAAACCTGAAAAATTCTGGGTCAGAGTCTAACAAAATTGCACGCTAATTCGTCACGGATTCAAATTTTCTCTTCAACAAAAATTAATTGTGTTCATTTACGCGTCGAAGCGTGTCTCAATTTCGTTGTTTAATTTAAGCAATATTAAAATGAAAATTACATACTTATATTACACTCTCAATCCTATGTTAAACAAATGAATGAAAGAAATACTAGTTGAATTGAACCAGTCCCATCATTACAGACGATTATTAAGATAATCCGTGCAATGAGATACGCTGGGAAAACGCCATTAAGGATTTTTTCCGCGAACCCCGAGTCTTCTCGCAAACCCCTTAGGGGTTCGCGAACCAGAATTTGGGAGCATCTGTCGTAGAGAAATGCTGTAAACGCCATTTTGTTTCTGCCAACTAGCAGCCCTCGAGAATACTATTTTCGTTTACATAAATGTCCCAGGTTCGACTCCAGGAGACAATTATATTTTCCCATATGTTTACACTGGAGTGTCGATTTCACAAAGTACAAGGTTTATTCCTTCATTCATTAAAATTCGTAAATATGGACCGAATTTCTCCGTTTTTATTTTATTGGACGGCTAAAACTATAAAATATTCTATTCTTGCGATATTTAGGTGATACACGGAAGAATTTGTCAGAAATACGCGTTACTTTTTGAATTTTTATGGCTTTTTCGTACTCTTTCCGAGACCCGCATTGTTGCCTCCGATTGAATTAGCGTCTATTAAGCCTTCAAATAGACAAAAGAATTGTGTTATTCGCTTCGCACTTTTTATGAATCATCGAAATTATAGTTGTAGCTACATCAAACTTAATAGAATACAACGTTAATAATTACAGATTATTATTATTCAGAAAAATCTTTCTTTATTTCAATACTGGAATGTTACCTTTTTTGTATGACAGAAGCAATTAAAATTGCACATATAAATTATAAAAACAAAAATGAAATTCAAAATATCAGTTGTCTAATTTTATAAGGAGAAATGGACTATTATTACTTTTAAACATACTAGTTTCTGACTTACTTGCAAAAGTTTTTGCGGGTACCATCAGTAGTATTTGTTACCACAATTCTAACATGTACTATCACAAAGTTTTTTCTCATTATATCAATTCATTAATGCAATAGTTCTTCTATAACCACATTTCTTGTAAATACTCGTTTGTAAACTGTTTACGGATAGGTGGAAGAAGGGCTACTTAGCGTCAACCTCGCCGTTCCAAGTGTAGAATAAATTAATAAATAAATATTTTTCTCTCTCTCTCTCTCTTCCAGTTCTTTTCTTTCCTGCCTTCTCCCATTCCCATCATTCATTCTTTCTTTACCTCTTCTTCCCTACTGTTCAAAAATGTCGGACCTTTTTCTTTGTTACGGGTGTTCTTTGTTTCAATAAATAATTCTAGACTGCCCCATATCAAAGGGCTCCTATATTGGCTAAATTCGCTTATTTTTCTTCTAACCTTCCCCTAGACACCATTTCAAGTTGTCAATGCTCAAAAGACCATATGTTTTAGATGCTTCTTCTCTTGTAGTGTTTAAATGGTACAGTTATTTATTTTGTGCATTTTTTCGTTCTAATTTTACCGAGGATGCTATTTTAGCAATAGTATTATTCATTGAAGTTATCATGACTGGGAAAAGTCCAAATTGAAAATATTCGAATTCAAACTTACTTAAAAATAAAAGCAGGTGGCATTAAGCAAAAATCAATAATAATATTCCAGCGATAAAACATTTAATAACCTACAAGCAACAGGTTAATTAGAGCAGATATTCCAAAAAATGAGCTGTAAAATCAGTAAACCAAATATTATAACAAATTATCAACTCATACTAACTAATGATAAATGCAACAGAGCATTATAAATAATTTATTTGCAGGTTTACGAACAGCGAGCGTTCCAGTTGCTATGCGTCGGGAATGGTTTTCATAAATTCATATACATATAATATAATGGAGGAATGCGGATCAAAAATGCATGATAATGGTGGAAACAACCAAAACTGATTCTTTTATCAATAATATTCGAAACAATTAACGAACCTATTTAAAATGAAGGTTGAGGCTTTTATTTATTACAAGCATCAGAGGGATGGTGAAGTCGCTGAGGGAGTAGGGGAAGAGCAGCAGATTGGGTCGTCTGCTATCACTTCGTACTCCTTACTCGGAGATTGGCTCTATTGTACTTCGTTATAATTATTATGAAAATGCGGCGTTTTGGAGAGTCGGTGGAGTTGAGCAAAACTTTGTTAAGTTCAAGTTTGGAGGATGTTAATCGTGTTTATGGTGTTAAAATTACTTGCTCGTAAGACTGAAAGTTCGTAAAACGGATTTTAGTAAATCTATAGGCGGCTACATATGGTTAATAAGGTACACTGAACAAGTGAGTCGCAATGAGTAAGATGAACATGTAAATAGATAACCTTTCAGCTGCTAGGTTGTCACGTTTCGACTCGACAGTTATTTACACGCAAAATGAAAGGAGATATCTTCAAAGCATGGTCGTAATAGTTTGTAGTCGCTTTATGAGTTACAAGACAAATATATATATATACCCAAATATAAATTAAAATTCTAAAATAAAGAATGCATGTTGATGTTATGCTGCACCCTGATTGGATTTGCTGAAAATTTTTCTTCTTAAAATTAATTTTGACGTTAGCTCGCTTCCTATATTTCTTACCGAATACTGTTACAGGACTTTTGTAACTGGCTGCGTACTTAAATTTGAAAGAAATGAGAGTAGGAGACTGATTGTTAAACACCCTCTCATGGGCAGGCTTGACTTCGTGGAAAAATGCAATGATAGAGATTTTAAAAAACAATTATTCTAATTTCCAGTAAACGCGAATATAATCGATCTGTAAAGGCAAAACCGGTCGATTAAATTCATGTTTAGTGGAAATTACTATAATTAACAAATTCTACTTGGGACGGCTTTACTTTGTGAAAGATTCCATAATGTAAATAAAAAAGAATATTGTACCTGTTACAACATCATGATGATGCTATAACCGGCCGTAATATATTTGTTAGCGGAAATATATAATATTCTTTTTTTATTTACATAATTATTAAAATTGTTTTTATTTCTATCAATCTCTCTTAATTACGCCAGGTATGTCTGCTGCCCGTCTGTAAAGACGCTAAACTAAATCTGATTTTTATTTACCTGATTTTATACTCTCCTTTGTGCAGGACATCAATTTTTCATTGAACCCTCTTAAATATGAAACCGTGAAACCTAAGATTGTGTGCATTATTGCACCTTTTCCCAAAAGAAGTCTTCAATAAATCAGAAAGTATGTTGAGAAATTCATCGAATTCAGACGGCTTAAATTGATTATTTCATGTCTTATCCGAATAATACTAACTCTTTTCTTACCGTTGACAAGCATTAGTCAAAAATCAATAAGAATCAACCGTCTTACATGTAATATATGTATCCAACAGAACCCTTGCACAAATACCTAAATATCTGTCTAGGTTGTATCTCAGTTGAGTTTTTTCCGATAACCTATCCCGTCAATCACCAATGGGCACTCTAGGAAGAAATAAAATGAAGAAAAATGGTCTGACCAATTTTTGGTAATGGCCTCTCGACCTTTCGAGGGAAATTAGTGGAACAACACGAACCACTTGAGAGCGTGGAAGGAGTTATCCAAAACCCGACTCGTTCATCACTTAGGCGCAGCTTAACGTGTCGGGTGTCGGCTCCCCAGATACTCAGAGGTAAAGAGTATTCCGCCGGGGGAGCGGCGAGAGTGAATAATTGTGAAGTAGGAAATTGCATTATTACATCGAGGAGTGACGGTCTATCACTTCAAATGTCACTAGCATTAGATTTATTGTTGAACTTGTCCAAATCGGCGCAGAAATGAGAACAAATCATTTATTTTTCATCTTTGCTTAGCACGGCATAAAATGATGCATGTAATACCTGTTTAGGGAAAACGTTTAATTTCTCAATTACGGTAAAAACAAAACGATTTGGAAGTAAAATAACAAAATTCCTCGGCTGAAAGTTGACAGATATAGCTGGCCTCTGTTGGGCAAATTAACGCTTCACGGCCCCTTCATTTGTAATAAAAATTTCTTTTATATAGGAAAAAATTCTCATTTTGCACAGCGAGGATATTTCCCTTTACAGGACAAATCTAATTTACAAACACTTTCTTTATCGACTATTTCATTTCCAGATAAAAATCCAATCAGAAAAAAATAAACGATTGATATCATAAAAATCATTTTTAATGCTGACTCCCTAAGCAACTAAAAATGATTTTTCCTACTATTAAACGATAACTAGCAGTTGCCCGTCGATAAATTGACTAGTTAATAAGATTAAATATTGTCTTCGTAGTTAGCCTTCTGTCACATTACCATGAAGTTCAGCAACTGCAAGGTTTATTTCCTTCTACTAATGTCCACTAGGAGCGCCACGTTATTTCCAACAGCGTCTAATGTCCGCTAGCAGCGACACCTTAACATCAACCACTACAACTACGTCAAGCAGAGCTTAGCCGGTCACAAAAAACCTCAACATCGGTTTGACCGATTTCAATTTTATCATTTTCATCACACGTTAAGGTGGCTGTTACCTTCGCTTTAAAAACCTCATTTTTCGCTATATATATATATATATATATATATATATATATATATATATATATATATATAAACTAAAGGAAAAGAAAAGGTAGTGATGAGGGTGGCAACAAGGTGTTGAGGGAAGCCCAGCGGACATATATATATATAAGCATAACACAATTCACTGCCAATTTTATAATGCAACTAAATCATATAACACACAAAACCAATCCCGGATATCGGCACTAAATCATGTTTTCAGACTTCATATATCATCTATTTTTCAACAGAGATTTATTATCCGTATACAAAAATGTGCTGAATAGAATCTTCAAAAAGCACCGGTATTTTTTTCCGATAAAAAAACACAAAGCCCCAAACTATTAGTCCGCGATATAAAAACAGACACAGCATAATCCGTTTCGACGGAATGAGCTTATTCTTTTCTCAAACTAAACCGCAAAATTTGGATGCAAATCGTCAGAGCGCGACAAATTGAGTGGTGGAGGGGGAGACAAGAGAGGCGCACGAGAAAACGCTCAGATACAGAACTGTTGACGTAACTCTTAAAACATATTGAAATAGCGGCGAGGATTTTTTTCCTATCTATTAAACACCTCCCAAAAAATCGATGGGAAAAAAACTTTTAAAATATCCTAATGATAAAAGTCAAAGTCGCGGACTTTATTTCCAGCGGGGTATAAAAACCTTACACCTTGTTTTTATGCTTTATCTATAAATACGTTTTGTTTTATTAGGCTAACACATAGTTTAGTTTTTGTTGTTTTCATCTTGAAAATTGTACTGCATAACTACTGGAGACTTATCTCTAGCGGAATTGGATCATTTTCCTCCGAAAAGAAAACCAGACAAAATTGGGAACTATTTCCAAAAGCAAACTTCCCGTAACACCTGTTAAGCGTTTCATTAAGCCGATCTTCTGACACAATATCTTAAGTGATAATTCAATCAATTTCTGTCTCTATAACAAACCACTTCATTGCAGAGCATACGTTTTAAACTCATGAACTTTCTTAGTAAAAACTTGTAAGGAAATTTATGTAAATCTATGTGATTGGAGAGACAAAAAAGTTCTTTTTTTCCATTCACAAGCGGACAAATTTAGATTTGAATAACAAAACGCAAATAGATGTGCTACAATAATTTGAAAACATTTAAACAATTTGATATTAGTTTTTGTTTTAAACCGCGGAATAATTTTAAAACCACAACATTTTATTGAAGATTCTGTAATCAAAACAAAATCGATAAAATACATATCGAAACTTCACATACATTTTTCCAGAGCTATTACATTAATCGTGAAATTTTGGCAATTCTCAAACGGTCTCACTGGTAATTTAGTTCGGTTTTTATAATCGAGTTTTAATAACAAAGAAAACAACTTAACACAGTCTTTCAAACTACAAGGAAATGAGTCTTTTAGCTTCATCTAAGTAAGCTGCTGTTCGACCGCTAGAGAATCTAGATTACTAATGACGAACTGCCGTTGGATGGTATTGGACCCGATAATATATCAGTAGGCGGAACTTGCTAATCCTGCACGCAGCGAGATATCCAAAACCCTTGCCTTCCATCATTACCCTATGGGAAACCGTTTACTCCCTAATGTGCTTGCGTCAGGTTTGGTAGGGGGTCGTTAACGAGATAATTGACGTCATGGCTTATCCAAAACCGTGTGCAATTAACATAACAAATGCCTCGCACCAACTATCTACGCGAGCGTTTGATAGGTGAACCGAACAAGTTAATCGCCGGAGTTGAGTCGACGCGTTTGATGCAGCTGACGCGGTCGCCTTATGAGAGAGACGAGAGAGGGCAAATCGCTGGAAATTGGGCCGTAAAATCATATTGCATCCTAAAATTCGTGTTTATTAATTCCAAAAAAAACTTCAAACAAAATAATTCGAGCCCGATTACGTTTACGAAGCGAACTATAGGAGCAATTCCGCCAACGAAAATGCCGCGCGGTGATTTTCGCATGTACAATTTGACAAGATGACACACTTAAGCGTTGAATTAAGATTGATAAAATTAATTTCAGCAAAACAGTTTCCCCTCGCCTTGATAAACCAAATACGAAAGCAAAACTTATATCCTCGATTTAACTTGCTAAGTATTAATAAAACGCACGCAATCCAATGGGACAGCAACACCTGCGAGCTTAACGCCTGTAACGCGCAATCATAACAAAATATTTTGCTTTCCGATAACCATCTTGTGAGTTCTATGCCTCAAATATTTTGTTCGACTGTAGTTTTCCCTTACATATTCACTGTTTGCGTTAAATTGTCCTTAAAAAAAGAATTATTCGTAGGATGAGCTGATTAGCAAGATATTCTTACGCGTGTTGGATCCAAGTTCGATACCTGCCGATGGAGGTTTATTCATCTTGAGCTTGCCTTTTCCCCAATCCGTGTAATACAACAAGGGCATACATGAACACTCCTTCCATCTTTAAAGAAGACTAGCAAAGAATTGAAAAGCAGGGATTCAGAATCTGGACGATAAGCAAGCTCCTAAACTAAGATTTAAACACTTGGATGTCCAATCTCTGAAATTAAATATCGAACCTACATATGTACTACATGATCGTTTGAATGCAGGTGCTGATCCGAAGTCTACATCTAAAAAACTTGGAAAAACGAGCCACGCTATTCGAATGCATAAAACCCGTTATCGATGGTGATCCACCGTTAATTGATTCTTAAGAGACGGAATATGCATATTTCCGAAATGTTTTTTTGCTATTTGGAGATTTTTATTGGAGATATCTTTGTTGTTACAGGGATGGTTAAACAAGTTCGTCTCGAGACCAGAGATAGTCGGCGGAATCTTGGGAAATCCCCATAAGGAATGAATGAAAAACGGACCGTCAAATCAACGACGAAGATAGCGAAACACCCAAGGAGGCGTAACTGACTCACTAACTCCTAAAAACACAAAAGTACGATAAAAATCTGCTCACCGCTTTTTCGAGATCGAATGGCTCCTTCCGCTCGACCCTTCGCGCTCCTTCCTTCCTCCTGGCTCGAAGAATCGGCGGGATTCCAACTTCCGACTTTCCGAACGCAGGGCACACTCCTTGGCCCCCCAAACGACTTCCCGAGACACCGGTAGTCGTAACAAACCTTCCTCCTCTTCAATCTTAGGACATCTAAAGGAGGTTATTCACGTGATCGGGGTCCGCCACGAGACCCGTCCTAAAAGACGAAAAGTGGGACACGAGGTATCAGGGCATACCGCCTCCGGTGGCGAGACCCCACCATGCCGTGCAGCCAAACAGGCGACTACTGGCGCGGGTGAATTCTCGCGCCAACCACTTCGCGCGTAGTGTGCGAATGCCTCCTCTCCTCCCTCAACCCCGTTAACCTCTCTCCCCACGCTCGCAGTTCCGTAACGAACGTCTCCCTCCTCCGAACCGCCGCTACGAGCCGGCGAAAGCTTCCCATTGGTCGAGGCTGTCGGCCACGGTGACGCGCGAGGAGACTGCGCCGTCTGCAAGGAGGCGGGTGAGTTAGATGGGGGAAAACGGTCGTCTCTTTTTAGAGAAGGAAAGGGTATAGTTAATGGGGGTGGGATGGGGTCGGGAGGAGGATAAAAGGGGGAGGCGGAGAGTTGTGTGCTTTAAGAGAGAGATCTTTATGTGGCCGAGTGGGAAGAAGGGGTAAAGGAACTGTCGATCGTGCGGGAAAGGATACGTTTACTCCTCTATGCGAAATACATTCGTTGCGGGAAAGTGTTCTACGCATGCCGTAATTACGTTTAACGGAACATGTTTTAACAAAATACGAAGAGAAAAATAACTTTATAAGGAATATTCACCTCGAAGAGTGGCGCGCAACCTTTTTAAATCGCGGACCACACAGTCACGGATAAATTTGCAAAGTGCCACGCAATTTGTCAAAAACATACTATCAATATAAAGACAATTTAAGTACTTATGGTAGTTTGCATTTCCAGCCATCTTTTTCACCTTTCTATAAATATCTTCGTCCCTAATGATTCGACGGTTATATAAGCCGATTGGTTAATAAAATTCAAAAGTGAAAATAGTTTGAAGGCTCTGCGGGCCCCCTGAAATCGAGACGCAGGCCACAGGTTGCGCATCACTAACTTAGGATACATAAAACACGTTTTAGTATGCCATTACAATCATAAGATG
Organism: Tanypteryx hageni; assembly: GCA_028673005.1. Taxonomy (NCBI): domain Eukaryota; kingdom Metazoa; phylum Arthropoda; class Insecta; order Odonata; family Petaluridae; genus Tanypteryx; species Tanypteryx hageni. Next base: position 128,248,768 of record CM054114.1, read on the forward strand.
TAACAGTACCGCATTGAAATGTGACTTGGTAGTACCCGCGAGCATAAAATAATACGTAACAGCTAAATTGATGTCGTGTATGGTATATCTTTCTTAACTTTCGCATCGCGCCATAGCATGAGTATCAAATCATATGAGGCCGGCAAGTTCCAAATCTGCGGCTCTCTTGTTTTACTGCCAATGCGTTATAGAGGGACTTCTTAATGATCATGGAGTGACGTTACAGTAAGAAACTGATAATTTCTTAATGCTAGCGATGGCTTGAGTTTTTTATTAAGACATTTAGGATGCTTAGAAATTGAATACTCAATACTTAAGGCTACCCCAGACCGGGAGCGGAAATCTTGCAGTCTTTTCTCATTTTCACTCTTACAGGACGAGCCAAGGTCAACCTCGGTAATATAATGTTTTATCGTCTGCTAGGTTAGAGGCAGAGACAAAGGGTGACACTCAAATTACCTGGCCGGCAATTTTTCTCGGTAGAACGAAGTTGAGATATCTTAAAAGATATCATTTTCAGTTAGCTTCACGGAACGAATTTCAACATACACTCGTGGGATAAGAAAAAAACAGCCCATTTCAGATCGAACGCAAGGAGCGAAAAAACACTATATTTCGGAGCATGATTATGGTTTATCCAACACAGAGAAGAGTAAAAATGTGAAAACTTCGCAGATATTTTTCTCTCCCTGTTTGACTTGGTGGTTAATCTCAATGCTGTTACATCTAGTCCGAAATATACAGTCGAGCATCGATAACTCGGATCAAAAGGGCAGCCATCAAAACTTCGACTAATGGAAACTTCAATTAATAGAACTTTTTATAGAGTAAGAACTGGGAATGGGGAAAAAATTTATCAAAAATTCGAGTTGCACACTTTTGAACAATTTGAGGTTCTACTGTGCTTCAAAACTATTTGATCCTAGTGCGATTTGAATTTGAAACCTCATAGAGTTTTCTTATACGGCAAGTCCCCGCTATAGTTCGGAGAGCCGTTCTTGAAAACTATAACATATAACGAAAAGACGCATAACGAAATTTAATTTTGTATATAATACACTTTATAATAAAAGTAATGGTTATGTTCCCGGCAGAATTTTCGTGGCACTCCAAAATAATTTTAAAATTATTCAAAACAGTAGGGGGAGAGGAAACGGCGGTATGTTGAGGCGAAGCAGAGGATGGGGAAGAGGGAGGAGCGGTAGAGGAAGGGGGAGCGACCGTTGAGGGAAGAGGATAGGCGGCAGAGGAAGGGGGAAAGGGGAAAACACCCAAGATCGGTAACTTATAGGAAACCATAAGGAAACCGCTCCCCAATTCACCACGCATGAAAATTGAAATATTGAATTTCCCTGGGCTAGACTGGATATTTCAGCTAGTTAAGACACAGTATTGTTCCATAAAATCCGCAAGATTAATTTCTTGCTGATAGCATAGCAATTTATATAACTAAATAAAGAATAATATCAATGTAAAATTGATGACAGCTAAACGTAAGTGGGATTCCCTGGGTAGGACTATACTGTTTCTGCTTTGACAATATCTAGCTTCTACTGACTAAACGTCAAGTACACAAGAAATAACATAGTCACCTATATGAAATTGGAATTTTGTCTTTTGCTCTTCATAAAAAATGAATATGCGAAGCGACGTGACTTCGAACGAAACACATTCCTCAATTCATTTACGAGCTACAAACACCCATCCCTCGCTTTGTTTGGTGCATGAGTTACTCGAAAAGAACGTGTAAAGCGAAATAATATTAACAATCCGTCTTTATTGATGGCGATATTTGGACTATCATGCTCATTTTTACATATAACCCTGTTATGACAAACACAAACATATATGTCCTAGGCTGTATTCGAACCTGAACCTTAGTGTACGTTGGCAGAGACTCTAACCAAGTGTTTTTAACCTTTTTAAGTGGCAGAACTCTTTGGAATGGAGAATAAATTGGCGGAACACCTATACATATATATATATATATATACATACGCATATATATTTACCATGGCTGTGGGAACGCGCATGCGTACTGCAGCAGGCTAGAAGTTGTAACCTGCTACTTTCTGCTTCCCCGATAGATGGACATACGGGGTGAGATCAAAATAAAAACACTTTTTATTTTTAAATTCGTCAATAAATCTAAATTTATAGATAAACTATTATCGGTGGAATATTTCGTGGATCACTCGGGCAATGTCAGTGGAACACCGGTTGAAAAACAATGCTCTAACCACTCGTTTACCAAGACCGTGCATAGTTTGCGGTGTTTTCCAGATAGGAATATATATGAGGTTACATCTGAGCGCCATCTTGAATTCAACGAGAAAAAATTTAGTTAAATTATATGCATAATTACTTCCTCTATTCTTTAACATAACATCTACAATCGTTCTGAAACATTTTATAATTTTTAATGCCTGTTGAATGTTCCTAAACCATATGAAAATGGGTGACCGTGAAATTCTTAGTAGTTCTCTAAAAAGTAAAACCGTGCAAAACTGAAAACACGTAAACCAAAACCGCGCAAAGCGAGGGATAATTGTATAAGCAAAGCAACCTATAACGGGGCGACGTATAAGGTGAGTTGTCCTATAGATTTTCATTTAAAAGAGGGACGCCTGAATGTATTTTTTGTGTTTCACTGCCTCGCATGAATTGGACGGATGAGAGATAGACTTTGTTTCTCGGACCGTGACGGAAGCGAAATATATGCGGTGCGTATTTTTTTCGGTCTCGCGGGATTTGTCTCGCGCAATTACTCCATCATCGTCGATTCGACCCATAAGGGAAATTGGCTGCCATCGATACGTGGAAAATGATTGGGAAAAAAGTTCGGAGGGAAAAAATTTTTTAAAAAAGCTTTCGCTCGACCTCGGGATTTTGCGATAGGCTCGCATAGGTATGGTCGATTTAACGAGCGAATAGTTCATTTTTGCCTGCATAGGTAAATTTTTAAACGCTTTCGGGAGAGGAAAGGATCCGCGGGAGCGGAACGCGGATTTTGAAAATTTTAGAGCGTGTAATTTCCGGCGCGAAAATCGCGAACACTTTGATAAAAAGAAAACAGCATTTTAGTGATGAATCTAAAATGTCGCAGTTTTTCTAGCAAAATTCCACCCACGGAAAAAGAAATAAAAGTCACTCAAGTCGCTCCATCCGCTGTGAACATATGTATATGTCCAAGTATCCGTGTGAGCAGAATTTTAAAACAACGCTTTTGAGCAACTTTAGCAAAGAGCATTTTTCTGTATTCCCCACATTTGCAAGCTTGTCAATTTTTTTGTATCATTTTTCCTGAGTGTCCTTACATTATACACATCGTTAGATCAATTTATTGCGTAATTTAATTTTTTCCCGCTGATAGAAGCTTTGTTTTTCTGAAAGCGGCTTTTGCTTTCACTATTTTAGTCCTTATTTTATTTGTGCATCTCTCGTTCTGATGCTTACTAGATATTAACATTCTGGAACAGCCTAGTGCTTCCTTATCCTAAGCAGAGATAAGGAGATAAGGCGCTTAACGCAAAATTTTAGAAAGCACCTCATTTACATAGATATTATTTTTCCTGCGCTTTAAAAAAGAATGATAGCGTTTTATGAACAATGAATTTAACATTGGAGTATTAAATTAACATTTATTTTTGAAAAAATAAATTTTCGACATTTTTGCGGAAAAGTTTGGCACCTCTTGCAGGCAGCGTCTATGGCAAATGCCTAGTTACGGCATTTTGTTCAAGTTTTCTTTTTTTCCCGAAATTTGTGTGAGCTTGGTTGTTTTTTATTTATTTCTAATCAGTATTTTCTACCCGTCATTACCAGTATATTTATAGTTTTATGGAGTTCCTTTTTCTTTAACGTTGTATTGTCGTTGGCATTGATGCAGCTACTCACTGTTACGCCCAGGGCGTTTCCTCAACTGCGACACTTACTGCTATACCTATAATTAGGAAGAGTTGAAGGCTATCTGCCCTGACCGTTCCACTTCAAACTACACCATTGGTAGTGCGCAGAACCTCATGAATTGGCATCCGGATAATAACCGAATTTCAATACCGTCCGTTATTGTGATTAAAGTACTCAAATATGACAAATGCTCTTTTGAAAGAAGCATTGACTTTTTCTTTTGCTCCAAACATATTCTTGTGGAATTGGATGAGAACCACATGATCGAAGGGAGAAAGTGAGACACAGCATGATGCGATGGAAAAGTGACAAAAATTATCCACGACATGATAAATACTTCAGAAATAAAGCAAATTTAAAAGGAGTAGAGTAGAAACAACAGCAAAAACAATGAATAGAACGACGGAAACAACAACATATATACAAACAACAAAGCGGGCAATAAAAATAAAAAGTCAACAAAATCTATTCGACAAGAACTACAACAAGAATAACGATAACCATAGCAATAATAATTAAAGGGACAACAGCAACAATTAAAAAAACCATAGATGTAGCTGAAGAGGTAAGAAGAGACAAACATGAAGCGTGAGATACAACAGGAAAGGAAAAAGCAATCTCTGGAGAACTAACGAGCTCTACCCGACTTACTCACTCCTCTTTCAACGCAATTCTGAATTCGCATCGAAATACTTTAAGAATAGGAAAGCTAGCGACTTCATGGAAATATTTCCCTCCCTCTTATTCGATAACTTTAAATTCTATCTCCGAACCGTTATAATTTAAACATCAACTACTGATGATGAGAGCTTGGCTCTTGAAATACGTGTTTAGCGTTATTGGTCTCTTCTAAATCCTCACTTAGCGTTACTGGTCTTCTCTAAGCCCTCAATTTTACGGTTTTGAGATAGAATTTCAAGGTATCAGTTAACTTCACCGTAATCTTCCCTCCTAATTGTTATGCCTCTTATTCAATGAAGGTTGAAGATAGACGGTAAAACATTACTGACAATTCACATTCATACCCAATACGTTAGGTTGAAAAAAAACTATTTTGTTTTCCACTAGTTTCATAAAGCATAATAAACAGGTAAAATAACAGCGTATGGTTTCAAATTTAAACTTTGGAATTTGGTCCTTGATGTTTGCCGCAATTTAAGAAATTAAGGTGTAATTTAAAAAGGTAGTAGGTAAGTGTCGTTTCGAAGATCTAAAAACAGTCTGGCGAACTAACATAACGAGATCATCTATAAAAAACTAAAATATTTCTCTATAACAGTAATTAAAATATTGGAAAACTATATGCTCATATGGGAAACCACCGCCACAATATATCCCATGTAGAGGCATCATGACGGAGTCTTCTCTTGTTAAATATTCCGGAGGCAAAATGGTCCCCCGCTCGGATCTCCGGGGGGGACAACACGAGAGGTTCCGTTTAACACAAGGAAGGAAGGAAGCTGGAAAGAAGTTGAGAATTGGCACGTGGAATGTTAGAACACTCCTACGAGCAGGGAAGTTGGAAAATTTAAAGAAAGAGATGAAAATAAATAGAATGGATATGATTGGCTTAAGTGAAATGAGATGGGAAGGAAGAGGGGAAATAAAAAGTGATGACATCACGGTGTACTATTCAGGAGGTACTAGAGGAACGAATGGAGTAGGGGTAATTTTGAATAAGGAAATAGCAAATTGTGTACAGAGGGTGATATTTGTAAATGATAGAGCAATTGGTCTTAGAATAGGAATGCACCCAAAAGATCTACTGTTGATACAAGTTTATATGCCGACCAGCCAACATGAAGATGAGGCTGTTGAAGAAATATACGAGAAGATAGAAAATATTATGGAGGAGGAAGGTAAAAACTGTTGCAAGATAGTGATGGGCGATTGGAACGCTGTGGTAGGAGAGGGAAGAGAAGACCAAGTAGTAGGAAAATTTGGACTAGGAAAAAGAAATGAAAGAGGTGAAAGACTTGTTGAGTTCTGTAAAGAGAAGAGGATGTTTATATCAAATACTTGGTTTGAAAATCATAAGAGAAGGCTATACACGTGGAAATCACCAGGAGATGGAGCCAGATATCAAATAGATTATATTCTAGTGGAAGAAAGATATAGAAATGGAGTAAAAAAGGCATATGAACTTCCAGGAGCAGACATTGACAGTGATCATGTGCTCCTCATGGCCGAAATAAAACTAGCCTTGAAGAAGGTTAAGAAGGCTAAGATAGTTAGGAAATGGGATTTAGAGAATATAGCCACAGTAGGAAAAGAAAGAATAGGAGAAAAATTAGCTCAGGCAATCAAAAGAGAAAACGTGTCGGAGGAAAATGTGGATGAAGCATGGAATAGGATAAAGAAGGCTATAAGGAAAACAGCAGAACAGGCTATTGGGTTTTTCAAAGGAAAAAGAATAAAAAAGCCATGGGTGACAAAGGAAATGATAGAAAAGATGGAAGAAAGAAGACAATACAAAAGCAGGACTGATGAAGATGGAAAAAGGAAATACAGGAAACTGAATAATGAACTAAGAAGAGAAACCCAAAAAGCAAGGGAGAGATGGCTAGAGGAGGAATGCTCAGATATAGAAGATCTAGAGAGAAAAGGAATGTATGACTTGATGTATAAGAAAGTAAAAAATGTAACGTGGGATAGATGGAGAACAAGTGCATGTGTGAAAGAGATTGCAAGTAAAGAAGATAAAGTTCTATATAAGGAAGAGGAGGTCCTTAATAGATGGAGAGAATACATGGAGGAGTTGTGCAAATCAAATTAAAAACCAAAGGATCTCCGTATTGAAGAGCAGGATGAAATAAATAATGACGAAACAGGGGTTTCGATATTGAAAATAGAGGTGCTACAAGCAATAAAGGATATGAAGAATGGGAAGGCAATGGGGGTAGATGAGATACCGATAGAATTATTTAAGTGTCTTAATGAGGAAGGACTGGAAGAAATAGTGAAGTTGTGTAATGCAATCTATGACAAGGGGATGTGGCCAGAGGATTTCGTCCAAACAATTATGATTCCAATTCCGAAAAAGCAAGGAACAAGAAAATGCAGTGAACACAGGACAATCAGTTTAATTACACATGCAGCAAAGGTTCTACTTAGGGTTATGAACAGGAGACTAATTAGCAAAATGGAAGAAAATGCTGCAGAGGAACAGTTTGGATTTAGAAAGAGTAGAGGTACAAGAGATGCAATAGGATTGATAAGAATGAGTGGAGAGAGATATATAGAAAGGGGTAAAGGAATTAGTCTGTGCTTCATAGATATGGAGAAGGCATTTGACCGAGTGAACTGGGAAAAACTGATGGAAATACTAAAAGCAAAAAAAGTAGACTGGAAAGATAGAAGGTTAATTAAAGAGCTGTATATGAAACAGAAAGCAGCTATGAGGATAAAAGATGCACAGACCGAATGGTATGATCTAGGAAGAGGAGTAAGGCAAGGTTGCTGCTTATCGCCAACCCTGTTCAATATATATGCTGAAGAAATGATTGACAATGGAATAGGGAATGATAAAGGAATTAGTATTAGGGGTAGAATAATAAATTGTATAAGGTTTGCTGATGACATGGTAATTTTGGCAGATGAAACGAGGCATATTCAGGAAATGGTTACAAAGGTAGAAGACAGGATGATGGAATATGGAATGAAAATGAACATAAAGAAAACAAAGGTGATGAGAATAGGGGATAGAGAGATTATGAATGTGTCAATAAAGGATGGAAGAGTGGAGCAAGTAAAACAGTATAGATATTTGGGAAGCATGCTAACTGAAGACTGGAGAAGTGAAAAAGAAATAAGAACAAGAATAGCAATGGCAAAAGAAACATTTAATAGGAAAAAACGGGTACTATGTGGTAAAATGGATTTAAATCTGAAGAAACGTCTTGTGAAGTGCTATGTTTGGAGTGTATTGCTTTATGGGTGTGAAACATGGACGCTAAAGAAAAGAGAGAAAGAAAGACTAGAGGCATTTGAAATGTGGGTGTGGAGGCGGATGGAGAAGGTTAAGTGGACGGATAGGATAAGGAATGAAGCAATACTAACAAGGGTGAATGAGAAGAGAAGATTACTTGAAACAATTCAGAGGAGGAAAAGTAACTGGTTAGGGCATATCTTGAGAGGAGAAGGTTTACTATTGATGGTGTTGGAAGGATCAGTAGAAGGTGAAAGGAAAAGGGGACGTAGAAGAATAAAAATGTTTGATGATCTGAAAGAAAGGGGAGGGTATCAGGAAATGAAAGAAATGGCAAGGAACAGAAATGAGTGGAGACAACGATGGTGCCAGGGACCTGCCTAGAGGCAGAACACCTCATGATGATGATATGCTCATAACCTGCCGTCATCAGTATTGACCCACCGAAGCCGAATCACCACTGATGACAGCTGCTTTGCAGGCAAATCCGCATCTGACCTCAATATTTTACGTTCATTAGAAATAAAATACAGCCGAGCCTCGATTACTCGAACCTCAAAAGAATAAAGAGAAAGATCCAATCATCGAAACTTAATTTTAATGATTGTGATTAACAAACATGCGAAAATATCTACTACGAAAATTAAGTTATAGACGTTCGACTTATCGAGGCTCGACTGTAGTATGTCGTTTTAATTTTAGTCATGAGTTAAGATCGAAAATTTTCTTTCAAACTATAAGAGCTGCAAAGACGTACTATACTTTTGGGAACGGAGAGAAGAAGATCACGTCCCCTAATTCGGAAACCATAAAGTCGAAAACGAGAATTTCCTCAATCGTGTTCCAAGAAAAATTCCTCATAAACCGCTTTCATTTTAATTCTTTTATATGTCTGCCTTCCTCGACGAAAACCGAGCAAGCTGGGAGAAATTACAGCCGCTTAACATGAAGTATGTTTTTCCAACCCGCGATGGACGGAATTCTCGAGTTTTCTAAGGAAATGGGAAATGAGACTCCTTAGTACTTCAAGTGAAATCCTCTTAGTCTAGAGCAACAAAGTACAGAAATATACAGCATGCCTTCTTCGGCCACATCTCATGACTATTATGTGTGTGTATTTCTTTATATCTCATATATTTCTTAACGAAATTCTGTCGGAGTATATTTCAGGATGCAATTATAATCTTAGTGTTTCTGAAAGATCTGTCTTATCTTCCTTCTATTTTCCTTCCGCGCAAGGAGGGAGGATGGTCAAAATTCAAGAAAAAAACGGTAAATTTTAATTGAGCCAAAATTATGAGAAAAGGGTGGAATTGTTGAATTTTATGAAAAATATCTGGAGTAATGACTTATTGAAACAAAAAAGGAGAAAAGTGTAGACTGAAGCTTTTGTCCTATGAATATTGGACAGTGAGATTAAAACGGCTCTTAGGAATGTGAACTCACAAAAAGTGGTGTGAGTAGTCAAGATTCCATAGTAATTGTAAAGAGTTTAAGAAAAGTAGGAAGAATTTTTTTATAAATGTCATCGTATGATTTGTTAAGGAGAAAGTGACAAAAGAAATTAACAAGATGAATTTAGATTCCTTTGAAGAAAAAGGAAATGTACCCGAATGCTCCGACCATATCAGTTAAATTTTGTTTATCCACTCTTAATTTAAATTGACTCATAAACATCACATTACGGTATTTTATGATAGCAACAACCAAGACAGAAACATAGAACCATTCCTATTGGCAGGTTTTGAACCCTCGACCCTACAATTGGGAGCTAGACACGTTTACTACCAACGTCGGCATGTATCTAAAGTTATCTTCAGAATTTTGAAAGGAAGGCAGGAAACTAGAGTAAATGACTATATCAGTGTTTCTCAACTTTATTTTGTTTGCGTCACCCCATTTCAGTTCTGCGTCACCCCGTTTACTGTTCCATTTCCTTCGAGTCATATTTAAATATAAATTAGGCTTTTTCTACAACATAAAGATCAAAATGTATGCATTCAAAGAAACAGAGGCAGGTATTCTTCTGGTTTTATTTATTTTTGTATGCCAGAATATGATACACTGTGAATTTATCCAATATTTGCGTCACCCTGGGGTGTGATGTCACCACGGTTGAGAAACACTGGATTATATGGACGAAGACCTGGGAGAGACAATTGAAACGCCATACGGGTGATGAGGAATTCATTATAAAAAACTCTGAATATAGCCTGGATGCATTTGCATGTTTAGAGGGAGACGCTAGAAAGAGACGTGAGATAGGTTCACTACTCTCACCGACACTGTCTGATAAATGATGAGATGAGAATGAAAATATGTAGATTCAGGAGAAAAAGTTGTGACCAGGTGAAACAATTTAGATTTACAGATGATAGAAATTGGTAAATAATTCAGAGAAATATTTGCAGATGCTAGTAGATTCCTTAAATCAAAAGGCGAAGATAAATAGTATGAAAATAAATAGGAAAAAATAAAGACGTATGTAATTATATTTTATAAGAATGGAGAATCGCAAGTGAACATTACATTGAACGGGGAAGTGCTTGAGCTGGTGGAACAATTCACTTAATTGACTTAGGACGGAACAAGTGCCAAATGGGACTACATTAGTAAGAACAAAGGAGGTATTTTTGAGACATGAGAGTCTATGACAGTGACTTTGAATAAAGAAGTTGGTGAAAACATTAACATGGAGTGTTTCGTCAGATGGGTGTAAGATATGTAGTATGAGGAAAGAAGATATGAGCAGGTTAGAGCTTTTTAGGACGTATGGCGCAGGCTGAAGTAAGCTAGTTGTGAGTTCTTAAACCTTCCTCTACCTAAGGGGTAACTCAGTTACCACAACTACGTCTTTCTTCTTTTTTAATAGTAATTTTTGGGTTTTCATTCGTATCCTTCCATGCATTCGTTTTTTACCATCTAAGAACATTACTGTTGGTTATTTTGTTCATTTACATCTTTTTAGAGCCATTTTTTAAATAAAAACACTGTCAGGGTAACTGAGTTATCCCGCTTGGTAGAGTGTGTCATTGTTTCATTTTACTTTGAATGCAGTTCGGCTATACATGAGACTACGTACATATGTGTGTAATTTATTTAATCTATCGGTTAACAATGAAAAGTAATACATTTTGGTGACCAGCAGCCGCGTGCTTAACTACAAAAAATTCTCATTCGCTAGTATGCTACATTGAAAGTCAGCATCGCGTTCTTGTCCGGTTATGTTCAATATTCGAGGTAACTAAGAACTTTTTATTGAATAGCAATGTAATCATAAACTATTTATTATTTTTACAAATATTTATGTTCATATTATGCGTTTATATATTACTTTATACTCTTCATGTTTGAAATAGGTAAATAGTTTATCAAATCATTTTGGTGATGGACAAGAGCGTGCTGTACTACTAAAGAATAATCTCATGTGACTGTATGTTACAGTGAAAGGCTTATGTAAATACAAGTCATCTTTATGTACCTACTCCTCTGGTTGTGCTCAACATTCAAGGTAACTAACCTTTCATTACAATTGTGATGTAATTATAAAATATTCATTATTTTTACAAATATCTATTTTATATATTTTATGACAATAAACAATTTTTTTTTACAAAATAATCGTGGGGTACTGAGTTACCCCACTAGGGAGGAGTAAGTTGTAAAATACCTTGACAGAGCAAGGGTTATTTAGAGTAATAAGAGAAAAATAAAAATAAAATTATTGGTTCAAACTGTCAAAAGCAACATAGATAGATGATAGATTTATAATTAGCATTTATTTTTTTAATCGGTAATTTCTTAGTGAATCGCCCCACTTCATTTGAATGCAAAAGTTCGTTTTCCCAAATAGTTTTTCTCGTGAGAAATATTGAAATGGTATATCTTACCTTATTTGTAAGTATATATCTGCTGCTCGATCTAATTTGTGCGCATACATTCCTATCTACGTGGTGTACAAATAATTACCGTACAGGTAATACTTAGTATTCAAGCGGGAGTGAACGCACGGCTGCGCATTTTGACGGAGTTCGCGCGACTTGGAGTTGTGAGGTCAGGATCGACAAACCTCTCGGGACCAAAACGAAAATTCTCGATCATTCGAAACTTTGATAAAAAAGTGAGATAATTTTGAACCAGAAGCTATTTCTTTTTTAATCTAAAACGCAATTTACATTTAAATTGAAAGACTCAAGCGTTGTTTTTTTGGGAGGAGCGCATGTAGACCAACCCCCATTGCAATCATCGTCTCTGGCATTAACTCTTTGACACGCTATCTCAAAAATCTGATATGGCCACCACATGACTTGCTCCATATCTGTAATATTTCTAAAAATTACGAATAGGTTACATAATAACAAATATTTTAAGAAACTGCAAGAAATTTTTAGACTACAAAGTATAGAAATAAACTCAAACCATAGCATTCTGATATTGGATATAGCCATAAAGCTCCAACAATTAAGAAAAGAAAAAGGAGCGTCACTGAGACGTAACTAAGCGTCAATTGTTAACAATAGTCGTCGGTAGGTGGCGTGGTGGGGGCAGCTAAAACTATAACATATCTCTTAAACAATGCATTATATAGGAAAATGTTTCAAACAAATATTGTAGAAAATTTTATTTTCTACAACTTTTATTCTAGTATACTTTTACATTTATCAAATATTTTAAAATAACGAATAAATAAATATATATATATATATATATATATATATATATATATATATTACATAATATTGCTTCGATATATGCACGGGGCTGCCCCGTATAAGGTAAGCTATCGATTTCAGCTATCATATTATTATTATAATAGGCTACCTTTCTCTATGATGAACTATATACTATAATTAATTTTCTTTTATATGTAGCTGTTTTATAAATCTTTATACTATTTCAATCGTATATGCTCCATTTGTCAGCGTTATTTTAAAAAAACAGTAAATCAGTGCTTTTCTTTTAGGGTGTAGGTAGGGTTGCCACCTTATGAGTTGCTGATTACGGGAGATACCCACCGTATGAGTATTTAATTACGGGAGATTTTTTCTTTGTTAAAAACAGCTAATTATAGGACTAAACCTTGCCTCATCTATTATTTAGAATACATATGAATATTTAACCCTAATTTTGTTACTACAGTATTATACAAATAATAATAACGATATCTTAAAAATAGCAGTCACTTAAAAATTCATACTTTATTTATAAAGTTTGTATTTTGAATTACTTCTACATGCCTCCAAATAACCTCTATTGATCGTGAAACGTCATGGAAATCTTAACAAAAGTAATAAAATTTGGGTATACTTGAATTTCTGCCTTGACACGACCCCCGCTTAATTTGTTTTGATCTTTAAACCACAATTTATTGGTAATATCGTACACACGTTCGCAAGCTGAGTTCTAAACTGGAACTGAAAGTACAAACGATACAATTTTCTTTGATTCTCCGCCAACTTCTTCATTTACCTTTGGAAAGAAATTGATCAATCTTAAGTCTACCCTTTTAGTATTTGCCACAAAAACCTTTACTCCTTCCCATCCTTGTCTATGTAGGAATTCCGCTGCAAATGTGCAACTACGTATTCCAAGGTCAACGTAGTATAGCCATTTCAAAGATAGGTTTTTGTGACATTGCTTATAAAGTAAAAAGGATATTAGTAACAATTATGAATGTTTCTAGATAGGTTTAAATTTTTGTTAAAATCAGACGACCCTTTAGAAAGGCGTAAGAGGTAATAACCAGCATGATCCTGTGTAAAAAAGAATTTACACTTTTTATGTCGATTAATTCGAATCAAAGGTAATGATTCTACCAGAATCTCAATTAAATATAAGGTAAAAAGAGTAGTAAATCTGAGAATTACTTAATTACGAAGATTTTGGCCTTTCGGACAAGTTATACAGGATTCTGGGAGAGATGTATCTACAGTGGACTAATTCCGGGTAGAGGAGAGAAAAAATGGGGTCTGAAAAACTCCCTTAAAAATGATAATTTTTGGAATTTCGGAATTTTCCGTCGGCTGTATCCAGTTACTTATCATCATGCCAAATTTCATATCTGTTGTACTTATAAAAGTATCTTACGTTTTATAAGCTTATATCATACATATGTAAGAGCAGCTTATTATAATACCTAAGAGAATGTGTGTGTGGGCGCGTGCTTGTGCGTGCGTGTTTATGTGTGTGGTTTTTAAAGTATAATAGAAAAGGCATTGGAGGAAACGTTATATACATGAAATCGAGGACCTAATTTACTTTTATACAATATATCTAAATTAATAGATTTAGATTCTCTCTCCTTGCAATTAAAATCCTTTATCAAACTGGGATTGACTTATCTTTCCCAAAAATAATCACACTTCATCATCCACCCTGCTCATTATCTATTTCATTATTTTGTTGTTATCGTTTGTTAATTCTTATTATTCGTGTATTTAAAAGTATTTTGTTAATATTTCACTGTAAATTGGCGAATTCGCTGTATGTGAAATTATGAATAAATAAATAATAGAATTAATAGAATTAAAATTAGGTAAAGCATGTAAGTTATGCATTATCTCTGGTGTTGATGTCACTTTCCACTCTGTATATTTATCTGCATTAATTCAAAAAATATATAATAATCATTCATAATCATCAATGTAACTTCCATAATATATAAACCTTTTAAAGTCACACAGACAAACGATGTTGTTCCTGTTGATTGTCAAAGCTCGACGACCATTAACACATGAGTCATAGGACGTTTGCGATTGTCGCGAAAGACGTAGCAAAACGTCATCTAGAGAACCACTCAAGAACTAACCCTTTGCTGAAGAATCTCGACCGAAAAAATGAAAGAGGCCATTCGTTATAAAAAAATAATAAGCGCTCGAAATCCTTAAGAGGCCTACCAGGGAATAAAATTATCTTAGCGAAGAGAGTTCACCGGCCAACGCTATTTCCCGTTTTATTAATTTATTTCTTAATTTTTTTAATCCCGTGTTTATAAGACATCGTTAATGCGTATCTCAACCAGCAACGTCTTGAGGGAAAGTAAGATTTTTTTAATTCCAACGGATTCGTAAAAAAGAGGGGGAAAGGATTTATGTATCACATTTTGCTGTTTTTTCTCATTCCGAGCCCTTTAAGTACAACCTCGTTAAGGAAATAAAAGGGAGAGAGAGAGAGTGATAGGGGGAGAGTAAAGAGGGGAGATAGGGTGGGGGGACGGAATATTACGAGAGAGGCAAATAAAGTATTTCAAGTGGCAAATGAAACAGAGGGGGCCTATAGAGGGAGAGAGAGAAAAAATAGGAGTTTGAGGAGAATCAAGATACAAGGATGGAAGAGGGGAAAAGATGGCGAAATAAATACAGAGGATAGGGAGTTTTTAATAGGAATGGAGCGTTGGGAATAGGGCTAGATGTAGGAAAAAGGAGAATGATAGCAACAGAGAGAGAGAAAAGAGATTGGGAGAGAGGCAGAGGGGAGAGAGGCAGAGAGGAAGAGAGGCAGGGGAGAGAGAGGCAGGAGAGAGAGAGGCAGAGGGGGAGAGAGGCAGAGGGGGAGAGAGGTAGAGTGGGAGAGTGGCAGAGGGGGAGATAGATTGGGAGAGTGGTATAGGGGGAGAGAGGCAGAGGGAGAGAGAGGCAGAGTGGGAGAGTGGCAGAGGGGGAGAGAGGCAGAGGGGAAGAGAGGCAGAGGGAGAGTGGCAGAGGGGGAGAGAGGCAGAGGAGGAGAGAGGCAGAGGGGGAGAGAGGTAGAGTGGGAGAGTGGCAGAGGGGGAGATAGATTGGGAGAGTGGTATAGGGGGAGAGAGGCAGAGGGAGAGAGAGGCAGAGTGGGAGAGTGGCAGAGGGGGAGAGAGGCAGAGGGGAAGAGAGGCAGAGGGAGAGTGGCAGAGGGGGAGAGAGGCAGAGGAGGAGAGAGGCAGAGGGGGAGAGAGGTAGAGTGGGAGAGTGGCAGAGGGGGAGATAGATTGGGAGAGTGGTATAGGGGGAGAGAGGCAGAGGGAGAGAGAGGCAGAGTGGGAGAGTGGCAGAAGGGGAAAGAGGCAGAGGGGAAGAGAGGCAGAGGGAGAGTGGCAGAGGGGGAGAGAGACAGAGGGGGAGAGAGGCAGAGTGGGAGATTGGCACAGGGGAGAGATGCAGACGGGGAGAGAGGCAGATGGGGAGAAAGGCAGAGGAGGAGAGAGGCAGAGGGGGAAAGAGGCAGAGGGGGAGAGTGGCAGTGGGGGAGAGAGGCAGAGGGGGAGAGAGGCAGAGGGGGAGAGAGGCAGAGGGGGAGAGAGGCAGAGGGGGAGAGAGGCAGAGGGGGAGAGAGGCAGAGGGGGAGAGTGGCAGTGGGGGAGAGAGGCAGTGGGGGAGAGAGGCAGAGGGGGAGAGAGGCAGAGGGGGAGAGAGGCAGAGGGGGAGAGAGGCAGAGGGGGAGAGAGGCAGAGGGGGAGAGTGGCAGTGGGGGAGAGAGGCAGAGGGGGAGAGAGGCAGAGTGGGAGAGTGGCAGAGGGGAGAGATGCAGAGGGGGAGAGAGGCAGGGGGAGAGAGACAGGGTGGAAGAGAGGCAGGGGGAGAGAGAGGCAGAGTGGGAGAGTGGCAGAAGGGGATAGAGGCAGAGGAGGAGAGAGGCAGAGGGGAAGAGAGGCAGGGGAGAGAGAGGCAGAGGGGGAGAGAGGTAGAGGGTGAGAGAGGCAGAGGGGGAGAGAGGCAGAGGGGGAGAGAAGTAGATGGGGAGAGAGGTAGAGTGGATGAGGGGGAGAGAGGCAGAGTGGGTGAGAGGCAGAGGAGGAGAGAGGCAGAGGTGGAGAGAGGCAGAGGGGGAGAGAGGCAGGGGGAGAGAGACAGGGTGGAAGAGAGGCAGGGGGAGAGAGAGGCAGAGTGGGAGAGTGGCAGAAGGGGATAGAGGCAGAGGAGGAGAGAGGCAGAGGGGAAGAGAGGCAGGGGAGAGAGAGGCAGAGGGGGAGAGAGGTAGAGGGTGAGAGAGGCAGAGGGGGAGAGAGGTAGATTGGGAGAGCGGCAGAGGGGGAGAGAGGCAGAGGTGGAGAGAGGCAGAGGTGGAGAGAGGCAGAGTGGGAGAGTGGCAGAGGAGGAGAGAGGCAGAGGGGGAGAGAGGTAGAGTGGGAGAGTGGCAGAGGGGGAGATAGATTGGGAGAGTGGTATAGGGGGAGAGAGGCAGAGGGAGAGAGAGGCAGAGTGGGAGAGTGGCAGAGGGGGAAAGAGGCAGAGGGGGAAAGAGGCAGAGGGGGAGAGTGGCAGTGGGGGAGAGAGGCAGAGGGGGAGAGAGGCAGAGTGGGAGATTGGCACAGGGGAGAGATGCAGACGGGGAGAGAGGCAGATGGGGAGAGAGGCAGAGGAGGAGAGAGGCAGAGGGGGAGAGAGGCAGAGGGGGAGAGTGGCAGTGGGGGAGAGAGGCAGAGGGGGAGAGAGGCAGAGGGGGAGAGAGGCAGAGGGGGAGAGAGGCAGAGGGGGAGAGAGGCAGAGGGGGAGAGAGGCAGAGGGGGAGAGAGGCAGAGGAGGAGAGAGGCAGAGTGGGAGAGAGGCAGAATGGGAGAGTGGCAGAGGGGGAGAGGGGGAGAGAGGCAGAGGTGGAGAGAGGTAGATGGGGAGAGAGGTAGACTGGGAGAGTGGCAGAGGGGGAGAGAGGCAGAGGGGGAGAGAGGCAGAGGGGGAGAGAGACAGAGGGGGAGAGAGGCAGAGTGGGAGATTGGCACAGGGGAGAGATGCAGACGGGGAGAGAGGCAGATGGGGAGAAAGGCAGAGGAGGAGAGAGGCAGAGGGGGAAAGAGGCAGAGGGGGAGAGTGGCAGTGGGGGAGAGAGGCAGAGGGGGAGAGAGGCAGAGGGGGAGAGAGGCAGAGGGGGAGAGAGGCAGAGGGGGAGAGAGGCAGAGGGGGAGAGAGGCAGAGTGGGAGAGTGGCAGAGGGGAGAGATGCAGAGGGGGAGAGAGGCAGGGGGAGAGAGACAGGGTGGAAGAGAGGCAGAGGGGGAGAGAGGCAGAATGGGAGAGAGGCAGATGGGGAGTGAGGCAGAGGAGGAGAGAGGCAGGGTGGAAGAGAGGCAGAGTGGGAGAGTGGCAGAGGGGAGAGATGCAGAGGGGGAGAGAGGCAGGGGGAGAGAGACAGGGTGGAAGAGAGGCAGGGGGAGAGAGAGGCAGAGTGGGAGAGTGGCAGAAGGGGATAGAGGCAGAGGAGGAGAGAGGCAGAGGGGAAGAGAGGCAGGGGAGAGAGAGGCAGAGGGGGAGAGAGGTAGAGGGTGAGAGAGGCAGAGGGGGAGAGAGGCAGAGGGGGAGAGAAGTAGATGGGGAGAGAGGTAGAGTGGATGAGGGGGAGAGAGGCAGAGTGGGTGAGAGGCAGAGGAGGAGAGAGGCAGAGGTGGAGAGAGGCAGAGGGGGAGAGAGGCAGGGGGAGAGAGACAGGGTGGAAGAGAGGCAGGGGGAGAGAGAGGCAGAGTGGGAGAGTGGCAGAAGGGGATAGAGGCAGAGGAGGAGAGAGGCAGAGGGGAAGAGAGGCAGGGGAGAGAGAGGCAGAGGGGGAGAGAGGTAGAGGGTGAGAGAGGCAGAGGGGGAGAGAGGCAGAATGGGAGAGTGGCAGAGGGTGAGAGAGGCAGAGGTGGAGAGAGGCAGAGGTGGAGAGAGGCAGAGTGGGAGAGTGGCAGAGGGGGAGAGAGGCAGAGGGGTAGAGAGGTAGATTGGGAGAGCGGCAGAGGGGGGAGAGACAGAGGGGGAGAGAGGCAGATGGGGAGAGAGGCAGGTGGGGAGAGAGGCAGAGGAGGAGAGAGGCAGAGGGGGAGAGAGGTAGAGTGGGAGAGTGGCAGAGGGGGAGATAGATTGGGAGAGTGGTATAGTGGGAGAGAGGCAGAGGGAGAGAGAGGCAGAGTGGGAGAGTGGCAGAGGGGGAAAGAGGCAGAGGGGAAGAGAGGCAGAGGGAGAGTGGCAGAGGGGGAGAGAGACAGAGGGGGAGAGAGGCAGAGTGGGAGAGAGGCAGAATGGGAGAGTGGCAGAGGGGGAGAGAGGCAGAGGTGGAGAGAGGTAGATGGGGAGAGAGGTAGACTGGGAGAGTGGCAGAGGGGGAGAGAAGCAGAGGGGGAGATAGGCAGAGGAGGAGAGAGGCAGAGGGGGAGAGAGGCAGAGGAGGAGAGAGGCAGAGGGGGAGAGAGGCAGAGGAGGAGAGAGGCAGAGGGGGGGAGAGGCAGAGGGGGAGAGAGGCAGAGGGGGAGAGAGGCAGAGGGGGAGAGAGGCAGAGGAGGAGAGAGGCAGAGGGGGAGAGAGGCAGAGGAGGAGAGAGGCAGAGGGGGAGAGAGGCAGAGGGGGAGAGAGGCAGAGGGGGAGAGAAGTAGATGGGGAGAGAGGTAGAGTGGATGAGGGGGAGAGAGGCAGAGGGGGAGAGAGGCAGAGGGGGAGAGAGGCAGAGGGGGAGAGTGGCAGTGGGGGAGAGAGGCAGAGGGGGAGAGAGGCAGAGTGGGAGAGTGGCAGAGGGGAGAGATGCAGAGGGGGAGAGAGGCAGGGGGAGAGAGACAGGGTGGAAGAGAGGCAGAGGGGGAGAGAGGCAGAATGGGAGAGAGGCAGATGGGGAGTGAGGCAGAGGAGGAGAGAGGCAGGGTGGAAGAGAGGCAGGGGGAGATAGAGGGAAAGTTAGGGAAGTAGTTATTGTGAGAAAGAAAGGACAGTCTGTGATTAGATACTGGGGATAAATTCAGAGGTAGATAAGGTTAGCTGGACATTCAGAAGCACACACACTGGCGTCTTTTTTCGGATGAACTTAAGTCTATACAGCCGTTACTTTCATTTAACTCTTAACCAAATAACACGGGAATATATAATTAATGTTTGAATAAATTCATCAGATGCAGATAAAGAAATTCAATAAAATCAATTTGTGTGAAATAAAGGCAATATAGTGTCTACTTACACTTAACCCTTCAAACAACTCCTTGAGACTTGGAATAAGAATTTTGTTTATTTATTTTATACTTTCATCAATAAATGAGTAAAACAAAATAGTAAATGGTCAATATAAAATGGTTAACGAATATCAAAATACAGGAACTGTTTCTTTTGAAACCACCACAATGCGAATAATAATTTTATAAATTGGAAAATCTAAAAGATTTCGTTGGAGCCATCATGCCTGAACACAGGTTAGATTTTAGCCTAATACGAAATGAAATAAATAAGCACAATTTCTAATGGCACTGATCTCATAGGAAAATCTTAAAGATTTCGTTTGGAGCCATCATTCCTGAACACAGGTTAGATTTTAACACAATACGAAATGAAATAAATAAGCACAATTTCTAATGGCACTGATCTCATGATGCAATGACAGCTGTGAAACCGGTTGCACAAAATTATTTGAGTTGAAGTTGTGTTTACCAATTTTACTTCGTATAATAATGGTTTTCCACAATAAGTTAGACCTGACGTAGTCGAATGAAAATTTTTGACATTTAAGTATTTGCCAAGAAAAGCGAGTTAATAAATCGAATAAAATTGAAAAGTTCAAAGATGGATACATCTAAACAGGTTAAAATAACGAGACGTCGAGGAAGCCAGAAAATAGAGGAACGGCATGTAATTGAAAGGAAGAAGATGAAGAAGGAGCTGTTGAGAAGAGGTGAGGAACGTGGGAAAAAAGGAGGTGGGGAGAAAGGTGGGGAAGAAAGGGGTAAAGGAAGGATGAAGGAAGTTGGATAAAATTGCTGCAGGCGAGGGTGAGAACGGGTATAAGCTTAGCTCAGCTGCGCGGAGCGATCCAAATTAAGACGGTGAACGTAAAACCAGACGGAGGGAAGGATTTCGCTCTCTCTCTCTCTCTCTCTCTCTCTCTCTCTCTCTCTCTCTCTCTCTCTTTCTCGCTCTCTCTCTTTCAAAAAGAATCTGAAACTTTGGGGTAAAGAGGGGAATGCCTTACCGCTGGATTCCTTACTTTAAAAAATATACTGCTTCCGGGAGAGAAAATCTTGATGGTAAAGCAAGGAGAGAGAGAGAGAGAGAAACAGCATTCGCTCTGATATCCTTATCCGCAAAATTAAAAGAAATATATTTCCTCCTACCCGGGCGCATATGAAACAAACGGCAAGGAGATTCGGTGCATAATACGTGGTGGAAACGTCTGCGCGGTTTTAATTTTTCGCTGTAAAAGTGCGGCTTTCTTTTTTTCTGTTAATTTTTTAACGGTGTATGGAAATGTTAGCTTTTAATTATTGCATCTTAGGAGAGGAGAACGGCGTTTCTACTTGATACCATGAAACCAAAATAGTAAATTTTGCCTGTCACTAAATGTCTTAGTAAGAGTAAATCTAGAAAGCTCTAATGGTAAATAAGTTCCACCAGAGCTATATGGCGGCGTATCTCTTAAGTCTCTTTACGTACTGCCCTCATAACGCATGTCTTTCTAAGAAATAGCATCCATTAATCGCAGTAAAAGCTTCAATTTAACTCTTTATTATAGTCTCATTAAGGTCATAATACGATTTTCAATAAATTTTACTATACTATTAATGCGAATAAAAACTATTTTTAAATGAAGCATCTGTAGATCACCATTGAAGACGGCTGCTTCGTAGCCGAAATGAGTTTTTGATTTTTCTAACTGCTATGTGGCTACTGAGCTAATCTTTGTTATCAACTGCAAAAGCCTTGTTTCTAAATGCGGAATAAATTGCTAAATCTTCTAATCGTCTAAAATTCGTGATTAGCATGAGGTTAAATAAATAAGGATTTTTAATGTTACCATTGATAACACCAGTGCTAGAAATTTTTCAAATTTTGAACTATTTATCCTATTCGCTTTTAATTATTGGTATATCAGTTGGGGTATTTTATTAAAACTATAATCTTTTAAGAGTTTTGTCATATAACAATTTAACCACGCAAAACCTTTGAAAAAATGCGTTCATTATTATCATTTCTAATTCGATTGCTGCTTCAAATATATTTGCTAAATATTTTTCACATATTGTAAATCAATAGTTGAATTTAAAATTTTCATTAAAGTCCTTGTAGATATGAATTATTTGCAAACTTTTATTCCAAATATAAATTCGCATGCTCATCATATGTCTAGTACACGATTTAATAGCAATATAAACTTCTGTAGCAGTAAAATAATTTCCCGAATATTTATGCGTATATAACGTCATAATCATCGTCAAACTTCATCTTTCCATCCTTAGATGAAGCCCCTCCACAATTTATAAGTTTCCTCGGTCATCTGATTTTTTTCACCAATTTGAACCTAAGAATTTTGCAATATTTTTGTAAAAGGCGTCTTTTGGTCTTCTTTTCAACCTCTTGGAAACCATCACAATACATCAAACGCCCAAAACTCGTCGTTTCAATTTTGAATGTAATCTTCTCGCTGCCATTTTAATGAAATCGTCCTTTTAACCATGTAGCAGACTTCTGTTTGTTTTCGTATTCAATCGTATACTTTACAGTTTAATTCTCAATTCTCTCCTTGTTCCCATCCGCGTTTTTTGATGGCGTTGAGCTGTTTTAGCGTTTAAAGCCCATGTTAACACTCATAAGTAAAACGGACGACTCATTTTTCATACAGTTTCTTGTCGAGGCAATGCAGGGAGCCAGATTTGAAAATACGTTGATACTGATAACCCCACTTCACTTTCGCTTCAATATTCCTTCCTCTGCATAAATCTAAATAAACGAATTTTTTGCCTTTCGCTTTGTACGTTAACATAAATGGCAAAGCCATTTTCCACTCTCAAATCAGGAGATTACTAGTGATAATAAAATAACATAAACAATTCTTTTGGAAATTGAAATTTTTTGCGTACTGAAAACTTAAAACTAAATATGCTTAATTAAATAAGCGTGTGGCTTTTTTGATTAAATTTTGCATTATAATTTATAGCTTCTTAAAGGAAATGCGTATTGCATTTAAAATGACATTACAATATAACATAAGCCGCGAATTTGTGGAAAAATCTTAATCAGAAAACATTTATGGCTCATGTTATATTTTAATGTCATTTTAATTGCAAACACATTCTACTTTAAGAAGCCATAAATTGTAATCCAATATTTAATATAAAAATCCACTCATTAATTTAATTTGAAAAATTTTATTGCATGCTTTGAGTACGAAAAAATATATTTCAAAAAGTATTCTTATAATTTTATTTTAAACTTTTTAGTCATCATATTTAGTAATAGAGATGAAAGTGAGCTTCTACGGCACTAGTGAATATTTACTTCAATATTTAGAAAGGGCCTTAAAAATAATATTTTCTTTTTAATTCCTATTTATTAAAGTATTATATCCATTAATATGAAGCACTTTGATAACGACTCCATACCCGTCCGATAATGCTAACTACTTAAACGCCATTAGTTAAATTTCAACAAACTAAAAATAAGACGCCGTTGAGTTATAGAAAATAATTCTAATTTGGGAGTATTAAAATTTTTCTTGACTAAACATCCTCAGATATTAATAAAAAAATATGAAGCTCGGCTTACTGCTGAAAGCAAACTGACGCATTATTTCGATGCAATAGTTGGTAATACTGTACAAACAGTATATACTACTACAGATGAAAAACAACTGATATCGACTTCTTGGTGGCCGCAATGCGCATCTTTATTATCCACCTTAATTATAGTAGTTGGAGATAGGTACGGTATCGTCAGGCTCAGATGTGGAATCATCTAACTAAATCTCAGTTGCATAAAATTAACGAAGGTAAAATATGTAAGTTTGCATGCTTAGAAGCATACACCCGATTTAAAAAAACAAGAGAGAGAGAGGATAAAAATTCTGGCTCGGACCAAGAATCGAACTCGGCTTTGAAAATTTTGAAATGCAATCAAATGGGAATATTTTTTGTGCTCTACCTGGATGACTGCGGTAGACCACTCAATAAATGTTCAGTTAAAAAGTTTCCCATACAAAATCACAAACTGCATTGAAAAACAGCCGTGGCGGTTGTTATTTCGTCCAATCCTCGCGTCTTCGTACCTTCGTCCCGTTCTCCGTCCATAGACCTTACCCGACTTCCACTTTCCCCCCTCTCTCTTAGTTGCATACAATCCAACCAGCGGGAGTGAAAGAAAGGGAAAGAGAGAGGATAAAGAGACTGAATACTTTCCGAAACCGTGGTCTTTAGAAAAACACGAGATTATACACACACGCCACAACTTCCCCTTCAGGTGTTAGTGAGCACGAAGGATGATGAAGCCGAGGGAGTGAGTGAAGGAAGGAAGGGAGAGAAAGAGAGAGGGAGGGTTAGAGGGAGGGTTAGAAGGAGGGTTAGAGGGAGGGTAAGAGGGAGGGTTAGAGGGAGGGTTAGTGGGAGGGTTAGAGTGAAGGATAGGAGGGTTAGAGGGAGGGAGAGTGGGAGGATAGAGAGAGGGAGAGAGATGAAAGGAGGGAGTGAGGTATAGAGGTAGGAAGAGTGGGATGGCGAGAGGGAAGGTGAAAAGGAAGGAGAAAGGGATGGATGGAGAGAAAGGGAGGGAGTGTTAGAGGGAGGGAGGGTTAGAGGGAGGGAGGGTAGGAGGGGTAGAGGTATGGAGAGTGGGATGGAGAGAGGGAAGGAGAGAGGGAGAGAGAGAAGGAGGGAGAGAGGTAGGGAGTGAGAGAGAGGGCGGAAGAAGAGAGAGAGAGAGGGAGAGAGAGAGGGAAGGAGAGAGGGAAGGAGAGAGAGGGAGGGAGGGAGAGACGGGGAGAGAGGGAGGTGGAGAGGCAGGAGGAGAGGGAGGGGAGAGGCAGGAGGAGAGGGAAGAGGAGAAGGAGGGGGGAGGGAGTGCAAGAGGGAGGGGAGAGGGAGGAGGAGAGGGAGGGAGAAAGGGAGGGAGAGAGGTAGGGAGTGAGGGAGAGAGGTAGGGAGTGAGGGAGGGAGAGAGGGAAGGAGAGAGGGAGGATGAGAGGGTAAGGAGAGAGGGAAGGAGAGAGGGAGGAAGGAAGTGACAGGAAGGAAGGGAGGAGGGAGCGAGAGATGGAGTGAGATAGGCAGAGGATGGGCGTAAGAGCGGAATGCATGAATCTACGACGGAGGGGAGGAGAGGTGGGCGTACTGCTGGTCTGAGAGAGAGAGAGATAGAGAGAGTCCAAGCTTTTTGCGGTCTGAATACGGAATTCCTTTCAAGCCGCTCACAATTCCCCAACCGTGCCGAGAAAAAGTGAGACTCCCTCCACTCCCCTTCTTCTTCCTCCCTTTTCCTTAACCCCTTTAAAAATCTCTCGGAGAGATGCGAGAGAAATGGTAGGGGATTGGATTTATTTTTTTAATGTTTTAAGGTAGGAAAAGGGACCCGTACGTGTGCGCTTGCGTATGTGTTTTCGAGAAGGAAAAAATAAAAGGAGGGGTATATATAGGTAGGAAGGTCGTGAGAGGAGCAGGACGGGGGAGGTGGTACTTTATCCTCCCCTCCGTCCCTCCCTCACCTCATCCCACCCTCCCCTCTCATTTTTACGTCCGAACCCCACTCCTTGATCGATACCGTCGGATCGAACTGCCGCCTTCCCAATGGAGGGTGCAGCCATCAAATTAATGGTTTCCTGCCAAGGTGAATCGAGAGGGAGAGAGAAGGAGAGATGGTCTAAACCACATGTCACGCGAATAAAAATTCCTTCCCTTTCCGCCTTATCCTTTATATCCCCGTACATGCATATCTCTATATATCGGAATCATTTTCCTATCTTTCCGGATATCAACTTTGCTTCTTAAACGTAAACCTTTCAATCCTATTAGCTTGTTATCCGTCTTAAATGTATTTTCGGTAATTTTTACTTCGTCGTAAATCATTAAAACGACTAAATAACGAGAAAAAGTCGTTCACAATAGATCTTGGCTTGTGCCATACTCAGAAATTTTTTAACTTAAGCCTCTTATCGATGAATTTGAAAATGTTTTTTTTCAGCATAGTCCGTTCCTACCATTTCCGATAAGTCTTTGTGATCAGATGATAAGGTTTTTTTGCCCTGCTCTTTCCGAGAAATTACTCAAAAAGGGGTCAATCCATCCGCAATATTTTTCTAAGACTTTTTGGAAACATTTCCTCGAAAATTTATCTGAGAAATGCCAAATACTGAATACATATGTTGTTTACATAGTAATTTCTATTTTTTAAATTGACAGTTTCCATCTCTCATCCGATCAAAGATATTTAATAGCTTCGCAATGTTTCATTCAAAGCGTTTTTTCCATCCAAAAGAAAAAGAGGAAATCGAAATAAGTCAGAATAACTGATATTTCTCTCATTTTCAAATAATAAAGAGATTTGTTTAACGTTCGCCACGATCTATTTTTTACAATTTTATAAGGGATTCTCAAACTTCTCTCGCAAGTACATCTAAAATACTTTTGATACGTAGTTTACATCATTTATCTAGTATTTTATATGCACCAATCAATCAATCCTTTTCATTTCCCTTGTATCGGATGCAAAACTCAACGTTTACAATTTACGTTTCGAATTTCTCCTTATCTATGTGGTAATCCTTGATCAAGTTTGAAATTTTCAATTGTATTTGGAGATGAATTCATAACCGCAAGTTTAAAAATAAAAAAATATAAAACTCACATGATTGAATTTTCCAGAAAGTAAAACAGTTTTGGGCATAAAAAAGCAGTGTGGCAAAAAAAATGTTAATGAATATTCATTCGTTAAACATTACAAAACTTATATAAGCACAAAACTATTTTTACTTTCTGAAACGTTCGATTATTTGAATTTTAGGTTTATTTTTTTACGTTTTAGTGCATATAAGACGAGATTTCATCAAAATAAATTTATATAAATTTCATTTTTATGTTTTACTCAAACATTAACAACTTAGCTTTTGTATAAAATGTCCTCAGAGACCATAAAAAATTCAGAAATCTCAATCTCCCTATCAGAGTTTATTAACAAAGTAATATCTATTAATAAATAGATATTCTTAATTTTCGTTAACGCTGTATTATTTATTGTAACCAAGGTATTTTTTAAACTTTAGCACAGCGTCAAACTAGATGATTGACGATTAACAGAAAAAATTTAGTTTTAATAACGCGAATAGAAACATTTTACAGATTAAATTGCTAAACTTAGAAAATCCCGAGAAACTTATTAATTGTTTCAGAACAAATTTCATAATATTCCACTATTAGTTTATTTGTATCTAATCAAAATCAAGTGTGATGACGTGATTGGAAATGAGCCAAACACGGAGCGTTATAGACATAAGTGGCGTTCTTTATAATAGTTAATACGTAGAAATTACCGTCATGAAAGACAGATATTTTACTTATGGACACCCCCTGCCATACACCACCGTGGGCTTGCAACGCGAATTTTATCCCATCCGCATGTTCCAAAGGCTACGTCTAAACCCCCATCCCCTCCACCTCTCCGCCTTCCCCTACCCTCTCCAAGCCAGCACCTGCTAAAAGAGCCCAAAAAATACCGTCAAATTTTCCAAATTCTTCAAAGTAATATTCGACATTTAAAGTAGGTAACTATAATCTCCTAATAACCGTAGATTGATCCAATATTGCTGGTAATTACGAACACTAGTAATTTACCACACGCGTAAACAGTCGGTTATCATGGTATTACCGCCGTTATGATACAAGCCCAACATGGTTGGAAAAAATATCGTGAAATACCCATTTACTGGGTCGAATTTCTAGCGAACACGTAACTCTTGAGGAGATTTTGATGCTGTGGTCACGGTGTCGCGGTGTTGCCAGACTTTCGATAACGTAAAAACGTAAAAAAATTGTGCGAGATCAGGGATGGGCAAACTTATTTAGGCCTCTTCAGCAGTTACGGGTTCTTAAGCGAGCCGCATTAAAAGATGAAAATGCTCCGGTGGGCCGTATTACGTCCCACATCGGAAGATGAGAAAATGCGAAAAGATCCTATTAGTGAAATAATTGCTAATTAATAATATTTTTGCTTCATAACTTCACTAAAAAAGATTTCTGGCTATTGTTTTAATAACAAATATTAAATTTTCTGCATTGTGTTTCACGGTTCGCTTCTATAACAGCATCGCGGGCCGCATAAAATGCTCTCGCAGGCCTGATGTACCCCGCGGCCGGTAGTTTGCCCACCTCTTTATTAAACCATAAAAATGCAAGAACAACAAGTAGTGATATTTAATAAGTTTTTATTAATAACTTTTATATAGATAATACCTTCATATGCATTAGCTTAATTTCATTTGCATTAACTTGGGTTACATTATTTCCTATATTTACAATGAAATTTGGTGAAGCTCAAAGTTTTTCAAATTCTGCCAAAACACTTTGGTTACAGACATTATCACACATGACTTTGTTGCTCTCTAGTTCCGAGATATCTATCCCATCAAGAGATCTCACGCAAGAAGGCGTGACATATACTTCACTAGGGTGAGCTTAACATCAAACTTTCAATCGTACTTTAAATGGAGCATCTTAATTCCTTATTTATATAATCCATACTTTGTCCAGTTAAATATTACCATTGGTGGTCTCGGGTGTATATTCACGAAATATTTCTCGTATTTCATATAATCCAATGCAATGTAGATAATTTTACTAAATCAGCAACAATGGAGTTTCCCCGGACAGATTTTCTTATCAATATACGTGAAATTTTCATTTCAAAAGAAATATGTGTAACAAATCGACAAGTATTTGAATATCGACTGCAAGAAAATGAATTTCCATTGTTTTGCACATTCTTCCGTTTAAGTCCTAAGACTGTGCAATCATTTTTAGTAATTTTAAAGGGCAAATAAAAGTTATGCAGCACCAATTCTCATGTTATTCAAATGGAGAAATAAAATGATCCTGGAATCTAAATCGGGGCATTATATTATATGGTGATTAGAGTTTTGGGTTCCCGGCGATAATTTTTTTCCCGGGATACAAGAATTAGATTTTCAAATATCCCGGGAATCCCGGGAACTCGAGAATAACAATGATTTTGCATTTTTAATACTTAATATACCATTTTTTATTTAAACATTATATTTATTATTGATACAACGTAAATACAAAAGTCTTTAATAAATATCAAGGACATTTGATACATTATTTGCGACAAATTGTTAGCAGATTCAAAATTGAACGTGTTTTCAACTGCGCAACCGATCTTTCTCCGATGTTGATGATGTGGAGACAACAAGGGACCAACTACTAATGCATCCTACATTGCAATTCCCTCAAAGTTAAAACTGAGGGTAGAAAATTTATGGAAGAGGTTTAAAAACTACCATTGTGGATCCTTCTGTCACGCTATAAAAATGCAAATAAAGGACCAAGAGGCGTTTTTTTAAATTTGGCAGGAATTGTGGACTTACATGTTTTAAGGTGATAACGAAAAAAACTCAAAAAATCTTGGGTTTGACTCCAAGGAAGACATTTCCAGTTCCCATTAAATAACACTTAAACATCGATTTTTTGATGTGCAGAGTTTTATTCTTTTTGAGATTTAAATTAGAAATAATTAACCTACGATCATTGAATTAAACCATTTTAAAGAATAAATTATAATATTTCATATTCTGTTCATCTATTTTCACCTAAAGTTCGAAATTTCTTATGTTAAATGTTTAATTCACATATTTTGGGAAATCTTGCCATTTTAACGAGATGTTGACTTGCCAACCAATTACAATTACCTCGAAATCCTATTGTCATTTCATTCCTTATGAGTGAAAGCGTGCTTTCAATGCTTATAATATGAGAGAGAGAGAAGGAACGAGACAGAAATGATTTTCATAACAACCAATGTAAACAACATTCGTTGCGTTATATGCGAGAAGGAATATATTTGAATGTAGAACATTAATCATCCGCATATTACATTCGCTTAGAATTATCGTAGGAATTCGAGACATGGAAAAACGTACATTTAAAAGAACTAAAATCTGTTTTCCTGCCATCGAGTTCTGAATACGCGTCGAATCGATCAACAGATCAGATTTTGACGCAAGCATTTGATGCATTCTTAGTGATTTGCATTGTTGCCGATTTCGTGTAATTAGGTACCATTGATTTGGATAATAGCTTTGCGTCACATCTATTCACGAAATTTCGTTAAAAAACATTCCCGTTGAATTTCAACGGGCGTCTCCCTAGTTTATGTATAATTCACTCGGTCAGAGTTGCTAATTTTGTCGATTAGGAGAGGAGTGAGGGGGAAAGGAAAATAAATAGGAAAGGAAGGTAATTTCACTTCAGCGCCTAGTTTCAGATTCATGCAACCATTACTTTTGGACCTTTTTTTAAAAACGACATTCTCGGGAGCGATAAGTAGGCATCTTGACATTGTATTAGCGTTCCATTAAAATTGATTTAATAGCAAGAAAGGCAACCTGATTCTGAATCTCAAATTCCTAAAAACTCAGTTACTAAATAGCATTCACTGAAAAAATATTAGTTTTCATCAAAAATTCTATTGGTGCAACATGCATCAAGTCAAAAAAATCAAAACTGATTTTGATAGATTAACATTTGGGGCTGAAATTCGGAGGAATAGCTAAAAAAAAGCTATGAAGGCAATTATAGACAATTTTGACTCGGCACAAAATTCAAACGAAGAATTCCCGGTTCCAAAACTCAAATGGTGATTACCAATAAGCCTCTTAAGGTCTTGTTCTACTTAAAACTGAAGGAATGGGTGAAATAATGTACATTCAGCCGTTTACTGTTATTCGGCATTCCTTAGATTATTTACAAATCTGAATATATATATATATATATATATATATATATATATATATATATATATATATATATACATATACATATAATATAACGATACGGAAAAAGAAATAATATGATAAAATAAATGCAACGAGAGGTTGAGAGGGATAGGAAGGAGCCAGTGAACACTTACCATACGGTGGTGGACGTCCACAGCAATAGAGGAAGGCTTGTAATTTGGAGCTTTCGGGCAACACACGCCCTTCTTCAGCGAGAGAAAAACGAAGACTAAAATAAGCGTAACACTGGAGGTAGGGGTTCGGGAAAAGAGGGGTAAGGGGAAGGGGAAAGAGGGGTAAGGGGAAGGGGAAAGAGGGGTAAGAGGAAAGGAAAAAAGGGGTGATTGGAGTGGGAGTGTTAGCGAAGGTTTAAACCTGGTAAGGAGAGGGAGCGGAGGATGTCAATATGGGCTAGTTCCCATTGACGGAGTTGTGGCGCGGGGAAACTACTTGGAAGAGCACGAATAGTTTTTACTGTGAAGCAGCTATTGAAGGGAAGGGAGTGGGTTAACGCATGGTCGGCCACCGGAAGGGGGCGCCTAAGAGAGACGCTATTCCGGTGGCTGTTCATGCGGATGTTAAGGGGTGTGGTTGTGAGGCCTACATAGAACGCAGGGCATTGTGTGCAGGTAAGAAGATATATTACGTTTTTGGAGGTACAAGTGCTGCGGGATAAGATACGATAGGAGATTTGGGTAACGGGGCTGGTAAATGAGGAAGAAGTATCTAAGATGGGGCAAGTGAGGCAACGTGGTCTTTTACAAGGGGAGGAACCTGCGGGGGAAGGTGGAAGAACGGTGGGGAGTTCCTTGCGCCATAGCAGGTCGCCAAGACTCCTAGGTCGGCGGAAGGATATCATAGGGGGCTTAGGGAAGAGTAGCGTAGTTGTGGGTGTGTTAAGGAGAATTGGATGGGCGGCCGCGAGGATGTTATTTAGGGCTTCGTGTGTACATACGAAGTTATTAATGTTTAAAAGAGCACACAAACTGTATAGACATTCTATATATATATATATATATATATATATATATATATATATATATATATATATATATATATATATATATATATATATATATAGGATGTCTATACAGTTTGTGTATATATATATATAGGATGTCTATACAGTTTGTGTGCTCTTTTAAACATTAATAACTTCGTATGTACACATGATGGAAACAATACATGAAAATGTATTATGAAAAATGAAAAATCTTATAAAAACTTATGAAAAATCTAATAAATTTTCATCATTCTAAACATTTCTAGAGTATAACGTAATCACCATCAGCATTCAATACGATTTTATAACTAGTTGAAAACATTTCACAATTGTTGAGCAACTTTTCTTGATAATGAATGAGGTGTGTGAGTAAGGGTGCGGCAATAATAGCCCACGAGGCTGATTCGCCATCCAACGCACACACACACGCACTGGTCCTTAAGTAACTTGGTATTGTTGTGTAAACTACACTTTAAGCATTTTCCTACAAAAAGAGGTCTAATCTTGACAGGTAAACTATGTGGCCAAGCAATTGTTCCACCTCTGCCGATTCACATCTCCGGGAAGATGTCATGCAGTTATCCTCGCATATTCAAAACATAATGACACGGAGCACCATCTTGCTGGAAGATGTTTGTTTGCTTGCTTGCATTTCTGGTTAATCAATCTCTTGGATTATAATAGCCATTGCTGGAAGAAGGTAGTATTATAGATTAAATAGGCAAATTTCTGGTTTGAAATAATTCCGCAGCATTGTAAGGCATTCACTGTTTCTTCTTCAACTAAGGAAAGACCAATTATGCATGACTTCCTTAAAGCACACCAAACGTTGATTTTTGGGGTCTCTTTCATTTAGCTATTATTTTATATATCTGTTACTGACCCTAAAAATGTGTACAGTGATAGAGCTTTAGTAAATTTGCTTTTACGACATATTCCATTTATAGAAAGCTTCTGTCATGTGCAAATATAAAATTATGGAAGTATGAAATTCGCAAGGACTTTATAAACCCCCTTTATACCGGAGCAAGCTTAATATAAAAGTTATTAATAAGATCCGTGCCTATTCTCTCTAATTAATAAATAAACTGTGTTATTGTAACTATACCATTAATTACATATAGTAAGTTTCCTTCACTGCATCACTTTATATTATTTTACTTCTCTCTATAATAAACTGGCGGAATTTTCTTTGCTAGTACTTATACACGAGAAAGTCTTCTTCGCGATATAGTTGCGTAAATACGGAATTTATAGTAAAATATGAGCTGCATCTATAGTTTCACCATATCGTTTTTCGTACAAACGTATGCAACACAATATCATCAATTGGATTTTTTTAAACTGTCATCAGCATTCGTTGATTTTTATGTATTTCTTAACATTCTCTTTTACATATATTATCCGTAAAATATCTCATGTATACGCTGCTAAGAGGAAATAAACTACAAATATTAAATCAAATATTATTAATCATGTGCATATATAAAATACCATAGTTGATTCACTCGGAAATCGACGAAAAATGTTTTATTTTAAAAATTTTTACGTAAATCTGAAACCCGAGTAGAATTTCTCCCAATGAGTCAGAAAATTGATAAGTCAAAGTAATAACGTCCGATAAGATTAAGCATATCACGTTTTTGCGGTCCAAGGGATTCATTCCATTCAGAACGAATAAAGAATGCATTCCACGTTTGTAGTACATTTATTCGGAATCTTGATGATAAAAATCAATACCAACGTTTCCTAAGAATTTAGATAAGTTTTTTTTTATAAAAATTACGATGGAATTAATCCGTTATCATTTTTGTATTTATTGAAAACGTAGGAAAGCACTTTTGTTTTTCCGTTTTTGGCGGAAACTGCCTGGATTATTTGATTTCTATGGGATTTTGCCAAAAGAAATTTTGCAATTGATAATCAAGATAACTCCAATATCCATTAAATGGTTTTCATAATAAAAAATACGGATGGAGAAACTGCTTTATGGCTTAAGTAGTTGCCCGATAATCAATTACTATTCAAGCCATAAGATGAACCCGATAATTAATTTTCGAAATGACATTTTTTTGTGTAATTCAAATTATATTTTTTGAGATAATAACAAACACAGAAAGAAAGGAATTTTTCCCGTTGTTGAAGAGGTCATGCAACCGAACCGCCGAGAAAAAAATACTTTTGAGTACTCGACTTCAACGACTCGTTCTGTATCAATGGGATAAAACATTCAAGCCCACCTTCTTAAAAAGCATTTTCGGTCCTCTCTCGCAGGATCTCAACCGAATCCTCTAAATTTATTTTCTCTAGCTCTTCTTCCTTATATTCGAATCGAGCAAAAAAAATTCGTCCCAGATCTCTCGGAACGTCATTGGAAAAGTGATTCGGGTCTTTATATGAATTGAAACGTGGGAATAGCGAACATGAAATCAGTTGCGTCTTTCGAGTACCGTTTCCTTCCGAGCCGCCGAAAAGCGCGCACATTCACCGAAGCGATTCTACGAATCTCAGACAGCCGATCCCTAGATGTTTCATAACTCATTCGGATGCAACACGCAAAAGTACAATATTTCGCTGTCACTCTCATATATGAAGCGAATAACACTGGTAGTGTTCGGAATTCTCAATCTAATACAGGTATACCTCGCGATACGCTCTTTTCGGTTTTCCACTCATTACACTTTCTGACTACCTCTCAATACACTCGCTTGATTTGGACATACGCTGTTACAAAACCCGGAGAACGAAGAACCATTCTCTGACCATTCGAAAGGTCTCAATGCGAGCAATGAAAAACAACTTTGTTTCATTATATGCGAACTACTTTTAAATTGTTTTCATATTCATTTCATGTGTATATAATATTGCACCGGAGATGTAATGTAATCGACGAGTTTCTTTTTATGTCCAAGATAGTGTTTTGGCGCACTAAAGTCAGTTTTCAGTCCGAGTTCGTGGTGGAGACACACTGAATTTGTGCTAGAGTTTCTACCCTTATAAGTTTGAAATATCACAAGCGAAAAAATTAAAGCGAAGTATTACTCTTAATAAATTCATTAAATAGGATGTAGTATAACGTTTTGAAAGTGGACATGGGCATGCTGCTATAGGTCGTGCTCTTTCTCTAGCTCCGTCGACTGTGTGAACTATTTGCAGAACTGCTGGAAAAATTAAAAAGTGCGCTCAGGGAGTTACTTTTTTAACATCAACTGTGCTGGGAGGCATAATCGAAGTGAAACACTGATAGAAATGGAGCGTTTGCTCAACATATGGATCGAAGAACAAAATATTACGCCCGGTTCGTATGTTTGGCGGAAGATGGCAAATGTAATTTGCATTTTTACTGTAGTGACGTTGCCTAAAAATTACGTAATGCCCTTCTGTAGGGAAAATAGTATGTAAAAATATTTTAAGCCATCAATCTAAATACTTTGAGGATAATTAGAGTATTGTATAAAATACGTACGTAATATATATCGCGTGCGCTCCCTTTTCCCCTTTTATCTTTGACATGGTTTTCAATGGTACTTTTACATTCGTTTCACGATTTCGCGCAACAAGACCCTTTTTAGGAACATATATGTCGTGCTTATCTTTGATTACGCTCTGGTTTTTTGGAACACAACTCGAGCGTATTGCGAGGTATACCTTTATAGCAATTCTCGGAAACACGTTATCATTTGGTCTTCCATGTGGGTACAACTTTGTACACATTCAGCGGTATAAAGTTTGAAGACGCCCCAAGTATCGGTTGGATCCTAATTGAAACTGAGCGATGCAGGTGAAAGTGTAAGTAAACATAGGTGGCAATTCGTCAGTTGTTATGCCGGTAGAAATGTTCACCATATGACATGGTAACATTGGTATTGGCTTATGATAAGTCATGGGATCAGAAGGACTAAAAGCGATCACGAAATTAATTAATAAGATTTACGACACGGGAGAGTGGACTCGAATAAAAGGCTGGAGAAAAATGCAGAAGAAATGCTAGGGGAAGATCAATTCAGTTTCAGAAAAGGATGAGGAACTAGAGATGCAATTGGTGTAGTTAGAATAATATCAGAAAGGGAAATAGAGTACAGTCAAGATATCTGCGTATGTTTCGTAAACTGGCAGAAGGTCTTTGATAGAGTAAATTGGGTAATGTTGATATTAAAGGATATAGGTGTAGACTGGAAAGACAGGAGACTGATCAGGAATCTATATGGGAATCAAGATGTAAAGGTCAGGTTGGAGAATGCGGACACCTGCGAAGTAAATATCGGTAGGGGAATAAGACAGAGCTGCTGCCTATCGCCAACCCTATTCAATATATATGGAGCAAGTCTTATTCAAGAAGCGTTAGAAGGCACAGGAAATTTCAAAATTAGAGGAAGGATTATAAGAACAGTAAAATACGCGAAAGATCAAGTACTTCTAGCAAGAAAGGAAGAGGAACTCCAGAAAATGATAAATAGACTAGTAATAACAGGCAGAAAATACGGTATGGAAATAAATACAGAAAAATCCAAGGTCATTCAAATATCGGGAAAAGAAGAGAATCTGAACATAAGTATTGGAGGAAAACCTTTAGAACAAGTTTCAGACTATAAATACCTTGGAAGCATCATAACAAGATAAGCAAAATGTAAGGATGAGATCAGACCTGGAATAGGAAAACCAAAAGCGGCTTTCAGAAGAAAAAAACACCTACTTACGGGGAATATAAGGGTAGATATCCGCAAGAAGTTCATAAAATGCTATGTCTGGAGTATAGCTTAGTAGAAACATGGACGCTAAGGAAAAATGACATCAAATACTTGGAAAGCTTTAAAATGTGGACTTGGAGGAGAATGCTGAAGATAAAATGGACAGATAGGATGAAAAACGATGAAGTGCTACGAAGAGTAAGAGAGAAACAAATTATTATACAGACTATCAGAAAGAGGAAGGCAAACTGGGTTGGACATTGCCTGAGGAGAGAGAGTATGATTAAAGACGTGTTAGAAGGAAAACTAAATGGAAAAGGGGAAAGAGGTAGGAAAAGGTTTCAGCTGACAGACGATTTGAAAGGGAAAGGGAGTTATCAAGATATGAAGAGGACAGCGGAAAATAGGAGTATATGGAGAACCAGGTTTAACCATGAATAATCACGGACCTGTCTACGGACAGACTACCTATGATGATGATAGCAAATAGAACAAACATTCCTAACTGAACAGTGAACCAATTACAGAGGTACTGACGTGAGAAGAATGCATAAAAGGTATTCTTGAGAAAACATTTTCAACAACATCTAAACATGCTCTTAGATTTAAAAAATCGTGTTTTGGGAACGATGCATTTCTATTCATTCCCACGTGGGCAATGCACAGTATCAGTTAAATTTCTACGCCTCAAAAGTCTTTCTTATAAGTTACTTAACGAATCGTTTATGAAAAGTTTATAGAGAAAAGGCGCAGAATTACCGGCCTTACCAAAGAAAAATTGATGACTTCGATGGTTGCTATTTTGAACTAGTAATAAAAAATTTGAAAAATAAATACATACCTACTCGTAAATCGAAAATAAATCAATGAGTTTACCTTATAGCTCGAATATATTTGATCATGGACGTAGCTCCTGTAACCAGTGAACGATTGAATATATCAGTTATAATATATATCAAAGAGGGCCAAACCGCGGCTCGCGAGCCGCATGCGAATCTTTTAACTTTGTATGCGGCTCTTTTAAACTGCCATTCAGATGCGTGTCGACGTTTTTCACTACAGAACACAATGACGTAGTGTGACTTGAGATGTGTTGGGGATTCCTAAGGGACATGCATTATATCTGAACTGCTTCGGACGCAGGTTTTTATATTGTTCGTACATTTAAGGGCAGAAAATTTTCGTCATGCTGCTCTAGTACTTCTGGAGATTGTCGTATTTGGCTCCGTGGGTAAATTTGGCCACCCCTAGTACCTATACTAGTTCAGCTATAAAGTAGCCGTCCCCATCGATAACATAGAGATACTTGATTCTAAAAGCAATCTTTGCTAAAAAAGCAGGGAATTGGTAAAACGTCTCAACGGATAGTCAAAGCGAACGTTTTCACTATTTCAAGAACAATATCGGCCATCATGCATATTTACCTTAGAGTTGTTTTTCTCAACCTTTTTGATGATACGGCTCACCTAAGCTAAAGAAAATTATCTGCGGCCCACTTAAACTACAAAAAATTTTCTGCGGCCCACCTATATATCAATAAGTGCATATATAGGCAAGAGAAAATTCTATATTATTAGCTAAAATTATCGGGTTATTTAAAAAAACATGAAGCAATTTATTAAGATTTTCATTAATTAGTTATTATACTTTCTTTTTACAGAATGTTAAGCTTACGTTATATTTTTGGGACAAAATTTAAATATTCATAAATCATAGATACATTTAAAAATTTTGGCGGTCCTTATCAAATTTGCGGCTCACCGGTTGAGAACCGCGGCCTTATAGGCAATTTTCGAACGCTACCCCTCTCTAATTTGCGTAGTTCTCATTTCAGATATTGGCTCTTTAAAGTGGCCGAAGACGACTCACAAAATCACAGGCAAACTTAAATGTCATTTTCGAGACTCCATTCACTCGTTCCTCGGATGCTCAACGGCTCCCACTTCCGTGCTTTCCGGAAATAACGTCCGCGTGACATGCTTATCGCTCGTTCGAGGGAATGATTCTCATTGTTTGCGCGACATTTTGATGGGAACGTTTGTAGGAGATCTACCGTGTTGTGCAGAAGGGCTGTCGAGTACCTCTTTGGTCGGAGTCTTTCCTCTATGGTGGAGACGTACCTGCTAGAAGCAGACGACGCCGCGATACTTCGTCTAAAATCTCGGTCATAACGTCCTGCCAGCTTTAGTCGATAGGTTTTGACATGCGTAAAAGCAGGTACGAAAGCATATGGTCCACGGATAGAAAATAAACTTCCGAATACTATGTTAAATACTTTCGATGCTCAAATGTCAAATTTTCAATTTAAATTGCAGCTGAAGTTTATTTATCAAATATTTTACACCAGTTCTCAGGTTGTGATATAGTTTTACGTATTTCAGGAATGTACTGAAACAAAGATATGCATATCTGAAGTTAAATGCCATGTAAATCCTTATTGTACAATATATTAATCACTTTCAACTTAAAATACAAATATACATACGTAATAACATTTTTAACAATCCGGGTAGACGCGAGGATATGATTTTATATGTAGTTAAATCCGAACTACACAACTATTGCAGTGACCAAAGAGGAAAACACTACGAAACGAAATGCTTGTTCTGGCAGTGGAACCGAAAGCAGCGGACAAGAAATTCGCATGTCGAAAGAGCTGAAAATCAAAATAGAGGATCTGCGCGTGTGTGCACTGCTCCAACAGTTTCCAGTTTTTATAGATAGCAATATTTCGCGCATTCTTTACGCTGATCCAGCTAAAATTTAATAATATGTATATCGTAGTTCATTCACGATCTAGCTGACTTTCCAGATCGATATTACCAAATGTCCGACGAGACATTACGAGATATTACCGACGCGTGTGGCGACCCGGAAAGACGTTCCGGCATATATCCGAGCACTGCACTATTGCAATAACCTTTCCGTTGAATTTTAGATTGGGCAATATTCAGCAAGTGACTTTATCCAGATATCTTAAAGATCAGATTTTTTAAGCACGCTTATCTAAGGTTCATCTATCATAATTGAAGACGAATGTATCAATTTCTACAATAGAATTTCCGAGTCGAAATAAATTTCAGGTGACGAATAGATGGGAATTTTTGGTCTCTGCGGAGGAGAAGGAATCGTCCGCACGTGACATATTCCAGCCGACACGCCCCACTCCCCCCATACCCATGACTCATTCCGTCCCTGCTTCGATTTTCCCCTTTTCATCGTCGCTCGCCCTCCTCGCCAACACTTAAACGGAATTCGCATCCATTCAGTTCGATCTCTATCTCTTCTGCTCACCTTTCCATTTTTCCAACCACATTTCACCGCATTTTTCAAAATACGTTATATATATCTATATATATATATATATATATATATATATATATATATATATATATATATATATATATACGAATACGCCTCGTATACGATATATATATCTGTGAGTACTTTCCGTTTCGCTACTCTCAACTCCCTCAATTTTCATCTCTCACTCATCATCTTTCTTCCTTCTCTTTTCATCCCTCTCACTTTCCCTCCCTCACTCTCCCTCCTTTCATCTATCTCCTCCCTCTCGCTCACCTACTCTCCATCTCTCTCCCTCCTTCCACCTCCCTTCATCTCTCTTTTTCCCTTCCTCTGTCTTCTTCCCTTCCTCTCTCCCGTTCTCTTTTCCTTTCACTCCACTCCCTTTTTCTCTCCCTCCCTGTCTCTCTCTTACTTTCTACGACAGTAGCGTGTTGGATATGTACCGGTCGAATATCAGGCGATAATAAAAGTCAGCGGTCGATCTTTCCCGCGGAAAACTCGGGACTAACACGAGGCCGTGGTCAGAATATACCCTCTGCAAGGTGCGCTGGTATATTGACTTTCATCTAAGAAAATTTGGATAAATTTATAGAATTTTCTATACGATTACCGCTCTTAAATTTTGTAGACATTAGATAAGTAAAGCACAAAATAGACCTCGTTGAGAATATGATAGTAGTAATATACGAAACGTATAAATCAGGATCGGACATTTGAAATGAGACTACTTTCGTAATCACAGGGCAAGTAAGTATGCAGCATCATATACAGCTGGTTTAAACGTACTCGATGTGGTGAATATTTTGTTGGATGAGGTGCACAGCTAGCCAAAAATTAAAGATCGAGCCAATCTTAAGACCGCAACTCAATAGATGCTGCATAAAACAACGACTTTATAAGAAATAACAACTAGTGTTAAACCACCGAAGGCGGATGCATTTTAGTAGAAATGCGCGTCCGGTTTTTCAGGAATCCTGTGTTTAATCGGAATCTCTTCGTCATCGATCAGCTTTATTTTGCATCAAATGGATATTTATCTTAAAGAAACAAATACACGAACATTAACTTGAGGAAAGGGAGTACCTGATAAAGCTATATAATCCCTATCTGTCCAAAATCAATACCATCCAAGATAAATATTTGATGCGGGGAAAACACATAAAAAATTCTTCAGCAGTGCCATCGGTAATTGTTCGTACGACTCCTGTAATAAAGATCGATTTGATACCTGAGAGTGCCGGGAATAAATTTCCGCAAACATCCGACAACATTTTGAAACAGACGCAAGATAGTAAACGACTACTATTAGAACGGTCATAAATGCTCTTACCTCTTCCTAAATACCTCGCTAACAAATGACCTCCCACGACGTACCAAGTACTTTCGTCTCCGTCTACCTTTTCCTCGATTCTTTCTCTCTCCCTCCCTCCTCCCTCCCTCCCTCCTCCCTCTCTCCCTCCCTCCCTCCTCCCTCCCTCCTTCCTCCTCCCTCCCTCCCCTGCTCTCCCTCTCAATTTTTCTCCTCGCTCCTATCCACTGCCCTCATTTCCAAATCCCTCGATGCAATACCAATGCTACCATGTGCTCCTGCGCTTTCCCTGTCTCCATCCATTTCCCTCTCTCTCTCTCTCTCTGTTCTTCTTCCCTCATCTCTCTCTTTCTAACTCTTGCACTCCTTCACAATGACACAGCCTTCTAATATCCCTTTATCCTTGTGCGCTACACAACCCTATATACTTAATCCTTCTCTTTTCACTGGTGCATTCCGTTTCTCTCTTTTCATCCCTTCCTTACGCCTCTAATCTCCTCTCTCTCCCTATTTCTGTGTCCTCTCTCTGTCCCTCTTTCTCTCCCTTCCTCTCTCTCTCTATCTCTCTCCGTCCCCCTCTCTGTGTCCCTCTCTCTGTGTCCCTCTCTCTGTCCCCGTCTCTCTGTGTCCCTCTCTCTGTGTCCCTCTCTCTCCCTCTCTGACTCTCTCTCTGTCCCTCTCTCTCTCTCTTCCACTCTCTCCCTTCATCTCTTTCCCTCCCCCTCTTTCTCTCTTCCTCTCTCTCCCTCTTCCTCTATCCCCCACTCTCTCTCTATTTCCCTTCCTCTCCCTCCCTCTCTGTTCCTGTCTCTGTCGTGCTCTCTCTTCATCTCTCTCATTCCCTCTCTCTTTCTCACTCTCACACTTCTTCTCTTTCCCTTCTCTCACCCTTATTCTCTCTCCCTCTCTTTCTTTCTTCCTCTCTCTCTTTCTCACCCTCTCTCTCTATCTCATATCTGTATATCCTCCTAATTCTAGTCCCCCTCCTCTCTCCCATTCTTTCTCTTTCTCCCTCTCCTCCTATCTATCCTCCCCTCTCTCACTCACAATCTCTCTCATTCCTACCCAACCGATTTCTTTCATAATCCTGGAATCCATAGCATTCCAATCTCACCGCAACCTCGGACGCTGTCAGCTCCAACAATGCAGGTCGTCGTACTACCTTCAAAATCCATTGCCATCCATCGTCCGCCATATCCTCTTATCTCTTCTATATATTTTCTCATTCGAACTTCTTTTCCGCCCTTATCTCTCATTTTGCATTTATATATATATATGCGAAAAATTACTTTCGTTATTAGACAAAGGATTGTGACCGCAGATGAATCAGTTATAAATTTTAGAGTGAACAGGTAAAATTGAAAATCTAATATATAAAAATGAATGTGTGTATATATGTATGTTTGTATGTCCCTTATACGTTTTTACACCGTTGAAGCTATCGAATTCAAAAGTTTCAGGGTCAATCCTATGAACAAAAGGAATACCTTGGTCTAGGATTTCAAACGGTGGAGTCTTTTATACCACATGGGGCCAACAAAATACTATTTTTATAAGAATGCATGGGAAATGAAAATGCCATGCAGCCCTTCAATGATGTGGATATAAGTATGCCTAAATATTAACTTACGATAACCGAGAATGCTTATTTTACGCAAAAAAGGCTGAATATTTTAATTCTGTTCATTTTTAGTCGTATTACATATTAAATCGCTCGAAATTTTCCTTTAAGCGCAAAATTTATCGGTTTAGATTACCATATCCCAGGTGGCAACAAGTTAAATTTCTTAATTGTTGTCTTTCTCAAAGGGAGACAGCCACGTAAAGATTCCTGCATAGTGGGTGTTGGACTGGAGTACCCCTGCCAGGTTGCCAGCAAAGCTATGAGCCTGGACTGGCTTGGAAACATTATATTACAGGGTGTGGGGACAGGTTTCTAATGGCGGCCTAGATGTTAAAGCCGTCTTTGCCTCTTGGGCGGAGGATAGAAAGAGGGGCCCATAGCCGCAATGGGGCGTTTAAACCTGTCCCACGGCAAGACCCTAGTGGAAGAAATCTGGCGGACGATAGGCGCCGCATGTCGACTGCACTTGGTGTAGAACGCATTAGCTCTCCTAAGTAAGGTCTGCTCCAATGGTTCTACACCAGTGGTGGACTCGAGCCCCCTGACCCTGACGAAGTCCCTCCATGTGACGTGGAGCATCGTTCGCAGGGCTGCGTTCTGGGAAACGCAGAGCTGGCGGATGTGGGTGGGCGCCGCCCCCGAACAGATAGGGGAGGCGTAGAGAATAATTGGCAGTACGCAAGACTTGTACAGCCGCACCTTGGTTCCAAGTGTCACCTCCCTGGAACCGAGGATGGGGCCAAGCCTGCGTACTGCTCCCAGGGCCTTGGCTTTCACACCTGTAATATGACTTTTCCAGGTCAGGCTCCTGTCCAGCGTGACGCCGAGGTATTTGGCTTCGCTGAACCAAGGGATGGCCTGACCCAGAACAGAGAGACAAACGGAAGGTTGCTGCTGCCCGGGCCTTGCCTTGAACATAACAGCTACCGTCTTCCCTGGATTAACAGCAGTCCTCCACTTACGGTACCACTCACAGGTGGTATCGAGGGCTCGCTGGAGGTAGACCGTGGCTTGGCACTCACTGGCGGACTGGGCGAGGATCGCCGCATCGTCCGCGAACAGCCCGACGATGACGTGAGGGCTGTGATGGAGCGGAAAGTCGTGTGTGTAGGTGTTGAACAGGATCGGCCCTAGGACCGAACCCTGCGGTACACCAGCACGTATGGGGCCGAGATCGGACCGCTCCCCTTGCCAGCTGACCCAGAACACCCTCTCCGATAGATAGGAATCCGTGAGCTGGATCAGCTGTATTGGAAGGCCACCCCAGTGTAGCTTGGCCAGGAGACCATCGTGCCACACACGGTCGAGTGCCTTGCTGATGTCCAGGAAGGCGGCAGCCGTTTTCTTCCTTTTGTTAAACCCATCAGTGACAAAGCTGGTGAATCTAGCCAGTTGGTGGACAGTGGAATGTTGGCGGCGAATGCCAAACTGCTCGCTGGGGATGACGTTGTTGGCTGCGAGACGGTTAGTGAATTCCGGCAGGAGGAGGCGCTCAAAAATCTTCCCGAAGGCATTAAGAAGGGAAATTGGCCGATAGCCATCAACAGCACCGGAAGACGAGCTCGCCTTCGGGATACCGATGATTTTGGCCCTCTTCCACTCCTTGAGGAAGTGTGCGGACGTCTGGCAGCCGTTGAATAGCGCCGTCAGGTAATTGACGACCGCCACCGGTAGCTGCTTAATGGTAATGTTGTTGATGTTGTCATCCCCAAGGGAGCGATGGGTGGAGAGGCCCTTCATGACCTCCACCACAGCTAGGGAGGTGATCCGAGGGAGGGTG
This sequence comes from Tanypteryx hageni, assembly GCA_028673005.1. Classification (NCBI taxonomy): domain Eukaryota; kingdom Metazoa; phylum Arthropoda; class Insecta; order Odonata; family Petaluridae; genus Tanypteryx; species Tanypteryx hageni. The sequence continues at coordinate 128,292,997 of CM054114.1, forward strand.
GATGTAAACCCTCGATCGCTCCTCAGGTCCACCACGGCTTCCTCCACCAGCCTCTCTGCCTCTGCAGAGGAAGGACTCGATGGATTCAGCTGGAAGTTGTTCTCTAGATAGTCTGCATAAGCTAAGGCTTTGCCCTTGGCAGAGCAGACTCTCTCTGTTGAGCCGGTCAAGGAGTTGCCTCAGGTCCGGCGTGCGGTGCCGCTGCCACCTCCTGCGTACAGAGTTGCGGTAGGTTATCAGCCTCCGCACAGGTTCCGGCAAGCGGCGGGAGATTAGCCTTGAGGTCGGTTTTGTGGGGATGGCTAACTCGGCGGCCTGCTGACCACCGATGAGATGGTGGTAGCCATCTCGTCCACCTGCTGACTGGTGGCCGGCTCCCCCGGGTGGGTTGGGAGAGCTCTGGCTATGTGCAGGTGGAAGGCTTCCCAGTCAGCCCTGGCGAAGTCCCTTCGCTGCAGAGGCGGTAGCCTCACCGGCAGATTGCCGTACTGCAGTAGAATCGGCAGGTGGTCCGACGACAGTTCATTCAATGCCCTGATTTCCACGGACGCCTGGGCGTCGCTTACAATGACGATGTCAAGGACATCGCCAGAACGAACATAAGTCGGAGCCGTCGGAGCCACCACCGTGAGGCCTTCTGCAGTGGCAAACTGGTGGAGTCGCCTACCACTCGGGTTCGCCGTCGCGGAGTTCCAGCCACGGTGCTTGGCGTTAAAGTCCCCGATGGCAACGGTGGGTGTCCCATCACTGGGAAAGTGGGCGCTCACATCTTCTTCCTCAAAATTGAGCCCCGGGCTGTAATAAGCCGCCACGACTCGCAGCCTCCCTCTGGCGAGGGTGATTTCAGCTGCAACTGCCTCCAGCATTTGCATGTCATGGAGCGGGCACTCCTGGTATTTGAGGGAGGAATGTATGAGGAGCGCCACTCCTCCTCCGGCAGTGGCCCGGTCTTTCCTCAACACGTGCCACTCACCACACCTCAGAGATACGTGGGGCTGTAGCTTCGTTTCCCCGACAGCCGCTATGGGGACTCCAAGGTCGAGGAGTAGCGAGAGGAGCTCATCAACGCGGTGGCGCAGACCGTTGGCGTTCCATCCCACTACCCCCAACACGCCCTTTCTAAGCCTTGGAGCCATCGCTGGTTCGGGAGCAGGCTAACTCTTCCACTAGGGACAGAAGGATCTGTACCTGGCGGCTGGTAATATAACGCCGAAGCACATTGGCAATAGAGAGAATGGTGGCCCATAACTCCGCGTCGGCATCTGGCGAGGGGGTCGAAGGAGAGCCGGACTGAAGTGGCAAGGGGACAGGAATGTTCTCCGGCACAACTCTCTCGCTGACTGCAGCCTGGGCCGGCTGGAGTGGAGAAGGTTGAGAAGGCTGCGGTGCTGCCCTCTCCGTCGCGCGCTTGGCGGAGTCGTTCTGCTGACCGAGCGGCGGCCGAGGAGGGATCGCCGGCTGGGCCCGGTCAGACAGAGATGCATCGACTGCGGGGGTGCCCTGAGTAGCCCCAGACACGGCAGCGGCAAAGTTCTTGCCAGGGACCACTCTGGTAGGCCAGGACGCAACCATCGTTGGGGTCGCAACGCGCCCCTTGGTGACCTTACGCTGGGAGGCGTCATTCCTCTTATTGGTTTCAAGTACCCTATCCAGGGCCTTGAGGTACACAGGGCACTGCCTGAAGGTGGAGGAATGGTCACCCCCGCAGTTGCAGCACTTCCTCGGCCCATCCCGAGGCAATGCGCAGTCGCGAGAGAGGTGGAAACCGGCGCACTTATAGTACCTTGGTGCCCTTTTGCAGCCCGAGGAGGAGTGCCCGAACCTTTGGCAGTGGTAACAGGTCTGCGGCGCAACTCCTCCCCTGAAATATTCTATTCGCACATGGTAGTGCGACAGGTGGGTGATTTTGTGGAGGGGAGGGAGCCCAGGTGTCTTGTCGACGGTGGCAATGAATTTCCGTGTTTTCTCCGGAAGTTTGCCCTCCTGCTCCCTCTGAGACATGTGCTTGACCGTCCGAACCGTCATGCCCAGGGCAGCCAGGCCCTCAGCAACCTTCGCCAAGTCCCTCGCCAGGTCTTTGATAAGCAGCCTGGCGGGACGGTGCTGGTCATCAGGCTGGGAGTGGTACTCCAGCTGCCTGGCGTCAAGCTCCTCCATTACGGCTTGGCGCTGCTCTGGAGTGCGAAAGATGACCCGAGTCAAAATATCGCGGATGTTCAGCTCAAAGTCATCGCCGCACTTCTGCTGGAGGATCTCAATGAACGCCGAGTGGTCCTTGACGCCATAGACGTTAATGTGCCTCACTCGGGGGAGGGACGGTTGCTGGGCAGCAAAGGAGGCAGTGCCAGCTACGGCTTTCTTCTTGCCTGACCCTTCTTCCTCCTCTTGACCTCCCGGAAGGGCGCCTGGTCCTGGGGCGGCTCATCCCGGGAGACAGTCTCCAATGGGGGAACCTTATCGGCAGATTTCTCTGCTGGCGAGGGCAGTTTCCTCTTTGGCGCAGAGGAGGTGGATGGAACAGCCTCCATTGGTTCAGGAGGAGGGGGAACAAAGACGACAGGGTCAGGAGAGAAAGATACTGTTGCGGAGGACCCAGCAGCAGCCTACGGTTGCAGGGTGACGGACTCCGGAGGGGCAACAGGTCGCTGCTTAGGGGACTCGTCCTCCGAACAGGACAGCTTCCTCTTCAAGGAAGCCGAGGTCTCAGCCTCCATGGGCTCAGCATCACCCGCCTGGGCAGAAGCAAGAGAGATTCAATCCGGCGGCTCAGCCTAAACGGCAATCAGGACAGGCTCCGCACTAGAAGGTTGGGCCAGCGGTGCTGGAGATGGCGAGGACAGAGAGGACTCGGGCTTCGATCCCCCTACCTTGGGAGCCTTGGCGCTGCCTTTTCCCTTTGCCTTCTTCCCCTTAGACATGCCAGGTTTAGCGGCCTCAGAGGGCCCTTGGACGGAAGCCTGGCGCTGTTCATCGGCGTAGGCCGCCGAATCAGACCCAGAGCTGTCCCTCCGAGAGGGACGCGGGAAGTTCCGGAGGTTTTCAGGGCTCTCGGAGTGGAGCGTGAATGTGATGAGCATGTTCCGCAGGCATTCCTGGGAAACATGCTTGAGACGGCCATCTGGCCCCATGAAGGCGACCAGTCCGCCGCAAGACGTGCTCCTCCGTTGACCACGCAGCAGCAATTTTGAGGATATCACACCACTGGGCGTGTCCATGGCGCCACACAACATGTAAGAAAAGTCTGAAATCCGCCCAAGGAAGGCCCTTTCCAGGGGTGGCAGAGGAAGGAACGAAAGCAGGGAAGAAGGCAAGAACACCACCAGATGGCAGAGATCGCCAATCGACCCAACCAGAGAGGAAGAAGATACAGGCCACAGGAAAGGGAGAAAGGCCGGATTACGCGAAGCGAGAAGAAGGAACTACGTTAGCCTTCCCTCGAACAACCCACAGACCCTTTCGGGACCGACCCGCAGAGCGCGGGACAACTGGCCCTTTTCAGGGCAGCAGGAGAAAGAGTAGGAAAGCCGGAGAGGCGAAGCGGGTGAGAAGAAGGGACTTCGTTAGCCTTCCCCCGAGTCGCGTCACAACCCCAATGCAGCGACAGAACGACAGACCCTTTCGGGACAGACCTGCTAAACTCAGGACGACCGGCCCTTTTTCAGGGCAGCAAGAGGAGAAGAGAGGCAAGACGAGTATGTACCCTCAGTGAGTGTGGCTCTCAGCGAGCATGCGTAAAGATTAATGCAAGGAAAGTACACGCCGTGGCGAGCCGTAGAAGAAGAAAAGCCATCGCCAAGATAAAGGGTACAAATGGATTAAATATAATCTATGAATACTTTTAAAGTGAGTCAAATGGTTATTAAGGAATATTAGAACCTTGTTATCTTTTACAATTAACATTGAAAGATTTATTGCAACATAAATCTATACATCTACTTACATTTGTTCGGTAACCAAGATGTTGTTTTTTACGTTTTTGCTAATAGTATTGACATAATCCACATAATTTTATTGCTGCTTTAAACGCTTCGGTGCATCTATCCATGTGGATATTAAGCAAGACGTTAATGCGTAAATATATTGATGGTAAAAATTTACAATACAATAGATAAAATATTAAATGTTAACTGAAAACATCGTATGCGTAATTAAGGAATGGGGAACGAAAATTCAGGGCTTACGGTGCACTCGAAGTAATTTCTATTTTAACTACCCAAATTACGTATTTGATCAATTTGTGGGGACCATGAAAAAACATGTCAGAATCCGGAACGATCAACCAAAATCCGGAATTGTCTCCGTAAAACTAGATTCTTCCGTAGCTGCAAAATTAAAAATGCTTCATTAATTAATTAAAACTTATACGAGTTCGATGCCCGACACGAAAAATTAGGAAATATTGTTTAGTTAAAAAAAGTACGACATGAAAACATAGACGTACTTGGAGGGAAAATAATTCTGTGATTTTTGTTTGCCGATAAAATCTGTATTAGATCCAAACGAATCCAAAAAACATTCCGAATCTTTATATTTCAAAATTAATTTGCATAAAAATCTTTAGCTAGATTTAGATACGAAAGTCATCGATTTATTAAGGGACGCACGATTTTTTCTTCTCTTTTTCTGCCAATTAGGGTATAATATTTAAACTTCTTGAAAATAAATTCGGATGGAGAAAAATATGGCTTTCAAAATTTTCCATCCTATTTCGAAAATCATCCCGAAATACAAATAAATTGATTAAAGTATTGAGTTGCGCATTACGTTCATTTTATTTTACGGCAATTCCGACAGTAATCAAAGCAGCTATCTCAGTAGGCGTAATAATAATTCGAAAAAAAGATGGCAGTTACGAGGGTGAATTAAAATTGTGCTCGACCGACGTACAATAAAAATGTCTCGTAAATTATTTTTTAACGCAGAGGTCCTATTGTCTCGCGTTAAAACACGTATCACCGAAAATTGCTTCGAGATGCCGTAGCAGGAGACCCTAGGGACAGACGACCCGCGCAAAAAAAAACGGGATTATACCCAATTTCCTCCCAGCACGGACCAGGGAAAAAAATTTAATCAATGAAGTGACCCTCTCCCGACGAAATAAAAATAGCGAAAACACGCGGAGTCGAGAGATACGAATAAAACGCAATAGATACTCATAGGGGTAATTGCCATGACTCGCGCGTCGGCATTCGTTGCGTATAAGTACCCGAGCTCCGACTTTTCGAAGAAATTTATTTAATGTTGTAAAATGGAGATATTCCTAGGATGCAGAGCTCTTTCCTAACTACGGGATTAATAAAAATTTTGTGTCTTGTTTGCGTCCAAGCTCACATTTCTTTTCTTTTACCGCCCAAGGTGGAGAAGTTCCGAGCTCTGTTTCGTGCTTAATATTACACATAAATGTATTCCTCTTTCATCAAAGGAAAAGGTAGCGTTCAAAATAGGAAAACGTGAAAACTTGAAAAGTAATGGTTATGGTTACTATTGGGAGAAAACTACTTACAACAAAATCCATTCCACTCTGTCCGAGGTTTATTTCATTCGATGAAAAAGTAAAATTACCGTGAATTTTTCAATGATCTCTTAAAAAAATATTTGTCGTATAATTCAACCATTTATGTCTGCTTATGATGCTGATGGATAATGAACAAATTAGGAAAGTGTACACAAATAGGTGCGTTTCATGCGATGCAGTGTTTGAAACTAAACGATATAGGTAGTTTGAATGAACGCACACCATAAAATAGCGAAACGTCACCACCCGATTAATCTCTCTTTCTACAAAATATTTCTTCCCTCCACTAAACGTATTTAGGAAATTTTAGGTTAAAGACCAAATACGGAAAAAATGATATATGTTATATTAGAAATTCTTCCAAGAAATTAATGCATTTTTATTTACTGATTTATTTTCTAATCAGTTGTACGTAATTAATCAAGCAATCGAAAATTATTTAAAACGCATAACGTGAGTTAAGTGATTGTAATATTTACGTTTACATTCTTTTCTTCGTCGTAGGTAACTCATATCCTTCCACTTACAAAATGCTGCCTGCACACATAAGGAAATTAAACGTGTTTTCGTATTCATAGCATATCTTATTTATTTCATTTACAACGAAGAATGTTTTCATTGGTAGCAATTAAGTAACATATTTGGAAAAAATCTAAGTTCAAAGCGAATTACGACGTTCTTGTTTGATTTTATTGAAAACGGACACTCCAACGATAAAATTTATATCAAAAGAAATATTTAAATTAGCTAGTTCTACAAAATTTATTTGAAGACTTTTTCGGTATGACAAATATTTTACGAGGTATGAGGAGAAGTTCGTTTTGGTTACCAATCAAGTGTTACCCCTGATAAGGTTACGTAAACCATTTATGTCAGTGGTGGGTAACCTTTTCTACGAGGCGGGCCGCATTGGTGGTTGCGAATTTACTAGAGATTCTGTGGCATCAAATCAGTGAAAGTCATGTCTAAATTGGGTTTTTAGGGTAAACATTTCAATATGAAATGTTTTAATGTCGCATTTTGAATTTATATGATATTAATTTGTGTTAAATCTCTTTTTGATTATAGCTTCGCGGGCCGCATAAAACGCTCTCAAGGGCCGCATGCGACCCGAGGACCGTAGGTTGCTCACCACTGATCAATGTCATTTTCTTATTGGCTTTGCCCATAAGTTCTAAATAACAAATTTCATGAAAATCCGTTGGATAGAAGCAGAGAACGAACGCGCACGTACAGAACGAAGTTGGAAACTAAACGCGCCTAAAACATTATAGTATATTTCAATGTTCGTAAAGCTTATAAAAATTACTCTAGAGTGTATTAGTTATTTAATTGCAAATTATTTTAAGTGAAAAATAGCATCTTAAATAGGCAATTAGAATTTCACAAGAGAGGCAGTTTAAACCGTTCTTGTACCGCGTTTATAAAATGTATTAATAATTTATTTAACACAAACAGGTTTTCCCCAAATACATGTGTTATAATAGATTTATGACAAGCGCATAAGTCCATGCCCTCGGCAGGATTCGAACCCGCGACCCTTATATTGGGAGCTATACACGATAACCCCCCCTCTATCAAATATAATATATTATAATTTATATTAATATATTATTTATTTTTAACGTCTATAAATAGTTTATTCCATGTAGCATAAACGGTCTTTTATAATCTCCAAATATTTTATGCCTTTTATAATATTTGTAACCCATGGCTTTTTAAATGAATGAATCACTTATATACGATAGAATTTTTCCTTTCTCTTTTCTGAAAAGGCCTCATCCTGATAAATCCCACGCCCACTCCGTAATTTCCAAAAGAAAAAGAATCATTTTGAATACCAAATTAGAGCAAAAAAACAACATTTAACTCGACCCCGGGGACAAATCGTTCCCATCAAAGGAGAAACCGCCCATCGAACGAAGTTCAAAAACGACCCAATCATACCTTTTCCGCAGCGGAGGAGCGTATATACCATTCCTTCGCGGCACGACAAGTTCGCTTGACGCCACCCCCCCACCTAAAAAAAGATATAAAGAACCGTTTCGACACAAAAGAATCCCGGAAAAAAACAATATAGTGAGAAGATGTGGGTGATGTGAATGCGTGCGTGCGTGTGTGTAGGTGTATATGTGCGTCTACTTTCGGTGTCTCTCGTCTGTCTCTTTTCCTCCAAACCCTTACACACACACGTATAAGGCTTTGTCCGAGTAGCTATCGCATTTCCCCCCTTCCCACTCACAATGTATCCATTTCAGCGGTCAACAGAGGGCGTTAGTGGGCGGGCAGTGAGAAGACGTAGGTGGAATAGAGAGGGAAGAAAATCTCACCCAAGCCACGCGCCTCTCACGTGATATTCTCTCCCTCGCCGAAAAACTCTCCTTTACTTTCCTTCGAGGAGGAAGTGGATTTCTTTTTTCTTTTGAAAATACAAAAAAAGAAAAGAAAAATGTTCCGAGACATTTCAGCAGGGGAAAAATACCTGGTTCTTTGGAAAAAGGAAGCCATGAGAAGAGTTAATATAATGTTAAGGGCGTGCGGAGGAAGAGGGTCGTCGGGAGGGACGGCGTATTTTTTTGTAAAGGAAATTGCTACCGAATTCTCAGTCCGATGAATGGAATATAGAAAAAAAGAGTTGTCGAGAGCAATGTGCGGGTTTGAAATGAATTGTAAAGGTAAGGGAAACCATAGGAGTAACTGGTTTCTTCGTTAGCGTATATTTGAGGTTATCCTCGAAAGGGACGGCGAAAATGATTTTTTGTTGTCCTGGGGAGTTCTGGATATCGCAATAAAATGGGAGGTCGATAATTTGAAAAACTAACTAAACAGTTTCGAATCATCCATTCATATAAGTGATATTTCGTCCCCCATCAGTTGTTTTTTTTTACGATATGGATGTTATGCCCCAACAAAATGCATTGGTAACTCCTCGTTGCATGAACAAGACAAAATCGCAACCTAAAAAAACTCGTCGATTTTCTAAACCTTCAGCCGTTTCAAATAATTAAATTATCGCAAAATTTTCATTTTGAGTCTATTTAATAAAAATGATAGTAATTCATAATATCTCCAATCGAGCCATTTTTCTGATCAAGAGTTTTAAAATATCTGTATCTGGTATATCTCTCTGCAGGAATGATGAGAGTTCAGAAACGGTTCACCGAGAGGGAACATAGGCCGATTCCCGATACTGCGGTGCTGAATTTCCTTCGTTAAAATTTTTGGTGATCGTGTATCGATATCGATATCATGATCGATTCGGCTGCAGATGGTCCTGGCCACCTGTTGTTATTTCTATGAGGATTCTTAAGGAATCAAGTCTTACAAAATGATCCCCATGCAGAATGTCCCTTTCTAAGTCAAAAGACTTCAAAAAAAATTAAGAGAAGGGGTCGGTAACCTTTAATACATGGCGAGTTTCATTGGAAGTTGCCAATGCTCGACATTTTTAGCATTAGAATTACGGGATCCTTGGTATGGAATAAATTGCCTCAAATAGTGTTAAAGCTCCCTCTTTTCTCTTTTTTGTAAGCGGTGTTAGATGATATATAGCCCGAAGATTTTTTAGATGTTGTTATGGTACCACTGGAGAAAAAGAACAATGCAAAATGTTGTAAGGACTACATAACTATTAGCTTAATTTCTCATACAGCTAAAGTTCTAACCAGATTTATAACCAAATTGATTGAAGGTAAAATAGAAAAGGAGCTGCAGGATAATCAGTTTGGCTTCAGAAGAGGAAGAGGGACTAGAGATGCTATAGGATGTATGAGGATGATGATAGAAAGAGCGCTAGGAGTCAATAAGGATATGTACTTTTTCGTAGATGGAGAGAAAGCTTTTGACCAAGTGAAATGGGATAAAATGTTGGATATTTTAAATAAAATAAGAATAGATTGGAAAGATAAAAGATTGCTTACTATACTTAGATCAAAAGATTAGGTTCAGGGTTGAAGGAAAAGAAACAGAAAGTACAGGCAACTCTCGTTCAACGAACGACATTCGTTCCTGAAAAGCGTTCGTAAAGCGAAAATTCGTTGAACGATCGTAATTTTTCATTTGACTTCACCGTTAAAACGCCAGATGCGTTCCAGACAAAAGATAGTTTTTAATTTATAATCTTTAGCTATTAAAATGCCTGTCAAAGCAACTACAATATTGTATCAACTATAAAACTGAAGCAACAACAATCGAACATAGAAGTAGGTACCAGTGCCATCTATTGTATGATACGAGATATTTCAACTTTTGAATGAAAAACAAAACCTCCCAATATCGTCAATAAAGAATAGAAATCCCTCGTAATTTAAACATCTCCAGTAAAATAATTAACAAAAAGTTGAACTGTTATGAGAAAAGTACGAGCAAGTACGATAAATGTGGCCACGGCAATGGCTTGAAAACAAATTCTCATCCTTCATGTCTAACAATAAGTGAATATTTGTAAATTTATTTTCAGTAACAAACAGCACATTCGGTGACGTCTTATTTAGCCTCTCGAGAAATGCAAGCGATAGGAAAAATTTGTGATAAAGTGGACACACGAAGAATCCAAGAGCTTTCGTAAACATGCGAGTTTCTTTGATCTGAGTTGGTTACATGTTATTTAGTTCGTTCAAGTAAACAGAATTGTAGACGGAAAGTAAAGCTATAAAATTCAGTTCATTCGTAAAAGCGAACGTTCGTTGAAGGAGAATGACCTGTACTTTAATAGGAAGGGGAGTGAGGCAGGGATATCCTACTTCACCAGCGATATTTAATATTTATGCAGAGTCAATAACAGAAGAAGAGTTGATGGAAGAGAAAGGATTTAAGATAGGAGGTGAAAGTATTACCAGCACTAAATACGCATATGATCAGGGATTAATAGCGGAAGACGAGAAAGAACTTCCGAGGATGACTGACAGGCTAATAGAGGTTGGCCAAAAATATAGAATGAAGATCAATGCCGGAAAAAACGAAAGTCGTGGTGGTTTCAAAAGAACATAAAGAATTAAACATAATGGTAAATGGCCAAAAACTGGAACAAATAAGTAGTTTCAAATATCTTGGCAGTATTTTAGCTCAGGATGGAAGTAGTACACAGGACATCAGAAGTAGAATTTCAATGGCAAAAGCAGCATTTAACTAAGAGAAGGAGCTTCTCACAAGCAAGAAAATAAATTTAGAAACAAGGAAGAAATTAGCGAAATGCTACAAATGGAGCATAGATATTTATGGCGCAGAGATTTGAACGATAAGGAGAAGGAAGAAAAAATATTTAAAAAGTTTTGAGATATGGGTATGGAGGAGGATGATAAAAATGAAATGGGCAGAGAGGAAGAGAAACAAAGAAGTATTAGAAATGGTGGAAGAAGAAAGGACGCTAATAAAAACAATTTGGAAAAGATAGGAAAATTGGATAGGGCACATAATGAGAAGACAGTGTTTACAAAGGACGATTAGAAAAATAGTACTTATAGAGGTATAAAAGAGGCTTCCGGGGGGGAGAGCTGAAACATGTCTTCGGACAGCAGCATGATGATAATGATGTTCGATAGAGTGAGAGTGTTTTTGTACCCATGGGGTCCCGATTGTCGCCAAAATATACACAAACCTTCCATTTACGTACTATATACCATCATGAGTTCGACGACGATTTGATATCCTTATTTTTAGTGCTTTTCGTCATTGCAGAAAAGCACTATTATCTTCGTGATGTCTGTCCGTCTGTACACATATATCAGGGAAGAATTGACTTAACCGATTTCAGCCACATTTGGTACATAGAATTTTCACATAAATACAGAACCAAAATGGCATATTTCGACCAGATCGACTCAGCAGGGGTGTCACAGTTGTAAAATTAAACTTTACGGTAACAATGAATTTGAAATGAATTGGCAAAACAGATTTCAACGAAATTTAGTACGAAGAAGGTGTGAAACATTATAAAACAAAATCATTACTTTTAATATAGATATAGAAATCAGGGCGGCCACAATGCAAGTAATAAAAAAATTTAAGTATTTGTGTTGAATTGTTTGCATCAATTTTAACCAAAATTGAAATTTTTAATGTACACATATATACACAACCATAATAGCATATTTGGATCAGGTCAACCAAACAGGGGTGCCATACTTACAGATAAAATTCTTTAAGTAATTACAGATTTGGAAGGAATTGCCTGAACGGATTTCAACTAAATTCTGTATATAAGATTTGTACAAAATACCATAATAAAATCAAGATGTTTAAAGCGGAGATAAAGAGCAGGGCTACCACAATAAAAAGTAAAATTGTATTTTTACAGGTATTTATAGATAACAGGCGGCATGAAATTTAATCCAAAACGGTACATACAATCTTCACATAAATAAATAACCAAAACAGCATATTTCAGCCGGTTCGACTAAACAGGGCTACCACAATGTCAAGGTTAGAACCTTTCTGTGAGCTTGGAAGTTTTTAGCTGAACCGAGTTCAAAAAGAAATTTCGCTTGTAGGGCAAGTATAGAATGGCAAAATGAAATGAACATGCTTCGAGCGTATCTATAAATCAGGGCTACCACCATATAAGGAAAAATAATTTTCGGATTTCAAATCAAATACATTAATATATTATTACACTACAGCAAATTTGACAAAAGGCCCCTATGTAAACCCGCGCATATCCCTACTTGTTTGCTCTTTCTCCCTTTTTGGTTCTTTTTCTCGATATATTAATCTAATCTATAACTTTGGCGGTTCTCCAAATAACAGTCTCACGGCTAAGAATAATTCCCTTCCATATTTAGCCCGCATGCAGATCAAGAGTTGAGAACACAAATCCAAAATCTTGTGGAAAGTAATGAAGTACAAACTTCCGCTTGTGGCTATAGAAAATTTTACTGCTCAAATAAAGAGAGGTTGGTGAATGCTGGAAGTTTCCACATTGAAAATGTTTTCAGATGAATTGGACCTGCAGAGTTTTGTATTTGTTTGACACCATAGCTTCAACTTTGCGTGCTAATTACTTTGAAAAACTTCACTAAAACGATTGTGTCTTTTTGTAAATACTACCATGCAGTTGTATTCTTCGTACTTTCTCGAGGAATATGGAGTAAGATTTCTCACGAACTCTATCGTTCTTAAACCTTTATCAGTAGTTAAAACTTCCCGATTATTTTAGTATTAAATGCAGAGAATTAAACGCTCCGATCTTATGAGCACGACTAAATTCGCTCGCGCATACAAAGTGATATCTGGTAACAACAAGTAATTGTGCGAATGTGACCACAGAACAAGAAGTTTTGAGCGCAGCGCACTTAAGTTCACATCCGAAGTTACTTGAGAGAGTGTGGGGGATTTTATTAGCAAAAATCAAGTATAAATAATATTTTGAGTGTTAACATCACTAACAAAGGCTAACCGACTAAAGTTTTAGGTAAAAAGTTATGACATTATCCGTATTAACTTCCATTGTTCACTTTTACAAGTGCTTCGCTGGCCTAAAAAAATGTTCTCGTGGTCCAAATGACGCCCAAGAACAGGATTTTTCCCACCTCTGTCAGCTAATTATATCAGCTATCGCACACCTGTGAAAAGTTATTAACGCTAATATTAAAAATTAATTTGAATAAAAACTTAAAAACTCTTATTCATTACCTATGTATAGCTTTGCTCTTAAAGTTACGATCATCTTTACCATCTTTGAAAATTAACCATTAAAGAGTTATATTTAACAAAAAATACCAAATCAAAAAAATAACAGAAATATTTTTCATCTTCTTAGGCCATAATACCAATGACACATTTAAATCACGCAAAAAGGGGAATTCTGTGTACCATATCGATTATATATAGCTGCTTCTTACTTATGATATGTCATATATATAGAAGGATACTAATGTTTTGGCACTTGCAGATGAGCTGGAGAGGTAATTTCTTCATTGAGGAGGCTCTCAATCCTACTTTTGCATGAAATTTCATTATCTAGATCGCCAACTCGTTTAGGTTGATCTCGGAAACTTATTTGCTCCGCTCTAGCTTTCTCCAATCTATTTCAACCTCCTCCCTTCTACCCACTCGAAAGAATTTTTAACAGAAAAGACGAACGGTCAATCGACACGCAATTGGAAAGTGATAAACAGATCCCAAGCTTGTCAAGTGTGAGTACCCGTGAAGTATATATGGTAAATGGCGTAATACCTTCCCTCATTTCAATAGATTAGGACCAATTTAAATCTCTTTCTTCGGAGCAAAACACTGGACAACTGAAGACGTAAGCGCCCTTCATTGGCCCTATTTTCGACTCGAAATAAAACACAAGCTAGTCATTTCTTTGTTTCCCGAGGAGAAGTTAAAACAAAAGAGGTCGCCAACGCTGCAGCAGCAACAGTCGAAAAATTGTAAAGAATTGGAAACCTTGGAAAAATAAGGCCAGCCCTCGATTTCGATAAACGCTAACAAAGATGGAGAAATAAGTTTTTCTCCTTCTTTCGAAGCACGGGAAAAAATTACTCAGCAATGAAAGAGTGGATTGAAGCCTTACAGCGCTACCATTAGAAATAATTGAGAATGGATAAAGTGAGAGAGAGAGGAAGTTGAAAAAATTGAACAATAATCAAAGAGATCAATGGCCGAACAAGAAGAGGTGGATGGTGTTTCATATCGCAACACGATCGATTGCCTCGAATGCAAAATCGATAAATCGCAGATGCGCATACAAATAAATACGTACGACTTGGATGCTCATCGGTTATATAGAATTAAGAATCGAGTTTTAGTTGATTAATTGGACTTGGATTTCTCTTGTATAGGTTTTTTCATCATTTCCGTGTAATCTTATTATCAATTGCGTAAATTCGCCATATTTTTTGTTTGCTTCACTGAATAATTAACGGAGAAATGAATTTTCCGAGAAAAATCATCTTATATATTCAAAACACGTCTTAAAAAGTGATATATTGCAACTAAGTCTTGAAGAAAAGTGATGTTTGGCTGATCAACAAATACGTGTAATGGAATAATGGTGCTTATACACATATCTGAATGAATATTTATAATTAATTACCACCTTTTATGATAATGGATTATAACAGCGTTTCTGAAGAAGAAATTTGAAATGGCTGGTAAAATTTATGGAGACATTAAGCTTTTCACAGTTTATCTCCTATAATAAATGAAGGGAAATCCTATTGCTATAAAAAATATGGCAAAATTTTTTACAAACTTTATACCGCTTGGTCAAAAAATTAATGAATTTATTTGATGTGCTATACCCACCAATGATTTCTCCCATGATTTGTTTGATGATAAACATTATGCAAGATGATCCCACTAGGTTACTAGACCACGTCTTCCCTATTGCTTCTTACTGATTGGAAATAGGAATATGCGCCTTTATACTTGTTAGACACAAAGATACTCAAAGGCGTTGTCATGAAATTAATAAGTTTCGGGACAGGCACCTCATTACATGGATGAACGCGATTTGAATCACGTAGCAAAATATATGTGAGCCTCGTATTACCATATTTACTCGCGTAATTTCCCCACTTTTTCACAAAGGTTTTTAAACTAAAACAGGAATGGGGCAATTGCGCGGTATTCCCATTAAAGTGGACTTCTCATAATGAAGTACACCGATAACGCTATTTGAAATATTTTCTGGTATTTTGTCTGCCCATAAATTGATTTATAAGAATAATGTGTTTCTAATATATAAAAGAGAATGTTTGTATGTTTGTTCGCTAATAACCTGGACACTATAAGAGCAATCGAATTCAAAAGTTTCATGGACCATCCTATTGACCAAAGGAAGGTCTTGGTCTAGGTTTGCAGACGTGGGGTATCTTATACCCTGTTGGTTCAACAAAATACTATTTACATAATAATGCATGGGAAATGGTGTGGAGAAACCCCAAACTGTCATGCAGCCCTTCACTGATGTGGATATAAATATATCTAAATACTAACTTACGATCACGATAAATAGCTCATTTTACGCATAAAAGACAATGCCTTAATTCTCATTTAACATTAACTTTATTATTTTAATTTTGCTCATGTTTTGTCGTACTACATTTTAAATCGCTCGAAATTTTCTTTAAACGCAAAATTTATCGGTTTAGATTACCATTTCCCAGGCGGTAACAAAGCGAAATTTCTTAATTGTTGTCCTCTTCAAAGGAAGATAGCCACGTAAAGATTAATGCAAGGAAAGTACACGCCATGGCGAGCCGTAGAAGAAGAAAAGTCAACGCCATGATAAAGAGTAAAAATGGATTCATGCCTAAATATAGTATATGAATACTTTTAAAGTGAGTCAATTGATTAATAAGGAATATTAGAACATTGTTATCTTTATCATTAACATTGAAAGATTTATCGCAACATAAATCGATACATCTACTTAAGAGAGGAGTCAATAAGTAAATGCAAACTTTTCGTAAAAAAATCACTTCATATTTTATAAAAATGAAACATCGACTATTTTTCTACATAATTCCCCTCCTTTTGTAAGCAAAGATTCCATCGTTTATGAATCTTCTGTATACCTTCAAAAGAGAATGATTTCGTCTGTGCTATGAGCAACAAAAACACGGCCTCTTTTAGTTCATCATCATCGCTGAATCTCTGTCCTCGAAGATGTTCTTTCAGTGGTCCAAATAGGTGATAGTCGCATGTTGAGAGATCCGGACTGTAGATCGGGTGGTTCAAAACCTCGAACTTCTTTTTTTCTAGTGTTTTCATAGTTTTCGTAGCGGTGTGAGGGCGTGCGTTGTCATGGAACAAAATCACGCCGTTTTTCAACATTCCTCTACGTTTTGTACGAACTGCCGGCTTCAAATGGTTCAGAAACATGTAACTGTAATTTTGAGCATTTACTGTAGTACCCCTCTCCAGATAATGCTCGACAATTACTCCCTTCGAGTCCCAGAATAGTGTAAGCAGTAGTTTTCCGGCAGACGTAATAACCTTGAATTTCTTGACAGTTGGCGAGGTCGGATGTTTCCAATGTATGCTTTGACATCGTCCTTCAGGGTCAAAGTAATGAACCCATGTTTCGTCACAAGTCACAATCTGATCTAAGAATGCTTCCCTCTCCTTATTGAATCGATTCAAGTGCCAAAAACAGATTTATAGACGATTCAGCTTGTGTTGATCAGTGAGTTCTCTAGGAACCCATCTAGCACAAACTTTGTGAAACACAAGATTATCATGGACAATTTTATGTGAAATTACCATGGCTAATTCCAAAATCTGTGGCTATTTCATCAATAGTAAGACGTCAGTTATCAAGAATCTGCTTTATTACTGCATCAACAATGTTGTCAGTTGTTGCTGTTGAAGGTCGTCCTTCCCGCGCTTCATCGACAAGATTTTTACGGCCCTCTTTAAAGCAGTCGATCCATTTGTAGACATTGCGTTGAGGCAAAACATGATCACCATATTGTTGAGACATTCTTCTGTGAATTCCCGCTCCTTTTACTCCCTCCGACCACATGAATCGAATCACACCGTGTTGTTCTTCTTTGGTGCAAACACTTAGTGGAGCAGACATGTTTAAAAAGCAACAGTTACGAGACAACTAAATTAACGAATGCGATATCACGTATGTGTAGTATGCGAATATAGAGATACATTGTTGCCAACTTTCAAGAATTTAGCTACAATGTGTAACAAAATATTAACAATTTGCATTTATTTATTGACTCCCCCGTACATTTGTTCGGTAACCAACATGTTGTTTATTGTTTACTTTTTGGCTAATAGTATCGACATAATTTTATTGCTGCTTTAAAGGCTTTGGTGCATCTATTCATGTGACTATTAAGTAAGATGTTAATGCGTAATTATATTAATGGTAAAACTTTACAATACAATGTATACAATATTAAATGTTAATGTAAAGATCGCTTGCGTTATTAAGGAATGGGGAACATTTGGTAAAGTTTGGAACTTAAAACAATTATGCTTATATAATTATAATATTACCTTCCATGTCATACCATCACACTTTTATCGCCAAATTCGATTTCAAATTCCGAGAACTCATTTTGTTTCGTAGGTTTAATTTTAAAGTATTCACGTGACAAATTAGACCCACAAAATCTGCCGTTGCATGGGATAACGTATGGTTAATCTAAATTTGAGTAAGTATATCTTCAAACGTGTTTCCACCGGTTGCATCCCTAGAGCTTGCAATTTCTGCCCAAGTTTTTAATGTTTTTGATATTCATGGCCACATAATATTATGCAGTTTCTTCCACTGGAAATCAATTCGACTGAAATAACAATATTTTAAAAATGATTCCGATAGTTTATGATTATTTGATAAAAATACAGTCAGATATTTGACGATAAAGGATGCGGGAAAAAATTATTTATTTCGGGAATAGATGGAAAGACATGAAATATTGCATACCATTAACCATTGCAATAAAAATTAACCTGATTTCATTACTTGTGTTATTCTCAAATCTTACTTACTTTTTATCTTGACTTAAAAATCCGAGCAACGCCGGGTAATTTCAGTTAGTTTTATATAAACTTGACAATGTCTTCAAGAGAATTACGCAGAATAAACAATGATAACCATCGTGCAACAGTCAAGGAGGGTTAAAAAAGGGAAATGGAGACTACGGTGTACAGATTGGAATTAAAATTTAAAACTCCTTAACCGTAAATTTACCCAGAGGGCACTCACACGTCAATAAGAAATAAGGAAAATTAAAATGATACTTACAAGTTTGCAGGACGATGATGGCCTACAGGGACCTGTTGTCAAAAACTAGCCTAAAAAAAAAAAAAAGAAAACACACACGCACAAGCACTCTGGAAATCTCTAGATACGTATTTCGGGAGCTATGCTCCCATCTTCAGTAGCTGAAGTCGTATGAATTGTTTGTGTTTGGTCTTGTGTATTTATGTGTTCCGGGTAAAAGTGAAAGGAGGGCAGAGGGGTGGGGGAATTCTTAACGGTTAGCGAGTAGAGGGGTGAGTAAGGGATAGGTCCGCGGTCGTTATTCATAACCGTCTCTTTGAATTTGTTAATGAAAATACTCTCGTAAGCGTCTAGTTTCCAGTCGGTTTGTGTTGATTTTAAGAGAGACATGTTTTCGATTTTAATTGGGTGATTGTTTTCCTGTATGTGTATTGCGACGCTAGACCTGTTAAATCTATTGTGTTTGAAGTGTGCAAGGTGTTCTTTGAACCTGGTTTCTAGCTTCCGTTTAGTTTGCCCTATGTAGACTTTCTCGCAGTCTGTGCAAGCGATTTTGTATATGCCGGATCTTTGTAGAGTCGGGATCGTGTCTTTTGGATTGTGTAGTAAGTTGGAGAGTTTGTTTTCATTCACAGGTACTGCTTTAAGGTTCTGTTTTGAGAAGATGTTTGATAAACCGTTTGTGATGCCTGGGACGAAGGGGATTTTTACGTATTTTGGTTTTTTGGGGGGCGTGCTTGTGAGAGTAATCTGTTTTTTCAAAGAAAGACTGCGCTTGTGTTTGTGTAAAATATTCTCTATCATCTGAGGGTCGTAACCATTGATTTTAGCGCATTTTTTGATATATTTTAATTCTGTGAGGAAATCAACTTTAGAAAGAGGAACCTGTAAGAGTCTATGTACCATTGAGTGGAATGGTGCTAATTTATGTGAAATATGGTGGTTGGAATCAGAGGGAATGTACGTGTCTGTGTGTGTGGGTTTGCGGTAAATCCCGAACTTGATTTGGTTGTTTTCTCTTTTTACGAGAAGGTCAAGAAATGGCAATGTATTTTGTTTTTCAACTTCATGTGTAAATTTAATGGAAGGATATTGATCGTTTAGTTGCTGTATAAAATCAGTTATGTTATTATTGGAGGTATCGAAAATCGCGAAAATATCGTCAACGTATCTTAGCCATAAGCGTGGGAAGTATTTGAAAGTGTTTTTGCATTGTTTCTCGAAGTTAACCATGAATAGGTTGGCTAAGAAAGGTGAAAGGGAGTTTCCCATTGTTGTACCGTAATTTTGTTGGTAGAACTTGTTGTTAACTTGAAAGAAATTTTGGTTCATGCATAAGCGTGTTAGTCGTACTAATTCATCTACTGTTTTTAATGGTAAGTTTTGATCGGTGAGCCATTCTTCGAGGAATTGTAATGTTTCATTTATTTCTTATTGACGTGTGAGTGCCCTCTGGGTAAATTTACGGTTAAGGAGTTTTAAATTTTAATTCCAGTCAAGGAGGGGGCAACAATTTTACAGTGATTCAAATACTCCTGCGTGGTGTAGTTACCTTTTTTAAATTTGTTGCTACAAAAAACAACAAAACCACGGTAAACTTTTTCCTCGCGTAAACAGTATTAATATATCTTTAACCTCATATGTGTGAAAATCGAACTTGATAAATAGTTGTAACATACATAAATACCAAGTATTGTATGAATAGGCGGAGTATATATAAGTATTTCCGAAACGGGTTTCAAAATCGCATCGGTGCGGGGGCCGCATAAACGTACCGCACGTAATCCGCTCGCCGGATTCTAACTTATAGGCTTTCCCGCTCCTTGAAACGTTTCATATTTCCCTTGCATTGTTTTACCCGTTCCACTAGGGCGGAGGTTCCCCCATCTTTAGATGCACTCTTAAATACATTAATTACAAAAATACCACGTTCGGCGACGTGGGTTAGGTCCTTCAGACACGCAAGAAAGACGCTGGCAGCGTGGACGACACCAGTGGCGGATCCAGGGGGGAGGGGGAGCTGGAGGGGCTCAGCCCCCCCTCCCCATATTTTTGGCTCTGCACTGGAAAGTTTTTTTTTGTTCAGTACATACATATTAATTTTATTTATCTAGTGAGTAAATTTTTTTTATTCACATTATCAGCTAAATGCTTCAATCAACGTGAATTTGAAGTGAGCCCTCCCAAATAAAAAAACCTGGCCCCGTGAGCCCACCCCCATAAAAAATCCCCACCGAACGACACCCTTTTGCACCCTAATTTTGCAGGGAGTCAGGTATTTTGAGGGTGCCGATTTAATGCAAGAATTGAATTTACTAGATTATTTACAAAGGTTCACTTGAAATATTTTATGAGAAATATATTTCAGTCATGGCTGTATCATGCGTAGTATGTGTGGCCCGCATAAATGCTCCTCGCAGGCAGGGACGTAACTCAACTTTGGGAGGTCAGCTTGTACTGTGAGGGAGGGGGAGGAGGGTAGAGTGACTGAAAATATTTGGAGGGCACATCAAAGTTTAAAAAAAATTCAATAAAAATAATACTATGAAAAAAGGTTTTAACTATTTTTACTGCACTTGTCACATAAATATAATTAATATAATTAAGAATAAATGCATGAAATACATTATTATTTATTTTTAATGCAGTATTCAGCAGGTGGGCCAAGGCGGAGGGGAGGCGAGGACTTATAAAGGGGAGCCAGAGTCCCCCACAGGCCCCTCCCTGGTTAGGTCCCTGCTCGCAAGCCGCGAGTTTGAGACCCGTGCGGGAAAGCGTTATTACTGGACATGGATTGTCTCATGGCGACGAGGACGGGATAGCTGAATGATAACTGAGCGGTATGTAATAATGCCTCTGGACGCAATTTAGTCATTTTTAAGGAATATGGATTACGAAGTATTATTTATGACAACAGGTTCAATGAATGAGTGAATTAAAATTTAGCCATTTTGGAATTAATCGAGATTTTATGAAAATCAACAAGAATAAACTACCTTTCATTGTTGTGTTATATCATTCATCTATTCCAAATTTCTATGTTAAATAATAATATGCCTAAGTACGAAAAATAATTTGATTTTATTTAACCGTTTAGGCTCTAAAGCTGCGCACAGACTGACAAAAACACGTCATTGCGAAAACTACTTTTTTGGACTCGGAGACACTTAAAACGCGTACATATTTCCATCAAAATCTCTAAGTCTAATTATTGGCGATTTTATATACTATAGTCAGGCCCAGATTTAGCGCCAGCTTTCGCTCATCACTAACGTTGATGCTAAAGCGGGGATGGCGGTAAATCGAGGTATATGCAGGCAATTTGTAATAATCAGATGGAAGTATTGTTCACAAATAATAATGGGTGATAAGCGGGGGTGTCACTATATAGAGGGGTGCTAAATCTGGGTCTGAATGTATGTGTATGAGAAAGTAAGAAACAATGTCATGCATATAAATGGCGACACAACGTATTTATTATGAAAAAAATTTGTTTAAAAAATTAATTACTTCACGAATATTACACAGTCGAAGGTTCTAGATTTTTCATGATGTTTTCACCTTTGTATCTACGTAACTGCCATGTTTCCATTTCTCATTTATTCCGTCGTATCACTTCCACACAGGTCTGATACACGTACATACGCACCCAGTGCCGCAATAAAATTAATATATATTACTAGCGTAATTTCCCGTCGAATATGACGGGTATGCGTGAATTAAGTATTAAGTTAAAATTGAAATAAAAATTAATGAAACCAACTTTTATATGCACTAAAAAGTAATAAATAAATATAATTGAGTGTTCTAGAGAGTAAAAATAGATTTGGGAGAATAGAAATTGAGAAAGAAATACAGCACGCTATACAATTCTTATACGCCCAAAATTATTTTTAATTTATGTAACATTTAATTTTGTCTATCTTTCCCTCACTGGCTCTCTCCTTCTTTCTCTCGTATTAATGCATTCAATGCGCGCATTCCTTACGCATATAGTATAAGGATTAAGGCGACAATACAATCTCGAGGTTTAACAATGTCACGGTAGGCAAGGCAACATATCGTTAAAAAGCTTAAATTTTTCAAATAAATATGATTTAAAAGTAGAACTTGAGTGATTTTGTATCGATGGCAAAATGCAACCATAAGAATAAGAAACGATGATTATTTTTCTTTAGAACGGTCTAGGTTCGAAGATCGTAGGTCAATTTTTTCTTATTTTAATTTGCAAAAGAGTAAAAGTCTGTAAGTCCACAAATCGATTTTTACGTGTTATCTTATGGGAAATAGAAATTATCTACTTGAGTCGAACCCGAGTCTTTTTTAGGATTTTGTTTTGTAAATGGCTTTTACTATAAGAGACAGACATTCCTATCTAATTTCAATCTTCTACCTACTCGGAAAGTTTGTTAAAAATAGCATTACAGTCAGTCAGTGGCGCGGTCTGGTGGCGCGTGGTGAAAGTTGTTGCAGACGGAGTAAGAAAAATAAATACACAGATACTAGTGGTACCCGCAAAAACTTTTGCGAAGTCAGTCAGAAATCTGCATGTTTAAAAGTAATAATATCCCATTTATCTTTATACAATTAGACAACTGATATGTTGAATTTCATGATTGTTTTTATAATTTATATGTTCAATTTTAATTGCTTCTCCCTTTCAAAAAGGTAACATTCCAATATTGAAATAAAGAAAGAAGGTTTTTCTTTTGGTCAATCGTTAAAAATGCCCACAGTCCACACCCGGTTTACTGAATAATAATAATAATACTATAATTTCGATGCTTCGTAAAAAGCGCGAAGCGAATAATTCTTTCGTCTATATGATGGCTTAATAGGCGATAATTCAATCGAAGGCAACAATGCTAGTCGCCTTGGCAACACCCGGAAAGAGCGCGAAAAAGCCATAAAATTTCGAAAATAAATGCGTATTTATGGCAAGCTCTTCCGTGTAACATCTAAACATCGCAAGAATAGTATATGTTATAATTTTAGCCGTCGAATAAAGTAAAACGGAAAATTTGGTCCATATTTACGTATTTCAATGAATTAAGGAAGTAAACCTTGCACCATGAAAAATCGAAGCTCCTGTGTGGGAAAATATAATCATCTCCTGGAGTCAAACCTGGGACATTTCCGTAAACAACATAGTTTTCCCGGGGTCTCCTAGTCAGCAGAAACAAAATGGCGTTTAAAGCATTTCTCTATAACAAAGTTTTCAAGAGATAAAGGGGGGACGGACAGACGGACGGACGGACAGACAGACAGACAAACGGACGTATAGACTGACATTCGGATGGACGGGCAGACAGTGAGTAGTTATATACAAAAGATACAAAAGATGTTAATGCAGCATTAAAAATGGAATGTGTAAAAGTATGAGATAAATTGGAAATATTCTATTCTTATTATAGACAAGTAGCGATGTACACCGGTTTCCCGTGATATAGAAGTACTTTTCGTCAAATTCACCGTAGTATAATCGTATACTAATGGATTTGCTTTGAAATCAGAAAATTATTTTTCCTTATATTTTGGTAGCCCTGCTTTTTAGATTCATAATAACCATGTTTATTTCGTTTTACCATTCTATACTCGCCCTACACGCGAAATTTCTTTGAAAATGGCCAAGCGAATACCTTCCAAATTCATAGTTACAGAAAAAGTCTAACCTTGAAATTTTGATAGGTCTGTTTAGTCGAGCCGGTTGAAATATAATATTTTGGTTATTTATTTATATGAAGATTATATATACCATATTGGGTCAAAATCCATTATGTCAGTTCTCTAGAATTACATGTAAAAATACCACTTTACTTTTTATTGTGGTAGCCCTGCTATTTAGTTCTTATTTAAACATTGATTTCATTATGGTATGTTGTATAAATCTTATATAAAAAGTAAGTTGACATCTGTCCAGAAAATTATGTAGCTCCAAATCCATAATTACTGAAAGAATTTGATTTGTAATTGTGGCACCTCTGTTTAAATGATCCTGGCTAAATATGCTATTATGGTTTTCTATATATGTTTACATTATACATATTAAATTTGGTTCAAATTGATTCGGACAATTCAACATACGTGTAAAAAGAAAAGATTTTATTACTTTTATTGTGGCAGCCCTGCTTTCTATATTTATACTAAACTTATTGATTTTGTTTTTTTATGTTGCACACTTTCTTCATGCAAAATTTCATTTGAAATCGGTTTTATCAATTCCTTCCAAATTCATAATTACCGAAAAGTTTTATTTTGAAACTGTGGCACCCCTACTCAGTCAATCGGGTTCACATATGTCATTTCGGTCATTAATTTATATGGCTATTCTATATATCAAATTTGGTTGAAATCGGTTCAGCCAATTCTTCCCTGATATATGCGTGCGGAGGGGCGGACGGATATCACGAAGATAATAGTGCTTTTCAGCAATGACGAAAAGCACTAAAAATATAATCATTCTCACGAAAAATGCGTAAGATAAAAATATGTAATTGACGAAAATCGTCGATGCGGGAACGCATTGGATAAAGTTTCTGTAAAAAGTAAAAAAAAATAATTATTGGAAAGATGGACGCGTCGTGTTCGAAAGGATCGAATTCACACCTGGGAATTATACGGGACGTAATTCATTTTTCCACCATACGAAAGAGGCGTACCTCTTCACCACCCCCTAAACACCAGCGAAACCCTCTCTGACGTCACCAGCTGGTCCGTCAGTCTCGCAACGCCGCGCGCAGCGGAATCCCGGGAAACAAATGAAAGGAGAGGAGCGTCGCATCCTATTTTGTCCCGTTCCGTTGTCTCTTTCCGATAAAAAAAAAACAAAATCGGAGTGAGAGAGAGGAATGGCGATCGGATCCATTCCATTCACACACACACGCATGTACAAACACGTGGTTTTTTATTATTTTTATTTTTATTTAGAGAGCGTGAGCCAGCCATCCTTTTCATCAGCGGAGGTAGAAAAACACGCGTCGGGGGAGAATTGATCGCGGAGCAGGTTGGACATCCCTCTCTCATTGCACATACGGACGGCCAGGACACTTCTCAAACCCTGACTCAGCGCCGCACCGCAATTGAAGCGTTCGCCGACAGAGGGGGTGGGGAATGAATTGACGGTACGTGAATTGAGTGCCGAAGAGAGAGAGAGTCCATCCCTCGCACTTCAAAATGAGCGAGGGAGTTTAAGAGAGTGATGGAGTTTAAGAGAGTGAGGGAGAAATTGCGCCGGCGAGAGCATTGTGTAGCGACCGTCGCATCGTGATCGTCGCGTAAATGGAAGAAGCGTCTAGCGGATGCGACAGGAGCCAAGACTGCCCTAAATGCTAGTTATGAAGCTCCAACTCCTTCGATAACGGGAAGAATCAACGCATAAACTTTATTTTTCTCTTCGCGTTGCCAAGACATGCACGAGTATTTAAGAATAAAAATTCAATTTTTAGGATAAACATTTGTTTTTAGGATAAAAAAATTAATTTTAGGATAATAACTTCTTTCTTGGCACAAAAAGCTGAACAACCAGCTCGCCTTATGGATGGAATTCAACTTAAAAAATAGGTATCTCCGAAAGTCATAACAAGGTTGGCAAACAAAAGTCATCCGTGTAACCCCTCATTTCTCCCTCCTTTCTCCCCATATATGGAAATGTTTTTATATATCTTTTCACCTGATGATCGTAGCGAAACCGGTCGTTTTCATTAAACTGTGTGGAAGTGACAGTTTTTTCATTTCATCTCGAAAATTTATCATATATCTATAGCGTATTCTAAAAATCTGATGTGGCCAACATACGACTTTCTCCATATGTAGTTGGTGGCGCTGGAATCGCTGTCAATATTGAACTGAAATATCACCTTAGCAATTATTAAGTATAAAAGTTGTAGAGAATAAAATTATCTATAACTTAGGCTATTAAATATGATTACTTTAATGAAGAATTACTGAAGATATTGGACACAAACGGAAAAATGGCAAATATAAAGATCCACTTCCGGTCTACCGATGTTAGCTAAAATATAATAAGTTCTTGACTTTTAAATTCAAATGTTAAATATGAAATGTAATGCTGATCGGATTATTAGTTTTTGAGTTAGAGCGTCCACAAAATTCCGGTCACAGACAAACACACACACACATAGACATCATCGAGAAAATAGTCTAAACGTGTTCAGGGGAATTTAAAACATGTATTTCCGTTGAAATCTCGAAATCCATTTTTTTAATGAAAACTTTCTCTATACTTCGTACGTGGAGAAAGTAAAAATAATAATCTATTAGTGGAACTGCCCGTCAACATGGCGGGTAGGCATGACTAAAGAATGAAATTAAAACTCTTCCCATTCAGCGTTTTCTTAGAAGTCAAGTGCAACGCACATAATTTCTCTAAAAATCTTTTATTAACTGACTGTATCTTTAAATCAAAGCTTCAGTTTCTATGTAAACAAATCGAAAAAGAAACAAAATTACAAATGTTTATAACTAAAATTTAGCTATGTAATTTGATGTATAACAGCATTTTCTAAAATAAAATGCGATAAAAATATTATAATTGTGCAATACTTATCATAGTATACTTACTTTCACTTCCAACCTCTCGTGATTTCCATATCAAGATTTCACTATATCGGATTAATATCTATCGGTTGCCGAGGCGACGAAGTGGAACGAAGGAAGGAAGGAATAGCGCTATTATTATAATAGAGAATCGGTCAACCTCCCCTGATGGCATCGGGATGGACGAGCAAATGCTCATCTGGGTTTCCCAAATGTTTTATGGCTATTGAAGACGCCTAATTTATCAACTGCTTCACAAGTTTCCTGCATTACGCTTAAACGGAAACTAAAAACAAAGTAAAATATTGCCGAAGCATGGATCTCGATTTTCCACTGATATAACACGAAGTTGTCGGGTAAAGTGTAGATCCGTATTTATTATGTACTTTAAACAGAAATAGATAATCACTACTTGCATGATGAAATTTTATTGCTTTATACCAGAAAGGCGAGCTCTCTCTTGCAAATCATCACAAAGCTAACAATAAGTCGCAATTTAGTAATCAGAAATGAATGTAAATTTAAAATATTTTAACAAGAAAGTTAAACTTAGTCTTGAGAAAGGGCACACGGAACTTTAGTTATTTCCAAAAACAAGCTCGCCTTTAAAAATTGACTACGAAAATGGAGAAATAAACGTAGAACTACTCGAGAGAATAATCTGCAAAGAAGAGATTTGTTTAGATACCCAGAGATATAGCGACATGAAAAGCTTTTCCTTTAAGGTATTACGTATGCGCCGCAGTGCTCTTGCCTTGTTGAAGAGAGAGAGACAGAGAGAAATTAGAGAGATAGGGAGAGAGAATGAGAAGGTTAGAGATAGAGGTGGGAAGAGAGAGGGAGAGATGAGGTAAAGAGATAGAGAGAGAGTTACAGAGAGAATTTGAGAGAGAATTAGGGATAGCTATAGAGAAAGATAAGGAAATAGTAAGGGCTAAAGAGAGATAGCAAGAGAGATAGCAAGAGAGATAGCAAAAGAGAGAGAGCATGACGCAAGAAAAAGAAATATAAGATGGTGGAGATTTTCAAGAAAGAGTGAAAGGGATATGCGGTCTTTACCTAGCGAATAAGGAATACATGGTGCGGGAAATGTATGCGGAAAAGCCCCTGGAGTGAGCAAGTTTTGGGGGAAAGCTGGAGAGAAGGGAGCGGGTGGAGAGAGAGAGAGAGGGAGAAATAGTGGGGGAAATAAGAGACTAAGAGGATTATGACAAGGAAAACCGCGAAGTATACCTCTCTCCTCACCTCAAACTGGAAACGAAGAGATACCAGCCATGCAAAAGAGATAGGGAGATGTGACTGGCTGAGAAAGGGGCATTGTTATTAACGTGGCCCTTCGAATTGAGCGCTTGTCTGGAATTCGTCTACACCGCATTCCTAGTATATATTTAGGAGAGATAGTGCTGTTAGAAATCCATCCTGATAATAATTTATCGCTCCCGTTAGATAGGCATGGAAACTATTTATAAATTCGATCATCTTCCCTCGAAAAACGTGTAAGGTTGTCTACATCAGTGTTTTTCAGCCTAATTCGGTTAGGCAAACTTATAATTATAAATTTAAGATGACGATGGTGATTATTCACCGAAACCGGTCATGTTTCAAATATATTCTGTATAAATTAGCAAAAGTAAAGTATAATTTAAAAATACAATCTAGTATTGTTTACATCATTTGTTTATAATTATACCTGTCGTGAAATTTTTCGGAGACTCAACCTTCTCTATATAGGTACTTAACGAAAATACTGTGAAATTCTTCATATTTTAAATGCAGTAATGTGGACTGTGCGCTGCTGGCATATCGTGATTAAATATTTCAATTTAACTTTATTGCACTAATTTTGAGATAAATTCCCTATGTGTTCATATAACTTTAAAATTGCCTGAAAATTGTACAGATCACTTTAGGAATGCTCGTAGGGTACTATTTGAAAATCATTGGCTTTAATCGGTCTGCCAAATTTTATGAAATCGTGGTTTTGACGATTAAATGTGAAATTTCAACTTCTAAATAATTTCCTTTTTGTCTTCAGCCTTTATAAAGGACAAGAAAAGCTTTGTTAGATTTCATAGGAGAATATCACAGGGATTTGTTAATGGTCTTGAAGTTAGACTTTATTAGCAATTGCTATTCGAATAGCTTAAGGCGTAGAGCTTAATGTACACATAATTTGCCGCGTATACATAATTTACGGCTGAAAATATTTGTAACGTGCAGTAGTAGCATGCTGTTTAATCTTTCGTTATATCATAATTTTATGGCGACAAGTTTATACTGCCAGAAGCATAACCAAGTTAATGCATAAAACGAGGAAAATAAGAATGAGCGCCTTTTACTATTATTTGTGAATATATAACATTTAGCGTGCAATACACAAGCTAAAGTACTTATTTTTATGATCACACGTTTTCAGTTGAAAACTGAAGCACAGTTTTACGAAGTTAACCCAATAATAATGTAATAACAATATATTTAACTGTTTACTCTACAAGTTAACGTTGCAGTCGAATCCTAATATACAATGATTACTAAATAAAAATCTTGTAATTTTCAACTATTTTAAAATAGTGGAAAATTACAAGATTTTTATTTAGTAATCATTATGGAATTATTCCACCACATCACGCCTTCAACGGTAAAACTAATATACAATACTAAACATTGAACGGTAACATTTGTATTAATAAATTATCCTTGTAATGAAGTAAACGTTTTCATGCGGATCATTGGAACCTAAATTATTTCACGAGAAAATTATATGAAAATCATCCAGAGAAAATTTATCAACGTAAAAAAAGTCAATTGTTTTTGCGAGCAAAATCCACAACGAATTAATTAATTTCGCTGCGAAACAATCCTCAGACCGAACAAAATTAAAACGATGGCTGATTCTACTAAATGTCCTTTATTGTTTTATCGTTTGACCGCCATGAATTTGCATGCAGAAACGGATAAGTTGGTTAATTATGATTGATATCATTTAATTTCTCGGTCACGGATTGGAATCGAATTCTTTCGTCGTCGTTATTTTATCGGGACACAAAAACAAAAAGGGGCATTTAATTTACGGAAAATCGGTCGAAATTCATATCAGCGTCACTTAAATTAATAACACAGTCGCCTTGTTTCATCGCTTCGATTTATATTCACGCCCACTTATGCGCCGTTTCCACGCAATTAGATAAACAGGTTTTTATGCGATATCGATTGTTTTTGCGGTGAAAGGATATAAACCCCCACCCATCATTAAGCGGCCAGAACTAATTCGAAAACAATTTTTCGACGCAAAACGAATCAAAATCATACGGTTGAGTGCCTAAAACACCGTTAATAGAATCTTTAATTTGCAATCCACTAATCTCCATTTTTAATGAAGTAGACACAACAAATATTTGCTTACCTGCCTATTATCCTTATCGCGTCTGGTTATTATTTTATTTGGCCACATGGAGCTCAAATGTAGCTCAAAGGCTATTTATACCTCAAACACAAATGTAACAAAGTTGAACACAAACAGAAAGGAATTTGAATTGACGAGGGGGAAGAGATGGAAGATATTCGATCCAAACTACCTATAAGAAAAAATCGTAACTTGAAACTAAAAACATGGACATTCCGAAGCTATGAACAGTTTAATTTTAAGCAAGGAAATAAAACAAACTGTCAAACTATATCACATCGATGGCCGTAAGAATGATGTGAAATTTTAATACTTCAATTAATTAGATGTGTATTTCAGATTAAGTAACAGTTCTGTGTTTTAGTCTCACTGAGGAATGAAAAACTGTCTATTTAATAGCCACAAACGTTTGCATAAACCGGAAGTGCATTTTGACTACAAAGCGGCCGTCATCAGTGGAGATTCACCGACAGTATGTAGAGTGGTAGAGTGGTTTCTCTCATAAAGTGAGCTTGATAATTCTTTCTTGAACAAAACAAAGGAGTTTCAAAACACGGTGCATATAAATGTAAGCCAAAGTCTACTCTGAATTTAATTAAATTGCTCCTTGTTATTTCTGTCATCAAAACTGTTATTCTCATTATAAATCATCTCGCTCAAATTATCTCAATGGAAATAACGGAAAAAATTAGTATCAATTTTCTTTGTTTTCCTTCTAATCGATTTTCCATACTCATATATTTTAAATTACGTTTCTCATTTCATATGTCATGCTTATCATCAATATCTTTGTTCGTCTGTATTATCAGGGTTTATCTATTAATGATGGTTTCTGGTACATTAGTTTCGCGAATGATATCAAGGTCTGTGTTGCACCAATGGAAATGAACTTCACCCCTAAAAAATAAACTTTCCACGCCGATAATGCGTTCTTGTTTTTTTTTGTTCTTCCGCTACGTTTCATATCACCGTTCTGGCTCAAATATTTCCATAGAGGAAACAAGCACCATTTATAATGGAAGAAAACGTCGGAGTCTTTCCGTCGGGTTATTTCTGTAAGAAAGTGAAGATGAGTTCAAATTAATTTTGATTCAGTCCTTGACTGTAAACAAAAGATGACAGTACTTAGCGCCCGAATAACAAAACAATACGTTGATTTAAAAATTTGGGGGAAAATGATATAATTTACGTCGTTATTGGCTCGTGTTTATCGACCTATTTGCAGTTATTTTTTTTTTAAATTTGCCGCAATTTATATGAAGTCAGTGAGTGCTCGACAAGCCTTAATATTATGAAATACTTTAGTAAATGAAACGTGACAAGTTTTGCATCTCATTACCAAATAACTGGTAACACTGTTCAACATGGAAATTGTTATGAAAACAAAATTATCTAATCTTAACTAATTTTTGGGTGCTAAACACGAAAATGACATTAAAAAATGTGATTGGCTCTTGTTTTCAAGTTACAGAAGGGATCCTATATCAGAGAGTTATTTATGCGTAAGTGGTTACGGCTCTCAGAGCTGAGATGTGGCAGCAACGCATTCCAAGGTCATGGCGCTTTTAGCACCACGTGATCAGCTACCATTGTATGAGATTCTTTTTGTTCTGTCTTGCAATGTTTCATTGGAATTCGGAGTCCGGTTAGGCGCTCCGTGATTTTCTGTTATAATCTATTTCTACTGCTCGTGCGGCGGGGACTCGAAGTATTCCGCTCGCGTTCGTGTTATTTCGCTTTTGCTACGACGCTATGTTGCCAAGTTTCCAATTTCGCTCAGTTCATCGGTAGCTGCTGATGAGTGAAGTTCTATGCTCCAATAGATTCGGATGAAGCACGTTCATGCTCTACGCCGTCGCCGAAATACGATTGGAAAGTGTGAGCAATCGTGTCAACAGCGCTCGTCAAGAAATTTTGAGCGAAGAGGGAAATTTACGAACTCTTGTGCATTTTATTCCCCTCACCCCACGGGTATAACTGTAGACACGCCTCACCCGCACGAAATGCTGGAATGGACTGTAGCTGTTGTTCTAGGTGCGTTGTTATTGGTGATATTATAATCTTTCTGTTAGCCTTTGTTTTAGGCGGGATATTATATATATATATATATATATATATATATATATATATATATATATATATATATATATATATAATTTATGATTTTATTTATATTCTCATTAATTTTTATAATTATAGATAGTGAATACTAACACGCATTATAATGTCTTCTGTAAGGCTCAGCATCATTCCATACATTTATTCACGTGAAATTCGATCAATGCCACTTTAAATGACTGTATTGAATAGTTTAACAATGTATTTGTGGTGATTTCAGAGAACATTAATAACGTGGCTAACATTAAATCCAGCATTAAACTAATTACTCTTGCTACTCATTGGTGAAATATAACCTAATTTATTAAGCAGAAAATGAAGTTACCGCATTAGGTCCCTATTTACATATGTATTTTTGACCATATTAGTCATTGAATTGAAAGGGTTTTCATGTATGAGGTTGATTAGAGATACTGTAAAATGATTATGGAATTGATAATTTGTCATGAGTTATACTTGGTTAAGTAGTACTGAGGCAAAAAGTACAGTCAAGCACCATATGGCTCATAATTACTGTTTTTGTTGTAATAAAAAAACTATTCTCGAACTTAAACATGTTTTTCGGACAAGAAAAACGGTACTTGGAATGATAACAAACTTTTGCAGGTCTTTCAAATGAACATGTTGCTAATAAGTGATACGTTAAAAATCTATCTCTAGTAGCTCAACAATTCTTACTCAAGTAAACTAAGACATTTTAGTATGTATATAATTTTCTTAGTCGATGCCTATCATTGTGTCTGTTCTGCTCAAAAACCGTTTTTTTGCTAACGTTTCTGCCCATTTTATTTTATATTCAGTAATTTTTGACATTAATCAACGCTAGTTGGATAATAAAAGCCTAATATACTACGTTACTTCAATTTTTTTTAGCCGATACATTTCCTTTTTCGCGAAGGATGAAGTTTACTACACGATTAATGTTATAAGTTAAAAGCAATTTTTAACCGGAAAGGCAATACCTTTGCAAGGGTCAAGTAAAATCGTGAACATAAAATTATTACTTACTTCCAAATGATCGCTTTTCCAGCATGAGTTCCATTTTCTTTATGTTTCCTGGCAAAAAGGGGCTGCAATAAAAATAAGAAGAGTTCAGTTTAAAATAAAGAAATGAGTTTTCATTTGAACAAGAATAAAATAAGATTTTTTGAAGTACATGTAATATAATCTGTTTAAGCCTTAACTAAGTGTATTTATTGATAAATGTTTTGTTGTATAATTTCTTGAATCGCTGAGCTTTATAAAATATTTTATAAAGCACAAAAAATTTTGGATGAAAGACATTTTTACTTATTTGATCAAAATATTTGTTATTCTAAGCAAATGAAAACCACAATGATGAAATATACTACGATACTCGTACAAATGCAAAAGAATTCCAAGAAAATTTGTCCAATAAGCAAATATTTTAGTATAAAGTAAAACAAATAAAAAATATTTAAAATTATTAAAATCAACTAAAACTTTAGATATATACTACATTCCTAAATAATAAACTTCAATAGGAATGCGTGCACCTGGTAAAATGTTATAAATCATCATTAATTACTGATACTACCTCATGCAGAAGATTACCGATAAAATGATAACTTTATAAAAATATTCATTTATTTGTTTAAGGCTAAAATTGTCCTTTGATGATGATGATAATATGTTTGCTTTTTTAACGCTCTCAACAGTTCGATAATTTAGCATTTAGAGCATTCAGAGACCTTCATGGCTTACCGAAATTCCAAAAATATCGAGCATAAGAAAATCCAACAGCACTTAAAATCCATAGAAACATCGGGGACAGCGTGAGATTTGTAACATGCAGAGAGCTGGGAGTTTCTCCGCCTTCCATTTACTGAGTCGCAAGTTTTATTCTAAATTTGGTCGTATGTATTCCTATTAGTTAATGCCCATTACATAAGACTGTGAAATTCGGTCGAATAACTAATTATGAATGAGTAAATAAATACATTTTTGAAGCTTCAATTCGCGCATACAAAGAAGGTGCCTTCATCACCGTTTTTTTTCTTTGGGTGATCATATTTTGAGAACCGTAGATTTTCTTCTGTTAGGAGCATGTTAATTTGAGGAGACAGTACTTGAGCAGTCGTTTCCTGTCTAAACAAAGGTCACCAGATTCTTAGGAAGCAAAACCGGGACATAATACGATCTGAACAGGAAAATTCGGGACAACCTGAATTTTCGCATCATTTTATTTATATTTACTTAAATTAAAAGTAAATAAGCTTCGAAAATGTTGAGTACAATTTCAATTTTATGAATATGTAAAAAATCTTTCAACACAATATATCACGATTTAAAGGTAACGATTACTTTAAGGAAAAATTTATTAAAGTTAAATATATAAATAGCATAGAAGATACGCGTAAATGAAATTTAAAATATATTAAAAGCACATTATATTTCATTTTATATAAATTCATATAATTTTTCATTAATTTTTTAGACTACGCCAGCCTATCTCATTCAAATTGTTATTATTTTTAATCATCGGAAATTTTTTTAAAATTCATGTTTAATTTAAACGCACATAATATAATGGTATTGATGGTTTTAACGTCAAGGTTGATTTGTTTGTCAGGTCACACAAAATTTATTTTCGAAAAAT
Source organism: Tanypteryx hageni (assembly GCA_028673005.1). NCBI lineage: Eukaryota > Metazoa > Arthropoda > Insecta > Odonata > Petaluridae > Tanypteryx > Tanypteryx hageni. The sequence continues at coordinate 128,327,903 of CM054114.1, forward strand.
TCTTTCTACACGTGCATTATGCGCCCGAGACACAAACCAAAAGCTACAGAATTTCTCCATCTCTGCTGTCTGAAATACCACCGATCGTAACGAGATTTAATAAGTTATTTTTGTATTTTTCAATATAATGTGATTCCTATTAAACACATTTATGTAATTTTTGTGTCGAGGAGAATTTGTAAGGCAGACTCAAAAAATCCGGTACAAATGGGTGTCCCAAAAAACGTTATCGGGATCGAGAGGATAAATCAAAATCCGGGATAATCCCGAAATTTCCGGGACTTCTGCTCACCCTAGTCTAAAGGTCTAAACCCCAACCAACTTACTTAACTGACCGAATTTTGGAACAATCGTGAGGGTAGGAAGACGACACACACACATATATACACACATACATACATAGATACTAGGAGCTCCGACCCTACGCGCTACGCGCGTCAACCTTGTGTCTCGCTCCCAGAGGCGAATTCGACTGCTGCCGGTGTGCAACCCTGAACCTCCTCCTTTTGGCATACATTTAATATATAAAATTATATTTAGCCATATTTAGCTTCATTCTCCCTCCTCCCATTTCTCTCCCTCTGTCACCCCTCTTTCTCCCTATCTCTACACCCCTCTCTACCTCCCACCAAATCTGCCGCTCTCACAAACTTCCGCTTTCCCTCATTCTCTCTCATTCGTTCCCTTTCCTCACTCTCCTCTCTTTCACTCTTTCTTTTCCCCATACAACCATCTTCCCCCGTTTTCCCAATACGGCCCAATATAATTTTATGAGTAAGGCAACAACGCTGGTTGTTCATGGCAACGAAATGTTTTATTCACAAACAAAATTCGTCTAAAAAACATTTTTCTGAGTCGATTCGAATCGTATTTAAAAATCTACGTAGAAAAATGAATTTTTCTTGTTTTTCACGAAATATGGTTTAAGTTTATCATTTCTGCGGTTATTATAAGTCATTTTAAAAAGCAAACGAAAGAGTCTCACATTATTTTACGTGTTAATCAAAAGGAGAATAGAAACTAACCTGGTTTTGAACCCATTCCCTTATGTTAGATAACTGCACATTTGTCACATGCAGAAACTCACGCCGAATATTACCTATATAATTAAAGTTTCGTCGAAATCGGACTGACCTATCGCGATTTATTTACCCCGTGCTCTACTGAGTGCGCACTGAGTTGGAACGCCTAATTCCATCTGAAATTTCCCTTTAGAAGCGTGCCTGACAGCAACAATTCTCCAATGTTAATTTTATGGAACTTTTAGAATTTTCAATTTTTTGGGGCAATTAAACTTAAAAAATTCCCCATTTTGCAATTCTTCGTATGTTCATAAGTCATGGGCAATCATTTTGCAAAATTTCAGCTTTATAGCCACTTATGATGCCTACTTTCCAAAGTGGCGCAGCAATTACTTATACTAGCGCAATTGCCCGTCAAAAATTGCGGTTTTAAATTAATAAAAACGGAATTAAAATATTAACCTTTAAATAAATTATTTTAACAATTATTATTTATTTTGATTTTGTTTCTCATAGCAGTCGGTTGTCAAGATAAACAAATGAGCGATTTCGGAAAAAGAAGAATAGAATAAGCGACTTTATTAATTTATCTTTTAAATAGTTCAAATCGGATGACCGTAGGTAAGGTTTTTCCAATTTTAATTTCCAAAAGATGTAAAGCATGCACGACAAAAAGTTGATTTTTGAGTTGTATCTTACGTAGAATGGAAATATTACCCTTGAGTCGAACCATGGAATTTTTTCGTGAATTTTCTTTCTGCAAAGCATTTTTATATCTGAATAAATTATTTCTGCCAATTTTAAATTTTCTTTATACATCCTTGATTAAGTAATTCGCGTTTTAATTTCTTGAGACTCAGACCAACAGACGGACAACATAGCCTTTTATAGTTATTTTTGTGATTCTTTGATTCTTTTAAACCTCTCTTTCTCACCCTATTTCCAAAATCGTCCTCAAATCCTCCATTCTTCTACCTAACTCCCGTAACCTATCGCACATTCCTTCACCCCATAAAATGTTTACAAGCTCGGCTTGTTTATTAAAACGGCAAGCACGTTCCTAAGATTTTCATACCGTTTCTATTTCAATAATATTAAATTTAGCTCATTATTACGATTTTTAATCTCTTTGAATACTATTTCAGATATTTGGGTATTCACTCTCGCAAATAACGCAACTAATGTTGTTTACATTGATTTCTATGAAAATCATGTCCCTATCCTTCCGTCTTTCTCTCCTTCTCTTAATAAAATCCTTCACTTCACCCTTAAATCTATATGGATTGAAGTAACAACAGGATTTCGAGGTTTAACAACGTAGTTGGTCGGCAAGACAACATACCGTTAAAATGCCAAGATTTTTCCAAAATATATCATTCAAACAATTAATGTGAGCGATTTCGAGCTGAAGATGAAAAATACGAATGGAATAAAAAACTTGAATATGTTTTCTTTAGCTTTAAAATCACCGCGGATGAGTTGCTTTTCTGCTCCCAAATTTCATAATTTAGAGTTATAAAATATTACAAATACATTCGAACGGAAAACTAAATTGATCACGCGTATTTGTGGCAAAAATACCGCCTGTATGTACATACTAGACTTTACCGAATCCGAGTCCAACAATGGTCGTTGCAATGGCAACATTTCGTAATGAGTGATAAAAACTGCCTAACGCCCGTATTTACGCGAAATTCGAAGAAATGCGATCAATAAGCAACATTCTACTATAAAAATTATAAATACCGTTTATTTCCTAAGAGAATAGTAAGAACCCCGCTCCGATATTACAATTCTAATATATTTTAATGTCCAAGAGAAAATTCCCCTGCGTGATGGATTTCAGATTTCCCATGTAAATCAAATTGTAAGGATACTTCCCGGAAACGCACCCGGGTCATTCAATCTTCGCAACAAAAACTATCCTCGGGAGCTCGATCTTAATAGCAAGAGATTTCCAACAAGTGTCATGAAAATCGGTCTATTTGATCAAAAGTTAAAAAGGTGGACGGACAAACAGACGAACAGACAGACACAACGAAATAAGTAGGGGTGTACACGGGTTTTCCGTGATACAGAAGTGTTTTTCGTCAAATTCGCCGTAGCATAATCGAATACTAATGTATTTATTTTTAAATCAGAAATTTTTTTTTCCTTATATTGTGGTAGCACTACTTTTTTGATTCATTCTAAACATATTCATCCCGTTTTACCATTCTATACTCGCCCTATAAAAGACATTTCTTTGAAATCCGTTCAGCCAATACCGTCCAATTAATAGTTATAGAAAAATTCTAACCTTGATATTACGGTAGCCCTGTCTAGTCGATACGGTTGAAATATACTATTTTGGTTATTTATTTATATGGAGATTATATATACCATATTGAGTTACAATAAATGCGGTCAGTTCTCTATAAATAGGTATAAAAAATATAATTTTACTTTTTATTGTGGTAGCTCTGCTCTTTATCTCCATTTTAAACAACTTCATTTCATTACGGTATGTGGCACAAATCTGATATACAGAATTTAGTAGAAATCCGTTAAGACAATTCCTTCCAAATCCATAATTACTGAAAGAATTTAATTTGTAAGTGTGGCACCCCTGTTTGGTTGATCCGGTTCAAATATGCTATTATGGTTGTGTATATATGTGTAGATTATAAATTTTAAATTTGGTTAAAATTGATATTAGCAGTTTAACACAAATACATGTAAAAAGAATTTTTTTATTCCTTATATTGTTGCTGCCCTGCTTTCTATATCCATATATAAAATCGTTATTTTGTTATTTTATTTTGTTCGCCTCCACATAATTTTGTTGAAATCGGTTCGGCTAATTCCTTCCAAATTCATAGTAACCGAAAAGATTAACTTTGCAGTTGTGGCACTTCTACTTAGTCGATTCTGTCCAAATATGTCATTTTGGTCTTTAATTTATGTTAATATTCTATGTACCAAATTTGGTTGAAATCGGTTAAGCCAATTCTTCCATGATACATGCGTTCGGATGGACGGACGGACATTACGAAGATATTCCTGCTTTTCAGCAATGACGAAAAGCACTAACAAGTAGGGATGTGCACGGGTTTCCCGTGGTACATAAGTGCTTTTCGTCAAATTCGCCGTAGTGTAATCATATATCAATGTATTTGATTTGAAATCAGAAAATTATTTTTCCTTATATGGTATGACCCCGATTTATAAATACGCTCGAAACATCTTCATTTCATTTTGCCACTCTATACTCTACAAGAGAAATTTCGTTTTGAAATCGGTTCACCTAAAAACTTACAAACTCATAGTTACAGAAAAATTCTAACCTTGATATTGTGGTATTCCTGTTTAGTTGACCTTGTTGAAATATGCTGTTTTGGTTATTTATTTATATGAAGATTATGTGTACCATTTTGGATTAAAATTCATGCTGCTTGTTCTCTATAAATACCTGTAAAAATACAATTTTACTTTTTACTGTGGTAGCCCTGCTCTTTATCTCTGCTTTAAACATCTTGATTTCATTACCTGCTCATCATATGCCATTTTGGTCCTATATTTATGTGAAGATTCTATCTACCAAATGTGGTTAAGCCAATTCTTCCCTGATATATGCGTACGGACGGACGAACATCACGAAGATAATAATCCTTTTCAGCAATGACGAAAAGCACTAAAATCTATTACCCTATTTATATTCTGGAAAGTAGGTTCAAAATGTGTATCTATGTAAAACCAGGAAGACTCGGCAGAGAGAGGGATACAGGCATGGAGAACGGTAAGAGTGGAAAAGGAACGTGAGCGAGAGAGGAAAAGGAATTGAGAAGAGGATTCTGGTACTCCCATCGAATGCGAGGAGGTAAAGGCGTCACACGGGTTCGGGAACTATCGAAAGAGGGAAAGGAGAGGTGGGAGGGGGAGGAGGATGGCTTTGTGAGGAGATATAGGGGGAAGTCGCGTGGGTTTGAAGTCTGGAAATGGTGGGTGGAGAAGCTTGGTGACGCAGGAGTGAGAGTAGTTGGCGCGGCGGCAAACAAATGGAAGGGTCGAGGAGGGGATGCAGAGGGTATGGCGGCGCTAAATAGGATGACGCTTCGTCCGAAGAGGGCTGGGATGTTTTTTTCCCTCTCCACTTCTTATTTCCTCTCGTGGTGGAGGCGTGCTACTCCCGAGTAAGAGAAATGGTGGATAGATAAGAGATATCCCGGTGAAGCGTTTCTTATTGTCTAATTACGAATTTTTTCCTTAAAAATTATTATATCACTTCCCACCATGCCCGCATTAGTACAGAGGGGGGTTGCCAGGCGTCCCGATTTTTGCGGGACTGTCCCGACATGATAAGGTGTTTCCCGCGTCCGGACTTATATTTCGAAAGTCACGCTTTTTAAACAAAATTGTTCGACAGAATTTTAATCGGAATATGGATGCTACCGACTAGCAACGGCTAGGTTTGTAGTGCTACATACAGTGACTTCATCGCATAAACAACACTCTCTGCTCAGAGTTAACTACATTTGCTTGGCCTGGTGCTCCTTTGCTCCTAATGCAGTTCCTTTCTATCTTTTAATTAAATAAATAAATAAATAAATAAATCTTGTGCGCATCTCACCCGCCACTTGAAACTGATTTGACTATATGTAATAGCGTGGCGTGCTGATTCTATGTAAGGTTAGATACCTTAAAGGGATTGTCTTTGTATACAATTTTACATGTAGTTTGAATAAATTAATCCTATTAATTACACCAAAACCAAATGGTTTTGATATAATTTTGTCTTGAATTTCATTTAATATAAATGCCTCGAATAAATATTCCAAAGATGTGTAAATATCCCGATTTGTGATTTAAAAATCTGTCAACCCTAGTACAGAGGTATCTTCTGCCTGACCTATATACTGTCAAACACCAATGCAGAAGGCGTAACTTTGCGGAATATTACACCGAATAGTACTTTGTAAAAGGAGACGTTTTCCGCTTAACACGATATTGGTAACAACAGGAGGATAATTGCTATTTTGTGATTAACATATACAGGGTCTAATACTTCCACTCATAGCAACAACAGCCACCGCCGGAAATTGCAATTATAATGTGTTAATTCATGGACTTGCTCCATAATCAAAATTGAAAACCAACATCCTGCTTTTAGACTGTTATTGTTTTCCTATTTGCAAGCTGATTCTTTTATGCGTTCCAGGAGATTTTTCTATCCCTTTCGCTGGATACATTCTCTCCTATCTTTAATGGTAAAAAATAATCGGAATATAATGTAAAAATGACACATCAGTGTATACTAATTCTTTTATGCTTCTAACGGTTGAAATGATTCTCTTGACAGCAGAGATAAAATCATTTCATATCCCATGTATCATGAAAACAAACGAATATATTGCTTTAATCAGTGGTTTTTTGGCCTGTTTTTCTTTTAACAGCGGCAACAAATGATGTAAATAAAACAGTATATAAAGTTATTTATCGTAAAAACATCGAATTTCATTCGACTGCAACACATACATAGTTCAATATTAAAACATTTAAAACGTCGAAACGTGTACACAATTTCTTCCCTAAAAAAATCCGATTTTTTTAACAAGCAAACGAGCCTGTTGTTTTCATAAAGAATTTTAGTTTCCAATCAGTGCTTATATATAAATTCAGGGCACTTTTACAAGAGTTTGTGATGTGAAGTTTGGCATGTAAAAGGGTGCAACCGAAAATTCCAAAAATAAAGAAATTTCATTTTCGGGGAGTTACCGACTTTTTTTCATCCCATAAAACTGTGCCTTTAAAAAAATATCTTTGCTCCGTAATTTAACAATATCAAATCATGAAGTAGAAAATTTAATCATTCAAATTTATATTTTTAAATGAATTAATTGTGTCAACGAAAGATATACACACAAAAATGGAGTTGATCTGGATTACGGGACTTTTAAGGTTAAAAATCACAGAGTATGAGGACATGTTATGCCACGAGGACTGAGAAAAAAGACGGAAATAATTTCATGTAAAGAATTCATCTAAATGGATTTTAAAAATATTTTTGCATTTACGATTAGCGATTCATTAGACGTCGGTTTGGAGAGGGAGAAAGGCGGAAGGAACAGAATCAGCAGGATGCGGTCGAAGATGGAAGTGGTAGGTGATGAAGAGCCGAGGTGAATAATGGATATGGGCGCTGATGGAAAGCGCGAGGCGTAGTTGCTAGCTGAGCCGCGCTAATTTCGACTCTCATAACATTCGGCGGCATTAGGACATAAGCGTTTCATTTTGAGAGAAGGATTTTTAAGGATCTGTGATTGTAGAATAAGCATTTCTTGGGTGTCATTAATTAGATGATGGGATACTTAATGGGAAAAATACTTTTAATACTAACTCACTTTAAGGGACATAAAAACCTTAGAAAACAACTTTTCATAGAAATCGTTTCAATTTGCAAATTCAGAATTACACGCCTTAAAAGCAAACAGTTATAGTGAAACAAATTCATTTCAGGGAATAAATTAATGAAATGTAATAACTATATATCAAGAGGACGTGACAAAAAATTGAAAAGAAATTAATTATTAATTCATGAAATTATATTTCCTGTATTTTTTCATAATTCTTTTTAGTTACGTTATAGGAAAATCATACTTAATGCAAAACAAACAATTAAAATCACATTTCCTCACAGCGACTTCCCACTCATTCCTATTTCAGACTTGCGGCTTTTCCTTCCTATTTATATGTTTGATCGGTAATGACTTCAAAACATATAGCGAATATTTAAAGAATAGAATTAACCGAAAAAGCCTAATGAGTATCTATAACACGTACAATAAAAAACAATATTTTTACGACCCAGCAGTTTATTAAAATAGAGAATTACTATTTAGGTTTCGATGCATAATATCACATGGATAAATGATGGTGGCTTTCTGAGTCCTAGCCTTTGAATCGATACTCTTTCATCCTGATTACTTCACCAAACAGGTTGAGCGAAGCTGTCCCAGTTTTAAATTCAGTATGCTAATAATAATTATTATGTTTTAATTGGAAAATATCCTATATAAATAGTCGCATTAGTCCTACGGAATATTTAAAAAATTTAATTCTTTCTCTCAGTAATTTTAATCTAATTTTTTCTCGCTCATATAAATTTCTTTTCCTGAAAATATGTAGCTGGAGGCTGATGTCGGTGCAGAGCCCGCTGAACGGATAATTGGTGGCTCAAAATTTTACTTCAGGTGAGTGCACCATTACAGGTGCATGCTTCGCGGCAACGCAAGAATGGAAGTTACGTTCATAATGATTTCAAGAGGATTGTCATCGTTTCTTTTGTCTTCGTAAAAATTTCCTCCTAGATCTTTAACATTATTTCAAGAATGGACGGCTTATTTTATTGCCGTGCGAACGTCACTCTGTGCTCACTCGAAATATTTTTTTTCCGATTAATTTCTCTTGTCCAAAAAAGTACCATTTTACACGAGTCAGAACACGGAAAACCTTTTACGAACTCTAGCCACGGTGAGAATGTTTGTACATGTTTCGAGATACTGACCGCGAAATTGAATACAATTCGTTTGTAAAATTATCCGTATTCTCTCCCGTTTCACAAAAAAACTCAAAAATGAAAAAAAAAGCTTTGACTGAAATATGCATTACTGACAATTAATTAAGCTCTCACCCCAGACTTGGCTCAAATATAATACACAATAAGGATATTTTTCTCGTTATGAAAACTGGGTCAGATACCAACTTTCTTCAAGTGGGTTTTTAAAACTATTCGTATTTAGTCATTCGAACAGAACATAATTTTTTTTAAATTAAAATAAACATGAGCTATTTATTCGCTATTAAAATGCACTTCGAGTATTTATTCATATTATGTAAACCTCCGGAACTGATCCAATAATTTAAGAATCTAACAGAAGAAAACTGTTTTTAATATGTCTTTAGGTTATATTACTCATTTTCAGCCGTAATAATTCATATTCTAAGGATGCATGTTTCGAGGCTAGTTGACCATTTGCTCACGTTTCGGAAACATTAATGCCAGCATCGAATGCTATCCTGCTTGTTCATCAAAATATTTACGACTTCAAAAGTACTCATCGCCGAATAAATCGCTCAGAATTCACCGACGATGTATCATCTCTTTAACAGACGATATTGTCCATTAAAAAAACTATAAATCCACATAAAATGCGTTAAGGCGTGACTTTACTCATTATCCGGAAATAATAAATTTTTTCAGCGAGAAAATAAAACATTTCTAAAGGAAAATTACGGCCATTTGCGAACAAAAATTTATAAGCTTTCAAGTTTCACCAATACGCTCTAGGGAATTTTAAGGCTTGGTCCGACATCAAAATGCCCATCATATTCATTCGAGTAGGTGCTATTAATTTCCCCTTAAGAGCGGGGAGAATGAACATTACTTTTAAAAGTTTTTTTCGTAAGAAACCTCAGAAAACGGAATTTCACAAGTTTACATCGAAATTATTACGGTTACTCTAATCTGTCTTATTGGCCACGATTTAATTATGCAAGAGGAGATATGGAGGACCCGTCTGAAGACCAAGTACCATATGGGTTATACAGGAGGCTCTTAAAAGGTAATATACCATGCAGCGTGGACGAATCTAAAATTTCAGTGCAATTAATGGGTCCTTGAATAGCAAGTAGTTCTAAAGACGCGTGAAGTAATATGCATCAACAGCATGAGGCTATGCTTTTGCATCTTTTAAATTCTTGCTATGTCATATGCACATATTAAGCATATGGATCAATCAATGCGATACATACAATTAATCGAAAAATTTCTTGAATGCATTTTGCCATCCTTATACTAAGCTTTTTCAGGTATGTTTAGCATACTTTCCAGAATGAAAATAGGCTCATAGTTTTGTCGTTGTTTCCGCCTGTCTGCAGGTCCCACCATATTAACTCTTGAACATATAGACCGATTTTCATGACACTTGGTAAAAATATCTTGCTACTAAGATCGAGCTCCCAAGGAAAGTTTCTGCTACGAAGATTGAAAATACAGGGTCCGATTCCAGGAATCATCCTTCCCATTTGATTTAAATGTGAAATCTGAAATAGATCAAGCAGGGTCCTATTCTTTTGCAAATTAAAAAACCTTTAAAATGAATATCGGAAGGAAATTTCAACTATTCTCTAAGAAAAGGTATAAATATTTTATGTTTTAAGGAATAAGGTGGCTTGTCGCTTGTATGTCTACGACTTTCGCGTAAATACTGACCTTTTTACAGATTTTATCACTCATTACGAGAGTGTTGCCATAGCAACGACTATTGATGGATTCGGATTCGTTCTAGTTAAGTACATACACGCGTTATCTCCGTCACAAAAAAACGCGTGTTGCATTTAATTTTCCGTTGGATTATACTTGGAACATTTTACAACTTAAAATTGTGTAATTTGGGAGCACAAAGAGCAACACATCCACGGTGATTTTAATGATCTTTCAAGGTATTAAAAGTACAAAATAAATAATTATGTGAAAAGTAGGCAACATAAGTTCCATTTGGGACATCTTGTTAAATATATACTTTGTATATATTCACCAAACGGTACCTTTATTATCCAATTCGTTTCATCGAGGGTGTGTGATGGTGTTACAACTCCACAAAGGAGAATGCTATACGTGTAAAAAAGTTTGTTGATTTAACAAATGGGAAACGATAATACAAAAATTTGGTCATCAAAAATATTACAATATTCCGAAACGGCAATTATATTTTCAAATATAATGTGATTTACTTGACCGGTTATAATCGGTACTAGAGTAAGTTCCAGTCGACGACGGAATAATATTAGTTAACATTAACACACATTTTATTAATTCAAATAAGCGTACTTTAGGTCGGGATAAACCTACACATTAGCCCTCCTAAATATTAAATATATACTTTTTATAAATTCAAATAAACCTACTTTTTAAAATCCGAAACGCACCATCGAAGGTGTGTCATGGTGTTACATTTAGGCAAAGGAGAATGCTATATATACAACAAAGGTTGTTGATTTAACAAATACGGAACTATAAAGCCAACATTTAGTCATCGCCGATATAGAAGTATACTAATACGGTAATTATATATATTAAAAAATGATGTGACTTACATAAACACTTAAAATCTGTGCTAAAGTATGCTACCGTCGACGACGGAATAATATAGGTTAACATTTACATACAAATAAATATTTCAAGTACACCGTATTTAAGGCCGAGTTAAACACTAATTTGAGCAGGGCTAAATTTTAAAGATATACTTTTCATAAATTCAGAAAAACTAAATTTTTCAATCCAGTTCGTTAAATTGAAGGTGAGTAATTCTGTTACAACCCGGAAAAAGAGAATGCTATACGTGTAACCAAGGTTGTTGATTTAACAAATACGAAACGATAATGCAAAAATTTCGTCATCGGCGATATAGCAGTATCCTGAAGCGGAAATTATATTTTCAAATATAATGTGATTTACTTGACCGACTTAATTCCGTACCAGGTAAGTTCCCATCGAGAAGGAATAATATTAGTTAACATTGACATTTGTGTATATGTTTATATAAGTATGTTGATATATATATATATAAACAATTAATCATTTTAAGTGGATCGCATATAAATCCGGAATAAAGCTTAATATTAGCCGTCCTAAATTATAAATATATCCTTTTTATAGGGGAATACTATCATGCAATAATATTTTCAAAAAAAATGTGATTAACACCAAAGCTTATAATCGGTACTAGAGTAAGATCCCGTCGACGACGAAATAATATTAGTTAACGTTAAAACAAATTTTATTATTTCAAGTAGAGAGTACTTATGTCCGGGATAAATCATAACATTAGCCCTCCTAAATATTAAATATATAGTTATTATAAATGCAACAAAACCTACCTTTTTCATTCCAATTCGTTGCATCGAGAATGGATCAGGTTATTACATTCCGGCGAAGGAGAATGCTATACTAGCAACCATGATTGTTGATTTAACAAATGCGAAACGATAATGCAAATATTAAGTCATCCTCGATATGTAGTATCCTGAAACGGCATTAAATTTTTAAATATAATGTGATTAACATGACCGCTTATAATTGGTACTAGAGTAAGTTCACGTCGACGACGGAATAATATTAGTGAACATTAAAATACAATTAATACTTTTCAAAGGGGAAAGCGATACGTGCGACAAAGTTTCTTGAATTAACAAATGCAAAACGATAATGCAAGTAATTAGTCATCGGAAATATAGCAGTATTCTGAAACGACAAATATATTTTTTAATATAATTTGCATTTACTTGACCGGCTATAATCGGTACTAGAATAACTTCCCGTCAAGACTTATTAATACTTTTTAACATTATCAAGTGTGTGTATATGTATATATACGTATGTTAATATATGTGTATATATATAATATATATATATATATAATATTAAACAAATTATTAATCGTTGCATCGAAGGTGTTTCATATTGTTACAACTCTGCAAAGGAGAATGGTATACGAGTAACCAAGGTTGTTGATTTAACAAATGCGAAACGATAATGCAAAAATTTCGTCATCGGCTATATAGCAGTATCCTGAAATGGCAATTACATTTTCAAATAAAATATGATTCACATAACCGATTATAATCGGTACTAGAGTAAGTTCCCGTCGAGAAAGAATAATATTAGTTAACAATAACATGTGTGTATATGTATATTTAAGTATGTTAATATATTTGTACATATATTATATTAAAAAGGTTATTAACCATGAGGAATATTATACTGAAATATTACTTTGTCAAATTTTGTTTTATAAAAAGGAAAATATTTATTTGTGTGCGCAGAGTGTGTAATTATTATGAAACTAAAAACCGGAACCAAATGGAAATTTGGCACCTACAGATGAGTCTATGGCTATGCAGGATCGGTTCAGGTTTCCTCCCTGAAATTTGTAATGAATTTTTTTCATAATGAACAATTAATTATATTAAGCGTATCCTATTTAAAACCGGAATTATGGTTAATATTAGCCGTCCTAAATTTTAAATATATACTTTTTATAGGGGAATGCTATTATGCATTATATTTTCAAATAGAATGTGATAAACATAACAGCTTATAATCGGTACTAGTGTAAAATCCCGTCGACGACGGAATAATATTAGTTAACATTAACATACAATTAATTATTTCAAGTACAGCCTACTTATGCACGGGATAAATCTTAACATTAGCTATCCTAAGTATAAAATATATACTTAATCTAAATTCAACAAAACTTACCTTTTTCATTCCAAGTCGATGCACCGAGTGTGTGTCAGGTTGTTACTTCTCGGCAAAAGAGAATGCTATACTAGCAACCATAATTGTTGATTTAACAAATGCGAAACGATAATGCAAAAATTTCGTCATCGGCTATATAGCAGTATCCTGAAAAGGCAATTATATTTTCAAATATAATATGCTTTACATTACCGCTTATAATCGGTATTAGTGGAAGTTCCAATCCACCCACGGAATAATATTAGTTAACATTAGAATAAAATTAATTATTTCAAGTAAAGTGTACTTGAGGCTGGGATAACCCTTAACATTAGCCGTCATAAATATTAAAAATATACTTTTAATAAATTCAACGAAACCTACCTTTTTCAATCCGATTCGCTGCGTCGAAAGTGTGTCATTATGTAAGAACTCGGCAAAGGAGTATACTATACGTGCAGCCAAATTTGTTGATTTAACAAAACCAATATGATAATGCAAAAATATCTTCATCGTGGATATAGCAGTATCCTGAAACGGCAATAAAATTTTTAAATATAATTTGCTTTACATGACCGTTTATAATCGTTACTAGAGTAAGTTCCCGCGACGACAAAATGATATTAGTGAACATTAAAATATAATTAATTATTTCAAGTACAGCGTAGACAAGAGTGGGATAAACCTTAACATTATCCATCCTAAATGAGAAATATATACTTTTTATAAATACTACAAATCTTACCTCTTTCAATCCAATTCGTTGCATCGAAGGTGTTTCATATTGTTACAACTCAACAAAGGAGAATGGTATACGAGTAACCAAGGTTGTTGATTTAACAAATGCGAAACGATAATGCAAAAATTTCGTCATCGGCTATATAGCAGTATCCTAAAACGGCAATTATATTTTCAAATAAAATATGATTTACATAACCGATTATAATCGGTACTAGAGTAAGTTCCCGTCGAGAAAGAATAATATTAGTTAACAATAACATGTGTGTATATTTATATTTAAGTATGTTAATATATTTGTACATATATTATATTAAAAAGGTTATTAACCATGAGGAATATTATACTGAAATATTACTTTGTGAAATTTTGTTTTATAAAAAGGAAAATAGTTATTTGTGTGCGCAGAGTGTGTAATTATTAAGAAACTAAAGACCGGACAAAATGAAAATTTTGCACCTACAGTCGAGTCAATGGCTCTGTATTTTGTGAAATACTGTTTTTTAAAAAGGAAAATATTTATTTGTTTATGTAGAGTGTGTAATTATTAAGATACTAAAGACCGATACAAAATTAAGAGTAGCACCTACATACGAGCCTATGACTCTATAGATCCAGATCAAGTTTTATCCTTGAAATTTTTAATGAATTCTTTTTTTAATGTACTATTCATTATTTCAAGATCAGTGTGTTTAAGACAGAAATAGACTTTTAACATTATCCATCCTAAATTTTAAATAAATACTTTTTATACGGGATTGCTATACGTGCAACAAATTTTGTTGATTTAATAAATGGCATACGATAGTACAAAATTTAGTCATCGGCGACATTATCCGTTCTAAATTTAAAATGTATCATTTTATAGGAGAATGATATACGTTCAACCAAGTTTCTTGATTTAACAAATGCGAAATGATAATGCAAAAATATAGTCATCGGCGATATTGCAATATCCTGAAACGGCAATTATTACATTCGGTACTAGAGTATGTTCCCGTCGACGACGGAATAATATTAGTTTACATTAACATACAAATAATTAATTTACCTCAAGCTTATAAGCTCTAAATTATCGTTGTTTTATCCGTGCTATTTTTAGACTACTTTCCAAAGTCGAAATAGGCTTATAATTTCGTCGTTGTGTGTCTGTCTGTCCGTCCCACAATAATAATTTTTGAACCAATAGACCAATTGTAACCCTAGAATTATAACCCAAATATGTTGCGCTAATTTATAACCGGAAGTAAAATTTACTTATATTTTAAGTAACGGATTTAAAAATGAAAATACGCTGATTTTCATTTGTAACGAATTAAGAACATAAACATAAACAGTTTTAAGGAATGAATCACTATTTATTATAATTTGTATCAACGATACACAATATAATAATATAAAATATAATAAAAATAATCATATAGTTAACAGTTTTTGCATTTTTTCCTCTGCTGCTCTGTACATTTTCGTTGATCACACGACATGCAATAAGTTGCATTATATATTTTTTGTAGTCACACAACAGTAGTTTCTCTGCCACTGTCCTGATTTTCCAGCTGTATTTTGTGGAATTTTCAACAAATTTGCGATTTCATTTTTTATTTCTCCAGTGATTGGTTTCTCGAAATTTAGTAGTTGCCATGGCTTCGTAAGCTGTTCCTGAATCTTGAGCACATAATTTAACCTGGAATGTGGTTTTCAGCCAGTCTTCGTACATTGTGACGGTAAATCACATAACTATTTATGATTGATTAATTGATCATGTCATAAAAAATCCACAATGGCCATCTTCCTGTTTTCCTGCCACAGTTTTTACTTCGGCATATTTGATCCACCGTATCATCTGCGCCTTTGGTTGAATTGTAGACTTCTACAATATGTGGTTTCTTATTTTTGTCATATTTCGTTCTTTCAGAGTGCATTAAAGAACATTTTTGTTCAATTTAGGTATGTAGGAAACCATTGTCAAATTTTTATCAAATGCAAACATTCTAGCACGATTTGGTTTTCTTTTCTAGTAACTCTTCTGGAATTTCCCTCTCGTTCTTTCGCAGCGTACCTATTACCGTCAATTTATGTCGACGATCCAGTAAAATATTAGCAAGTGGTATGTTAGTAAACCATTTGTCAAAGGTGATATTTTTGTCTGGCCCAGAAACAACAGATGTCAATTTCCTCAACTAAATGATCGGACAAAGGTATTCCACCTCTATTTGTAGATTTTCCTATGCAAGGAATGACGTTCAATGTCGGTGTATTTGGTCGCAACGTCACACAGCATGACAATCTTCAACACTTATTTAGCTGGCTTGTTGTGGATATACAACAGGCTAAATGGGCATCTATCCCTGAAACTCACAAGTTGTTCATCTATTGTTAGATGTGAGACAGGTTTGTAAGATGTTTTGGAGTTGGCGATAAATTTATACCAAATTTCAGAGATAGGTGCAAAAGTTGATATTATTTTGCGATTAACTCTTGTGCTTTTTCCATCAAAACGTAGGAAACTTATTAGAAAATCAAACCTATTCCTGCTCATCGTGCAATGATACCAAGTTCCAGAGAAAGAGGAATCGAATAAAGTAATTGACTGTAAATGATTATTTCTTAGAGCATCTGAAAGAATTAACAAACCAAGAAGTGCTTTCAATTCTGCAATTTCAGTGTCTGACATTGTAAGTTTTTTTTATTATTACACACTTTTATTAAACTTACTCTGCTATATATTTATATATATGTATATGTTTCTTTCAAATATTTCTCGCTTTATATCTCTGCCCTTATAAATGCTACAGGGCTGACATTTTGGCCATATTCTTATTTCAGATGACAACCGACGAGAAAAATCGAAAATCACAAAAAGTTTATATGCAACGGGTCTTTTTAACCCCAATGCAACCCCCCATTTCAATACCCAATAAGAAAAGCATTGGATTGAGTGTACGGTTTTTTAAAAATGCATTTTAAAATTACTTAAAATTGGGATAAGAATTCGGAAATAGAACAGTTGTTTAGCTGAAAGACCAGAGTTCTTAATTTTTTAAGGCAAAACTCAAATACGTACCGAATTAGCGTAAATATCTGCTTTTAATTGGAAAAAGTGTGAATTTTTCCTCTATTCAAGAATGGAAATGTATAAAAACCATGGCAACGACATTATTGCTTTAAAGTACCTTTAATGCTCTTAATCTAATACATATATTAAAGAGAGTTCTGTCCTTCTTTCTGTGTGTTTGCATGGTTTGTACATTTTTCATTTGCATTTTAAAATCATTTAGAATTGCGATATGAATACGAGACTTGCACCAAACGACGCCTAAAAGAACGGATATTTATTTTCCAGCCATCGAATTTCGAATGCGCGTCGAATCGTTCCACAAATTTGTTATTAACACGAAAATTTGACTAAATTTTAGAAGACAAAATTTCGTAGTCAAGGGCGACGGCATTGTTGCTGATCTAGCAAAATTACGTCTATATCTAAAAGCAATGACATGAACTTTGATACTGTATTTGAAATCAACTGTGACAATTTTTTAAATATATTTTGAAAACATTTTATTCGAAATGGAAGTAATGATGTCTTAATTTGAACGATAGGTTTGTTTACTGCGGTGCCATTTCTAAGGTGTGGAAGAAATGCGAACGAACATACGACCGCTAATATTTTCATTAGCTTTTTGTTTTGTTTACCTTGACGACTAAATAACTTAGTACGTAGCTTTTTTAATTCACACATATTTTTGTAATCATTGTAAATGCACCTGCCATGCGTCAAATATCTTACTTACTAATCGAAGGAAATTAATCATAATCATTGTCAATATAGTAATTTGCTTTAAATTGCCCAATAAAATTTGTAAACGAAAAGATATTTTCAATGTACCCGTGAAGTATCATCCTATTTGAAATGTTGAGTTATCCATCATTACAATGTATTGGAGTCATTTCTGACTTTTTTTACGCTACGTTTTTATTAGTTTTAAATTTACATTAAACTTTTCAGATAAATTTTCAATCGGTTTTTGTCCTTCATGATTTTGTTTCATTGCAACCTCTTTATGAAATGTCGAAAAATCGGAAACAATCGAATATATACTTAAAATATTAGGGAGGAGAATGGAAGAGAGAAAAGGAGGAAGAATGGGAAGTGCCTTAAATTTAGTATTTAATCCACTCATGCCCGTCATATTAACGGGATTTTGTAATAGTGGAAATTAAAGACGTTTTAATGCTTTTAAGGGAAATTAATGCCGTCATAATGAATTATAGTGGAACTTCAAATATTTAAAAAATTTTCCTATATTGAAAAGAACTTTGAAAATTCAATTCATAATTTTTGCAATTTTCCATAACCCAGAAATTCAACTTTAATACATAAGAAGACTAAAAAGGAGAAAATAAAATATTTAAAAATTTTTTTCTGTATACACACTTTTATGTACACTCAAAAGTAGAAAATAAATTTTTCTACCCTAAACTTGAATTAAATTTGGTGTGCAGAATAAAATTGGGTGGCAATTTTTATCCACTTTAATTCTGCACACCAAATTTAATTCAATTCGAGGGCAGAAAAATTTATTTTCGAGTTTTGAGTGCACATACCTTTGTATACTGAAAAAAAATAAAATATTTTATTATTTTATATTTTTCTCTTTTTGAATGTTTGTGTGAGTCAATACTTATCATTGAATCCGTAAAAACAATTTGTGATGTCTCGAGTGGGTCGATAACATCTCTTGCTGTTTACGTTGGACTAGGTACGATATGTTTGTACAATATTTTTTTAAGTATTTTTCCTCTTACATGAACACGAACCGTCTCCCAAATATGACCATTTTTACCTTTATCTGGGGCTTATCAATATTAATAACTGGTAAGTCTTCTTTGGCAAATGACGTTGAAGGCGTTTCAAGTGGAGTTTTTTGTTCTTCTTACCTCGAGACTCAAGATCTGGCGTACTCCAAACTTGTACCAATTCATATTCAAATCCAACTTCATCATCTTCAACCAAAGTTGGATCTGAAACACTGTCATCACTCCCTATATAGATTTATTTTTCCACACTATCGTCATCACAGTCTGAAAAATCACCTTCCGCCAACAATTTCCGATGTTCGTCTTCCGTCAAGCCTCCCTACATTTTTATATTCCACTAACAATAAACAAAATTTACTTCCAAGGGGCCACCGCTGTAAAAAAATGAAGTATGTTACACTGTGTTACTAATTTTACTTAAGATAACACATTATATGGCGTCAAAAATACTCCTATGAATTAACTAGTTTTACTAACACGGAGTAAAAATTATTCCCATACTTTTATAAAACGAATGGAAAATCGCACAAACAAATAGTTAGCCAAACTTTTTTACCTTAGATAACCTTCTCACAAACTGAAGGAAGCACTGCATAAGCCTCAGCCACGAGCTCTTGCGGAAGAATTAGACGCTAAAGTTTTCTTGACGGAGTAAAATTTACTCCTGGTTGCGATTCTAGGATAGTTTTTGTTGCGAAGATTGAAAGTCCTGGGTTCGATTCCAGAAATTATACTTCCGATTCGATTTCGATACATCGGAAATCTGACATCTGTCGAGCAGGGTAATATTCTCTGGCACATTAAAATATCTTAGAGTTGTAATATCGGAGCGGGATTCTCTGAGGAAAAATGGAGATTCTATGTTTTATCGTATAATTTTGCTTCTCGATTTTATTTCTTCGAATTTTGCGTACATATCGTACTGTCATTTTTGCAGTTTTTTATCACTCGTTACGAGAGTGTTGTCATCGCAACGACTATTGTTGGACTCGGATTCGTTGTAGTCTAGTACAGCCTTTCTGAAACTCTTTCTGCCGCGGAACCCTTTTCGCACCGAAAGATTTTCACGGATTATCGGACAAAAAAAGCAAACGTGATTCAAAGTTAAAACAAGAGTACCGCTACGTACCTACGGTCAGTGCGAAGAGTGTTTCTGTTTTTTCTCGTCTCAAGTCGTCAACTGCTGGGAGAGAGCTGAATTCTCGCATCTGGCGTAGTATTCGATTAAATGTGATACTTATTTTTGGTAGCAGTGCGTCTAGAAAATCCAGTCTCAGTACGTAGTTGCGAAAGGCAGAAATTTGAAAAACGCAGCTTTGGATAAATTTGGATAATCATAGGTGAAACTACCCCGGAAGTTTATCAGCGAGATTTCGTTGTATCTTTGCTGCAGTTCAAAATTAAGTTGTGATGTTCAGGAGACTCTCATAAGCCGTTATAGAGATGCTTTCTGGTTTACATGCCAATAAAAACGCTTTTCGCCCCAACTTATACCCTCAACAGGTGGGGAGAAATACTCCAAAAAATTCAACTTAAATCACGCAGATGCTGGACAACGTAACTTAGGACACTGCAACCTAATTTGTACTTTGTATTCTCCAGAAACTGCTGGAGAGTGGAAAACCCGTCGAAGTTCTTCTTCTTCGCGCACTCAGCCTAGAAATCGAGTTTTTGTATTTACCAGGAAAAATTTTAACACTTTTGCTTTACATAGAGGTTCAATTTGAGATCTTTCTAAAAATCTCTGCAGCCACGAAATGTTTGTTAGGAGACCGGATACTTACATGGAAAGGACGTTCAACAAAAAACAGCGATTTCGATACGAAGTTCAAACATTCTTACGTTACATCCACCTCACTTCTGTGTACAGTAATAGAGTCGTGTTCACAGTCACAATTTCCTCACAAAAGATATTAAATAACCTGGAATTAAGGCTACAAAAAATGAAAATAAATTTAAGACTCCTAGCCTTTATGAAATTCGCAATGTAAACTGCTTCATCCGAAACAGATTTCGTTTCACAGCATGTCCCTGCCAGGTGATAAACTACAACACAATTAATAAATATGTGCTCACGCTAAAATCACTCCAGCACTGTATATTATGTGACTGTCGTATATCGTTTGTTTCCGCTTTCTGTCACAGATTTTTGGACGGAAATCAACCATTGTTATCCGCAACTGGTACTCATAGGCATACCCAAAACTAAAAGAAATAGCGGTGGTAGCAGTACAGATTCCTTGTGAACTTTTAATAAATAGCTTGAATAGAGAAATTTCATAAAGTGGTGAATAACAACCGCTCGTAAACTTCGCCCATATAAACCACTACTCTTCGATAAACACTGAAATTTTGATATTCTGAGCACTATAGAAAACCAACTCATAAAACATTATTTGGGCAATAACTTCTCACCAGTCTTTTTAGGGACATCTTAATTCTTTAGGGTCCCGCACACTAGTAGCCATTAAGGAAATTCGTTCGCGGATTCCCTGAGAAACCTTCACGGATCCCCTAGGATCCGCGGATCACACTTTGGGAACCACTGATCTAGTACACACACGCGTTATTTCTGCCACACAAATACGCGTGATCCATCTAGTTTTTCGTTCGAATGTATTTGTAGTATTTTATAACGCTAAATTATGAAATTTGGAAACACAAAGAGCAACACATCCGCGGTGATTTTAAAGCTAATAAATCCAATACAAGTATTAAATAAATAATTATGTGGTAAGTAGACATCATAAGTTCCGTTTGGACCATCTTGTTCACATTTTAATTTATCGTCCGAAATTTAGTACTTAATTTAGATATTTAAAAATATATTTTTACTCAATTTTTTCCTGTTTTCTTCTAATTACACATATATATTCATAAATTTTTTTTATTCGCACTTCCAAAATTAATTTAAGATAAAATCTGATGAAATTTAATTTTTAAATAAAATTCAATAAAGAAATGTAATTTCATGGATAAATTGTTGTCAAATGGCCAATATAAATTATGATGCAATACGTGAGACGCAGGTTTAAATTTTAATATTAACGCAACTTCGCAGCTTTTCCCTTAACCAATACGAGGTAACACGCAAAATGCTGGGAGGCTTAGGGAATGGAACCAAGAAAAAAGTGAGTGAATTCTCAAAAAAGTGTGTAGCCAATCAGGCTCCGCGAGCGTTAGGAGCAACTGAAGCCATTCTGCGCGCGAAATATACATACCGTGGCATTGTGGGTAAAATAATTTGAGAAATGGGTGAGTTTTTGATCCGGACTCATCTTTACATGTGTATATGCATTAATCAATAAAAAATTTAATCGACGTTTTTCTTCTTTGTTAAATAACTCGGATATTCACGGAAAAGTGACAACCAGAATGTGGGTGTGAGAGAAAGAACAATTTTTGTTAAAAATATCACAAAGCTTCCATTATGAAATCGTCCGCAAAGATCATGCAATGGCATTGGATGTTGATAATATACATAATTACTGTGTTTGACCAAGACAAAGAGCTTTCAATCTTCAGAAATCAAATGTTCTTTACATATTAGCCAATTAATACGGAACCTATTCTCCGAACGCTATAGCTACCCGCACATGAAATAACTACCCGTGATAACCCGCAAATAATATGAATAAGTCGTCAGTGAAATATTTTTTGAATGAATAATTTCACGAACACAGTGGATCGTAAAACAAATGTCAAAAACTTAGAAATTAACCAAACATCATATATATAAGAGAACAAGGTTTAAATTTAAATAAAATCTTCCGTTGGCGAGATAAAATTCCATATATCTATGAATAAGAATTATATAACAAAAGAAACACACCTGGATACGGGGATGAAACGGAAAACCTGGAGAGGGAAAGAGAAAAATAATTCAATAAAAAAATAATACTTTCTGACTAAAAGCGCGTTTGGAACTGATAAAAAGCTGCGTTCATCAAAATGTATGTCAAGAAATGGAGGAAGAGATGAAAAAGGAGAGGATGTCCTCAGGTATATAAAATATTATTTTTGCGAAAATCCCTTTTTTCCTACTCCGGTCCATCCGAAAGGATAAGGGAAAGGGACTCGCGATTCCTATATTCAGAGGAATACGACGAGTTAAGTAAAAGCATCTGTCAGTATTCCCCCACCCTCTCTCCCTCCATTTCTCCCTGCCTCTCTGTCCGATGCCTCCCACTCCCCCATCACGCCGGATTCTCAAAACACTCCCGAGCAAACCATTTCGTCCCTCCCACTCAACCCCATCCGTTAATCTACTGTCTCTCCAACTCCCTCAAAATCCCCCTCCGCTCTCCAACCATCCTCCCTCCCACTCTCACTCCTCCACAATAACTCCCATCCACTCGAGCATTGTCCTCTCTCTCTCTCTCATCTTATTCTTAGTTTGTTTTCAAATTACACATCTACATCTTTTCTCGTCTCCCTTCCACCCCTCACTTATCTCCCTCTCCCTTCCTCTTTCTCCTTAGCGTCTTCTCTCTCTCCCTTTCCCTCCCTTCTCTTTCCTCACTCTCCTCCCTCCCTTTCTCTCAACTTCTAGTAAATCTCTACGCCCACTTTCCTCCCCTCATTACCATTCTCATCTCTTCCTTCACTCTCCTTTCTAGCACCCTCCTATAAATCTATTCTCCTCTTTTTCTTTCTTCTACTTCTCTCTCTCTCCCTTATTTTCGTTCTTCCGCTCTCTCTCTCTGCTCTAACTCCCCTCTCTCTCTCTCCTACCTCTCTTTGTCGTCCCTTTCTATTCTCCCTATCTTTATCCTAACACTCTCTCTCCTCCCTCTCTTCTCCTCTCTCCTCCCTCTTTCTCCTCCCATTCTCTCTCGTTTCTCTCTATTCTCTCTCTTTTCCTCTCTCCTGCCTTTCTTTCCTCCATTTTCTCTCCTTCGATCTGTCTGTTTCCCTCTCTCTCCTTTCGCTCTCCTTCCTCTCTCTCCTTCCCTCTCCCTCCTTTTCTCTCTCCTTCCCTCTCTCTCCTTCCCTCTCTCCTTCCCTATCTCCTTCCCTATCTCCTTCCCTCTCTCCTTCCCTCTCTCTCCTTCCCCCTCTCTCCTCCCCCCTCTCCTTTCCTCTATATCTCTTCCCTCTCTCACCTTCCCTTTCACTCATTCCCTCTCTTTCTCCTTCCCTATATCTCCTCCCTTTCTCACCCTCTTTCTCTCCTCTATATTTCTCCTCCTTCTCTCTTCTTCCATCTCTCCCTCACTCCCTATCTCGTTATTCCTCCTCTCCCCCTCCTCATCTCTTTCCAGCTCCGTACTCCTTTCTTTGCCCCCTTCCTCCCTCTATCCTTTTCCTCACCATTCCTTTTCCTCTCTCTCTTTCTCAATCCTATATCACTCTTACCTCTCCCATTTCACACTTCTCTTTCCTCTCTCTCTCTCTCCTGATAACTATCCCATCTCTTAGTCTTTGGCTCTCCCTTACCCCTTCTGTTCTTCTTCATCTATCACACCTTTATCTTAAAAGGCTATGGAGAAAACTTTTCTGCCTCAATCTCGCCCTAATATCAACCTATCTATCCTAGTATGCTCCTTTTCAAGTAATTCTTTCCCTTCTCGGCAGAGAGTTAAATTGAGAAACCAGAACGTAAAAGCCAGATTTATTACAATTTCTGGAGGAGTATTTTATGGATTACTAACAGCGATGGATGTGATTCCCGATCATAATTATCGATCTCTCCCATTGATTAGTCGCGTGATCTCAATATGATTTAAGATGATGCTTTGAAAAATTGAAAGGGTGAAATATTTTCTAATCCCATTATAATCTTCCTTATACACCTCTAGCAACTACCAAGTCTATCTCAAGTATTTAGAGTTCAGTGATCTTTCTGTTTAATGATTCATTCTGGCTACACTAAGCTAATTACGTTTCAGTGAGGATTTGTCTGAATTTCTAACAACCAGAATCGAGGATTTCTGAAGGTTTTCTTTTCTTTTTCCAAAAATCGAACCATTGCTTCTTATGTTCCAAGAAAAAATATTGCCATGAAATTCATATAGAATATACATACCATTGAAAAAATCAATTCATTCGAAAAAATTGCAGAGCTAACCTCATGGCTAAAAATGAATTTACAAACTTTCTCTACAATAGACAAAATAATGGGAAAACCATATGCGCATTTCGGGAACAAATCAGCCGTCATCATTGGTGATACACCGGTGTACGTTGTATTTTTTTAAATGACCTACTATAGGTGAAGTATCGCTGTTGATCGCCGCTTTGCATCCGAAATGCGCACATGCGTTTTCCAACCTGTATTCGACTATTGCAGAAATTTGTTAGAAAGAATAACTTCTCTGAAATCCTGATATATCGAAAGCGCAGTACAGTTCTGCTCCTGCCCCTCTTCCTCTTCGCCTTCCTCTTTACGTTCCTTCTTGAAT
This sequence comes from Tanypteryx hageni, assembly GCA_028673005.1. Lineage (NCBI taxonomy): Eukaryota > Metazoa > Arthropoda > Insecta > Odonata > Petaluridae > Tanypteryx > Tanypteryx hageni. The sequence goes on from CM054114.1 coordinate 128,353,165, forward strand.
GCCTTCCATTCCTTCGTGTTCTGCACTGTTCCTTTCCTCGCTTCCCTCCGTTCCCTCTGCCCTTTCGCCTGCCTCCCCTTCCTCACCCCGCGATCCGTTTTGCCTCCACTCCACCCATGACCAATCAATTCACCAGCTCTTTCATCGTTACAGGGTTATAGGTGTTTTTCATATGGTACAAAACACATTCATGTAACACTAATGTTCGAGTTAAAACAAATTTATTATTAATGGTGTATTTTACTTAGTTTTCTATTTTTAGGTGTTTTAATCTTATGGAATAACAAGTATTTTAATATTTTTACTTTGGTAACTGCTCAAGTGCATTCTTACCTAACCTAACTTAGATTTTGTGGGCTTTTCACGCTCCTCTTCTTGTGGGTTTTTATCAAACACTATTATGAATGCCCGTCAAAAATGACGACTCCACAATTTTTTTAATCTAGCTTTTTTTTAAACGACAAAAATATTTGAAATCAAGTCAATGAAATTTTCAGTATAAGAAAACTGAGATTTAAATTCAGCAACAAAATGTTATTAATAAAATAAAATTGCATAACGAATAGTAGTATTATATATTGTCATTATCATTTGCGATATCATCATTTATATTATTACCGCTTATCATTAAATTATAGAGTAAATGTACGTCGAATTTCAACGGGAAATTTAGGAACGAAACAAAATATTTATGGTGTAAGAGCCAGCGTAAAATTGACCTCCCATTCCAACCTTTTCCCTTCTTTTCCCCCCATATGGTCTAAATTTCGCCCGAATAAAGACGATTATCTATCTATCCTCCCTCCCCCTCTTCTCTTCCCCTCCCCCCCCCCCAAATTTGTTTTAAGAACTCAAATTTTAGCCATAATATTAGCTTATATTCAAAATTTGGCGAAGATTCATTAAGAATTGCCTGAGTTATAGCGGTTCAAAAAGTATTAGCGACAAAGAGATAAGCTAAACAAATTATATTATAGGATGATGTATTATTTCCATGATGGCTTTTCCCAAGAAAATAAAATTAATACCTTTCTTTTTATTAACTCTATAATACACTATATTGAATTGTTTTTAGGCGTTTATTTTCACTTTGCCTATCCCGGTTCTATATTGCTTGCTTATATTTCGTCATACGTTTTATTTTTTATTGTCATTTTACATATCATTATTCTGTATCATGTTTTATTCTGTTTTTAGCTACGAGTGTGTTTATGTGTAAGTTAGGGCTCACAAGCTTCCACCTCGCCCAAATGAAGACGTTTATCTAACTACCTATCCATCTATCCTTCTCCTCCTCTAGATTCCCTCTCATCCCTTTCTACCTCTACGACACGCTCCACCTTCCCTTCTCCCATCTCTATTTCATCTCTCCGACACCTGTTCCGACCAAGCTCTGCATGTCTCTCTCGCCTTTCATCCTCTTTCACCTTTCTCCTCTTGTCGCCTTTCCATGCACTCCATTTACCCCTCCCCTCCCCCTCCCCTCCCCCTCCTTCCCGTTCCCCCTCTCCCCTCCTCCTTCCCGTTCCCTCCTCTCCCCTCCTCCTTCCCGTTCTCTCTCCCCCTCCTCCTTTCCGTTCTCCCTCCCCCTCCTCCTTCCCGTTCTCCCTCCCCCTCCTCCTTCCCGTTCTCCCTCCCCCTCCTCCTTCCCGTTCTCCCTCCCCCTCCTCCTTCCTGTTCCCCCTCCCCCCCTCTCTCTCTTCCTCCCTCCCCTTTGCTAAAATTCTCCCATCTCGAAGAACAACTTGCCAACCACTCTCCTGATAAAGAGCCGAAGAGAAATAGAGAGTGAGAGTGAGAAAGGTGGAGGGAGAAAGCAAAAGGCAGATAGAGAGCGAGATAAAGTGTACGCGCGTCAAATTCAGTAGGGAAGGAAATGTTCCGCGCCGAGAGAGTGAAAGCGAGTTTTCCGGGAATAATGCCGGGACGCGGGGAGTAACACGAGAAGATGCTTATGCAAATGTGAGAGACGCCGCGAAGGAGGGGAGAAAGGGGGGGGGGGAAGGGACCCGGGCGCGGATTGTCATTCCCGGCCATCTCCCACGACAGGGACAGATTCTGCTTTTTAATGGCTGAGAAAAGAATGGCACGCGCTAAATCATCTGCGAATTTGTTGTTTTTTTATTCCGAAATTCGTCTCGTGGATTTTGGTGGTTATTTCGATCCGATAATCTTATTTTTGTATTCACTAATTCTTGAGGTATTTTTCATTGTAAAATTACTGTTTGGAGTGGTTTCCTGCCGCTTGATTTGCACTACTGCTTACGATAGTTCGTTTTTCTCAAGAATGATATACTAGGGCAGGGGTCGGCAACCTACGGCCCGCGGGCCACGTGCGGCCCTCAAGAACTCTTTATGCGGCCCGCAAAGCAGTAACGAAAAAGTGATCAGGAAAATTTCTCATGGGCAATTTCATATTTTTTGAGTAATATTATGGTCTCAAAGCCTTTTCGGGTGAAGTTTTAACGCTAGTAAATTATGTAGACTTGATTTAGTTCATATGAAATCACAGAATCTCTAGAAAACTTCTGATTTATTCGCTCATCCGGTCCGCCGAGGCTTTCTTGACTCCTAATGCGGCCCTCCGAAGCATTCACAACTGCAAATGTGGCCCGCCATGCAGAAAAGGTTGCCGACCCCTGTACTAGGGGAGGAATCACATTGCGCGCCTCTGGGAGGCTTCCTGTACATTTTAGAGAAATGTTTATTGGACGATTTCTTCATCGTTTTCCATATGTATGCCAAATTTCTTTTCGATTAGATAAGATTTGGAAATTAGCGCAATGCGCTAACGCAAATTGCGCAGTAACTATAAGAGTGGTAATCTAGAAAAACTATAGGCAGTCGACTCTAAGGTATTTGTACACCCACACTACGTTTGGTGATAATCAGACAACCGAGACGACAGTTATCGTAGAACAGGCAAACAGACAAACACAAAATGGACAGGATCTCAACAGGAGAGACCTCGCTTCGCTCGGCCAATTAATTACGTCGGTGAGATTATTGGCCGAGCGAAGCGAGATCTCTCCTGTTTAGTCCATGTGCATTTTGTCTGTGTTTGTCTGTCTGTTCTACGATAACTGCCGTCTTGATTGTCTGATTTTTAGCAAACTTCGTGTGCATGTACAAATAACTTCGTTTGACACATCATTTAAAGGCATTCTTAATAATTTAAATCAATTATTTTGAGTAAACGGAAGCATATACACAGATTCAAGAATAATAACTTGCGTATCAAAAATTGAAAAAAAATTAATTGCTTATCCTAGGTAACAGCAATAACAAGGTTATAGCTAAGCCAGTTTGTAGGCGCGCTTCGCATCCAACAGAAGCGTCTATTAGCTTCGTTCTATCTGTCCGTCCGTCCATACGCATGTTCGTGCTCTACTTCTATTGAACGGATTATCATGAAATTTGGTATTTAGGAGCTATGGTCAATTAAAATAAGAAAATGGCGTAAATGGTTCACACAATCCAATCAGGGGTGCCACTTTACTGAAAACAAAAACGAACTTTTCCTCATATCTGGTAAAATATTAGTGATACCGAAAAGTCTTCAAACGAAATTTCTAGAAAAAATCTTGTAAAACATTTTTTTTCATTAAATTTGTATCGTAGGAGTATCAGTTATCAAGAAAATCAAATAAGAAAGTCGCAATTTGCTTTGATCTTAGAAAAATTCATGCATCGATACCTAATTGTTGTCAACGTAAAAAATCTTCGCAGTAAGTGAAGTGAATTAGATCTGCTATAATTAAGAACATACGTGTGCAGCCAATATTTTAAGCGGAAGCAAATAGATTATATACTACGAAGAAAAGAACATAAACGTAAATATTACAACCACTTAAATCAAGTGAGGTATGTTTAAAATTATTTTCGATTGTTTGGTCGGTTAAAACTGATTAGAAAATAAATCACTAAATATAAATTCAATATTTCCCTGAAATCATTTCTTATATATCGTTCTGTAGTGCTTAGTCATTAAAATTAAGTAGATGGGTTTATTAATGCACCAACTTAGTAAGGGAAGAAAGTTTTCGTAGACAGACATCATCGGGCCGTAGTGTTTAGATGTTTTATGGCGTGCGTTCGTTCAGATTATATCGTTTAGTTTCAAATACTCTATCGCACGAAACGCACCTATTTGTGATACACTGTACACTTCCCTAACTTATTTCAGAATTTCACTTCGGTGAATCGCCCCTGAAGACTACTGCTTTGTAGCCAAAATGCTGCTCTGATTGTTCATTACCTTGTTACGGCTATTGGAGATACCTAAAATAAGTGCTTACTTTTTCAATTTTTGCTATTCTTGAAAATTTTCAACCATAAGACGAGCTCGAAAATTCTCTGCTGCAGAATAATGTTTGTCAAAAGTTACACAAATAGCATATATCACGAGTGGAACCAAAACTCGACGCGAATAGCGGAAAAATGCTTATTCTTTGCCAAAAAGTCAGGAGGAATGATCGAGAAACGCTTCAGAACGCGAGGAAAGTATTTTCCGATAGAAATAACGAACATACCTGTCAAATAATCGAACAGAGTGGGTGACTTGAATCCTCTCTACGGGTTGGTATGGATGCGACGCAAATCACGCATCAGGACTCAATCGTTCCCCATAGTGACATAGAGGTTAGATACCTTCCCATTCCCACCGATATATCTTGAAAAGAATGATAAGCCCTGGGAAGACGGAGGCGTTGGAAGGTGTAGGAGGAAAGGAGAAAGGAGTGTGCGAGAGAAAGAGAGAGATACGGATCAGATTGAGTGAAAACCTAGAACCAACCGACCGAGTGGTAGAGCTCCATTGAAAGCGAGAGTGCTTTGGGATTTGGAAGATAGAGAGATGAACTGAGAAAAGGCTAAATGGAGAGATGGAGATAGGCAGATACATAAAGAGAAATACAGGAAGATAGATAGTGTACGAAAGGGAAGGAAAAAGGATGAATTAGAGGAACGAGGAAATAAAGATTCAGGAATAAAGAGGGATAACGAGGTAGAGAAAGATCAAGAAATAGGAGGAATCGAGATAGTGAGATGGAGAGAGAGAAGATAGGAATAAATGGAGAGAGGGAAGAAAGGAAAAGGTAGAGGGAAAAGACAAGGGAGGAATAGAAAGAATAGAGGGATTGGAATACCAAGTGGAAATTAAGAGAAAGAGAGGTAATAGAGAATGAAAGGAAGAGGAAAGTGAAACAAGAAGAAGTCCACAATTAATATAAAAATTGTTATATATCTTAGAAAAGAGGTAGAGAGTTGAGTATTAAAAAATATAAAGGAGGAAAGAAAAGAAAGAGATTGGGAGAGGGAAAGAAGATGGTAGAGGAATGAAAAGATATGAAAAGGGTGAAATGGGAAAATAGGAGGAAGATGGAGGAATAGAGAGAGAAAAAAAGAGAAAATGAAGAAAAAAAGAGAGAAAAAGAAAGGGACGATATTAGAGGTAAAGAAAAAGAATAGGGAAAGATTAGGGAAATAATAGGAAAAGAATAGGGAAAGAATAGGGAAATAATAGGGAAAGGAAGACGGAGAAAAAAAAGAGGAAGAGTGACAGAGATGGAAACAAATGTGACGAGAAATGAGGAACCGGAGATAAAATAAGGAGAGAGAGAAGTGGAGATAGGAGAAAAGAGAAGAGAGAAAGGTCACAGATATATAAGCATGCGAAACGAGGGCTGGAGAAGAAGATAGAATAAGCTATGGAGCATCGTATATAGAGTGAGAGTGTGTGATGTGACGAATGAGTTCATCCTGAGAGATATTCTTACGCCGTGACATTTGAGGGCTGATGGATCCCAAATGCCCCATCCTCCAAGATTGAGATGCCAGGAGAAAAGGAAGGTTCTCGTTGGATGGATTTTGTGCGTGCGTGCGTCAGTGCATAAATGCTTGCGCGCGTGTATGGATGTGCTGATACTGCGCGCTTGTGCGTGCTACGTGAGCCAAACATTTGTTTTGCAGCGGGCCAGTTTTATAGTTCGCTCCTTTATCGGGCGTGACACGCGTTGCTTCCGCGCTTTAAATAATTATATGCGAACGACTCAAAATGTTATAACACTTTTTTATTATTAATAAAAAATTATGAATTCAAAAATTAAGCCGACTAAAATTCGAGGGATGTCCTTAAATAAAAGGACCTTAAAGATAACCTTTTGGCACTAAGCATTAAGTAACCCTTTAAATATTCACCCTGCGTTACATTTCGCGCAAGGCGAAAACGTTCAGCTGGCCACTTTCGGCTCTACCGATATAAATATTTCCACGTGAGTGACGCTGTTTCCCTCAAAAGAACACTTATAGAAGCTCCAAACCCTTTCGTTCCGAATCTTAAGGAGTTTTTTCTGGGCGGAAGTGAAGATATATCCTGTACTTTGGAAAACCTCAAAATGACATATCCATTTTTCTTCTCTCGGTGAAGGGTTCTTTAAAAATAGGAGTTTACGCTCATGTGTGCCGTGTATGGGGTCTATTCTTCACGCGTCTTCTTCTTATACATCATTCGACAGGAAGGATTCGATAAATATTATTTGTGACAGCGCATTTTGAATCTTGGATTTAATTTTTTTTTCCATTCGTGTAATATCATCGGAACAACTATCTATCAAAATTTTGGTACGAGTTTTGCTTTTTTAATATGCATAGAATTCTTCAACTTCTGTGTTAAATTTCCTTTGATGTTTAACGTGCATTTTTCTCTCTGTGTTCACATTTTCACGAATATGTTCCAGCATAAAAGCTTGGCGATTCGTTGCAAATCAACAAATTTCATTACTATTCTGAATAAAAAATATCAGATTATGACTTATACTTTGTATCTTTTGTACATATATCATTTTTATGAGGGTTTTTTATAGTATTTACAAATAACAAACAATAAAAAGAATTTGATGCTGTGTTATTTAACAAAAAAGCTGGTTTTGGAAAGAAAAAATCATTAAATGATACAATATAAAATTTATCGTTTATGAGATGGAAGAGATACTTTTATAAAATTGAAAACTTCAAATTATTATCGTCGAGGCTTCAAGAACTCAAATTCTATCCCAAACTCTCATAATGCACATTTGATAACATCGAGACCACTACTATTGGTGTCTAACTGTAAACTTTTTAAAATAAATAAATTTTAAAATTGAGTATTTCTTATCTCTTTAGTTTTAATTAATTCTGTCATTCGTCGATTTAAAATATCTACTAAATTTTCACGAATAACATTGTAAAATGGCTCTGCAACAAGCTGCCACGCGACGCATTTTCTAAAGCAAATACGATTGTTGTTCGCTTATTTCATAAACACTGCGGGGGATCGGAATGGAAAACAATTAACTAGGATTGCTGTTTATGTGGATGGGGAGAACGTAGTTATCGAACTCTGTAATTGTTTGTTCAAATATACACAAATATACACTTAGGCAACTGGTCGTCCCACCAAGGAGCCAATTTCACGCGAATACCAATTTTTCTCATTTGGGAAAAACTCGTCCATTGCTCGGAATTCTTTTCGGTTTGGCTCTTAAAACCATCAACGTATTCAGTAAAACCCCTTATAGTGGATCAATAAAGAAATTGTTTCTTATTAGCATTCAAACGAACATAAAAAATCAAACATATAAAAGCAGAATGGGAGAAGAGGAAGATTGTTTTTCAAACTTTTCTCCATAGTTTATTGCGTTGTCGTTATGTAGTTCTTCTTCATTCATAGCTAAACAAGTACAAACGTTAGCCAAATGGAGAAACATTCGATCTCGGTTCCCTTTTCCAAAGTTTTCGATTATTCTGACTCATAAAATTTTAGGTTTTAATTCCATCTGTGGGTATCCGAAAAATTTGTATTAGCCGCAACACTATAACGTTCACACATGCAAACGATGCAAACCATCAGCGAGTTCCAAAAATTTCATCCTCCCGCAAAAGAGAACATTGGTGAATTGTAACCTTTTCACGTAAATATTTCTCTGCCGCTAGGCTCAAAAAAGTTTTCCCTAAAACGCTCAGTAGACATACTTAAACAAAAACGAACAAAAAACTCCTTCTTCTAACCAAAGTTTCGAGGAAGATTTCAAAAAGGATTTTGTATAAACTGAATGAAAACGTTAAGTCCCTTCGACGTCAGACAACGTGAAGAGGTTTGAGAAACAGCGATAACCAAAGACGAAAGAACCAAGTCTTACGTCCATATGAGCAAGCGCAACATCTACCTTGATCCAATTCCACAGTAGCGAGCGAGAGAGAGAGATGCGAAGTTATCCTTCGGACAATTCGCTGGAGCAGCTGCATATCGCGGTGAAAATTCTTTGGTGCAACCGGACCTCAGTCAGCAGAACTTCCTCTTCCGGAAAACTTTGTATGCTCGAGTTTATCGCAAAGTTGCCGTTACGTGCAACCCTAAAAGATTCGGCGAATACATCAAAGCTATAACCGTGACATACTAGAATAGATCTTGATTTTCATTTGGAATTCATAGTGGGCATTACCCGCCAATGAGAATGCATTATAATTCTGCTCGCTATCTGATTTAACAATACACAACTACGTACACACACACAGAAACTCCGCGTTTCCATTGAAACATATGTGACCAAACTACGGGTCGCGAGTCTCACGTGGCTCTCTTTCTTTGATGTGCGAATATTATATTTACTCAGAAAAAAATGCTTCATTTTTGGAACACGACAACACCGTTCACTAACGAACAGATCGGCGAAGTGGAGCTTGATCCTAGTGGATACATATTCTCTGAGGGCTACAACAAATAGGACGTGTTTACTGCAGATAATTTAATTCGTGAAGTTTTAGTAAGCCTTGTGGCTCAAGAACTTATCTTAGATTATCGAATGTGACTCAGAGGTTTAGAAGGTTTAGCCAAACCGCATCTAACCATCAGATAGAGGGTTTTCCAAAATAGAAGGTGATCCACAATCATATTTTATCTTAAATATTTAAAAACTCTGTCGTTTTCGTACTTCGCCCATTAATATTTTTCATTATAATATTCTAAAAGTCAGTCTGGTAGCGAATACGCACTATGCTTACGAATGGGGTGACGCGAACTCCTATAAATGCGTTAACTTCGTGCGTTGGAGAAAACCGTTTTTTTTTAAACGTACTCTAATCCATAGCGTCCATTCCTTGATTTCATGGTCTCTAAACTGCAATTGCAGATTGCCAAACCTCATATCGTGCAGAAATTCTCCGTCTTTGTGACCAGGTTAATATTTTAGTCACGATGAATTAGTCTGGGACAGAAAAAATATTGTAAAGGAAACACACAAAAATGGAAGAGATCTCATACAACAAGTACGGAAAGAGCTGATGAAGCAGACTGTAAACGGTTTTTTTACTTTCTCCATATATATGGGAAAGTATTGTTTTCATGAAAAAATCGACTTCGAGATTTCAACAGAAATACACGTATTGAGGTCCCCTGAACACGTTTTGACTATTTGTCTGTGTGTGTGTGTGTGATAGCTTTTTTGTGGGTGCTCTAACTCAAAAACTATTAATGAGGTCAACGCGAAATTTTATATTTAACATTTTCATAAAAGTCACAAGAACTCATTAGTTTTTTCGTAAAAATCGGTTATCCGGGAGTGGGTGTTTACTCTTGTCACATCCGTTATTTTGAAATATTTGCTTTAATATTTGATAAATGTAAAAACGTATTGGAAATAGAGGTTGTATGAAATTTAATTTTCTACAACCTTTGTTTGAGACATTTTTCCATATAATGCATTGTTTAAGAGATGTCTTATATTTTTAGCTGCTACCACCACGCCACTTACCGGCGGCTATTGTTAGCAATTGACGTTTAGTTACGTCTTAGTAAAGCTCCTTTTTCTTTTCTAAATTGTTGGAGCTTTGCGGATATATCCAATATCAGAAAGCTATGGTTTGAGTTTATTTCTGTTCTTTGTAAAGTCTAAAATTTTCTAGCAGTTTCTTAAAATATTTATTATTATGTAACCTATTTGGAATTTTTAGAAAAATTACAGGTATGAAGAAAGTCGTGTGGTGACCGCATCAGATTTTTTTCATCTAAATTCTTTAGAATATTTTTAAGGATTGCACGTGTTATTGGGTGGCATTTCACTTCGCCTACAAGCTGCTATGGCTAGATTTGCAAACAATAAATATAGAACCGCGCTAATGAATAAGACTATATTTGCTATCTCTTAATGGCTGCACTTGCAATAACGAGAAAAATAAATTGGATGACCTCTTGCGAAAAACCCTTTCCAATAAAAAAATGGGTCGAGATAGATGGGCGCCGAGAATGTGTTTGAAATTATTCGCACGATCAACACAGTAGCCCAACTCCGCAGACTGGGCAAGCATCAATTTCAGCCGCCGGTCATGGAAATGACGTCACAGGTTAATTACCAATGCGTCAACCGAGAGAGATGGGAGTAAAGAGAGGGAGAGGGGGAGCGAAAGTAGATAGGAAAAGAGAGAGGGAAGGAAAGAGAGGGAGGAAGAGAGAGAGAGATGGAGAAAGGGAGGGAGAAAAGTGAAGGGGAGAAAAGTGGAATGGGGGAGAAAAGGAGGGATGGAGAAAGGGAGAGGAAAAGAGAGAAAGAGGGATCGAAAGAGAGGGAGAGAGATATAGATGAAGGGAGAGTGGAAGGAGAAGGGAGGGAGAGGGGGAGGAAGGATGGACGCGTCACAAGGGATTTCTGCCAGCAGTCGCTGTCCGTTCCCCGCGAGGTTTTCAAATCGCACCATTTGTTTCGAAGCGCAGTGTCCGAGCAGATTAGCGATTTTTTCTCATATTCCAAGTTCGGAAAAATGTTTCCCGTCCTTTTTTCTGCGGAATCGCACTCGACGGGGTTCGGCGGACGAATTTCTCACTTAATCGGAATTATGACGAAAGAGAAATCGACAAAAATAAAAAAGTATGCTCAAAAATATACAATGATAAGTGCAATCGAACCTGTACATACGCAATGTTTATAACTCTGATTATTTATCACTCGAAGGCGTCTTTTGTTCTCCTTAGTATTTATATGTGCTGGTTTTATTCTGTATAAATCGATTTATGTGCGCCTGAGAGAGAGTTTTTATTTATAGGAGCTATTCTGTACACTTTTAACTATCGTATCGATCACAAGCGCAGTGTAGATTCAATCAAAATTCTCCGTTCAGCAATAAAACACAGGCCTTTCGAGCGAATTCAACGTGTCCACAAAAATATATGAAGGTTCTTTCATATCGAACTCTACATTAAATGATCGATATATTCTTGAAAATTGTGGTTTATTTATTTTAAATCGAAATACTTCAACTTTGTACGGTGATTAGAAAAAGGGTTCAATAAAGACGTTACCGTTATGCATCATGTATTGATGAGTACAGCATGGTGTTTTCAATATTGTATAATAATATAAATAGTTATAAGTAATATTTTATTATTTTAAGTCTGACATTTAGAGGCTGATTGTGGGGGTGATTGCGCTTCAGTGTTGACTCCCATTAAATTTAATACAATTCCCTGTCGCTATCGCAACGAACGACCTGCATGTGGCTCCCAAGAATGTTTTATTCAAGTGGTGCCCATACGTTTCCGCTAGTGGGCCACATAACACATTTCTGCCCAATTTCGCTCTCTTCCCGAGCCACACCCAGCGGGAAATAGAGTTGAAGAATAATTTAAGGAAACTAAAAGGCTTAGTTGTGGGTAAATTTGACCTGATTTGTTTTAAATGTATTTATATGTTAAGGAAATAGAAGGGGTAAAGACAAAATATATTGTTTTTTAACTTTCTATTTTCATTTTATGTTATACTGCATCCTTTAATTGTTAAACTCTGGAGGGCCGGATAAAGGCACTCGACAGACCAAATGTGGCCCACGGGCCGTAGTTAGGGTATCACTGAGTAATACGTTTGTAAAATATATACGTAATATAAAATTGGTCGCGGACCGCAGTTGGCCCGTGGCCCTCAATTTGGGAACATCTACTCTAGATAGATGAAATCTCTTATCCTGCCCGCCGAAACACTCGCAACTTCCATTGTGCCCCGCCGAGGCGTTCATAATTTCCCAATCTTTTAACGATTTAAAAATGATTTAAGTGCGGCATTAGCGACATATAGCACATATCGAATTCGTGTCGTATATTATGTCGCTGCGCATTAGGTAAAAATCACCTCTCAAACTAACGAGTCTCGACGAACTTTCATCTCGACGGATACGACACGCAAAGAAAAATCTTTAAAAAGACATCATCCCCAGAAAGGATAAGAGATTTAAAAAAATATATTGCGGTAGGAGTCTTGCCACAGAGTCATTTTTTTCTGGAGGTAATGCAGCAAAGCGGCGACCTGCTGACTCTTCTCACCGCGCCCTGAGTGGAAATGTAAATTCCCATGAATGCCCTAACCATATTACTTCCACCTTCAAACTGCTTGCTTCCTCTTTCTCTCTCTCTCTCTCCTCCTTTCATTCCATCTCTACCTCTCCCCAGCTCCATCTCGCGCTCTTCCAACATCTACTTCCATTTATATTTCTCCTCCGGCAAAGCTCTCTTTCGACCCATCTCTCTAATTCTCTACCTTCTCACGCCTCTTCTCTTCCAACCTTTCCCTTTTTACATCTCTTATTTAACTTTTTCCTTTTCCGCTCTCCACAACAACTCCTTCCCTCCCTCTCTTTCCACACGGCAACCATCTTAAATCTGTTCGTATGGCTACTTTTCCATTTTGCCGTATATCACGGATCGTGCTTATTTTAAGTTCCATGCTCTATGCCTATTAATAAATATTGATTCATAATCGCAAATACAAAAATTTACTCTGTATTTTATTTAGGTCGCTTCAATCGGCGAAGTTACACCTATGCAGCCTACGCCACTTCCCGAGAGGACATACTAAGAATCACGAAGATATCATTCATATACATATCGAGTGGCGCGAAAGAAACGCTTTCTAGTTGAAGAGCCGTTGTTCCGTTGTCATGACAGGAACAGATCTGAAAAATCTTAAAACTAAACGAAAACGTGTAAAATTAAATTCTATTTCGAATAATATACCTAGTTGAAAACAGTGTTATACCCAAGAAGAAAAAAATTGTGTTAAAAAATTAAGTTAAATGATAAGGATCAAATTATTCAACAGCTTTTAAAACAATAAAATTTTGCTCTTGTAGCCTTTCACTTTGCTGACATAGACGTTTCCTATTGCTAGTAACCTCAGCAATGTCTCAGTTGACAGGTAATGCTCCTGGTAGCATTGAAACGCTTTCAAGAGAAAGGATGAAAGGAAAGAGACTGGTTACTGAATTTCTAGAAAAACATGGAACTCTTTGCACTGTGCATCGTACAATTTTTGACGCCATAAAAAAACGGGTTCTAGTTCCAGTCCGCAGCCATTTCGCAACATAGCGGAATTATTCGTTCAAATAGAAGAATATGTATTGGGAAAGAGTACCACATTATCAAATTCGAGCTGCCACGATTCAGTATAAATAAATTATGCAAAAATTGATATATAAATAATGTGGTCATTCATACACCTGATAAGTTTTCATAGCATCTTTTTCTTCCCTGTAGATTTTAATATCTCAAAGCGGAACGCCATTGTTCTCAACCTAAAATTGAAGCAGCTGTAACTCTGTGTGTAAGTAAATTATTTTTTTAAATTCTGTTGTTTATTTTTGTTCTTATTTATTTATATCTCCATCTATCATGTTAATGGTACAGCAACTCTTCAAACACGAAGCGTTTTCCCTCGCCTCAAGATATAGATATATAAACAATATGGAGCATTTGGGTTATAACTCCTCGTTTTTCAAACATTTCAAAATCGACTTTAATTCAATAAAGCAATATCTTCAAACAAAAGAAACAGCAATTTCGATAAATAAGAGACTTCTCTATTCTTCTTGTGGGTTATAGCTCTGCCTGATTACAGATTTTGGAGATAAACTAACCAATCGATTTGTTGAGGTATACATAAATTTATTTTTAGCATTTTGGTGCAATTGAAAAGTTTATATTTTACAAAAATATTTTTATATTTTATTTATTGCTCACTATAGAAATTCCATAATTAAATCTTGTATCGTCACTGGTTACTACGTAACAAATAGTTAAATCAAGTAAGTTTTTGTTAATAAATAGGGGGCGCAAAACAAGCGATAGCAGACGGGCCCCAATGAAGCTAACTTCGTCTTCCTCTTCCCAGCTTCTCTCTCTCCCTCTCTGCCTTCTATCTCTACCTCCCTCATTCCTCCTCCCAAACCTCCCTCTTTCTCCCTTAACTCATCTCCTCTCCCTCCACTTCCCTTTCTTCCTCCCCTCCTAATTCTTTCCTTTCCCGCTACAGTTCTGCCTTCTCTCACCCATCTTGCTCTCCCTCTCTATCAACCTCTCATCCCCTCTACTTTTTCCTCTTTCACCTTCCACTCTCTCTCTCTCTCTACCTTCGGTCCCTCCACACCCCTCACTCCTTCCTTTCCGCCGTTTTCTTCTCCCTCTCCAACTCCTGACGTCTCCCTCCATTTCACCGCACCCTAACTTACCTCTGCTCTCTCTCTCTCTCTCTCCCCTCCTCCATCCGCTCTTTCTATATACTTACAACCCTCTCCAATCTCCTTGCCATTTCCAGTCGCGTGGAAGGAAACTTAATTTGCGACTGCTTCCCCCATTTTCTTTCGCAAAAGTACATTAGGCACTCGCCCTGCGTGGAGTCGGGGATGTGAGGTTATAGGAGTCGAAGGGACTTGAAGATAGGATGGGAGGGAGGGAGTGAGATGGAGGGTGAGAAGGAGGAGAAGAGAAGGGGAGAGTGAGAGAAGGAAGGGAGAGATAGGAGCATCCAAGTTAGATAGGAAGAGGTAAGTAACTTTGTGCTGCACGGTAAGAAGGAAAAGAGAGAGAGAGAGAGAAGTGTAAAAGAGGCGCGAAATATTCTCTCCGTCGAACAGTTTTCGAAGCATTTTACGTCGAAGCGTTTCCAAATTCCTCGCAGCAACGAAATACTCCGTCCGGAATCATTCTTTTTTTGCGGAAAGAAAAGCTTTCGGTCCATTTGCCGAGCGAAGAAAAGGACAAAAACTATTCGAGTTATGCGCGCGAATTTATCTCGTTTGTTTTGTATTATTTTTTTAAAAAATGGCTTCGTTTTTAATTTCCGTTTGGATGGGAGATAGGTGGGAATGAAAAAGGTCGTCATCTAAAGAGCGAGATGTCTGATCGGTGGGAGGAATCCTTTGACAGTCGTCATCTTTATGACTTAGATTATATCGGCTTGGAAACATAGCTTTCTATAGACAATGTCGTTAGAAAAAAATTGGATAAAAACAAAAAATCTATTAGTTTTAAACTAAGTTTCGATTTTAATCTGAGAGTTATCGTGTAGCGCAAAAAAATCTTTTCTGTGATAATCGTTATTTCTCTCCTAATTCAATGTTAATTTGTTACAGCGATGTGTCATTTCTTCACATTTTTTCATAGAAAATATCAAATCAAATATTCAAATTATTATGCGTAGGTTGATTTCTGGCTATATATCATCCCAGACAGTTTACTATCCGAAACGCAAATAAGCAGAAGCAGTTAAAATAGAATTTTATTCGGAGCATAGGTAAGCTTATTATATTCGTGTCATCGTTACACTGGCCCATCTTTCTTAGAGATAAATGTAAAATTCATAAAATAAAAATCAATAATTTCGTAAATATTTTCTTCTTTATTATTGTCTTCACACCTCAAAAAACATGATATAATTTATACCAATAACCAACTGAAGAGCTCGAATGAAAATATCTCCGTCCAAATCCATATTTTAATCAATATCATTTACCTATATATTCACCGCGCGCGGTACAATTTTTTTCCTGTAAGTATATTACATAAAAATGATGAAATGACAATAACAATTTTTCTTATGAATTTTCATAACAAAAGTGTTTTTACTAACAAGGAGAGGACACGGTAGTGGGATCACGGATTTTTATGAAACTTGGTAGTTTTTCCGAAAATAGCAATTAAAGTATTGCAATTTCACGTCAACTGTTATAAATTTCTTAATGCACGCCACATTAATCAAGTAAATGTTGGTGGTGAGCGTATAGTGGGTGGGTCCGAAACGTGAGGTCGATTCCCTTTTAGGTAGCTTTTTTTCATTCCTCCTCTCTCGGCACACGTTACATCCTATATTGATGCTTATGACATGGAAAGGATCTCTGAAATTATTTTTGCGAAGATTTCCTCCAAATACTTAAAATAAACCCATTAGGCGGAGGTATATCAGGCAAAGGAACGTTGGAAGTATAAAGGAAAATGAACTTTCCATGTCATAAGCATCAATAAGCACGTCTTCTCTCTAATATAAAAGGAGAATCAATGCTTAGCTGAGAGAATTCCGTAAAACTTCAAGAACTTCACTGTCCTCTGATACATCTTCTAAGGACAACACATACGTGCGACACTATTTCGCGTGGTTCTCCATGCAACACAGAACCTCCGCTGAAAGTAGGCTGATAAACTTACGTACATACATTCTGTTACCCTGCAAGCCGCCAATAACGTTCGGAAAACCATCACAAGCATTAGGTTCGTCGTTTCCAAATGACAAAAATGAGGAACTTATAGACTTGAGGCAAAGGCGCAATCGTGAATTAGCTCATTCATAAACTATTTCATAAAAGCATACAATAATGCAATCTGGTCAACATGAAATCGTTAACAACCAATGCGGAATTATGCCCGAGGGTTAAGATTCTCCCTTGAAGAAACTTGACAGGTTTTGATGCACAGATAATGTAGAGATATTTAGGCCATAAAGGCAACTTCCTCGTATGTATACAAATAAGTTAAAATGAACTTCGATAAGTGTTTAGTCTCCCGTTTCCTGCTCTGGTTACCTGGCTTCGAGTGCGTGTTTGCAGGTTTGTAGACTATACTAGATTAAATGGTTAATATCAATAATCCTTAGAAACGAACTCCGAGAAAATATTTCATTTTTAATCTACAGGAATTTCTACTAGTAATTACTTGGGTTTCCAAAAAATAATTCAATGAAAAATGCGCGACCTATTAACACAGTGCTCGAGGGCTCAACCCCTCAACTTTAAAACCAAAAGAATCCATTATTTTTATGCATCGCGAAATGGAGTCACACTTGGGATTGAAAAGGATATTTAGAGATCAATAGAGGAATTCATATTTTTTGAGTCTCGTTTAGAGCTTTTGTTAAAGGGGAACAAAGACGATATCCATTTCAACAACGCCATTGATTCAGCCTCAATGTAGCTTTAAAGTCCACAAAAGAATTCGAATAACCTATAATATGTACATTACGGAAATCTGAAGTTTTTAATGACGCTATTGGTCGATTGTACTCGTATTTTATTGGAATTTCGTCGCTCGGTATTGAAAACTGTATCGAGTTCACGCCTTTCCTGAAGACGCGACGCTAAGCAAATCGAAGTGGAGTTCTTTTATAAATATTTTAAAAAAGGAATGTCAAATAGTTGGCCAGGTTTTATAAAATTTTAAAATGGAGAAATTTTGGAAACGCTGCCGTTTATTGGCCATATTTAAAAATGCACTCATAACTGTTAAATTGGCTAAGATTTCGTTTCCACAGCTTATCATCGATAATTAATTAAAACTAGGGGTCCTGCCCCTACGCGCTACGCGCGTCAACCCCGCCCTCCGTTCGCACCAGGGACCTCGACGCTACGCGCCTCGCATTTATTCTCGCTAAGCTGAAAATAATTTTCGAAACTGCTCTTAATAAGACACTTTTTTTGCTCAAAAAGTTTATTTCCGAAGCACCGTTTCCGAAATATAAATTTTCAAATAATTTAAACAGCCGCCATTTGTTTCAAGGCCACGGACGAAAATTAAAATAGTTTTTCTGGACTTTATTGCTGCTAGAAACAATGTCGTTTGCCGCCTTTCCCTACGACAAACTTTCTGAGACACAGAAGGGGACGGACGGACAGACACTTGAGAAATTATACATAAGATTTAAAGATTTTTATGTATATGAAACTAAAAATCAAACCAATATAAATACATAAATTATAAATAAATACATAAAAAAGAGCTACAGTCATTTTTCAATGGAAAAGTAGTTTTGAATTCAACGACACACAAATGAGTGTAGAAAGAACACGCTTTCAAAACGAAATATAATCTTTGAGTCCATCAATAAATGCGGAAGATTTTTAAGAAAAAAATATTCCTACTTCCTACGTTTATTAAACGCGAGTTTCTTCCCTGTTCCTTAGGAAGGAAATTTCCATTTCAACTGGTAGAATAAGAAGCATTTCTTGACTACATTTCGTATTCCCTCCGTAAAAGAATCGGAGAATTCAAAAGATATCGTCTGCCTTCAGCTCATTTTTTTACCGTGCAAATAATAAGTGAGCTTAAGAGCTCTTTTTATTGGTTATTGATTCCGATGGCGAGGAAAAAACCGTTATGGGAATATCGAGAGTATTTTTTCGTCACCGGACTTGATGGAAAGTATGGATTACAGATCTCCTATGCGAAAGGCCTATGTTGGAATATGAGAAAAGTTACAGATAAGGAGAAAAATCCTGCGATGACCAGAAAATTGCAGGGTGGATATTATATCACTGAATTATTCTGGCATACTAATACTACTGTTTCAGATTGTGGAATTCTCTTAATTGAGGCAAGCGAAGCCAGTATGTATCTTCCCCAACAGATTCCCTCCAAGGGATATGTCAAAGAAAATTCAGTACCCTCACGAAGACATATCTTTAACAACGTTTTGAAAGCTACCCCACTCAAATTTTTCTCGACTTTCAGAGTTAAAATTAAATTGTGTCGACAATAGTTTAACAGCTAAGATGGTGTAATATATAGAGCAGTGGTGGCCAAACATACTTATCCTCAGAGCCACGTACGATCATCTTCAGAATTTGGAGAACCGCATGACGCACATTCTGTACTCATAAGTTTATGAATAATAAAACATAACCTTTATCCGAAACAGTTCAGATATAATGTATGTCCCTTAATCATCATCATCATGCTTCTGTCCGAAGACAGGTTTTAACTGAATCGCTGCCTCCATTTCTCTCTCTCCCTAGAAGCTTCTTTTATGCTTCTATAAGTATTATATCCCTGCTTTATATTATCTAATATTCCTATTCTTTTTCTCCCTCTTACTTTTCTTCCACTAATTTTTCCTTCTAAGATCGTCCTTTGTAAACACTGTCTTCTCAATATGTGCCCTATCCAATTTGCTTTTCTTTTCCTGATTGTTTTTATTTACATCCTTTCTTTTCCCACCATTTCTAATACTTCTTCATTTTTCTTCCTCTCTGTCCATTTCACTTTCATCATTCTCCTCCATACCCACATCTCAAAACTTTCTAAATATTTTTCCTCCTTTCTCCTTACCGTCCACGTCTCTGCACCATAAAGAGCTATGCTCCATATGTAGCATTTTGCTAATTTCTTCCTTGTTTCTAAATTTATTTTCTTGCTTGTGAGAAGCTCCTTCTCTTAGTTAAATGCTGCTTTTGCCATTGCAATCCTACTTCTGATGTCTTGTGTACTACTTCCATCCTGCGCTAAAATACTGCCAAGATATTTGAAACTACTTACTTGTTCCAATTTTTGGCCATGTATCATTATATTTAATTCTTTATGTTCCTTTGAAACCACCATGACTTTCGTTTTTTCTGCATTGGTCTTCATTCCATATTGTTGGCCAACCTTCACTAGTCCGTCTGTCATCCTCTGAAGCTCTTTCTCGCCTTCTGTTATTAAGCCCTGATCATCTGCGTATTTAATGGTGGTAATACTTTCACCTCCTATCTTAAATCCTTTCTCTCCCATCAACGCTTCTTCTGTTATTGTTTCTGCATAAATATTAAATATCGCAGGTGAAATAGGACATCCCAGCCTCACTCCCCTCCCTATTAAAGTACTTTCTGTTTCTTCTCCTTCAACCCTGACTCTAATCTTTTGATCAAAGTAAAGGTTTTTAAGCAGTCTTTTATCTTTCCAATCTATTCCTATTTTTTTTTAAATACCCAGCATTTTATCCCATTTCACTCGGTCGAAAGCTTTCTCCCAATCTACAAACCAAAAATACATACCTTTATTGACTTCTAGCGCTCTTTCTATCATCATCCTCATACATCTTATAGCATCTCTAGTCCCCCTTCCTCTTCTGAAACCAAACTGATTATCTTGCAGCTCCTTTTCTATTTTACATTCAATTCTTTTGGTTATTATTCTGGTTAGAACTTTAGCTGTATGAGAAATTAAACTAATAGTTCTGTAATCCTTACAACATTCTGCATTGTTCTTTTTCTCCAGTGGTACTATAACAACATCTAAAAAATCTTCAGGCCATATGCCAGTATCATATACTTGGTTAAAAAATTTTGTTAGTTGCTTAACTGCTTTAGACCCTAAAACCGTAAGAACGTCCTCGGGTATATCAACACTCCCAACAGCCTTCCTTCTTTTCATGTCATCAATTGCTCTTTTAACTTCAGACTCGAGAATACTTGGTCCTAGCTGATCTTTTTCCACATCCTCTTTTTCATTTAATTCAATATTTCTTGGCTTTCCTTCTTTGTCATACAGAACCTCAATGTATTCTTTCCAGACATTCTTTACATTGTCTGGCTCCGAGACTATTTTACCACTTTTGTTCATGATTCCTTTACGTCCTATCTTTCTTGCCTTTTTCTTGAATAGTTCCCTTGCTTTACTATACATGAGGTCTGTTCTACAAATTCATTCACACTCGACAATCTCCTCACATTTCTCATTTATCCACTGTTCTCTGGCTTTATCTGTTTCCCTTCTTAAAGCATTATTTAACTCCTTGTACTTTCTTTGGCCTTCTTCAGTGTTTATGTTCTTCCACTTTCTCCGCTCTTCCATTTTTTGCATCATGGCTGCTGTGATCCAGGGTTTTTTTTTTCTTTCACCCGTTATCTTTCCTATCTTCTTTTCCATTACATCTTTAATGTTGCTATGGATATATCCCCACTCCTCATCTACACTCTTCCTATTTTCTTCAGCTCTCTCCCCCAACCTTTCCTCCAGCTCCAGTTCCTCTAAGTTCCATTTCTTGTTAACTCTTATGTTTCTCTTAACGGTCTTCAGTTTACATTGTGTATTTGCCACCAAAAGGTTGTGGTGGTCAGAATCGATATCTGCCCCGAGTAGTGTTTTCACATTTTCAATGCTATTTCTAAATCTTTCATTGAATAGTATGTAATCTATCTGGTATCGTCTCTGGTCTCCTGGGCTTCTCCATGTGTAAAGTCTCCGCTGGTGATGCTTAAACCATGTATTAATTACAATCAATCTATTTCTATGGCAGAATTCCACAAGTTTCTCCCCTCTTTCATTTCTCTTCTCTAGTCCATATTTTCCCACTATGTTATCTTCCTGTCCCTCTCCGACTACACTGTTCCAATCCCCCATTACTATGGTGGTGATCCTTCCTTTTCCCTCCTTCTCCAATATCTCCATAATCTGTTCATAGATTTTATCTACTTCGTCGTCACCAGCATTAGTTTTTGGCATATACACTTGAATTATAAGCATTTCCACTGGCTCTATCTGAAGTTTTACGGCTATTAATCTATCATTAACTGTCACTACCTTGCTAATTCTTTCAGCTATCTCTTTTCTCATTATAATCCCCACTCTCCATTCCTTTTTCTCTCCTCCCGAGTAAATAATCTTAAACTCGTCTGAATTTATCTCGCCTTCTCCCTACCACCAAAATTCACTAAGACCTACTATACCTACATTATTCCTTCTCATTTCCCTTTTTAAGTTCTCTAGTTTACCCCCTGAATTCATAGTCCAAACATTCCATGTGCCAGTTCTTAATTTCTCACTACTTGCTTTCTTATTAATGTTACATTTCCTCTGTGCATCCACTAGGGTAGTCCCCACCCGGAGATCCGATTGGGGGACTATTTTACCTCCGGAATATTTTACCCCAGAAAGATCCATAGAGGTATTTGCAGCTTTTCAGCCAATCATGGGAAATATAATGAGGTAGTTTCCCCTTGCTTTCCTCATCGCAGTTTAACAGAGTGATTACCCATCTGTAGCTGTTCAGATCCACATGATCACCACCTACAGAGGTACTGTGCAAGCTGCTGCCCTTGCACAGGGGGATGTAAAACCCCCAAGACTGCTTCTTAGTCTGACTCTTCCCCTCAGACCTTTCCGGCTTGGATGGTCCTACCAGGAGAATTATCTCCCGCCGGCATAGCTCTTTGGTTCGTAAGAGTACACAAACCCTCCCACCTCTGTAAGGTTATGCAGTCCTTAGGGAGGGGCATGTCCCTTAGGCATCCTCAAAACTTCTCGTCACACTACGTCATTGTGTTCTGTAGTAAAAAACACTAATACACCTCAGAATGGAAATTTAAAAGAACCTCATACTAACAATAAGTTAAAAGAGAAGCGTACGGCTCGCAAGTCACGGTTTGCTAGGCCCTATTATAGAGAACATAAAAAGGTGTTTAACGAAAAGGAAAGAGAAAGATCAAAGGAGACAATAACGCGAGAAAACTCCCGAGTAATTCAAAGGGATTGAGAGGGGTGGAAGAGCGAACGATTCACAGGTGCGACCGTTTCGGCTGGTTAATTACTTCAATGCGTGTTTCCGGAAGACATTTAAAAACGCAGAAAACATGACAGAAAGTGTCCGTATTTGGACAGGTGCAGCAGCAATTACGCAACGTTTAACGCGATTTTTTTCTCCGAGGGTGTCTTTCCCTGGAACGAGGGTTCGGCCATCTACATAAATGAAAAAGAAGAGCGATAGGATGTTCGTCTCCAACGGTTACCTTCACACGACGCGCAAAA
Organism: Tanypteryx hageni; assembly: GCA_028673005.1. NCBI lineage: Eukaryota > Metazoa > Arthropoda > Insecta > Odonata > Petaluridae > Tanypteryx > Tanypteryx hageni. The sequence continues at coordinate 128,376,011 of CM054114.1, forward strand.
AAAATCAAATCCGTCGGTCGCCGGGGGCCGGAATCTTTTCCCTCGCGACCCATTCAACTATTCATCCGACTGCGTCACATACCTTCCCCAGAAGTGGACGCGCACACTACCGCATAGCTGGTGCATTTTGGGAGGAAGGGGAGATAGGGAGGTAGGGGAGACAGGGAGGTTGAGGAGATAGGAAGGTAGGGTGGAATGAAGAGGCAGAGAGACTGAATTCTTTTCGAGAACGCTTGCCGGAAAAATCCCATGAATGGAACGAATAAAAAAACCTTTTGAATGCCTCCTCGGTTACATACGAATGGGCACGACGCGCGATTCACGCGTTTAAATGGGGAGGGAGAGATATAGAAGAAGGGAGGGAAGGGTAATGGAGGGCCACGGCAAAGGGTTGGAACGGAAAGGGGATGGGAAAGATGAGAAGAAGAGGACGGAGAAGGATCACGGGGGCGTGACGTCACGCGCCTCCGCCCTCACCAGCGTGGCGCTCGGTCGTGTAATCTTCTCGCGAAAGCGCGCGCGCATTGGCCGGATCAACACAAGCGTGCCGAAAAGCTTTTTCCGCCCGAATTCTCGACCGCGCGCCCGCTCACACACTTTATCACGTTGGCGTGTTCCCTTTTTACGGCTCTTTTATTTTATGGCACCGAAAAAGCTTTCAAAAAAATTTGCAAGAAATGTATGCTTGTATGTATACGTATGAATTTGTGTACACGTAAATAAAGTTATATATGCGTATATAAATAAACACAAGTATATATACTCACTCCTTTCTTTTCCCTTTCAATCCCTTTATTTTTGTTTTTTAATTGAATAAGCAATTGCCACCCAGGTAAATTGGTTGAGAGCATTAGCAAATTCTCTCCTCTCCTTATTGTTACTACTCTACCTTTTCGTTTCGCAGTATGAACGGCAAAAAAACTTTTAAAAAGTCGCCTTGCGGGAGAATTAAGGCGCCATTATTTGTTTTTTGCTTTATACTTTCACGCGAGTAAAATATTCGGAACGACCGAAAGTCTTTATTGCGATTATTAAGGTCAAATTACCACGCTTTCTCTTTGCTAGCCAAGCTTGGGTGCTTTGCTATAAATCCGTCGAAATAACTTTTAGTCGTTTTGGAAGGAAGGTAGCTTGATGGGCATCGCTGGAAATCATTGCTGATTCGAATGAAGAACGCGGATCACGACAGCGCATACCGCATTTCAGTTACCAAAAATTGTGCTTTACGGAAAATTAATTAAATTGGATTTCATTCCTACCTACAGAAAAACTACTGCTCCTGAAATATAGTCGGAGTTTGGGACCTCATCTTTCATGAGCTTATCGTACGGTTTACATACAGTCTTACGGATGAACAATCTCAAATTTAAGTATCCACAAAAATGTTGATTCAACCAGGTAACAATCAAAGACCAATGATGAGGGGTACTGTTTTAGCTGAAATATATATTTATGGATGCATGTCTTGAATTCCAATTTGATTCAAGTCACAAACAAGTCTTATAATGCATAATTGATTTTATTATTTTTAAAATATAAATATTTTTAAAAAAACCTTCATAGCTAATCATTAAACTTATTAAACTTTTTTAAATAAATCACCTTCTCTTCAGTAACAGTAAAGATTACTTACTAAAACAGGAGACATTTACTAATTTTTGGCTACTATATATATATATATATATATATATATATATATATATATATATATATATATATCATTATACAGTGAAACCTGGGTTATACGTAACCCAATTATACGTAATACTCCGTTCATCCGATCCCGCCAGCTACTTTTATCTCGGTTGTACGCATTTACGTGCTGTGCATACATATTATTATTTTGCATCATTATAGGATTATGTCATAAATAACGCGACGTAATCTGCTGGTATCCGATAACAATGTAAGATTCTATCCTGCGGAAAAAATAACGAAACATTATGCGTTTTCTTTGCGACGCTTTTATTCTGCCTGAGATTCGGAAACAAAGTAATCAGTGCTGCTTTTTAAAGGCCCTCACTAAGGAGGGGGAGTTAGGGGAAGTCAGAAGAAAAATCAGCCAAGCTGACTTTGTGCTCAGAAGGGGATAGTCGTGCACTGGAATCCACAGCGTTTTATCAGTCGTGAACATTCTCCTCAGTGTTTCGCCAGCCTTTGTATCACTTCAGTCGTTCACACACTCGCGACATGTCTCAAAAAAGAAAAGGAATTACAGTAGAGAATAAAATGAAAATTATAAATGAGGCTGAAGAAAATCCGCACCTGTTGAAGAAAGAACTGGCTAACAGACTGAAAATTCCGTATACAAAGCTGTGCACTATTCTGGCCAAATCCGACCAAGTGAGAGAAAACTATGCAAGCGCTGGCCAGAATGCACATAAAAGAAGACGGGTCCAGGAAGGAAGATATGCTGATCTAGAAAAATCTCTGTTTATGTGGTTTAAAGAGATGAGATAAAAAAATATCCCTAAAAGCGGCACCATACTGCAAGAAAAGGCCAAGAGTTTTGCAGCCAAGATGAATGTAAGTGAGGAATTTCAGGCTTCACAAGGTTGGCTGCAAGTATTTAAAGAAAGGCATGGCATCACTGGACGCATGATTTCGGGGGAGTCAAGTTCGGTTGACAATGTTTGTGCAGCCTTTTGGAAGGAAAAACAGTTGGGCATGTTGATTGCGGGATACAGGCCATCCGATATTTACAACATAGATGAAACAGGGCTTTTCTACAATTTCTTTCCAAGTCGCACATTGGCAGAAAAGATGGATACTTGTCATGGGGGGAAGAAGAGCAAGCGACGTTTGACAGTTTTACTTGCTTGCAATGCGGATGGAACAGACAAGTGCCGGCCGCTTATTATCGGCAAATCTACTAAGCCTCGATGTTTCAAAAACGTGAGGACATTTCCTACAGATTACACCGCAAATAGCAAGGCTTGGATGACGAGCAGTGTGATGAAAAAGTGGCCGATGGATTTAAATGACAGAATGCGCAAATAAAAACGAAAAATTCTACTTTTCTGGGTCAACTGTACTGCTCTCGATTTTCAAGGTTTCTCCCATATCCGCCTCGAGTTTTTCCCTCTTAACACCACTAGCAAGCTGCAGCCACTTGACTTGGGCATAATTGCCAATCTAAAGGCACATTACCGCAAAATTTTGGTTCAATATACTGTCTCCCTGCTAGAAGCGAGCCAGGAGAAAAAACGCCCACAACTCAGTGTCATTCAGGTAAGACAAACTGCTGCAGTGATCAGTAACTTCCTCACTTCATGAACTTTGGTTTCTAAATTGTCTGAAATTGTGATTTTCTTATTCAGGCAATGCACTTCATTGCCTCCGCTTGGAATGCAGTCCAGCCTTCTACGATAAAGAAGTGCTTCCGTAATGCAGGATTTGTTTTTGATGGGCTGCATAAACCCGATGACGATGATGCACCCGATGATGTGGAGCCACCTGAGAGTTGGTCAACAGAATGATCGTTTGAGGACTTCATTCATTTCGATGATGATGTCGCTGTTTGCGCCAGCCTTGCTGAGTATATTTCAGACCAGTGTTATGCTCTAGATAATTTTTTTCCTAAACAAAATGCTTTTTACCCATCATACTATCAAGCATACTAGCAAGCGTGGTGACTCAAGAAGAAGATAGTGCCGAATCAGATGACGAAAAGAACGAATTGTTCGGAAACATCACCTCATTTTCAGAGGCATTGGCTAGTATGGAAGTGGCGAAGCGCTTCATTTCCTCTTTTGAGAGTCAAGAGGAGATTATGTACATAGCAAATCAACTTGAAAGTTCTCTGTACCTTTTTTCCACGAAAAGAAGGAAACAAAAGACAATAACTGACTATTTCATTTCAAATAAAACGTAATTTGTTGAAAGAGTATTTTTTTAAATCACGTGCTGATTGTGAGTGCTACATCAGCGAGTGAGAGTTTGTGGTTGTGAGATATTTTGTTTATTTTTGCTCTATAAATATGTGCCTTTCACGAAATCACCAAATGTCTGGTTTAATCTTCATATGTCGATCTTATTTAACCATCTATTGGGTTATACGTAACTCTGAGTTAAACGTATTTTTTGTTCGGCCCCTTGAACTACGTATAACCAAGGTTTCACTGTATATAGACGTTCCTTACAGAGGAGGAGAAGGATATAACATACTAGTAGTTGGTGCTTGCATTCTGCAAGCATATTATCTCAACATAAAAAACATTCATTTTTCATATTTCATCATTACAAATATTTTTTTAATTCCAAAATTTTTCACCTCCGGAGCGATTTTCGTTTTTCCCTTATGTAAAATTAATAGATTAAAACAATCCCAAAACTTTACAATTTTAAGAATTTTATACTTTCTCCATTATGGGGTACTAATGCTACACATTTCCGCCAAATTTTAAAGTTGTAGCACTTCTAGAAGTAAAAGAATATTTTTCCAATTGTTTTAATTTTAAACATTTTTAACGACGCAATATGTTTATGGAGAGTTTCAAATGCTTATTTGTGCAAATGCACTACTCTGTACATAACTTGAAAATTTCAGCTTCCTAGTTCATCCCGTAATGTCTAAACAGTTATGAATTTCTTTAAATTATTTATTTATTTAAATTAATTAAATTTTTAACTGCCAAATAAATTAAAATATCAAAATTTGTGTAATCCCTATTTCGCTTTTTTTTACAAATTCTACTTATAAAAAAATTTCAACTCCGTTGCACATGCGGAAATACATCAACTTTGAAATTTTGTTTAAACAATTGCGAATTTTTAGCGTCCGCATTGTTGCACTTTTTCAAGATTTTCGTTTTTTCTGGTCGGTTTTGCACAAAACCCTATCTAAGAAAAAAATTTAGAATCTCCAGCTCATCTGGAAGTGCTTAAAACATGTATGTTATCACTGTATATAGACGTTTCTTACAGAGGAGGAGGATACTAATGTTTAGGCACTTACAGATGAGCTGGAGATTCGAAATTTTTTCTTAGGTAGGGTTTTGTGCAAAACCGACTAGAAGAAACGAAAATCTTGAAAAAATGAAACAATGCGGCCGCTAAAAATTCGCATTTGTTTAAACAAATTTTCAAGGTTTATGTATTTGCGAATGTGCTACGGAGCTGACATTTTTTTAGAGGTAGAATTTGTAAAAAAAAACGAAATAGGGATTATAGAAATTTCGATATTTTGTTTGGCAGTTAAAAATTCTTAAAGTTTAAAAAATTGGTAAATGTTTAGAAACTACGGGGCGAGTTAAGGACCTAAAATTTTAAAGTTATTTAGAACATAGTCTATATAAACGATTAAACATTTCAATTTATCCATGAAATTTTTATTGCGGCCGTTAAAAAATATTTAAATTTAAACAATTAGATAAATCTTATTTCACTTCTAAATGTGCTACAAATTTAAAATTTGGCAGAAATGTGTGGCATTATTAACCCAATGTGAAAAACGTATAAGATTCCTAAAATTACAAATATTAGTGATTGTTTTACTCCATAATTGTTCTATAAGGAAAAAACAAAAATCGTTCCCGAGGAGAAATCATTTGAATTAAAGAAATATTTCCCATGATGAAATATCTCTCTGAAAAATTAATGTTTTTTCAAGGTGAGATGAAATGCTTGCAGTATGCAAGCACCTTCTACTAGTATGTTATATTCTCCTCTGTAAGGAACGTCTATATATAATGATAGTAAGTAAGTTATTTTTTTAAATAGCTCCTTTTATAGAGCAACCCCTTTAAATGTTAGTCTTTTTACACCAATCATTATTTAGTTTTAACTCCTTATTACAATAATCATAATTTGCAGTCAAGCTCAATATGTCAAAATCAATAGAATTCATTTTGTTTTAAATCTGATATTTGTTAGGTACCTGATTGTGTTTCTTTTAAAATAATACTCTGTTCACTTGTCATGTTTCAGTTTTTTGGTGTTAAATTTATCGTTGTTCATGCTTATAACATATCAAACATTGGATAATATATATATAGGACTTCTGATGTTGTAAGACAAGCTATGCCTTTCTTTTATAGCTATTTTGGAATTATCTAGTTTTAAGTATATAAGTATTGTGTTATTTGCATTAACTGTTCGTAATTTCATTAAAAAGGAAGGATAAAATAGACACTACTGTAGTTTCAGTTCAAACATGAAAAAATACCTGATGACATTATGATGAATTGTCCTCATTGTTATGTACTATTGCGTCCTAGATACGATTAATATTCCTCATGTATTAAGGCTGGAGCCCGGGTCGGAGTCGGATACACAAAAAATTAAGGAGTCGGAGTTGGAGATTTTGGGTACCGAATCCACAGCCCTGGCGGACACCCCCGCACGGCAGGGAGGAAGGCATGGCCAAAGCGGGCCCATATTTTTTTCGTGAGGACCTTAAATTTTTTCAGACTTCAATTTTGTTTTCTGGAACGCCACTGATCAAGGATATTACTTTCAATAAATTAATTCAATTCATTCGCCCAAATAAAAAAAATATATTTTAGTGTTCACACTGCTTATATCATATGTAACTTTTTAAGTTTGAATTTGGAAATGATCGCGCGATCATTTCAGCTGAGAGCAAATGAAAATATAAAAAAAATTAAACCCTATATACTCGCACCTAGACCCAAAACGTGAAGCTAATATTGAATTTATTACACATTCCAAAGGGTTTTTTTTTCAAAAAGGACTACTTCACGCAGTTTATTGATGGCAACTGCCAATAAGACAACATCCTAAATGTCAGGAGTAAAATTCTTCCTTAGACATACAAAAATTATGCATCATTTCGACTGTAAAAGATAAAAATATTTATAACTTATTTAACTACCTCATAAACAGAATCTCATGGAGGTAATGATTAAGGAAATATGTCTTTCTAAGTGGACCTCTACGTACCGGGTGAGTTTAGCCATTGTTTAAATCTGGTGAATGGTGGGATTTTGCGCATTCGGAAGAAATCCTCATACTTTCAAAGTATACATGCCGCCTTCCCTCAGAAAGAAATCGCTAACCTCGCAATTTTAATCTAGTGTTGCGAAAAATAGACATGCACGCTAGAATTTCCAAGCGCCTGCAAATAGTGCAGAGGAATACAGACGCATTCCAGCGGATCCGCAAAGAGACCGCGACAGAAACGGCTTTCTGCAAAAGCAACAGAATCCTGTTGCGCAATAAAAACAATGAGGATAGTGAGCAGAGAGCAATCCAGGATGAAGCTACGAGCATCGTTGAGCGTATTCAAGTTTAAATTTGTCTCCAGAAAACAACAAAAGGTCGAAATGAAATCCGAAAGTCAGATGTCACAGAAGAATGATTAAATTCATTGGGTCAATTTTGAAGGAGGGAGACGGCACTGGAAGTTGAAGGGATGAATAGAAAGGGATAACATTTTTATTTAACGCAATAAGGAAAAAAATATAAAATTCAAAACCACGGAAACAACATTTAAGTAATAAGGCGTTACTGGCTGAATATATTGCATCAGAAGTTGATTAGCTAAATAATGCCATGCAAATTTTAGAATGATTTCATAAATCTGGCAAATTTAAATTTTTAATTTTTAACCCTTAAAAAACCACGGCATTACAACACATGGGTGAATTTCCACCCGGCAGCTTTCATATTCGAATTTAGTATGAATAAATGTTTTTAACAAGTACCGATGTTTTTATTAAAAATGTTCATATCTTGTACTGCACACATAAGAAGTGCAAAATTGGTAATGATACAAAATTTATTTTAACAAAAAATATTAAAAATCACTTATCTTAGCTATCTTCTGATCTATTTTTAATACAGTTTTCACAGAGTATATTGCGATGTTGACCACAAACAAACTGCTTGCATGATGTGCACTTCACCGAATATAGTTTGTATTAACATGATTATCTTTTTTCGCAGCGATAATATACAAAAGCCCCAAAAATGCTGCTTTGAGATCCACTATAGAAAGATGTCTAAGTAAGACAAAGACACGCTATGGCCGGGGTCTAAAGGCAAAGTGACCACAGTAGGAGGAGGGGAAGGCATATCTAAGGGGGGACGATGTTTACTCCGTACATTCTTGAGCTATAAGTAAACACAGCTGCTCTGGGTGTTTTTTCACCCATAGTGTAGTAGTTAAGGGTTAAAGGGCATATTCTGAGATAAAAAATTAATTGATTTTCTTTTATAATTTTTAACCTTTAATTTCATGCATAAACACTCATTTTTTAATATGAAAGTCCAAAAATTGTACAAATTTTTATACCCAACATAAGATAGGTGCCCAATAAAAGTCTATTATTATTTTAGACCGCTCGCTTTTCGTTTTCTTAATTGTATGACCTTATACTTAACTCTCATCCTAGGCCTTCTCAGTACCCCTCGAGTTCACTCTCTATTTATTATAGGTCTGAGGGACTTTATGTCAGCGTTGGTTGTTTTTATAGGGATTTTCCCTACTTTGTATTGCTTTCTGTCCGCCGGTCGCGCACAATATAAAACACCGAATGATTTTGTTTGCCCTTCGTTATTCGGTCAGCTGTTATTTCCATTACAAAATTCGTGGATAAGTGTTTACTTACCACACCACTAAAAACTGTAACATCCCACAAAGAAATCGTCGATTGTGTTTTTTGCCCCAGTGACAGCCGGCCTATGTGCCTGGTTGAGAAATGATATTTGCTACAACGCTGTCCTTTTCAAGTTTGGTCGTTCAAGTCCGATTTTATCAGTCTTTATTATTTCTATACCACAGTAATTATTTGTAGAAAGAAGGGTTATTGTTTCACACAATTCACAAAATACTTATGTTACTCCTCATAATGAGTTCGTTTGATACAAGAAAAGAGGAACGTGTAATACAAGAGGAAGAACGAATAACTGCATTGGATGATTCCGATGAAGAGGACTTTTTCTACTTCTCAATTTTATAGTTTGTTTAATTTTTACTTAAAGCTTATTTAACATACAACGCAGTTTTTTGTTTCTTGTAAAGTATTATTTCAATTACCGATATGTTAATGAAGCTATATTATTGAAAAATTATGGTATAAACGAAATTTGTTTAATAATTTAAAGAAAAATAAATAACAATTGATAATTTGGATATTCTGTCTGATTTTCCAATGACCTCCTATGATACAAAATACCGCGCAACGTCCTAAGGGTTAATAGGTAAATGCGCGCTATATGATAATGTAAAACATATATATAAGCGTAAAAAAGTGAATATTTAAGGAAAGAAAAAAAGGTTCGGGATATTGGGACTACCTGCATAGCAGCATCGGGAGTCTCATTAAGCGTTCTCGCAACGGGAAAGGATGGAGTGGAAGGAGGGAGGTACAAAAAGCAAGGAGATCCTTTCTCCCAAAAGGGAATGGTTAAACTGGCTTAGTGCATTATTTAGCGTGAAATAGCGTAAAGCGACGCTTCCTATCTGTGTCGAGCATAAAACGTGAGTTCGTGAGCGGGCGCGCGCGCGTGCGTGTGACTGGATTTTGCTGAAGGGCATTGGAACGGAGAGATGGTCGGATGGGATCGGAAAAAGAGAGGTTTGAAGGGAGATTGATTGTAGTAGGGGGTGAAAGGGAATGAGAGAGGAAGCAGGAAGGAGGGGGGTGAAGGGAAGTCGCCAGCAGTAAGGTTTCTGAGAGAAGAGAGAGGGAGAGAGGAAAGAGATGAAATGGAGATAGAAGATACAAAGAGGTAGTCGAACTAGAAGGGAAAGGGAGGGAAGGGAAAAGAGGAAATATGGAGAGAAGGAAGGGAGAGAGATAAGAAAGAGGGAGGAAAGGAGAGAGGAAGTAAAGGAGGATGGGAGGGAGGGGGGAGGAAAGGAAGAGGGAGGTGGGGGAGAGAGGATGTAGGAGGAAGGAGAGGAGGGAGAGATAGGAGGGAGAGAGAAGATAGATAGATAGATAGATAATCGTCTTTATTCGGGCGAAATTTAGACCAGAAGGTCCATTCTTACATTTAAGAGAGAGTGAGAAAGAGGAGGGAGAGAGAGGAGGGAGAGAAAGAGGATGGAGAGGAGGGAGAGAGAGGAGGGAGAGAGGAGGGAGAGAGGAGGGAGAGAGAGAGGTGGGAGAGAGAGAGGAGGGAGAGAGAGAGGGGAAGGAGAGAGAGTAGGGTGAGAGGAGGGAGAGAGGGGAGGGAGAGAGTGGAAGAGGGAAGGAGGAGATAGAGGAAGAGAGAAGAGGGATAAAGAATACAGAGAGAAGAGAGGAATGAGAAGAGAAAGGATAAGACGGAAAGAAATTTAGAGAAAGAAGAAAGTAAGAGGAATAGACAAAAAGGTAGGAATGGGTGAGGGAGAAAGAGAGAAAAAAGACGAGAGTAAAGAGGCTGGTCTAGAGAAGTGGGAAAGAGATATACTATAGATACTTAAACGGGAGGATAGAATAGACAGAGGGTTAGATGGGGGAGTAAGATGCAAAGTAGAACTAAAGAGGAAGATTGCGAGGAACGGTTAAGGGCGTTGGAGAACGGAGGGAAAGGGAGGAGAGCGAGAGGGAGTTTTGACTTCAAAGGCGAGTGAACGGCCCACTTTAATTGGACCGAAGCAAGAGCCAGAGCTTGTCATTAGGGAGCATTTCACCGTGTCCCGCAAGATACCCCTTAAAATAAGAGATTATGATGCCCTATTATGAGCGCGTTAAATCCTGATTCGCTATTTTTTTATTCAGCGATTCTGTAAGCGTGATTTTTTTATGATCCCCCTTTTAAAAACAACTGCGAGAGAATTAGACCAATTTTGAACTTATCAAACGTCGCGGTGTCTCGTTCGTTTAGATGTCGCTTTTGTGTAACGTTCCGAGCGGTGCAGTCTCAGCAAATGGAAGGACTTTTTTTTATTTCTTAGCGTTGACAAAGGTTAGCGTTTCCATGTTTGGAGAGAAATATTTCGAAATGTTACGATGACGAATTAAGACGTGCGAGAAGTGTATCGATTACATCATCTAGAGACCTGGGGTTAATCGTTTTCGATTTCCCTAGCGTCAAATCGTTTCAAGTGTCACGGTGAGAATGAATTGAGGACTTAAAAAAGTAAGTCATTAAGAGAGGCAAAAAAAGTGGGTCAATGAAAAACAATAAAATTTTAAATATATAACAAAATGTCGACTAATTTATCACGTTTAATGTTTGTTATATTCTTGGAGATATTATTATTAATAAGATTTTCTAATCCATGACTTACCATTAAAGAGCGACCATAATTTATCACCTTATGGATTTGATCCGATAAACCTTGATTATTGAACCAGCTATCTTACACCCGAAGCCAACAACGTACGAAGATGCATAGCTATTTATTTTAGCAAAACGGAAATTTTGCTTGCAAGGTTTTTTTCAGTAGGATTTTAATATATTTCTACAATGAATGAATGAATTATTTATAATAGCTTAAAAGTTATCTATAGACAATGTTTTTTGTAACCATTACTTCTGATTTATTAGCTCCTACGTCCATCCTCTACTTTCAGAAAATATCTTTGAGCATATTTCTAAAATGTACATTTCTCGCTGTGTTGGCCACGAAACCTTTTAAGTTCCCACTCTTTAAAATTTTTCCTAATAGTTCGCATTTTTCAACCATAGCGAATGTATTTTTCACAAAATTTCATAAACCCGGAATGACATTATGAAGAAACTCCAAAGAACTTCAAAGATCGTGCAACCCTTAATAACTTGCTGGGCAGATGGACAGAAGTCACCCAAGGATAACGTGTCACCGCCTCTTGCTTCAAGCAAGGATGGTTCTTTTTATTTTTTACTAGGCGAAATTTCCACCCTCTAGTTCATTTTAACGAAATTCTCAGTTTAAATACTGAAAACAGCCGACGGGCCCAAAAAGAAACTTTCATCGAGAGACGCCAAAATATGATTTCCGAGGTAGAACACTAGCAGGCAAGCTGCGCGAAACGGCTTTTCATAAAGGGGAAAATGCTCATTGCCGCGTAGCAAAAATATGTCCCCTTTACGCTGTTTCCATTCAAAAAGGAGCGGACGATAAACAAAATATTAAAGTTGGAAATTCGAATCATAAAACAAGCAAGATGCCCTTGCTAATGTAAGAGGTTGAAGTCCGTATCCTTAAAAAATTTCAGGGTTATGGTTTGCTTTCACCTTTGGGGAGGGAACAATGTAGATCCTTCCTATATCTTCCAACCATCAAAACTTCACTCCATTGGCTACAGTAGTTTGGCCATTTCAAATTTTTGAATTTTCCAAATTTGAATTTACCTAACGGAAAATATATGAACTATTTACTTAGAAAATCAAATCATTGAGAACCTCATAGACATATGATAGCTACCTAATTCAAAAAGAATTTTCCATATATCTCCAGAAGTATGGCTACAATACCATTCCAAACCTTTGAATTTTTGCTATTTTGGAGCCACTCGGTGGAAAATCTAATAACTGTTTGGATAATCCAACTGGAAAATAACATCTCTCTAATTTATATAGAATTTTCCAAATATTTCTTAAAACAGAAAAGTCTATCGTCCACAAGCGGACAGATAGAGTGATAACATAAGCACGTTTTTTTTAAGAAAACGCGATAAAAAATTCGCCCTTTAGGGATGCACTTGACGAATCGAGAATGACACAAAGACGATCGCCGCGACAATCCGACGAAGTAGTTGCGGACAACGATGCCCAAGAAGGACCTTCAAAATTCCTCGTCCAACTCATGTTCATGTTTAATTTACGCGGCTTACTCAGCTTTCACTCCCTCTCTCTCTCTATCAAAAGGCTAGCAAAGGAAGCCTTTGATCTGGCATTCTGTAAATATTCACCAGGAAGGTTGGAATGGCTTATAGCCTATCGAGATTTCAACGCTACGCTTGACTATTTGTTTCAGGTGCCGATGTTCATTGCGCTCGCGAAAAGGGTCAAGGACGGGTAATTCCGGGAGCGTGTCCAAAATATATATTTTTGGTCCTTTTTTGCGCATTTCTGCTTCGTTCGATGCAGCCGGGCAAAACGGCGAAAATCAGGAGAAAATGCTCGCTCCCTCGAACCCGTATGGCGACGGATAAAAATCGCGAAATCTTTATTCTTTTTGCGAGACAAAATGAAACAAAGGGATTTTTATTCGTACATAAATTTTCCGAGAGTATGTTCTCAATTTTTTACCGCCACAAGCGTTAAACTTTTTCAAACCTCAATAATAAAACAGCCGACTCGCGGATTTCGTCCCGCGCTTAATTTTTGCCTCTTGTTATTTTTCCTAGTTTTTTTTCTAAACAGTAAACGCGTTTTCATTCGCCACGGTGCTGGCACGTCGAATATAATGGCTGACATAGTTGATTTTAGCTCATCTGAATTCAATTTGTTTCATACTTGTACATACATTTGAGATAAAATTATTTATTTAAATTTTGGAGCTAATAAAATTTTCCATATTATCTGGAGAATCTACAAAATTTTTAAATTTTTGGCGGAAGTAATTCCAATACGACGACACCAACAATTTAAAAGGAGGTGTACATGTACAAAAATTCACTCTCGTCCTTCGCATAAAGAATGTAGGAGCTAGGATTTCCGAACCGCTTTGGTGAAGAAAAATCTGAGTTCTCCTATGTCGTACATCATTTCTCTTTTTTACCAATAAGCGACGTGTTGCCAAAAATTATTCTATATTTTATTAGAATGATAAACACATTCAAGAGAGTGTTTTCAATAAAAAATGTCGAGTATACTCGCGGTAAAACCCATGATAAAATACAAAATGTATAAATGATTATTCCTGGCCGCCTTAATTTGAAAATCGGATTTTATTGCAGTTAAGCTGCATTAAATTTCGTTGAGAGGAATTATTCATGTCTACATTTTTCTTTTCGATATAACCTCTTACACAGGATGAAAACAGTTTCGTGGTAGCAACATGCAGGTACATATTCCGACGGATGCGGTAATTTGCTTCTTGGATGCAAACATGTTTGCGATCCTCAGAGATATTCGAGGTGCCAATAACATGTTGGGGAGCAACTTACAAAAGCCATTTGCATACGTCGAAATACCCTTATACAGCGTTAAATCCAAGAGGTTACATTAAGAGTGGCGATTCATTCGACGTTGTTTACAGGAGCACTTCTTTTTAATCGATTACGACCAATAATAACCCCTAAATGTATAATGTGATTTCCCAATATTGGATTAAATTCTCCGAGTACCTATTTGGCTGCTTGTCATTCTTCTACTCGGATATCGCTCAACAGCCTACTTCGTGAATGTTCCTTGTAGCGGAACAGAGTTTGAATCCTGGCGGAGACTGATTTACAGTGCAGGGGTGCCCCATTGCCTATTAGTTTGTTGTGAAAAGGGCATGCGAGTCAGCACATGTTCCTCCAGAATAAAGTTTAGCAAAGTGTCCACCTGATGAGTTGCGCAAGAGCAGGCTGATGCGGAGGCCAGGTTTCCCTTCTCACTTCTGAGAGAATGTGTGCGTGCGTGCATGTATGTGCGTGCGTATGAGCATGCATACGTAATGCTACACAGAAGGCAACGGGGAACTAATCTCGTTACTCCTTGGTACATGAAATTTTCCACGGAGAATATTAATCGCTAACCTACCATGCCATAGATATGTAGTAATTGTTATCCTTTCATAATCCATTTCTTGATAAGCACTTATCCCTGACTCAGTCTCTTCTTCCCTCAAATTAATTGTTGCAATGAATTGAAGTGACGTGATCCGCGAGTCTACCGTGTCTCGGGATCTCCTCTTAAATCTCAATGGTTGATTTGAGATTCATTCGTTTGTTTCTAAATTCGAGTGCTGAGCGTTTAATTTAGAAATGCGACGAAGGCATCAGCACTTAGTGATCCCCTTTATTTTAATCACGTGAAATACTCCACCAGATGTTAAATGAAACATTGTTGACGAGATTCGAGATGATAACGGGTAACAATACCGCGAGATTCTTTAACAACGCTTCCTATGAATTTCCTATAGCTTATGAATACATGTGCATATTCAATAAGTCGACCTCATAAACTCCAAAGAGGAGACGAAAAATTCAGATTGCGAAAGTTTTGCAGCCTAGTAATACTTTAATACCATTTTTAAACAAGTATATGATCTAATGAGTAAAAATGGACACTTAACTAAACGATGAAACGAAAGAAGAAACTTCAAGCAACCAGATCTTCTTAAAAAATATCTGATGTGGCCACCACATGACTTTCTCCATATCAGTAATATTTCTAAAAATTCCGAATAGGTTAAATGATAATTAATATTTTAAGGAACTGCGAAAAAAATTTAAAGACTTTACAAAGAACAGAAATAGACCCATACCGTAGCATTCTGATATTGGATATAGCCAGGAATCTCCAAAAATTAAGAAAATAAATGAAGCGTTACTAAGACGTAACTAAGCGTCAATTGTTAACAATAGTCGCCGGTAGGTGGTGGCAGCTAAAATATTAGTTTTTAAAATATCTCTTAAACAATGCATTATATGAGAAAATATTTCAAACAAAGGTTGTAGAAAATTACATTTCCTACAAAATTTATTTCAGTATGTTTTTAAATATATAAAATATTAAAGCAAACATCAAAATAACGGATGTGACAAGAGTAAACACCCACTTCCGGATGACCGATCTTTATCAAAAACTAATCAGTTCTTGTGACTTTCATAAAAATGTAAAATACACAATTTCGCGTTCACCTAATTAATAGTTTTTGAGTTAGAGCACCCACAAAAAACTGTCACACACTCACACAAACACATCAACGAGAAAATGATCAAAACGTGCTCAGGGAACCTCGAAAAGTGTATTTCCGTTGAAATCTCGAAATCGATTTTTTTATGAAAACAATACTTGCCCCTTTATTACATATGGAGAAAGTAAAAAGAATAAGTAGAAGTGAACGCCTACTTCGCAGTGGACAGAATGATGGTGCAAGGCTTCCAGACAGGCGTGTACTGGCAGAGGTCAGGAGTGACGAAGGCATCGGTAAGAAGAACGAAAGGGGTGATTTAGGCTTTATGGCTCTCTTTGGGTACTAGACAAAATATTTGCCGTTTAGATTGGCTGCAGAGAGCTCTCTGCCCCATTGCATGTCGCTGGACTTTACTTGAACGACGCATGGAGGTTGACAGCTTCTTATTTTTAGAAATACGTCAGAAAGAGCTTTCGAAAATAAATGTTTTCAAATTTGATTTTTACCTTACCAGTTAATCGAAATAATAAAGAAAGAGTGCGACTTAAAATGGAAGATTCAACAAACAAAATACTTTTTGGGGACGGAAATTTGTCTTGTTATTGACAAATAGATCATAAAAACTTTCATTATAACTAGGATTGGCATTTATCTGCATTCAAACTCCATGCGAGATAAAATAGTTGTTTTAAATAATTTGCCTTACCACAGCATTAGAACGGATTGCTTACATCTTGTTTACATCAGAATCAAAGTACGAGAGATACTAACATATCAGCTGCCTACATTAAATTTTAGAAAAACCGTTATGCCTCCACCACTTTCTCTTTCCCTACACGCGTGTTCTTTAGTTACAACATTATTAATTAGTTATTAATAACTTCTTATTTTTTCAAATATTTTTTCTCAGATCCAACTACCTAGGTATCGTTGAAAATGTTTGTTATGAAACACGAACATGACTCGCAGAGGACCCCACAAAAGTTCAACCAAAAAGCCGTTATCAACCTTATATAAACAGAGGAAGTCACATATCCTCAAACATCCACTCAAAGGTAATTTTAATTAACATCAGCTACATTCGCGTTTACCTTATTGCGGGAAACCATCAATTTGATTGACAGAGGTAATAAAGTTCAGAAACGAATGTTTCGCTAAATACGTTGCCGACGGAGATTCCGGGTTATTTATTTACGGAGTGTACTAAGCTTTAAGTATGTAGTTGATGGAGTTCCCGAGGTATATTGCCTCGGGCTACCCTATCTTCTCTCCCAGTCCCCAACTCAATCATAAATTAAACCTCCGGCAGCTACGAACATACTGACTTCCGTACGATTGGGCGCTGAACCAATTGGCTGAACATATAAGCAAATGGTTACACCGCGTTATAAGGTATGTACTCGTTACATTGCTAGTCGACTCAAAATATTTAGCAATTCAAGTGATCCACATTAACATTCTTCTCGAATTAATAATTATCTTCCTTTTCTTATTACGTTAGCAAAAGTAAGTCGCCTACTTCTGTATAGATATGTGATTTATTTCAGATAACATAGACATTTATCTTCAGCGCATTATATTTAATAATTTTTTTTCGCTAATTTATGTTAACCACCATGAAAGGCATTAAAAATGTATACTATATTACAGACTGAAATTAAAGTAATGTTTACCCAATAAGCTTTAGGAAGTAAGACAAATATAGGAAGTAGGAGAGAGATGTGCTAGGATTTACAGAGGGAAACCGATTTCATCCCCTAGAGGCAGCTTCTGGTTGGATCGAATGGCGTAGGAATCTACCTGCCCGAGTAAGCTAATTGGAATAAATTAGACCGTGTTCGGTAGATTAGTGATTTCGGGTATATAGCTAAATTTTTCAATCAACGAAGTGAAATACAACATTAACTCCAAAGATCTTATTTCTGATAAGCATTTATATCACCAAGTACGAATAATGCATAATTCTCTGCCTTTCTCAGAAATTTTTATTCGATAAGTAAATACGACATAGTAATTAGTGATTTTTAGCCTACTTTACTGAATGGAAATAGGCTTGTAGTTTCGTCGTGTCTGTCCGTCCCTCCATTAAATTTTGAACCAAAAAACCGATTTTCATGACACTTGGTGAAAATCTCCTGCTACTGGAGCCGAGCTCCCGAGGATGGTTTTTGCTGTGAAGATTGAAAGTCCCGGGTTCGATTCCAGGAAGTATAATTCCCGTTTGATTTACA
Source organism: Tanypteryx hageni (assembly GCA_028673005.1). NCBI lineage: Eukaryota > Metazoa > Arthropoda > Insecta > Odonata > Petaluridae > Tanypteryx > Tanypteryx hageni. Next base: position 128,393,915 of record CM054114.1, read on the forward strand.
TGGGAAATCTGAAATCCAACGTGCAGGGTAATTTTCTCTTGCACATTAAAATAACTTAGAATTGTAATATCGGAGCGGGATATGATTTATTCTCTGAGGAAAGAGATGGAGATTGTAATTTTTATCGTATAATGTTGCTAATCAATCGTGTTTCTTAGAATTTTGCGTAAATACGAGCGTTTTTTAGTTTTTATCCCTCATTATGAGTGTGTTGCCATCGCAATGACTATTTCTGGACTCAAATTCGGTATAATCTAGTGCATACACGCGTTTTATTGTCACACAAATACGCGTGACCAATTCAGTTATCCGTTCGAATGTATTTGTAATATATTATAACGCTAAATTATGAAATTTAGGAACACAAAGATCTACATATCCGCGGTGATTTTATATCCATTAAAGTCAATATAGGTATTAAATAACTGATTAAATGGAAAGTAGTCATCATAAATTCCGTTTGGATCATCTTGTTTACATACGACTTACGCAGTTCATAGGGCCAAAACTCTATATATCGATCATACGAAATATGTTCTTTGGCCAGAGATTTATTAATGAATTTTATCGCAAATTCAGATACATTCTTATATTTTGAAAGGGGAATATCTGATAATTCAAGTTTTTCTGTATTTCATTGCGCAAATAATGCTTCTCATCCCGTGGCGGAAAAAGCATGTAGCGTCCGAGGCAATGGAGACTAATTCAAAAATCCATAAGAAATATTACGGATCACCAGGGAGATATACTAAAGCTAAATATGAAATCAACATAAATGTCGGCCATACTTATAAGTAGGCTTGGTAAGATTCATTTAGAATCAATAAATGTCGACAAACAACTAATTAAAAAAAATTTAATTCGACGAAAATGAATTTTCGTCGATAAGTTTCGATTTTCACCACTACATTTTTTACGAAATTTATGTGTCATGATTTTAAAATTTTGCTTTACGCTCTAAAACTTAACATATTTTACCATCAAACATCAAAACGTAAGAGACAGTCTGTATTTGTCATACCAAACGGTCACACAACATTCGGAATTTGCTTTCTAATGTCGCTTATGTCACTGTCTTTAGGGCACACACTGAGCAGCCGTGGGATCCAAAGGTAAGGGACAAAATATTATGATCGGTTTACTGGGCTCTTTCTTTTCCCTAGGCCAGATCCGATAATCCCTACGCACTTTGGACTCCATTTACTGAAATGTCGGGGGACATCTATTGCGTCTTCTGCGCGACAATATCTGCCGACCTCCTCCAAGAGTTGAAATCAAAGATTTCCCCGGACTGAAAAATGAGTACCGATCGTCAGATGCCCTTATCGCATTTCCAAAAGCACCCTGTCATAAAATTTATATAATCCATCTGAGAATGTCCCCCGTACTTATTTTCTTTTGCATTGCTGTCAAAGGAACATCGTACCATATACGCACTCAGGACTTTTTTCCGCATTCATAGTCGTTATACTCAACAAGATGAGATATTTTTCATCGAAATATTCATTCATACATTAGGTTGTCCATTATACTCACTTCTCATTAATTTCTCACGATTTCGTGAATAAGGGGCGCGAATTAACGAGTATAATATACTTTCTGATTTATAGCGAAAAATTAACCGTTTCAGGTTTATGGCCGAAGTCAACAACAACACATTCGCCGAAATATAGATAACAACAAAAAAAGCAGCATAAAAGAAGCCTTCATTTTATTTGTACACTTTTAGTCAATTTAATTAGAAGGAATTCAATTTATAACAGTTCTCTAGATAAAAATTGATGAGTTGTATTGAAATAAACGTTGATATTAGATATCGATTTTTAAGACACATAAAAGTCGATGTTTGTGAGTATTTCTGGCCAATCAACCTCTTGGATTATTATAGCCAAAATATAAACGTCAAAAACTAAAATTCCTAATTAAATGTATAAAAATAAACGTTGATGTACGCCTTTGACTTTTAGAAAAAATAAACAATGGTAGTGTTCGCTTTTTAAGAAATGTTAACGTCGAAAACCTCCAAGCCTAGTAAAATATATTGAAGTAAACGTCGATATTGGTCGCCGATTTTTAGAAAAAATAAACGTCGATTTTTAAGGAAAATAAACGTGGAAAACTACCAAGCCTACTTAAGGTATTGAGTCTCAGTGTTTTTGAAGAAGTAGAAGCTTTTTATGTAACATTAAAACACTGTGATCGTAATTAACCTCTTTAACATATATGTGATATGTATTTAACCGCTAAATGGCACAGGATAAGTTTCAAACCAAAGTAAATATAAGTGAACAATTTAATGATTAGTTTGTATTAGAATCTAATTACTAAGAAAGAATTTGTTTACTTGGATGCAATGACATTTCCAGCTATCTACGAGCCCTTTGAAGTAAAGTTTCGTCCACACGGGGATAGTAGAGAGGACAGTCAAGTAGGCAAGTTAACTAGTCCGATTTTTTGTAAGACAGTGGTGTAAGCAAGTGCTGTCCACACGAGGGAAAGTATTTTAAGACAGTTCAGTAGTCAACATGAATCGCTGTCATAAAAAAAGAGTGATTGGAAATGTTCCTGCATTATTGTATACTGAGGTTTGGAGATACTTGAGGATGAGATTAGCGAGAGAAAAAGAAAGACCTGGATTCGGAAATGGCTGGCAAGGAGAAATACGCACTGAGGTTCTGCTGGAGAACTTTATTTCGAAGTGAAATTGATAGTCTTAAGCGTAACTTTGTGGAACTATTTCATAATTTTAAATCAGAGAAACGGAAGAATAACGTATTGATTTATTTGGAAGATCCAGCTGAGTATAGATTGTGCTTGAGGATGTCACCAAAATGTTTTAATACCCTACTAAATTTAATTATTCCTAAAATTCAACGCTCAGACACTGTAATAAGAGAAGCCATAGGAGCAAAAATTAAATTGGAAGTGACGTTGTTACACTTAGCCACTGGAAACAATTACAGAAGTCTACAGCATTTTTTTCGAGTTTCAAAATCGGCAATTTCGAGATTCGTACCTCTCGTTGCCATGGTAGACAAAATTTGCCATTGTTTCAAATTTTTAAAATTCCAATTTTTTTCATTTATAATATTTCAGCTAATTTGGCATGGATTCGGATTCTCTTTTCAATAAATATAATTGTAATCCTTTTCCCTATTATAATTCAAGTTATGAGTTTGTAACTTAATTTTAAGTAATTTTAAAAAAGAATGCTTTTCCTATGGCGTATTGAAATGGAAGTTTGGGGTCCAAAAATCCCTTTAAATGGAAAATGTTGGGATTTTCGATTTTTCTAGCAGCCTGCGTGAGGTTTGCAACATACCTGTGAAAATCGCATGCTTCTATGTTTCAAATAACTTTTAAAATGGCTGGCCTTTGTCGACGCGTCCCAATGAGGAAAGTGACGTGCCAGCACAAAACTTAGTGGTGGGGGGAGGCAAGTGAACCAGAAAAATAGAACTGCTTCCTATTCATTTTCCTGTCTTACCAACTACTCCCACTACTACTTCAAGGAAAGTTATTGTCCACAGGGGGATAGTAGCGAGGAGCAAACGACTTGCCCACTTGAATGTCCTATCTACTATCCCCGTGTGCAAGAGGCTTGAACACCTGAAATCTGCAGCATCAACCACACTATTCCGATAATTTAAGTAGATTCATATTCTCAATAACCTGTTTCACCAAAATATTTTCACTCGAAGAGAAATAATTTCTTGGTAATCTTGTATTGATCTGGTGGAAATTATCCTTCGTTTAGATTTGAATTGTTTTAATATAAATTTAAATTTTAAGTAGTTTAAAACATAAACTGCATATTAAAATAATTCCAATATTTATTACGAAGTAACAACACCCGTCTTTGCGCGTATGTAAAAACAAGTAGGGATGCACTTGGGTTTCCCGTGGTACAGAAGTGCTTTTCGTGAAATTCCCCGTAGTATAAATCGTATACTAATGCATTTTCTTTTAAATCAGAAAATTGTTTTTCCTTATATTTTGGTAACCCAGCTTTTTATATACGTCCTAAATATGTTCATTTCGTTTTGTCATTCTATGCTCGCCTACAAACGAAATTTCTTCGAAATCGGTTCAGCTAATACCTTCGAAGTTTGTAGTTACAGAAAAATTCTAACCTTGATATTGTGGTAGCCCTGTCTAGTCGACACGGTTGAAATATGCTGTATTAGTTATTTTTTATATGAAGGTTATATATATACCATATTTGGTTAAAATCCATGCAGTCAGTTCTCTAGAAATATACGTAAAAGAATTATTATTTCACCTTTAATTGTGTTCAAAATCGCAATTGGGCGACACATTTTAATAAAGATCACTAATACTTAATTAAATTAAAATCCGCCCTGCGGTTAAGGAGATGAAAGTTACGGCGGACGGATGGACAAGACGCGTCCATAAGGCATTCTGATACTACCGCTTCGCTGGTAAAGAACGTCTAAAAACTCATTTGATCGTTGTTAAGCCTTGGAATCGGAGAGAAATTGAAACAATAATTTATAAAATAATAACTTACGTGGATACATGAAACTGCAGCTTCCTCAATGCCTGCAGAAACCCAGAACACGATGTCTTGATAATTAGCGGTCCCATTGTTTAATCGTAATGACGTCACGTTTCCATGGCAACTAGCATACCATAACGCTGGTTCGCTGAGTAAGGTCAAACAAAAGCCTATCAAAGGTAAGTGATATGAAAATTTAGAGAGCTTCTAATTGTGGGTATTGGAGATCATTAACAGATTTTCATAGCATCCCACTTTACTACACTAATTCAAAAACAATTTTTATTTTTAAAATGGTGGTCCAACAAATATGTACCATACTTAAATAAATTCAGAAGCAAATCACATCACTATGCAACTCTTAGATATGGATATCAGTATTGGAATTCCTTCCAAAATTCTCACAGGTATCCTTTCCAAATAAGAGAACAAAAAATTTGAATAGAATAAGCCAATTCATATTGGGGATTAATTAAGAAAAGAAGATTTCAAAGTATAATATTAATTATATAGTACCTACCCAGGTATTTAAATAATATCTCTAACATTATATCAAAGGTCAAAATAACAGCACTCCTTAATTTCAAATACAATAAAGACAACAGAGGAGAGAATCCATGCCTCTCAGATATTATGAGCAGTGGCAGCTCGTGTATAGGCACTGCAGAACTGCAGCACCCCATATTTCCACTTGATATTATCAATAACATTTAATATAATGAGTCCTTTTTTCTTTAATTCTTTCTTTATTTTTGTAATACAATATATATTCCTTAAGCTTAATGTCAGTACTTCAGTAGCCATCCCCCAGTTTATGAAAAAGATACAAAAATCTTTGTATGGAACTGTGCGCTTCACAGTGCCAGCGACGTGGTGTTTGACTGTTGTGCGCATGCGCACAGAGGAGGGGGGGGTGGGGAGGAAGGCGGGACTGCCAGGTAGAGAGAGCACTGTTGCTCTCGCAGTGCTGGCTCTGGCGTGATGGTGGAAGGAAGTTTTTTTTTACTCAGCGTGTGTTGTGCTTAAAAACCGTGTACCATATTCTTGAATGTGATAAAGTGTAGAAGAGTGTAGAATTAGATTATTATTCTGCTTCCAGCTATTCTATTTGATTCATTTTTTTTCGGTTCTTTTATTTAACAGAAAACTTTAACCATGGCCTTGCATCCCCAAGAAATAAGTTCTGTGACTGTAAGTGAACTTCAACAGCTTAAGTTTTCACAGCTATCTCTCCATGAGAAAGTTACAGCTAAGAAAAGAGGTCGTTCAACACCTGATATTCTAATATCTCAGCCAGGCAAAAGCAACAACAAGAAATATATTCGTAGCTTTAATTCTGAATGGTACCAACGGAAAAGTTGGCTTTGCGGCTGTGAAGTAAAAAATGCACTGTTTTGCTTCCCGTGTTTGCTGTTTGGAGGTGATGTACCGTGGACAAAAGATGGTTTTAGAAATATAAACAAAATGAAAGAAAAAAACTGAAAAGCATGAGAAGTCAAAGAAGCACGTTGATAATGTTGTTTCACTGTCACTTTTAGGAACCGTAAGTATTAAGGCGAAACTTAGTGAGGCATACAGACTTTCAATCAATGAGCATAATATAAAAGTTAAAAAGAACCGTGAAATTTTGTCCAAAATAATAGACTGCATTTACTTTTGTGGAAACTTTGAAACTCCCTTACGTGGACATGATGAAAAAGACGATTCAGTAAATCCAGGGGTATTTAGAGGATTAGTAAATTTTGCATCTAAATTAGATTCAGATTTGAAGAATCAATTAGAAACCAGTGCAGTCTTCAAAGGTGTTTCTAAGACCATTCAGAATGAGATACTTGACTGCCTGCTACAAATATACCATGAGGAGATAAGGACGGAAATTAGAAAAGCTTCCTTTGTAGCTGTCGTGGCTGATGACACAACAGATGTTTCGGAACACACTCAAATGGTCCTTGTTCTACGGTACGTATTGAATGAAGAAAAAAAGCAGGAGTTCAAGCAAAAATAAAAGCAGTTTATAGTAATGCACATTTCATTCACTGTTATGCACATCAACTTAATTTAATAATGAGAAATGCAGCAAGTATTACACGAAACGCAAGAATATTTTTCTCTAACATTCTGGCTATTCCAACATTCTTCTCAAGATCACCATAACGTGTGTCCATTCTCAAGAAACATATGGACATCAGCATTCCACGTCCATCCTCTACAAGGTGGAATTTCAACATACGGACCATAAACAGAGTTCATGAAAATTTGCAACCTTTAAAAAACTGCCTTACTGAAATTCAGTCAACATCAAATGCAGATCAAACCATTGCAGAAGCAACAGGAATTTTAAAATACCTGAATGATGATAATTTCAAGTTTTGGTTAGAGCTTTTTCATCAGATTATGCCTCATGTTGAAATAATTTACAACCAAATGCAATCTCGAGAAATTAGTGTGTTTAAAGTTAATGAATATATAACAAATTTCAAAACTGCTATTTTAGAATTGAGAAACTCAAAGTACTGTGAGAATCCTTCAAAGACACTCATGGCAGAAGCTAAGGAAGTGTGTGACTATATATGTGTTGATATAATGGACAGATATTCTTCCACTAAACACTTAGTAGCTGCTAAATTGTTCAACAAGAAATGCTTCACTAGATTTAAGAATGAACATCCCACAAAAGAGATAGTACTGACCACTGAAGCTTATCCCATGATTGACAAAGAAAAGCTTGAAACTGAACTAAAAGTATTCTATTGTAGGACTGATATTCATGAATATTGCAAATTTAATTGAGCTGCTGAAATTTATCTTGGAAAATAATCTAGATGATGTTTTAGTGAAATTACGAAACTGATAAAAATCCTCTTGACGATTCCCATGACTACATCAGAGGCAGAGCGCTGCTTTTCAACATTGAAAAGAATAAAAACTTTTTTAAGAAGCACTATGAATTCGGAAAGACTAAATGCGCTTGCAGTACTTTCAATGGAGAAAAATTTCCTCAATTGTCATCCAGAGATCAAGGAGAAAATTGTTGAACTTTTTGCGCAAATTAAAACAAGAAGAATGGATTTCATTTTTAAATGAATAGATCAAGCTTGAACTGTAACAATTTAAGTTAAAGTAAGTAAAAAATGTTTGTTTTTTTTTTGTTAAGATTTTATCAAGTTCCTGAATAAATTTTCTTTTTATACATGTTTTTTTCCTTTTACACAATTTTAAAACAAAGGCTAAAAATTTTCTGGAGCAGCACCCCCACTAATTTTAGCTACGAGCCGCCACTGATAATGAGTGAATAAAAATTAAGCAAATGCTTAAATCAAACAGTAAAAGCAAAAGCACTTGCTAAAAGCATAGTGCTTTTCGCATAAAAACATAAATATATTGGGTAATATTTTTTAAAAAGTTAATTAATAATTTTTTAAAACTATTTCTGTTATAACTAAATTCGTTAATATCACAAATCATGGGCGCATTTTTATTCAATTAGTTATAATAATTTTATCCAGTCATTTGCCTTTATAGTGATTTTGGATGCCACAAATTTTACTGTCTTACATACAGTTGTGCATTGTAAGTGGCGATCTTCCCAGACTCTTATTTGAAATCCAGGATCACTTAAGTACCTTAAAAATATTTCTATCTTCTGTTTGGAAGACAGTACCCCACCACGTCTCTCTTGATATTCTCCGAGTAACAGATTTGAAAAATAGGTACTTAACATTTTCTTCATAGAAATGATATAAATTTTTATAACCATTGGTTGTTGAAACTTTTCTCGTATTTTTTAACCATAAACTGCTTTATTTATAGTTAGTATCAATTATCATGAAAATAGAGTACTTAAAAATATCTTAGCAAGCCCTTTACCTCACTTAAAAAAGTTTAAGCATATGCTTAAAGCATTAAGCAAAAGCTCGGTTTTATTCACACAATTTAAAGCAAATGCTTAAGAAAAATCAAAAAAATAAGCAAATGCTTATTCTTTCTAGCAAAATGCTATTTTTTTTATTCATCCCAAATCAAGCATTTGCTTAAAAAAAGACATAAATCTTAATCATAAGCATTTGCTAATTTTTTATTCACTTGACCCAATATTTTAAGAGAAGGTTGTCAAGTCCCCATTTGAACATAATCCAGGTTCTGTTGCTACAATTTCTTTGAATAGGAGAAATTATCAATGCAAATATTCCAAAATAGATCAAAAATTATATGAAAATCATGAATTGTTAGTACTTTCAGAGATTCACAATTTACAAATAATTTTCTTTAAAAAAAGGCTAAAATGTAAGAAAATACTAAAAGTAACAACTCCACACCAGCTAAATCACACAAGGGTTTGCTAGCCATAACTTTACAAGGCCACGCAGTTGAACTTACTGAAATGCATACAAATCCAAATAAATATGGAATATTAAAGTGATCAGATATCCACCCTAAGGAAGTTAGGTTGCCTCTTTAAGATGCTTTCCACTTCAAATTTTTTGTCCTTCCATGCTACCTTTTACCAATCCCTATTCATCCTTCTTTTGCTAATTATTACAGCTCACTTCAAAATCTATGGATTTAAAAGGTTTTAAACAAAAACAAAATGCTTGAAATATTATAATTTCTTAAAAAACAAATGAGAGAAATGCAAGAGTTGGTGAGAGATGTTTCATATTTACCAGGTACACCTGGCCCTCCTATATCATGGGAAATACGTTCTGAAAAAGTCCCGTGTAATGTGAATGTAATGTGCTATGCAAAATTAGATTTTCAGATTGAGAGGAGGGTTGCATTACTTATCCCTTCAGGCAGTCTTCTCCAGACCCAAAATTCCCAAACCTCCCTCTGATGTATCTAGTGTTATTACTGGTTACCTAAGCTTATAAACAAAGTACTTGGGCCATCCCAGTTTCTATTTCTTGCTCAGTGATCTGAAATCAACATCTCGGGTCCGACCAAACCACGTTAATGTGAACCATTATTCATGGTATGTATTTTTAGTATTAAAAATAAACCGTGTTGTAGCAAATGTGTTATAAGAATCCCTGCTATACGAGGGCCTGGGGCACAAATATAAATTTTGAAACATTCCTATACATGAATTTGCGAGATATAAAGATAATTGATTGAAACATTGGTAGGAATAACTAAAACCAAAGTAAATATGAAACTGTAGCAAAATAATCATAATTTTGAGAAGAAATAAGTAAATTTGACAGAATTTTCACAATACATTAGCAATTTCCGTATCGTCCTGTTATCACCCCACACATTTTATTTCAAGACTTTGACTATGCAATTAAATTATTATCATTGCTTATTTTTTTTGGGTTGGATGTGTAATTAGTCTCCTTTTCTGGGGGTCACATGAGCGACCTCCTAAAAATGCAAAACTAGTCCCTTCGTTCATTTGTATGCCTACCTCCAGTGATAAAGGTTCTATAGTTTCTACACATTTTTAGATCACTCATGCGACCCCCATAAAAGGTTATTATACCCTCCAACCATCCAACCCAATCCATCCCAACACAAACCCCAACCAAATGCAACTTCTTTCCATTAATAAATTGATACTATAAAGTTTTATAAGTAAACCTTTTGTGTTTGTTGTATTTCATTGTTTGGTACAGGTCTGTTATTAGTCAGCCAAGATTAAAACACACCATTGCCACTAGAAACCCATTTTTAATTACCAAGAGTAGAAAAGTAATAATGAGGGGTATAGAAAGATAAAAATGAAACCCATTTCAGAAGTATTGGAGGAATATAAAGAGAAAAGAACCGAAAAAAGGCTAATACCAAACAAAAGTTGTTTGGGAGAAGAAGGAATGCCGATATAGCCGATTGTAAGAAGGATTTGAATATCTTACCATTAACCACAGAATTACATTAAAAAATGAAGAAACTGGTGCACACACAAATACAATAGAAAGCACCAGGCGCCACGTAAAATCCAGCCTTCAACAGGCAATCTAACTTAAATCAATTATTTGGCCGAATATTATTTACGAAAGCTAGTTAAATCAAGAAATCAACATGTAGTTAAAGTATTATTTTTAAGTTGTAAGAGAAATGAGATGGAAAAAGGAATCAAGGGAGCTGCCGCCCCCTTAAACCACCACAAAAGAAAAATACCATATTAATGAAATGTGCATATAATAAATAGACATGAATATTGTCGAAACAAACATTAACTGACAATGGTAATCAGGTGGAGCTGAGGTAGTGGGTGACTAGTAACAGACCTAAGCCCATTGTGTTTATATAACAATGATACAAAAATAAAAAGTTATAAGCTAGCATCGAGTAGTAAAAGAAAATACTATCGAAACAAAATTGTACAATAAAATTTGTGGGGTGATAACAGGGTAATACCATAATCTCTTCTTAAGTAAACTAATTATATTGAGCATGATAGCTATATTATAAAATTGTAATGATCGTCATGATGCCTAAAGTTCTAATTTTGTGAATAAATTAATTTAAAAACCTGAAATTCCTCAGGATCTCAGTGTTAATGAATCTCTACATTATGACTAAAAATAATTTTGAATGAGATCACGGGTTTCACTCCCGAGGATGAATGTTGTTTCCATAAGATAACATGTAAAAATCACCTTTTTGGTTTGAAGGCTTTAATTCTTTTCCTCTTTAAAATATCTTAAAATGAAGTTATTGACAAATTTATGCTAAAACACTATTTTTGGCTAATCAACCCCTTGGATTATTATAGCCATAAATCCTTCCACATCGAACACAATCACAAAGGTGGGAAACCTGGTGCCAGCATTAGCCTACTCTTAACAAAGAACACGAAGGGGGCCAACGGCTTAACGTCCCTTCCAAAGGACAGAACACTGAATTTGCGCGGTCTCCTCAAACCACACAAACGGGGCCGGGCAACCTTGGAAAGAATCCTACTTGCACAGGATTCATGCCTGCTGCCTTTTAAAGCAGTGAGTAGCAGCCAGAATGCTTAAACATGCCAAAATGAATGATTCTTATTCATAACATTGAATACTCAATCTCATGCAAATTCGCTCATATTTTGAATTTATACTTGCATTTTGGTAAATTTTTTAACATTCCAATACTTAGATTCCATTGTTATGGTTATTGTTGCCCCCAGTAATTTCAGCATATATGCACTTATATAAAGTCCTCAAGATAAAAAATAAGATTAAAACTTTCTCGAAATAACCGTAGATATAAATTAAATTGGCCACAGCATTCATTATATTTTATGTATTACTAAAATCCTATATCTGGTCGTCTCTCTGTTTAACAGTCTATACCTCAGCCATTTTTAATCTCCGGGAATTTCAGCGTTTTTTTATCGAGTTATTCAACTAATTTTCTTAATTTATTTAAAACCAAGCATACATTCCTAAAAAAATATTCATTAAACTCAAGTCACATCAGGGTGTGAAAATATAAATAACTGGAAATGATAATAGAGCAAAAAATCAAGTAATTAACAATGTAGTTAATAATGAAGCAGTCGCTGACTGGTAATTTTTTCCATCCCGGGAAAAATTTACCTGACCAGCCTCCTTGCCGACCTTTGGCTTGGATCATTTTTCGACGACGTCCCATTTGAGAGGCCCTCAGCTTGTGGCTCTGCATAAATCCACCTCTGGAAATATGTCCAAGACAAAAAGAGAACAATACTTTTGCGAGAACTAGGAGAAACTGGTAGATGATGCATACAGCTCATATGGAGAAGGGATGGAATTTTTCAAGAACATTCCCATTATAATTTGTTTATTCTTCCCAATAAGCTTACTGAAGCTGTCTCTCGAGTGAAGAATCAAATATGTGAGAAGCCAAAACTCATGGAAATTAACCGGAGAAGACATGCACATCTGGGCAAAAATATCCAAGTGGAAAAGATAAGCGATTATCTTTTGAATCATCAGTCTTATTTGACCTTAATCCAGTGCCTACCACTTTAGATTCTCCATTACAGATATACTGTTTTGTTATTCTTACGACCAGTTGCTTATAAGTAATTATGTGTATTATTTTTGTTTTTGCGTGAGTAGCGTGAACTTAAAACTTCATCTACAGAGCAGTCCCATTTTCGAACTGAAAGACCAGCCCATTGGGAAATTTCCCGGAGTCCCGGTCTGTGCCTGTAATGAAGTGTTAAATTAAATATCATTTTTGCTAATTTATTAGAAACCAACCATTCTGTATAAAATACCAATATTCAATTAATACCATATTCAAAACATATTCACTTGAAACTAATCTAAATCCAATAGGTGGTAACGAAGAAATAGTGTGCAAAGGGAAGGCGGTTTGGCGAGTGTCAGCGAGCAGGGGGCTTGCCCCCAAATATATATATACACAAAGTCAGTAGAACAAATTTCATCATTTGAAATTAAATTACTTGCAAAGCATTTAGATCACAGTGATCAAAAATTGACAGCAGGCTCAACTTAGCAAGACTTGAAAAGTACACATGAATACGTGAAATGTAATGGAATGTTTCCATTTTTTAAAACCTTTTTATTCAAAAAATTGGTTAGATTGGCAATTTTAAATTGCCAAAATGGGAAAATTCAAACCATTAAATTGTTAGGTTACAATATAATATTCCTTATATTTTGTCTTGAACAATAAAATGGTCACCACAAAAAACCTGAAATATTAAACAACATAAGGTAAATTATATGGTGCCAAATTATGCTCAGAATAGCTTCAAATGTAAAAGATAACATTTCAGAAAGAGTTTCCGAACTTATTATAATTTTTTCAAGGATAACAAAGAATGTTTCTAGATTTTTGTTTTCTCATTTTACTTAGAAAAATGAGTCCAAATCAACACCTGAAAGTAAAAAGGTAAAACAAAAGAAATAATACTTCACAAAAAAATTCACAACCCTCCCCAAAAGAGATAATTTCATTAAATGCATACTTTTATTTCCAAAAGTTTCTGTGAACATTGTACAGCACTTCCTACATCTACTTTCATAAAAAAACTCACAAAAAGCACATGAAAATAGAACCATAAATACCGTGGTAGTAGGTTACATGTGCTGAAGAAATTGTGTTTGATTCCTGCCTCTTTACCTCAAAATTCCACTCGTTCAAAAAATTTATTTTTTTCCTCAAAGATTTGTTGGAGATACTGCAAGACTGCACCAATATTTTTTTTTCTCTTTCTCTCTTCAATTCAATTCCTAGTCCTTGGAATGCTTTCTCATCCATTCACACCATATCCCATGATTTCATAATCATCCTCTCTCTACTACACGATGAACACAAACTTTCCATTGGAATCCTATTAGTGGCTCCATTTATTTTTCCCTCTTGCCATTTATCTTGACGAGTTAAGAAGAAATTTTTAAAAAATCAAGCGAGTAAGATTCCGATCCTCCGGGCTATTAAAAAATAACAATGCTGTGGTGACATTTTCCCCGAACTCTTGTCTCTTGATTTCTTCTTTCCTTAATACTGATACATACAACAACTACTACAAAGGTGACCTGAAATTTTTTATACACACTTCGATGAAATATCTGTATCACAAAGAGTCGGGTGGACGAATGTGATTAATAAAATGATATAGATTAACAACTTCTGTTCAAAGCAAAAAATGTGCAGCTGAGTCCACTTCTTTTTTAAAATGTACACAAAAAACATGACATTTAGTTTTCAAAAAGGACATGATTTCAACATCCAAACATGACTTTTTTCTTATTGATAGGAGAGACCAATGAATTGGAAAATATATTTACAACGCTTTACATGCTACACTCTTTTTCGCCAATAAATACTAGAAAAAGGGGGAACAATTGCACATATATATCTCAGGCAGTGCAGCACAGTTTTAAGAACAAAGACATCCTCAACACAAGAGTAAAACTTCTGGGAACATGATAATTTCGTATTTTTTTAAAACTCGACACAGTAGTAACAAAGTTCACAAAGGGATTCAAGGGAACTTCGTGACAAATTCTTTTTTATGAACATAATTTACAACGCAATGGCCATCAAGAAATATGCTTCCCGATTCCTCTTAACATAAAGAGTCCATGGCTTGTTATATAAATTACAACTAAAAAATGATCTAAGGTCATCGCTGACCCAAAACAGACCTTTCAATTAAAAAGGATATTTTTTCCTCCTGCACCAGGAGCGCAACTCTTTGTACACGCGAATCAAAAGGTCCAGAAACTTTTTTTTACCTTACTCTTTCAAAAAGTCAGCAAAAATAAATAAGTTTCTGTCAGTTCAGCACTTGACCACCTCACAAGTACACTTCTCACACACTCAAACACACAATTTCGGCCAAAATTCGTTTTTTTATTCCATGGATGGAAGTATCGATTTTTATCCTTTTTTTCTCCTGCCGTCATTAACCTCATGTCTTCTAGCTGATTAGAAAGATACGAGATAGCCTCTTACAGAGACCTTTTCATTTTTAGATACGCAGGAAAACCCTCTCCACCACTGCACTTGATTATTCACACGTGATAAATCCCTCTTATTTGGGTCTGTGCCTTGCAACATTGGTGTGATCTCAGCAGGGTGGGTGAGGGGGTCGTCAGCTTTGATCTGCTTGCTGGTTCATATCATACAGCACCTGTGCGATTGTTCTTGATGACTCCACGTTGCTGAGAGCAACAGAAGCTAGGTGAGGCTCGTAGCTACGGAGGAACCTATAAGCACAAAGGACGATTTAATTACTGACAGATATGATAATTGGACATAAGGTCTAAATTATATTGATTTTAATTTTGAATAACAGATCTTGCAAAATCAAAGTAAACCAAACCGCAATGAAATAACTAAAGAAAAAATTCTACAAAATGTTAATATGCTTCAGCCTATGAAGAAACTCTATGTCAAACCCATAAGCTATGCTAAGAATATTAAGTAGGGAGCCACATTATGGTTCTAACTTCATAATTCTTCTTTCAGTAACTTAATAAACAATGTATCATCTTAAATTTGTATAAGCAAGATAATGTGATTATAAAACTTGTTCATTATTCAAGAATGCCAATAGCACATAAAATTCTCATTAGACATGATGCAGTCCTAGAAAATTCCTCAAACACTGGTACAGGGGCGCCCTGATGAATTTTGGCACCCCAGGCGAGATAGAACTCCAGGGACCCTTCGTTAATTTTTGTTGAGATATTTACAAAGTACATGTTAATTTATCCATCGCTCTGTAAAAATTATTGATAAAGAAAAGTTAAAAGAAATGTCATCAAGATTCTAGCCTGTTCTTCGATATAAATTATTATCCAGCATTTATTCACTTGCAAGTAATGCATAGATAAATGGTCGGTATGGCGCCCCCAAAACTTTGGTGCTCTGAGCAGCTGCCCGGCTCATCCATAGCTCAGGCCAGTCCTGCACTGGTATACTGATTTGAGGATCAAAATCTCTCCATGTATGATGAAGTGAGGCAGGTATGCCCATGAGTTAAGCTTTTAGAGTCTAAATTTATCACTATAAAATCATCATTACAGTACCAAAACTCAGATATGTGATTACTATTACATTAGTATGCCACACTTCTTATTTTTTTACTTTGTGCAAATCTCCTAGAAATGAGATTATGTTCCACACAGTAATGATTCACAATTGAATATAAAATTCCTACATAAGGTTGTAACTTTGTCATCCTGGGTAAAATGTCTGGATAACCTAATACTGCTCAACATATTTAGTGTACTTAACAATTTTTAACAAGTTCTGAGGTTGCCAGTTAAGAGAAAGAAGAACCTTTATTATGGGAGTGTCATAAAACCTATATCACTCAAAATACATACATAAAGACCCAAAGAAATTTAAAAGGAATGGATCGACCAATATATTACTAAAAGGGAAAAAGTAAGTTATTTGCTCTTGGAATAAATGAAATAATCAGAAAATTATGCAAACAATTAATAAAAGAAAATCAACAATGGAATTATGTATAACTATAACATACCGTCTGCCACTTGTAGAGTAGATGACTAGGTTTCTAAGGATGAGGGATGATGTCAGCCGGATGCTTTTAGTAACTGGGCCTTCATTGTCATCCTGAAAGTGACAGAAATTCCTTTGTTTAAAAAAGCTCCAATCCAAATAATAAACATTACAGGCATGCTTTTAGAACAAGGATTCATTTACCGAACTAATTCAAATTATGCGTGCTAAAATTAATAACAAATTTCAACAGTGCATTCACAGTGAAAAATCATGGAACACAGATACAGCTGTTTGACGAGATTCCTTTTGAAAATTACTTCAAGTGAATACTAGGTTAAAAATATTTTTTTTTAAATTTCATAACCTTCGCCTACTGAAAAGAAAAAATCTAAATACAAACATGCACATAACATCAGTAAATGATTATTTTAAAGAAACAATAATGTCACAAGATGGACGGTGCAAGGTTGCCAACAACCTGAAGATTAACAGATGAAATAACGGGGATAAAAGAACACAAAATCACATACTAAAATAACAAAATAAAATTAAGCTATATAACACTCAGAAAACCAAATCAAACACCAAACATATTAAATAAAAAAGCAATGACATGCAACGACTGGTACGTCTTCCCTACTACACATTCAACACAAGCAAAAATGATTACAGAGGCAGACAAACGTAGACAGGTACAATCTGCCAAACAAATTAGATGAATTCCATGCTCAACACTTCGGCAACAACCAAATCATTGTCGAGTGACACTTGGCTGCCCATCGTGGGCTCACCTGCTCAGGCGGGGTTGGGCCTGGGGCTCTAGTGGCCACGGGAGGTGGCGGTGGTCCAGCAGATCTGCTCGCAGCCCTCTGCTGAGGGATGCACAAAGAGAGGTAGCAAAAGGAAGGGAATGCGAGAAACAGGGCCATGATGAGGAGGGATAAGAGAGAGAAAGAGAGTGAGATTAGGGTTAAAGGTCAGGACAGCATACATTCACCCCAAAACAAAACACATTTATGTGATTGCCAGTCGGATCATTCCTTCCTAAATTATTATTTCCCAACATTACATTTTGTTTGATCATGCAAAGTTACACTAAACATATAGATGCTTAGAAACTCAAATGCAAAAGTATTAGGCAGTAAAAGTGATTTCCTTCACAAATCAGCTATATAATACTATTTGTTGATTATTTATAAAGAGTGAGAATTTAAAATATAAATATTTTCACATAAGGAGAATATTAAATTTAATTAGAATAGTAAAATATTTTAAAATAAATCTTTAATAAATAATTTGCTCTCAAATACAACAGAAATGCATATAATTTTGATAAAAAACATTGCAGAAATCTCAATCAAATAAAAGAGTAATTTTAACTCTCCATCTCCTTTAAAGTTAGACCATCAGAATTCTAAATGGTTTCAAAACATTGTGCTATGATGCTAACCTAAAGCCTAATAACATAATCCTCGGACCAGAATTTAAATGGCCAGTTGGACCCTATTGTTTCGCTAGTGACATGCTGTAAGAACATCAGTTCATAAAATAAAAAAACTCAAGAAAGGTTTCATGTACCTCATTTAATTTTCAAGAAATTTTTATCAATTAACATGTCATTTATTATAATTTTTCCTGCCTTGAATTGTGTTTAGTTTGTCACTTCTGATCTCCTTTCCCGGTGGTAAGGCATAGATGGTCCTCAGCTGTAGAATCTAGATTGTGTAATTCCTTCTCCCAACTCATAATTGCTTGAATTCACCATTTCGTGTGATCTGTCAGTTCTGAAGCACTAGAATTGCTAAAAGAATCATCTCTGTTCATTTCTCCACTCAGATCAGTCTTGGTCATAACTGAGAATTATCATTGAAAAATAATATTTTCCAAGTGTTTACAGATTCAGCAGCTTAGCGAATATATGCATCGGGTACAAACAGTCCCAACACAAACGTGTGATTCATATTTTCCAAGGGATGACTAAGATCAGGTGTGACGAGACGGTCACTTCATACCACAAGGTATAATTGGTCTTGGCCGATTTCGGCTGTTTTGGGTGGGAAAGGGGTTGAAATTTTTAAATTAGTAAAGCCAAGTTATTCCTTAGTCATTTCTGGCCCGTGCTTTACAAAACATTAATCATTGAAATCTTTAAGTTATTTTATTTTACCCATTATTAGACAAAAACTAATTGGTAAAACTCTTGAAGAAGACATCTACTTCTCATATTTGTAGTTAACATTTATTTTACCAAATTTATTGAAATTATAAATTTGTACTGTGACCACTGTGATTAACTAAACCAAATATGAATGGGAGAGTAGAGAGAGAGAGAGATAGTACATAAATCTAAATTTGAAAAAAGTACTCCCAGGTTTTCCCTTAAATTCTATGAAATTTTTATACATAAATAATAATACTTATTGAATTAACATAAGCATAAGTCACTCACATATTGCCTTTGCTAAAAATATACAGGAATAAAATAAATAAACCCAATAAGATACAGAGGTCCATTTCTATTGACTTGCAAAAATAACATATTAGGTATTTTTCTACATATTTTCACAATAAATTTGAAGTTATTTTTATGAAATCTAACATTATCAATAAATGTAATTATATTATCCAATTGCTAATGCCTGAGGTTAACTAATGCACACCATCCAGAGTTTATAAAATTAACATATACATCAAATAAACAATGTCAATTTAGGCTAATATTATAATTGAGGTCAACATTAGCACAGCATTGAATTATGTAGATACTCAATGGACAATGTCATCAGGGGAAAAAATATTTCTGAAATTGAGAATGTCTTGGAGTTGGGAGTCCAAACGTTTGAAACCCTCACAATAAGATGGTTGGGCAATAATGCTTTCATCAATGAAAGACATACTTTTGATGATGACATAATTCTGAATTCAGCATTGAATGCTCCTATTATGTAATTATGCATTTATTTCACAGATAATATAAATAGGGGTGTTTATAAATTTTGAACGCAATAATGCATAACTTTTAGAGAGGGTAATGCAAACATTTATGGCCATTTTTCTAAGAGTACACCAACAAAAAAATCTCAATCGGGCACCAGCTTAATGTTAAATGAATGTCCTAGCATGCACTTTTCTAAATACAATGGGAAAATGTATAAATAGTGAGATGACAATAACTTATAACACTTTAAAGAAACATATACTGAGGAACAATACCACTACTACTTTATACTACATATCATGTTGAGAATTAGTCTGTGTTGCCTGTACTTATATACGGGGTGTACATAAATTATCTTTACAACTTTATTCTGAAATACAAAAACGATCGGTCCTGCCGAATTCAAACCGTTGACTCTGTGGTTAGCAGCAAGCACTACAATAGTTTGGCCACCACTCTGCCTACATAATAAATGTATTATAATATGTAATGTATGATATTCTAAATTACTATTGATTATTTTTCTGTTATTTTCATGCAATAAGAATTCTGTAGATTCAACACCTGCCATTCACCTGTAGTAGCAAGTACGGCATTTAGAAGATAAATATAGTCTTATAAAAGGGCAAACAGGTATATTGATGTTAATGCATGCTCTTTAACCCAAAATTTTTTATTTTCTTCCATGAGGAATATTGTTCCGAATAATAACAAGAGGGGTAACTAGGTTATCCAAAGACAATTTTAGATATTTCTCAAAATTTTTTAGATGCTTTCTATTTTTTTTACATAATTATGCTCTTCATACATAACAAAACAATTACATAGGAGGATAAAAACCAGAAAAATGTTTTAAAGAAAATATTTTAAAAATTAGCGTCTGGGGTAATCTCGTTAACCCTTTGGTAGTCTGAGGGTTAAACACCAACATGGCCACCATTTGTAACTCTTAGAATGTCTAAGCAATACTCAAGTTCATTCCATGTGCGTTGCAACATTACAAAATCAACAGTGTCAATTGCAGAAGCAATTTTGGTCTTTAAATCCTTGATGTTGGCCACCAGACTTTTGTATATGTTAAGCCGAATCTGTGAAATGGGCAGCTTTACCCAGGAGGCAAAACCAATTGGCAGACGGATGGATGGACAACAATATAAATTATTTTCCTGTAATCTCCTCATTAAGACAACTTTTTGCATTTAAATTTTTCATCTATCTTTCTTAGTTTCCGAGATACAGAGCGTGAGACATGGCAGAGAGATGGACGGATGGAGAACAATAACAATAATAACTCGTTTTAATTTATTCAGTATTTCAAGGGTTTGCCCAATTCATGAAAAAGGCAGAATTATCTTTGCCCAATTCACAAACAAACTAGGCACTAAATTTGCCTATTTCACGAAATGAATTAAGCTGCTGCCCATTACACGAATTAGGAAAAAAAAGCTGCCCATTTCACAGATTCGACATAACATACATGCAGTCTTTTACATATCCTCATAGAAAAAAGTCACAAAGTGTGACATCTGATGACCTGGCCAGCCAAGTTGGATTTGCCACAGCCAATCCACCAATTCAGGAATTGCCGGTTAAGGGAACCAAGCACAAGCAAGCTCTAGTGTGGTGGTGCACCATCTTGTTGCAGAAACACATTAAGCTGCAGTTCCTCTAACTGTGGATAGATGTAGCACTCAAGCATATCCAGATAATTGATGGATGTCAATGTTTTTTCCACAAAGAAAAATTGTGTAACAGCCCACACCAAACATTCACCTCTGGACTTTCTCTAATGTGTTCTGGCACAACGTGAGGAAGTATTAAACCCCAAATTCTTATGTTTTGTTTGTTAACCTTCCCAGAGACATGAAAGGTAGCTTCATTTGAGAACATGATTTTCTTGTTGAAATCATTGTAATTGTCCAGTACTTCAAGCATGGAACTTTCAAATATCGCTCGGGAGGGCCTGTTATCTTGCATGAAAGCATGCAGCAGTTGCAACTTGTATGCATGCATGCATAAATGTTTACCCAAAACCTTATGCACTGTTGACTGTGGCATTTGTGACGGACTGTGACTCTTATGGAGTAGGGCGGACTGTGAACAAACATTTGTTGTACACGTTCTACATTTTTATCTGATACATGTGGACGACCTGCACCTTTCCTATGAATAAGACATTGAAGGCAGCAGCCTATGATACATTGTTCGGAAGTTTCTTTGGACCTGCGTATCTGATTTTATTATGATAAACCACTTGACGCACTTAGCCTTCTCATGTGGTGATGCCATCACGACTTGCATTCAGATGATTCACGCCATTATGGTTCATGTAACACCAGTGACACGTACCAGCATTTTACTCACAATCAATTCAACTTTATGAGTTTCTCTCGCAGATGAGCAAACCCTGTATTTGTAAATCATTTCTGTATTTTTGTATTTTAGATTAAAGTTGTAAAGATAATTTGTGTACACTCGGTATTTTAATACACATTTCTAACCAAAAATCAAATGCAAAGGTGAGAATTGATTTAAGGTTATAGTAACAATCTTTCTTCATTACAAAATATAGCCATTACATATTAATTAACCAATCTACAAGAATATCTAGGTAACTCCTGCAGCCATAAAACAAGAATACTAGAATTTCAGCTTCAAGGTAGCTGTTCCCAATGGCAGTTCACTGTTCAATGGTTAACTATTTAATTTGTAAATTACAAATGAGAATAGCTACTTTGCAACTCAAATGGATCTCTTCTTCAATCACATTTTGTGGGCAAAGAAGTTGATGATTGATCAAATTTGAGCCTAAAGATAAGCTCAACAATTTGTTCTTGAATAATGTAATCCATGCAAATACACCACATACATAATCGTCATGAATAGAATACATTCACGAAGAATTATTAACTGTAAAAATTTGAATGCACTGTGGCAAACTCTGTCCAAGTTTTAATAAGTCATACGTCATAAATTTTAATCATGAATTATGTGATAGCAAGACACAGTGGCATGAAGAAGCTGAATTTCATAATTCAAAACTTCACATTTTCATATAGCTTTCAAGAGCCTCAATTTTTATTTAACCTAAAATTGGGCAAATAAGAGCCTAACCAACTCCTGTCCCACCAATAAAGTGTATTTTAAGGGTTATGCACACAATAACAATAAAAATTAAACTCCATGAAGATTCTTAGACATTCAACTTCCCTTATGTTTCTACATCATAGAACTAAAAATAATTAAGTATAAAATATAGAGGACTTGATGTTCTGAATTATACTTAAAAATTCATTAAACCCTGCAGTACTCATGTGGGGTACTGTGGACACCCCAGGCATACATTTTATGACAGGGTTCCTTTCCTTGGCCATTTATGATCCCGACCCTTCAGTAGCTGGAATGGCATGTGTTTGGAACCTATTCTGCTAAAAATTTTAAGTTTTCTGTAATAATCCTTTGGGTTTGGACGTTTTTTCTAAGAGATTGCTGCACAGTACATTACAGAAATCAGCACTTTTTCTTTGTGCAGATGTTGTTCATATTTTATTCTGAAATTATTGCTACTATCTTTAGAACTTTTGTTATTTCACATAATTTGAGATTGTCTCTCAATAGTTTCTTCACTGATAGTAATCATATTATGTATTATTTCCTGTAATTGGGGATCGCATCTCAACAGTTTCTTCACTGACACTGATCCTACAGACCTTGTAGATTTTTCTTTTCAGTGTTAGGTTTTTGTTTTGAAGGTCTCAGTAGACTGTTTCCAACTGACATTTGACAGAACTATTATAAATATTATAGTGAATTGCATGAATATTCAAATTGCAGAAGTGGAGCAAATACAGTTTTCGAGGTCATGATGTGAAAAAATGGGTTTTCCTCTACAGCCATTATTTGTTCTATTGTGCAATATTTCTTTAATTGAACTAATAACAATATAAGTATATTCCTAAAAACTGTCAACTGACTCATAGATTGACATCGGAAAATATTCATGAAAGTGTAACTAAGACTTTTTCAAAATAGATTAATAATGAAAAAATCATATGGAACTTCTCAAAATTCACTTATGATTATAAATAGAACAAAATAAAGAATTCATTGAATAATAGTGATATTTTTATAACAAAAATCTGTGGGGTGTCAGGAGCACCCCATATGTGCATTGGCGATTGAAAAATTAACGCGATAATGGTTAAATACATTTTGCTATTAATTATCTAGATTTCGTCCATTAGCATAATATAAAAACTTTTTAATCTAAGTATAAATATATTACCATTTCATTTTTCTTCTGTCCCAGCAAACCACACAGGCATTAATAAAAATTACAGAAAAATGAGTCAAGAAACTGAAGAAACATTTTTATTTAAGATTGTAGAGCCAAGATATATAAATATTTTAGTAAAAACATGCATTCCAATGACTTCCCAATTAATGGCAATAATTATTTTTGTTTAGTATATTCCCAATTAAATTTCATCCTATTCATAAGAGCTTAAATCCAGTTAGTTCTTTTTTGTCTGTTGTTAAAGCATCCACAAATTATCAAATGCATCTCTTTCAATCAACTTACCATGAGCTCCTTGGGATTAACAAACTCCAGGGCATGACGTTTTATGGCATGGAAGGCTGCATTTGGTGCATAACCAGGATGAGGAGGAGGTGGTGTAGGTGGAGGGATTTCACTTCTCCCACTTTGTGAAAGCTGCCTTCGTCTCATTGCCATCATACGAAGTACCTAGAATGATTTATTTATCTGATTGACGGTGGCAACTTCGCAGAATGTGTTCGTTTGATAATGGGGTTATTGTATAAAACTGAAAATCTTGCCACACTGGAGGACTGAAATTTACAGTTGCAAAGGCACGAGGAAGTGATGATTGGCTCAGGGAATCCCAGTATGCATATACTAGACACACTAAATCAACATAGTAAACAATTAAATGTTTTGAAAAAGAAAAATGAAGCATTGTGTACCTATATATCTAGAGTATACAGCTTCGTACACATACAAGTGCTAGGTATGACAGCGATTTCGACGACTTTGACAGCACACACATTTTACATAATTTATTTTTCATATTGTCATTATGATTCTTTTTTCATACATTTTAAGTAGATTGGTTAATTCCACTTGAATACATTTATATCTTGAGTTATAATGTAACTACGGGTATTTTGACACCTTTCTGTGCACGGTAAGCACGATGTTTGCTATGCGAAGAAGGACAAAAATTAAATAAGATATCTCAAAGTGCATTTAACATATCAGAATGCAATACAATAGGGTATATATGCATCTATGTCGAATGAGTCTAAAAATAGTCTTCGAAGGCACTGGACGCTCATCCATATTCATTTGTTTCTCGCATGCATTCTTCTGCATTAGAACAGCATAGGGCTCTTGTGGCACCAACTTTCCACACGTTCCATGCTACCGTTCTTATGAAAACACCCCTTAATGCATTGATTCCTTTTTTTGGTTTACTGATTTTTAAGACACCGATTCTAAGACAAATGGCAATTTCTAAGAAGGTAAAAAGTAGGTACCTGCGAAGCTTCGAGATTCGATTCAATTTCGAATCGGGACTGATTATTCGATTCAATTCGATATTAGAAGAGCAATTCGATAATTTTGAATATCGCTCATTTCTCCTATGCCATGCTACACCTACATCAAGGCAACGAGGTATGTATATATTCTTTGTCTACATTTTTTGAGTATACTTATGAAATGACATAATACACTATTATTTTAAATAAAATATTATAAATCAATGCAGTTGGCTCACTATATTATTAATCACTCCTGACAGATAATATTTATTCATGTACCTCCACACAATAATTTTTGTGCGACTAGGATGCGAAAATTTTTGAGTCATTTTGAGTTTTTGTGCTGTTTTTGTTATAGTATTATGAAATTCGTCCACACTTAC
Source organism: Tanypteryx hageni (assembly GCA_028673005.1). Taxonomy (NCBI): domain Eukaryota; kingdom Metazoa; phylum Arthropoda; class Insecta; order Odonata; family Petaluridae; genus Tanypteryx; species Tanypteryx hageni. The sequence goes on from CM054114.1 coordinate 128,419,242, forward strand.
CCCTTTTTGAGGATTAATTGTGATCATTGCAAAGCTTTGTATACTATATGTTCATCTTTGATCGTGAACTTTCCTACCTGAAATCCGTAAAGAGTATGATATTATGCATCTGCAGAAAAACCCCACATTTCCAGTGCAATTTTGTGACTTGTTATGCTCTTGCAACATGTTCAATCCCCTGGTTATGTCAAATCCCGCTATCTCCGTAATGTTCACCATATTGAAACCAGTACATTCAGTGCATGTTCAGTTAATTCCTTTTACTCTTCATGTTATCTTCATGATTAATTATTTAAAAAATTATTTTTTATTATTATTTTACTTTTACTTCATTCTATTTGTTACAGATAATATGACCCATATCATGTCAACTGTTCAAATGCATTTTGATGAAAAAGACAAGTGTTTAATATGCAAGTTGTGCAAGAAAACATTTTCATTGCAAGCCAGTGGAACAACTTCCCATTTATGGGCTCATCTACAGCGAAAACATCCAACTGTGTACAGAGAAACCAAAGAGCTTGATAGAGATAAACAAGCAATTAAGTGGCCTATAGAATCTGATGTATCTGCTGAGAAAAAACAAACTTGCTTATCTAGATTCATAGTCGAATCCATTGATAAATTAACAAAAAACAAATATGATGCGGCAGTGTTGAAGTTTATTGTTGCTGATGGAAGACCATTTCAGAGTGCTGCCAGTTTGGGGTTCAAGAATTTGTGTTCAGTACTAACCAAAGGTGGCTATCATCCTCCTCATCCAACCACACTTTCACATCAGCTTGTTGAAATGAATAACAGTTTACGTGAAAATTCAGACTTGAGATTTGAAATCGCGGACTCTCGACCTTCCATAACCTTTGATCACTGGAAGGCTGACAACCAATCCAATTACTTGGTCCTTACAATACACTACATACATAATTCATGATGCATGCTCGATGTTTATCAGTTATTAATCTTGAGATTTTGAATGCTGATCATACATCTACCATGACTGAACAAATCATTCGCAAGGAGTTTTTGAGATACATAATATTGAACTAGATTCTGTCTTTTTTGCTACTACAGATGCAACGAACACAATTCCATGCACTGTTAGACATCTTGGTATTCAATGGCAATGCTGTGCTGCTCACACTTTGCAGCTTTCGATAAATGCAGCTCTAGATGCTCAAAAAGTGATAAAGTCTTATTGATCATGTACACCATATTGCTGCTTTCTTCCATTCGTCAACTGTTGGCCAAACCATCTTAACAATATATCAAGTTAGTCAAGGATTGAGTGAGTCAAAAACCCCCCCCTTGATGTAAGAACTCGTTCCAATAGCACTTATAATCTACTGAACTGGGTAGAGAAAAACCATGTTTCTATCTCACTTGCACTTGTTGATGTAATGAGAGAAAGTGTGTGAGAAGTCCACCAAAATCACTAACTCAATTACTGAAAGACACCTTATAAAACGCACTTCCACTGCTCAAACCAACAGCAGAGGCAACTAGTCTTGAGCGCTGATGCTGCTATTAGTGTACCTTATTATTCCATACATTTCTGTTATGAAAGAAGAGTTGGTTGCAGTATCTTCATCTGGTGTACAGCTGTTTTGCTTTGAACTTATACACCAACTGAACACTAGATTTGATCTATCCAAGGATTATCTCTTAGCAGCCACATTTATTGATCCAAGATTCAAACTTTTCTTGTTCAAAGAAGATCAAACCAACCAAGCAATAGGATATATAGAAACACTAGTAACAGCAAATACCAATGAAACTGAGGGAGAGCGACCACAATGCCATATAAAGTCTTACTTAGAGAATCAAAATGAGAATCTTTTAGATTCACTTTTTATAAAAGTGCATGAGGCACAACAACAGAATTCTTATAGTAATGGAGAGCTTTCAGTTGCAAAAAAGAGGAAGAGAGGGGGAGAGAGGAAGAGAGGGGGAGAGAGAGGGAGGGGGGAGAGAGAGAGGGAGGGAGAGAGAGAGAGAGGGAGGGGAGAGAGAGAGGGGGGGAGGGGAGAGAGAGAGGGGGGGAGGGGAGAGAGAGGGAGGGGGAGAGAGAGGGGGGAGGGGGAGAGAGAGGGGGGAGGGGGGAGAGAGAGGGGGGGAGGGGGAGAGAGGGGGGAGGGGGAGAGAGAGGGGGGAGGGGGAGAGAGAGGGGGGAGGGGGAGAGAGAGGGGGGAGGGGGAGAGAGAGGGGGGAGGGGGAGAGAGAGGGGGGAGGGGGAGAGAGAGGGGGAGAGGGAGGGGGAGAGAGAGAGGGAGAGAGAGGGGGAGGGGGAGAGAGGGGGAGGGGGAGAGAGGGGGAGGGGAGAGAGGGGGGAGGGGGAGAGAGGGGGGAGGGGGAGAGAGGGGGGAGGGGGAGAGAGAGGGAGAGAGAGAGGGGGGAGGGGGAGAGAGAGGGGGGAGGGGGAGAGAGAGGGGGGAGGGGGAGAGAGAGGGGGGAGAGAGGGAGGGGGAGAGAGGTAGGGGGAGAGAGGTAGGGGGAGAGAGGGAGGGAGAGAGAGGGAGGGGGAGAGAGAGGGGGAGAGAGAGGGGGGAGAGAGAGGGGGGAGAGAGAGAGAGGGGGGGAGAGAGAGAGGGGGGAGAGAGAGGGAGAGGGAAGGGGGGAGAGAGGAGGGACAGATAGATAATGGTTTTTTAGGACAGAGGAGGGAGAGAGATTGATAGGTAATGGTTTTTTTTAGGGCAAGATTGAGACTAGGAAGTATATTTTTCCAGAGAGGGGTAGAGGGGGGGATAATGGGAGGGAGGATTCAGAGAGAGGAAGAGAGAAAAGAAGGAAGAATGGGAAGTGACTTAAATTTAATACTCAATCCATACATACCCGTCATATTTGACAGGCATTTATGCTAGTAATTATATTATTATCATACACAATGAATAGGTTAAGACAAATAATTATGCATGAAAATATCTAAAAAGCAGTTCCAAAAGACTTCCGAAAGTCAGGAAAATGCTTCATACATACCTCAGCATTACAATGACGGTCAAAAAGATGAGTCATCAGAGAAAATCGCTTCCTCCTCATTCCATCACAGCGCTCCCACAGACACTGCTGCTCCTCATTGGCAGCTGTTGGACAGTGCTCACGGCATGCATGCATGTAGACCTCATTGGCAGACTTAAAACTCCTGTTGAATTTAAGGATTAATATTAAACTTTTTTCAAAGATATGCACACACGATAACTTGTCTTTGGAATCCCTTAACTAGTTACACCCTGAACAATGTAAGAATTCTTTTAAATTATTCATGCCAATTCAAAATTTAATGAAGAAATAACCATTTACACATTTTTACTGAAACATTCCACAATTCATACATGAATTGTAAGAACTAAAAAATTGTACATGAAAATAATTTTAGTAAAAACATCCAGACAATATAATAAAACCTTACATTGAGCAAAAGTATATGCTGAGAATGTGAATATTTGTCAGCAAATCAGAAACAACAAGTAAAGAAAGACTTATAAAGATGTTTCGCTACACTTAACAAAACTTTGCAAAGAAATATTGCACAAAACAAAGATGACAATCTCACCTCATGCAGCCTCTCCATTCACAGAGGAACTGACCATAGTGCAACTCCCTGTGGGGACTAGGGCTAGAATTCACCCTATTAGTGCTTGAAATGACAGACTGATGTTGCTGAGGAGAATGGTCAACATCATGTCCTTGTTGCCCCGCTCTGGGGGTTGACGGTCGAGATGGCATACCAACTGAGGGGGAAGGCATTCCCTTCCCGACAGCGGTGCCACTTGCAAGACCAACACTGCACATTGCTGATGCACCTTTGACATTTGGGGAGAGGTTGGGCTTAGGAGAGGTGGAAACTGTTACTTGCTGTCCTTTCGACTGAGAACTCATTGCCATGGTTATGACAGATGGTGCTGGTGATGCACAAGGTGTTGGAGTGGAGGAAGATGGAGCAGGTGAAAGTGCAGGAGTTGGGGTCACTGATGGCTGAAGCTGAATTTGTTGATGCTGCAAAACCAACTGTGGTTGCTCCTGTTGTTGAATAGGTTGTGGGACAGGATGATGCTGTATGATTTGCTGGGTTTGTTGTTGCTGCAGCTGTTGCTGTTGCAGCTGCTGCTGCAACTGCTGATGCTGTTGTTGCAAATGTTGCTGTTGCACTTGCTGCTGCTGTTGTAACTGTTGCTGCTGCTGTTGTGGCAACTGAGGTTGTACTTGCAACTGCTGCTGTTGCAGCTGCTGTTGTAACTGAATTTGCTGTATCTGCTGCTGTTGAGCTTGTTGCTGTGACTGAGTTTGTGTTTGCTGCTGCGTTTGTTGAGGGGATTGTTGATCCTGTTGGGTTTGTACCTCAACGTGCTGGACTTGTACTTGCTGACTCTGTACCTGCATTTGTTGCTGCAATTGTACTTGCTGACTCTGTACTTGCACCTGCTGCTGGACTTGTACTTGGGGATTCTGTACTTGCTGTGTTTGTTGAACCTGCTGAGGCTGCTGCACCTGTGCCTGTGGTTGGATTTGTTGCTGCTGAACTTGAATTTGCTGTGGAATCTGTACTTGGGGCTGACCAATAAGGCCATGATTGCCTACTATTTGAGCTCTAGCTGCTGTGGCTACGGGTACGGCGACAGTAACTGAACCTCCTTGCCCGCCACCCATTACAGCTTGCGCAGCAGATACTGCAACCTGCACACAAGCCTGAGATGTAACAGGTCCTCCGCTGGCTGCCTGAATGATGCTTGCACCACTAGCACGAGGAACTTGCATCACAACTTGTTGTCCTCCACTCCCTCCAGTTGCCATCATCATTTTCTGTCCTTGGGATTGGAGGATTATTATTGTTTTTGCACTTGTGCCTTGCTGCTGAGGAGTCTGAGCTACAAGAACTGTCTGTGTCTGTCCTTGAACAAGAGCAGTCTGAGGTTGAGCAACCACATAGTTCACTCCACCTGCTGCACCACCACTAACACTGCCACTACTAGACGCAACCAAATACTGCTGTGTTCCTGCTGTATTTGGAGGCTGAGTGGTGACAAACACTGGACCTTGAGATGTCATTTGGGCATGTGAGACAAGTACTTGCGCCCCTCCACCTTGCGAGATCATTACTTGACCAGGTACCAGTTGACGTTGGCCTCCAGCTGAAGTAGCTACCAACATTCCAGCGGTCCCTGCCTTCTGTTGGATTGCAACCATTTGATGATGCTGTGGCACTGCAGTCTGCGTCCCTTGAGAGATGACAGTTCCACCAGCAATGCTCCCAGGAGGAGCCGCAAGGACTATCTGCCGGGGTGCCACAGCTATCAACTGCTGCTCTCCACCCTGACCCTGTGATACTAAAACCTGTCGCACCTGTTGTGCTGCAAGTGCAGGACTTTGTACCATGGTTGCTTGACTTGAGACAGCTACCGTTCCATCTATCTGCTTCATGATGATTTGAGGTTGCTGTGATTGCTGTTGCTGATGATTGGATGCAACCGTCATATTTTCCTGTGATTGAACACTGTACTGGATAGCACCTCCTGCAATGCTGGTAGCCACTGTTGCATTTGCTGCTTGATTTGTGTAGGCTACTGGTATTCCTACTTGTTGATCCTTGCCTACAATAGGTATTAATGGTGGGGTACTATTACCATTTGGAACATTAGCCAAATGAACTCTTTTAATTTCAGGTTGGACTTCCCGAGCTAAAGGAGGAGCAGGTCTTTTTAGTGCCTGTTGTTGTTGAGAAATCAGCTGCTGTTGTGGCAGTTGCTGCTGCTGTAATTGTTGCTGTTGTTGTTGCTGCTGCTGCTGTTGTTGTTGTTGCTGCTGCTGTTGTTGCTGCTGCTGTTGTTGCTGCTGTAACTGCTGTTGCTGTTGCAACTGCTGCTGTTGTTGTTGCTGTAACTGCTGCTGCTGCAGTTGTTGCTGCTGTAACTGCTGTTGTTGCAATTGTTGCTGCTGTATTATTTGCTTCAATTGTTCCACCGATACTTGAGAACCTGCTAATAACTCTTCTAATCCACCAGCAATTCGAAAAGTCTGAATGGCTCCTGGTTGGCCACTCACTCCACCTGCATTGGTCCCCAGCAAGCCTACAACTTGAACCTTTGCATCACTGGAATTATTGGCCCCACCAATACCACCTAGTATACCATCACCTGGTCTGACCACAACACCACTACTATTGCCAGCAGAAATAACCACTGTCCTTAATGGGGGAGGCTGCTGAGAGGTTACATCACTCATTGACACAGTGTTAGGTGTGCCTCCAGCAATTACAACTCTACCAACCACAACTCCACCAGGAATTGCCCCTGGAGGAAGACTTCCAGTAGTAGTAGTTGTAGTTGTAACAGTCCCTGATGTCACAACAGTTTCAGAAGAAACCACTCCCGAGGATGGATTTACAGGGTTAAGATTTCCAGATGACATCACCTGATTTGTATCATTATTGCCACCTTCAGGATTGTTATTTTGCTCAACTGTCTCATGATTTTCAACCAATTCTAAACCTTTTTCACCAATTCTAAGTTCTTTTCCCAGTACGCCATTAATCAGAGGCTCCCTGGGCCCCACTTTCTTTTCCAGAAGATCTGCAAGCATTCCCTTCACTTTTGTGGCTCCACTCCCAGGATTACTATTAGGAAGCCTGCTAAGTCCACTTCTGGCAGAGTCCTTAGAAGAACTGTCATCATCATTAGATGCCAATCCACCACCAATGCTACTATTACCATCAATGTCTAAGGAGTGAGGTACAACTGTACCACCATTGAGAAGCAATCCCTCAAAACTGGTCAGAGAGTTTTCATCACCATCTGATGCACTAGGAGTATTAGAGGGAACAGGAAGAGGTGTGGTCTGCAAAGTAGCATTGCCACCTCCAGTCACACCACTTGACACAGTAGAAGAAGATGCAGCCGAGTTCGAGTCTTCATCTGGCCTTGGTGGAGGAGCACAAACAGGGCTTCGAACACCTCCAATGGAAACCAGTGGTGGAGGGAGGTTTGTTGATATTGGTTGAGGACTTGGAGTCAAAGAATGTGGCGTCAATGGTGGGGGTGGCTGAGGTGGATCCCGACGACCTCGCAGAGGTGAATTTGATAAATGATTGCTATCTGCTTTATCAGCACCCCAAGGTCCTTGAGGAGACAATGGTGTTGCAGTGGCATCCCAAACTTCTTTCCCATCAATCTAAAAAGTGCAAAAATTAATCCATGTTAAAATAAAATATATGAATACTTTTGCTGTTGGATGCTTAAGATCCATATGTATATCCCTGCAGGCAAATAATATCATGCAGGTTACTAATATGCATGATTTTCATGTTACATCAGTCTCGATAATCTGAGTATCGTTCAACAGAGTTCTGCTAAATCTGAGGTCATCCTCACAAAAACAATTTCCAGTGAAACATTGTAATCTGACATTGAAAGCTATTTAGATGGAAATGCTTCATTTAAACACTGCTATACATAAGTATGTACCTTTAAAAGTTTTCTTTTTTGTTGGTTGAATAAAAAAAAACATCGCAGCTATAAAAGGTATTTGGCAAAGAAACTAAAGGCTGTCATGATTTTGTATCTTTAATGTTTTACAGTTGGTCCCCGGTGTTCGCGGATTCGGTATTCGTCATTCATGTATTATGGAATGTTTCGGTATCCAGTTTTTCATTTTGCTTATTTGTCACTCAGATTATTGGCCATGGCTGAGTAGAAAGTTGACATGTATGCATGCTATTTGTTCAACAGTGACTGCCCAATGAAACTTGTTTTATTTTATTTTCTGGCCTATTTTGTTTATTTTTGCAATTGTTAATGTATATACTGTTGGCAATTACTGTTTTACTTTTTTAATCATTTTAACTAGTGATAAATCGGCTCCATACATTTGTTATTCGCCAAGTGCTGAACATTTGTGATCACATGCCAAGGGACAAGTAAATATTTTCCTCACTACTTGCAGCTGCCTCTACACTAATTGTTCATTGCCGAATCCTGAATATTTGTAATGACTTGAGGGAAAAGGTGTAAATGTTTGTAGTACTGAAATTTTGTCGATGGATTTGAACAGTGAAGATACCGTTGGTACTGCAAGTGCCACTTTTGTTGTCATGAGCTACTTGAAAATGAAGCTGAAAAAGAAGAAACTGCAGAATAAAAGATGGTGGATGTGATTGTATGACATACACTTTACGACTGACTGATGGCACTGAGTGCAGGCTCAGAAGGTGCAAGGCTGCCAAATTTACCTGAAACTTGCTGCAAATAGAGAAAATTCCCAGGATGTGGTATCAATGCAGAGAGACATTTGTAAATCGGCGAATAACAAATGTGTGGAGAGGTTAATAACATCGAAGCTTGCTGAACATTAGTCCATTTGACTCAAGTTTTTTTTTGACTCTTCACGGGAAATAATCATGGTTAGCCAAGTGACAAACATCAGTACTCATTGCTCCATCCACACTACTAGATATTTGATGAGCGATATTTGTGGCTCGGCTCTCAGCGACTAACGAATGCATGAAGCTGCCTTAAGGAAGTGAGCTAACACACCATCTTCTGTATTATTATGCACCAGCATCATGTGCTTTGTTTTAGAATTGTGCAGCGAACACTGTATCAGAAATTTTCGTGAGTTTTACCCTACAATATGTTTATCCTTGTCATGTTTTCCATTACTATTTATGTAATTTTAAGTTAATTTCATTTATATTAAGATTAAGCTATGTTCAGTTATGTACTGCCCTGTATATTAACTCTTTCACAACCAGAACACCTGTAAATGGACTTGTTTTTTAGTTTGGATGTCATAGGACACAGTGAAAACTACTTAAAACCTCTCTCCCTTATTACATGAAATCTTATGAGAAAAAATTCCTCTTTTATCATCATATAAGTGATTTTAGTGGCAAATCAGAATGTAATCCTCCCTTAGATAATGTATTTTTATGGGGAAAAATTCCACAGTATTCACAACCATTTTCTGGTACTAACCCCTGTGAATAACGGGACCATCTGTATTATTATTGTGGCTTTTTTTAATGACGATATGTTTTTTATTTGTTTTTAGTAAAAAAAATTATTGTATTTTTTTCTTTTCACTTTTACATTATCAATCCATATAATCTGAGTTTTCAATACTCCGATTTGTCTCTGGTCCCATTCACCTTGGATTACCAAGACTATTGTATATGAAAAATTATTGGGCGAGGCCATTCATATCATATGTGGCACCATATCTAGAGCACAAAATGCTTTGTCCCAGGTTCTGGAACCATATAACATCCAATATATGAGGTTTAGAAGTTGGCATCCCATGCCTCGTGATAGGCAACCGGGTCATGTGGTGAGCCAAATGTATGCGATTTGTTGGCATCCCTTTGCTGTGAGGTACAAGAAGAGTGAATGTAACTGGCAGATTTTGAATACCCTTACACTATGCTCAGCGATCACAGAAGCTTCTCGAAATGGTGACCTCAAACCTCACAGCACAAGGCTCACCATCGTGCCATTGATTGCTGAACTGGTTCAAAGATACCACACATGCTCACAGGCAGCTTGAATGTGGGAGATGAGATCTTAATCGCATACATTTGGTTCACCACATGACCAGTTTGCCTATCTCGAGACGCAGGGCGTCAACTTCCAAACCTCATATCTCAGACATTAAGCAGTTCTGGAAGCTGGAACAAGGTGTTTCATGCTCTATGCAAACCCACCCTACTGCCCCTATAATTTTGTCAATACAGTTCTGAATCACCCTGTATACTGTATTTTATGAAGCTTTATGGTGGCATGTATATGAATGGCCTCAGAACATAAATAAATCAATAAAACCATACGTTAACATAGAAATAGCATAAAATAAACATAGTACAGCATAATTACATATTAAGGCACCCAAAATCAGAAAAGGCTATATTTCACAATAGTACCTCTAGCAAATTTTTGTTTCGAGTGTGTTTGAACCCCAAGTTTTGAAATGATTATACTGTATAACATGGTATGGAGAGGGATGGAAAGGGTAAGGTAGGTGGGTTAAATGAATAATGAGCAGGAGGGAGAATATACAATCAGTAATGAGATAATTTGAAAACAATAAAAAAATTGATATTACAAAATGAATGACATTAATTCAACCAGTTATGTATAACTGGAAAGTGAACAAAGCTTGTAATTAGAAAATGGAAGTAATTAACAGAAGTTACAAAAAGGCATTAAAATTACAAAATAAAAAAGGCATTAATTTAATTAGTTGTGGATAGCAGTAAGGAGTACATGTAGAGTGAAAAAAAAGCATTCATTAATAAGTTCAACATTGTCCGTAACATCATGGAGTGGTTGGAAATTGTAATCCATAGTCAATCTCAACGTTCCTGTGGTGTACTATGATTGTATTGCTCATTTGTTTAGTGGTGGCATTCAGCGACACATGAGAGGGGAAGAGAAAGACTTGGGAGGGGAAACTTTAAGGGAAAAGTCGACGTCATAGCCATGTGCAGTAGCACATTTTGGGTTCGGACTAATAGTTTGGAGAATAGGTCGTGCAGCTTTTGCCCACGGCTAAACATGGCCTCCCCTATAGGTGGTCCCTCCTCAAGGATGGACTCGTCATCCCATGAGAGTGCCTTCTGTGCACCGCCACCACTAAACGAACATACTATACTAATGAGGCAATGGCGACCGATTCATGATATTTATAAGTCCAAAATTATTCAGCTTCTTAACAGAAATTACGACATGTTAAGAAGTAAGTTGCTTTTTAATGTGCGTAACATTGAGCAAGAATTGTGAAAAGAAAAACCTGTAAACATAATTTAAAAATAGAAATAAAAATCTATCGAGAGAGATACACACTAACATAGTGAAAAGGCAAACATTTAAAATAACAAAATGTCAGCAGATGTCGAAAAAATGCAGCGGAGGGAATTGAACCCAGATCCTCAGGTTCGAAAGATGAACCTAGCGCCTTAATGCAGCTATGCCGCCTATTTGTTGTACATATTGTTATCATAGGAATTTAAATAGCCGTCAGGTTTTTTGTGATCTTTAAATATTAATAATATATGTAGGAATGCTTATTGGAGGCTAGAAAAAAATAGGTGTCCAATTATTTTTTGTTCTTTCATGCCGTGATGGTTTTGTCTGGAAACCAGGGGATGAGTTGTCTAACTCTCCTTGTAGGTCTGTAGATACATTTTCAATAGAAAAGACTTGAATTAAATAAATCATAACAATGGATAATTTCTGAATGAATCCAAATAATTTTCTTTTATAAGAATTTATTTGGTAAGCAAGTAAAATGAAGCTCCATGTTTTTTATACAATATGTCAAAAGAAAAACCTCATTGTTATTGAAATCACAATAATGAAGTAAACACTAATTTCACTTTATAGCCACATAACGGACATTGCATATCAAGCAAGAACAGTTTTCTTGGAGAAAATTACCCAAGCAGATTTTTTCCTCCAGTTATAAAAGGAAGAAATCGACATTTTTTTACAAGGAATTGGGCAAATATTCAGCCAAAGAAGCACTTAAGATAAGCATTTAATTAGAGAAATAAAATTCAATGCATTGGTAGACAAATAGTTTCAGTATCTACTTTCAATAACAAAAGACATGGGTTCAAATCCTGCGTTAGGTATTGAGATTGAAACCTACAAATATTACTCTTAAATAGTTAACAGTAATTGCCCATAAATGGCATTTGCTGTGCAAGTAACAAACAAATAAATTAGCTGCCAAAGATGATTTTTAAGAGCATGAGAAAATACAAAATAGAGACTAGCCACAGTCATAAAAAGGATGAAAGAGGGGATTGGCAAATAAATGAATGACACAATCTAGCAAGAGATTCATGCTTTTGCCATCACTACAAATCAAGCAATGTATCAATTTGAGAGGCAAAATTGAGTAGTGTGTTTATTACTATAAAAATAGGTCAGGGAAAACCATTGGAGGTGACAAGAAGCACTTCAACAAAGACATAATTGTTCTCTTCCATTAAGGTTTTCAAATCCACTCAGCAAGAGAAAAAACACCTTACTTTAAATCAAGAAAGTGAGATGACTTCAAATAACAAGTTACAAAGGTGTCGAAATTACATATTATGCATGTTCACATAAAGCTGAAATTAAGTTTTGACATTTTAAAAGGAGAAAAATTCTGTACTGAATAAAATAGAAGCAATACAGTAATATAGAAATAATAGAATATAAAGCAATTAAAAACTTTCTAGAAAGTAAAAGTACAGATGTTTAATGAATGGTGGCAATTCGTCACTGTGTTGCAAATAAAATTATAGATTTTAAACAAAATTGACAGATCGATTAAATTTTATTGAATCACACACAACTGAACTTCTATAGAATCTTATTCTTTGTTCGTTTGCATGGAATTTCTGGATAATCAATTATTATAGCCATTACTCCTTCCACACCAAACACACACAAGGGAGGAGGGAAACCCAGCGCTAGCATTAGCCTACTCTTTGCAAAGAGCACTAAGGGGGCCAACTGCTTAATGTCCCTTCCAAAGGACGGAGCGCTGACTTGCACAGTCTTCTCAAATCACACAAGTAGGGGACGGGACACAGTATCTTATAAAATTTAGACTTTTCCCATATAGAGAAAGAATTATTTTTGTGAAAAAAATAGAATTCAAAATTTCAAAAGAAATACATGCTTTAAGGTCCACTGAATACATGTCCACTATTTTCACGATGTCTGTCTGTGATAGAAATGTTGTGGGTACTCAAACTCAAAATGAACTTCTCAGATCAGCACCAAATTTTTAACAAGATTTTTATTAGAAAGGTTTGATTACCTATATTTAGGTTAAAATTGGTGAACCAAAAGTGGAGGTTTATTCTTGTAATTTTTCCATTTTAATCAAATATCTACATAGTACAAAATGTAATTTTCTATAACTTCTGTATGCAACACTGTTCACACAGCAGGTTGTATCTGACATACCATATTTATTCGTGTAACTGCCCCAATTTTTCAAACGATATTTTCGTGCTAAAACAAGTGTGGGGCAAAAATGCTGTTTTCCTATTATGGCAAGAAAGTAGTCTTTTTAGAATGAAGTACACTACTCCCCCGTTATCCGCGATCGGAGTATCTGCGAGTTAGTTTTTTGTCCCATTACCCAGTATCCGCGAGCAAGTTTTCGCATATCCACGAATCTCTCTAACATGTCATTTTACGTAACCTTTTTAAAGACCAAGGTTTTTTATAAATACTTAGTTTAGTAGCGATTTATAAGTAAAAACTTATCATTTAAGATTATTTATTGGTCACGTAGAAATTATGAAATATGAATTGTAAATATAATTTTCACTTTTATTATTAAAATCATTATTATTAAATTTAGTTTTCCATTTTCTTTTGATTGGCAGTTCGCCTTCACTATCGTTATTTCAAAAATTAAAAAGACTAGAATCGCTTTAGTAGTAAAAAATCTATAACACAATTCTTATAAATGTTCGAAACAGTATTCACTTCCACTGTAAGAGTTTAATTTTTATAAATTCAAGAATTTCGTGATATTTCCAGGTTGACTTCTTTCGAATGTGCAATGCCATTTACCATACCGTGACTTCGCAAAAATATGTTTTAGGAAACAGTTAACAATTGATAGCTGAATCTCTCATATAAGCGAAATCGGTATATAATTCCAGTATCTGAGTCATATTCTTTTACAATATATAATATAGTATTTAATAATTGAGTTCTCCTTTTGGACTACGAACATAAGTAACCTTTCGTAGTCCTCAATAGAAAGGTAAAAATAACGCAGATATACTACTATTTCTTTCATCCCAATATGCGAGGCTTATAGTAATTTAATCAATGTGATATGATTTCTTTCATAAAAAATGGAGAAATTCTTGGTGAATACAATACTTTTTATCAAAAGAAATATTATCATTCCCAGATGGCAAAAGACTGTTATATAAAGATATAGAGTTAATTTGAATTGCATTTATAGAAAGAGAGAAAAGTATGAACTAAAATATAACTATACGCTGTTTATAATGGGAAGTGAGGAGACGTTTATACAATTCCAAACTGAGTGAATACGGCTCTCTAAATGTCCTTTACGAGGGTTATACAATATAACCTAATATACACCGGTTTATTTAATTAAGCTTTGTTACATTGAGTTGATAATTCCAGTACATAGATAATAATTGTCCTCTACTCAATTACCCATTTCAACAATTGAATGTTTATTGTCATGAATATCCTTTTTTAAATGTATCATAATAAGAAATATCCAGTCTCTATGCAGTAAGTGACGCGTTCGACACGCTGTACTTTCCTCGCAACGTGTTGTAACATTGCTAGCGTACTAACACGGGTTGAATATTTCTATATTTTTATTGTAACTTTTGTGCTAGTTCATACCCCGAAATGTCTTCCCCGAATTATAATATTTCTCCAGCACAAAGTAATCTAAAGAAGAAAAATGAGAAAGTCCTTAATCTTGAAACCAAAATGGATATCATCAAACGGATTGAGAGCGGTGAAGGAGCTTCTTCCATTGGGCGTATGTATAGAATAAATGAATCAACCGTACGCAACATAAGAGCATGTAAAGAATCTATAAGAACATCTATCAAGAATTCGACACCATTGTCTGCTAAAAAGGTAAGAAAAACCAGAAATCCAATGGTGGAAAGAGTCGAACAATTGTTGATGGAATGGATTGAGGACAATAACCAAAAGCATATCGGAATGGACTCAATATTCATCAAAGTAAAGGCCATAAAGATATATGACCATCTAAGGCAGGAAAAAGAAACACCCGATGTGGAGGAATTTAGTGCAAGCAAAGGATGGTTTAACAGATTTAAAGAAAGCCACAACCTTCATATTATCGCATTCAAAGGTGGAGCCGCTAGTGCAGATCACGTTGCTGCTGTACAGTTCCAAAATGACTTTAAAGCAATGACAGAGGGATATATGCCGCAGCAAATATTTAATGCAGATTGAAACGGGTCTCCTGTGGAAACGTATGCTGAGGCGAACATTCATATCTAAGGAAGAGAAAACATCTTCTGGATACAAGGTTGCCAAAGATAGACTTACTCTACTTTTTTGTGGAAATGCTGAAGGTGATTTTAAATGCAAACCTCTGTTGATTTATCACTCAGAGAAACCTCGTGCTTTAAAAAATGTAAACAAGAGCACACTACCTGTACACTGGAAGGCAAATAAGAAATCCTGGATGACTGGCGCTATATTTGAAGAATGGTTTACGAATTATTTTTGCACGGAAGTTGAAAGTTATTGTCATGAACAAAACATTGGATTCAAGGTATTGCTTATACTTGACAATGGCTCAAGTCACTCCCCAGGTATTAAAAATCTTCATGAGAATGTTAGGGTATGTTTATTGCCACCAAATACCACATCCTTAATCCAGCCCATGGATCAGGGTGTAATATCCACATTCAAGCATTATTACCTTCGGCACTCGTTGACATCAATGCTGGAAGATGTTCATTGACACAATCAACCAACATTTCGGGAGTTTTGGCGTAGATATAACATAATGGATGCCATCCAAAATATCAAGGGGGCATGGGATGATGTGAAGGAAATGACAATGAATGCAGCCTGGAAAAAACTGTGGCCTGAATGTATTCGTGACTTAACAGGTATTCTTACGTGTGGAAAAGATTCACCTCCCTTAGTGGATGAAATTATAGGCCTTGGTAGAAGCATTGAAGGGGAGGGATTTCAAGACATGCAGGAAAGTGATGTAGCAGAGGTAGTGGAGGCCCATAATGCAGAGTTGACTGTGGAGGAGTTGTGTTCTAGAAACCAGTTGGTAGAAGAAGAAAAAGAAGATATTGATGAAAAACCTGTAAAAACAATGAATTTGAAGAATCTTTCTAATCTTTTCAAACTTGTAGATCAAGCAGCTCAAGAAGCAATGGATATGGACCCTAACTGTGAAAGGAGCTTAAAATTTAAAATGGGGCTTGAATCACTGCTTGCTCCATACAAAGAGATCTACCGAGAAAAGGAGCGTTCTGAGGTTTTTAAACGCCATAGTCTATCAACAGCAGTACATCCGATGGACTCTGAAACAAGCAAACCTATTAATCTTCACGAAATATCCAACTTTGATTAAAGTTAAATGGTATGTTAACATTAATTTAATCTTGTTTTTTTTATATTTTCTTATAGTTATTATCAATATATTTTAAAATCGCTAAATCATTTATTTAAGTATGCAAATGCTTTGCAGTGCTTCCTCTGAATGCAATTGCAAATAACAGAGAGAAGTCAGCGAGTGGAGAGAGGACGAGTGAAAACCTAGGGCAGCTAGGTTAAAGGAATTCAAATGGGAAGTTGTAATTTATATTAGGGAAAAGCTAGAAACTTAATTAGTGAGAGACTCAAAGAAAAAAGAAACCCATCTGTGGTGTCATGCTTTTCCAGAACTGTGATTTCGTGATGGTTTGATTGTGTTGTAATGGCCTCACTTCTGTGCCAGAGTTCGCACCTTGTGGTGATCTTGCTCATGTGCCAAATTTAATGTTTCTGACTTATATGTACTTTTCCACTAAATTTTGTATAAACCCTGGACTTATACTGTGAAACATTATATTTTGGGTATTTAAAAAATTTATCGAGGTCTAAATTTGACATTTTATCAGTTTTATTTTTATTTGTGCATAATAATTTTGTTTACTTTCTCTGTTTATGATTAAGGAAGTCTTTTTTTATTCTTATTCATTTTTAATTTTGGTGAAATTGATGTAGCGCCTTATTTTGAAATAATATTGTTATCTATTTCTAATTATTCTTCTTTAATTACTGTATGAGGAACCCCAACCTTATTTGAGAAACCGGAACGAATGTAATTGATGAAATATTCTTCAAATTCATATAGGTAGGTGATATTATCTAGTCTATATCATAGAGTAAAGATAATTCCGTCTTTCTTTCTGTGTGCTTGCACAGTTATAACAAATGTGGTGCAGCACATTTATCATTTGCATTTTAGAATCATTTAAAATTGCAATATGAATATGGGACTTGCAGAAAAAAACTCTTAAAAGAATGGATATTTATTTTCCTGCCATTGATTTCCGAATTCGCGTCGAATGGTTCTACAATTTCGTTATTAACACTAAAATTTGACTAAATTAAAGCAAAAAACGTCGTAAAAGGTGACGTAATTGTTGCTGATCCAGAAAAATTGACTATATCGAAAAGCAATGACATAAACTTTAATATTGTGTTTGAAATCAAATGTTAAAACTTATAATGTAAACATAAGGCCCAGTATCCGCGAATTCTGTATCCACAACGTTTTTGCAGAACGTATCCCTCGTAGATATCGGGGGAGTAGTGTATACCGATAATGTAATTTTAAAAATTTACTGGTGTTTTGTATTAGCACAAGCTGGTTTATAAGAACAATTTTATTTTATCAAAACTTGACAATGCCTTCAAGTGAGTCAACAGTACAAACAATGATAAACATCATATCAAAGTAAAGGAGAGACAAAGTTGCTACAGAGTGATTTAAATGCACTTTTTGTATGGTAAGAGAGGTTATTGTTTTTAAATTTATTTCAAATAAGATAAATGTATTAACAGTCAAATAAGATTATCAAAAAGGCAACTTATGATGCTTACTTTCCATTTAATTATTTATTTAATACAAACATCGGCTTTAAAATTACTGTGGATGAGTTGCTCTGAGTGTTCCTAAATTTCATAATTTAGTGTTATAAAATATTACAAATACATTTGAACGGAATATTAAATTGATCAAGCATATCTGTGTGGCAGAAATAACGCATGTATGTACTATTCTATACCAAAACTGAGTCCAACAATAGTCATTACAATGGCAACACTCTCATAATGAGTGATAAAAACTGCAAAGATGCCAGTATTTACCCGAAATTAGAAGAAATACAATCAATAAGTAATATTCTATGATAAAAATTAGAATCTTCATTCATTTCCTCAGAGAAGAGTACAAATCCCGCTCCGATATTACAATTCTGAGATATTTTAATATGCAACAGAAAATTACCCTGCACGATAGATTTCAGATTTCTCATGTAAATCAAATGAGAAGGATAGTTCCTGGAATAGAACCTAGGACTTTCAATCTTCACAACAAAAACTATCCTTGGGAGCTCAGCCCCAGTAGTATGAGATTTCCACCAAGTGTCATGAAAATTAGTCAATTGGTTCAAAAGATAATAGGGAAGACAGACACAACAACAAAACTATAAGCCTATTTCAATTCTGGAAAGTAGACTAAAAATATTGGCAAAGTAAAAGAGAGGAAATTAAGCAGTGCAAAAAATTTTATTTCCTCATAATTTGGGTCAATTACGCAATGGAGTCAATTACGCAAGTAAATATAGCATAATCTGTTGAGTGTTCATCTTGCATTCATGCTCAATACATTGAATGTTGTTAGCTGATAGCTTTGTTTCCATTGCTGATGAAAAATTTAAATTGTTAAAAGCAACATCAGTGCAGCCAATGGATATTTTAATCATGATCAAAATTATCCCAATACCATCTAGCATCATATTTTGTAAACTATTGTTTTGTAAATATTGACAGTAATGCCGGCACCACCAAACACGAATACTTTGCACAGTAATTTGATCTATGACATAGGATGCCCTTTGATATTAATTTATTTATAGTAACATAACAATTTTGTTTATTGTAATTGTTCTTTCTTGTTGTTTACTTATTGTTTTTCAATGATAAAAGTGATTAAAAGTATTTTTTGTTGTGAAAATTAATCAAGTGTTTAACCCTTCAATGTTGTCATACATGCAGGGCACCAACTCTTTAAACTCGCATGCCATTGTCATACGTGCTGTGCACTGACCCTCTACTTTTGGCTTAATTTTGCTTTTGCCTGATCAAATATTACAGTATCTGTTTTTTGTTTACATATTCTAATAGACAAAGGTTTGGCATTTATTTTTGTAAAATTTTGAATGTCTTTTTGCAAAGATATTGCCTTATTATTTCGGTACTTTTTCTTGCTGCTGTGTGTAATTTTGAATTTTTAACCTTCCAAATCTCTCAAACCTATGATGAGATGAACTTCATTTAGACTAGAAAGGACTATCTATAAGTAAGTTGGAAGTGTGGGCAAGATTTATGAGGATTTCGCATCACTTTTGTTTATCCTCAGCAGAATCTCTTGGCCATGCATTCTCTATCCATGAACATTTCTTTTTAGTGCAATGCAGTGAGACAGTATGGGTCATTCAATCAGCCTTACTTATCTCCAAAGAATAAGGACCAGCATAAGTCAGTATAGAAAAGGATGAGCATGAAAGCTAAAAGCCTATGTGGAAATATGCTGACAAATCCCATGAGCATTTTTACGCCAAACGTTTCTCACATCTCTATAGATAGAACAAAAGAAGTCTTTGCCATCTTTGTGGTTTTTATTTTTTATGTAATTTGTTTGTAATTGTGTATTACATTTGTGCATTTTTAATTGTGTATTATGTATGTTTTAATTGTGTATTACTCATGTTTATCTGCTCTGCGACGTCTCTCACTCTTGAGATGAATATTTTTTTCTTATGCGTCAACACTTAAGAGCTATATGGAAAGGGCGGAGGAAGAGTCTTCGGGTCCAGGCTAGTGCTTGGTTCAGCATCTCTTGAGGAGAATATGAGAGTAAGAGAGAGAGACACTATCTGACGTCATTGCACAAAGAAAAGTGTGATCAGAGCACATGGGAAGCTCCAAGCATTTGGATAGCATAAAAATATTCTCTTGCCACTCTGAAGAAGTTAGTCTGAATAAAGCATTTATGCTGTACGAAGGCAGCTATTGTTCGTTATTTTCTGTGATTACTTGTTTAATTTGTAAATGGTTAAAAAAGTCCAAGTTATCATGGCACCAACCAGTAGAAAAGGCAAGCCTGGTGAGAAAAAATGAAATGGAAATCTTACTTGAAAGTGATTTGGAAGAAAGTGTCAGTTCAGACAGTGATAGTGAGAATAATATTGAAGATCGTGCTCAAATTACTTAGGCAAAAACTTATATTTTTGGCATTTTTTGTTGTATGGGCAAATACGAAACCTCTCTCCTGTTCCTGCATGCTTCTAGCATCTTTGTTTATCATAATTTGAAGGTTTTTTCCGATAAACTTACAAGGAAGATGTGGAAATCTACGATACATGAAGTAATCCATTAACCTAGAATAAAGATGTACGATATAGTGCTTCTGTGAATGCTTAAAATAATTCATCAAAGTTTCACCCAAAAGAAATACCTAAAAAAATGTAAAAAATATAGCATAAATACTTATAGTATTATGCAAATTGTCAAAAAATTTCAGATAAATCCAATGAATGTGTAAAAATTTATGAATTCTTTTATAAGTTTACTCCGGATTAGCTAATTCATTTAAATCTCCTCCGACCTCCGGGATGGCTTTGATTTAAATGCCCTCTGTGCTTGATGGTTTAAAAATTATTCAAGAGTTTCTTGACCAAACTGTTTCTGAGAGCAACCTACGAGTACTATTGCAATCATATTCATTATTATAAATAGAGAAAGTTATGTTGGCCACATCAGATTTTTTCTAAGTTATTATTTGAAAAAACCTATAAATTGAACCATTTTAATCAATTCATATGATTAATCATAAGTGATTGATTCAACTTTTATCATTAATCAGAACAAATGAATGGACTCATACGTGAATCAAATGAATCATCCCAAGTAGCTATATATTAAGCCTCAAGCTTTGGAAAAAAGTTTGAGCCCCATTACAGGCCTCACTTTTAATATTCTAAAGAACGAGTTTTAATATGTATGAGCAATTTAGTTAGAGCTATCAATTTACAATGAAATGATGACATCACATTTTGCCTATCATAGTTGTAGGCATAATTTAAATATGTATTGAGTGTTACTGGATTAAAGTCAAAAACTTTGCATTTATGTATGTTATTTATATTCCATTCGTATTCTTCAGATGCCGTTGACAATGGCTACTTGAATCATGCCTTTATAAAAAAGTAATTATCACCAGATTTCCAGTTAACATATTCTTTTCATAATTTATTTTACTCATATTTTTGTTACTTCCGATATTTGTCTCAGAATATCACATCAAGAAATACATTCTGTAGATAGTTGAAACACCTTCAACACCTCGGTTTGATTTACGTAAGTAATACTTTTATAATGCGATTGTATTATATACAATCAACAGCTGTGCAATCTGGACAGTCTGATCAGCTGACAGAGTTGCCTACAGATTGACGGGTAACGAAGATAATTTCTTTCGCCGTAGTGACATTATCTCTAAAATAACGATAGCTGGCACCACTACATATTAATATTTGGGAATTAGAGAAGGGATGAAGTTGGCCAATCAATGCTTTCAAAGCGAAAACTTCTGCAATTCCCGCTATTATGAAAATACAAACATTTAAGGCAAGGATTCCAAAGAGCAAACAAAAAGAATTGAGTTATTGAGGCATATGTATCAAGAAATTCTCCATAAAACTATCAAATCAAGTGAGGGCATTAATTATTACCTATACTTACTGCCAGCAGTGATATTTTTGTTTGCTAATTTTTTGGGTGCAAATATCTTACTTTTCTTACTAATATTTTGGCCAAAAAGGGGAGGACTATATTTGGACTAATACAGTACATTGTTGTAGCATGTCTGTGTGGTAGTGTGGCTTCTCTCCCAATCCCTTCAGTCTTTCCGATCATTGATGCGGGTGCTTGATCTCTTAACGTGTGTTCACTTTTGCACAAATTAACAGAAGTGTGGCCCTTGAAATCATGGCTGATAATCATTTAGTATTTAGCATTTTAGTAAACAACTCTTTCGGAAATTCTCATTGAACGACTAAAGTGACTCTCATAACTGCATAATACTTAAATGGCTTGAATTGCCTTTGTATTAGCACGGAAATTAACAGCTTGACAAAATTGATATTCTACGTTTTGTGTACCAAGAAAATGTCTATTGGACATTGAGAAAGCAAACTGCATTTAGTAAAAACCGACGCTTCACCTTGCGTAATATATTATTGATGGATGTGGCAAGAATAAACACCCACTTCCAGTTGACTGATTTTTACCAAAAACTAATCAGTTCTACTGACTTTTATAAAAATGTTAAATAAAAATTTTGCGTTGACCTGACTAACAGTTTTTGAGTTAGAGCACTCACAAAAAGCTATCACACACAAACACATCATCGAGAAAATGGTCAAAACGTGTCATCGAAATCGCGGTGATACCTAGCACTCGTATGTGTAAGAAGCTGTATACTCTAGATATGTAGGTACACAATGTTTCATTTTACTTTTTCAAAACATTTACATTGTTTACTAAGATGATTCAATGTGTCTAGTATGCGCATACTGGAAATCCCCAAGCTATCACTTCCTCATGCCTTTGCAAGCATAAATTTCAGTCCTTCAGTTTGGCAAGATTTTCAGTTTTTCACAATAATCCCATTATGTAACGAACACATTCTGCAAAATTTAAGTGAAAGGTGATTACATTTGCAGAAGAAACATCTAATCTTGCTGCACAACGGCGCTATGGGATTGTTGAGTCAAATGGGAGATGCTGAATGAGAGAAAAGAGAAAGATCCGTGAAAACCAAAATATCTGTTCAGTCTACAAGAAATTTTCCTTGTGTGTCCTTGTGAAAAGTGGGGGTCGGCTTACAATCGGTATCAACTTACATTTGATTATATATGGTATCTTAAGTTTTGAAAAAATAAAAAACTTAGTTGGGTGTGATGTGACTCCACAGTCAGCTTGGATATGAAAAAATCACCCATGAGCCTGGGTGTTCTGAGCATTTCATGCCCGAGTTCGGATGTGAAAATCACAGAAGCAATAAAATTTGTGACATAGTAATGCTACCATACTTGAGATTGATTGACAGATAATTCCTTAGGCTTTAAATCAATTTTTTTATTTCTATATTGAAAGTTCAGTAACAATATTAATTATTGTAATCATCTTCATTAATCCTGTCTTTACATTCTTAACAACTATTAACCTAAAGAATAAGCACTTTTTCTACCTCAATGTAAATAAGAGGTGCATGTTTCCTGATCAGGGCCATTGCATAAAATCTGACACCCGAGGCAAAAATACAGAATGTCCTCCCTCTCCAGTTAATGACATATACCTAGGTGCAGATCAGCAGCAACACTACCATAATGCCTGAACTCTGATGCTAAAAAATCACTCGCATGGTCGTACTGTAACGAATGCTGTATTAACCACCATGTTGTATTACATTGAGGTCGATTTTTAATGAAGTGGTCAAAAGTTTATTACACTAAATCCAGATAAAACACTGAATCGAGGAACAATAATTCAAAGAAAATATGATATTGCTTAAATGGGGTGTTTGACGGGACTAACGTTGATATGAATTTGTGAAACCCAATGCACTACTTATGAGGCGTGGATGTGCCAGAAGTGGCATGCACCATAGGTTGAGCATTCCTGCCCTAAATATTGCCAGAGATAAATTCACAAATTGAGGAAATAATATTATAAAATACATAGCCTTACTAACCTCCATTGATATAACCCTGGCCCCATTGATCCTTGAAATTCTCGGACGTGGAGATGTAGGCTCATTCATCTTACTAATGACTCCTGTGGTCAAGACAGTGCCAACAACAGTGCCTGCTTTGTTGGTGACAGGGCTGAGTGTTTGTTGGATTTTTTGCGGCTGAGCAAGCTGCGCAGTCATTGTGGAACTAGTGGTGCTTGTCACATTGGTCACCGAAGATGGTGTTGATGGCCTTGGACTGATGGGATTTGCAACTGCAGTAGTAGATGATGTGGTGGTACTACTTGTTGCACTAGTTTGTTGCTGCTGAAGCTGCATGAGGAGTCTTTGCTGCTGTTGCCGTTGTGCTACCTGCACATAATTACATACATATTAACATGGAGTACAGGAGCAATATAAAATAGTCATAATTATAATAATGCCATTTAAGATCTTTAATACAACTGCAAAAACTTTATTCCTCTTAAATTACTCAAACGAATGATTTTCAAACTACAAGAATTTTATAGCACGGTATATACACATGAACTGTGTAGACCAGTGGTTCTCAGACAGATCATTCGCTGTGCGAATGTTCGGTCGCCGGGACCCCCATGATTTTTTGTAATGTCAAAAAAAGATTTCTGCGAAAATGGGAATGTATGATAATAAGCTAAAATTTTATCACTGAAATTACTTTATTAAAATTTTCTAATGTGAATACACACATTTATGTTTATCATTACTGAGACATATTTATTTGTTATTTATTACATTGGAATAACATATTTTTAAAATTGTAAATATAAAGGTTAAAGAATTTTATTTTTTTAAACACAACTCGTCAATTCTGGGACACATAACTTAGAACACAACATAATTTGCTATCAACATCTATCAACTTGTTTCTTGCTTTACATTTAATTGACACTAAACTAGAAAATCCAAGTTCACAAAGATAAGTAGTGGGAAAACCCACTAGGTCCTGTACTGCTAATCTGAAAATATTCACATCATCTTTAACCAAAGCTCTATTAAGCTCATACCAGAATCTAGCAACATTTTGGCATCTCCATCTCGGCGTAAATCCAATAGTTCTTCTTGAGTATTGTCCTCTTTTACAACATCTCCTTGGCATAAAAAATGATTTTGAATAAGGGGAAAAGGTCGTTGAAAAGTCGGGATAAATGGAAAAGATTGCTCTAGTTCCATTTTTAGTGTTCAAAAATGTTTACAAATAGAAACTTTAACCTCACTTAGATCTACCTCAGTGTCTTCTATAAACTGCGCCAGTGTGGGGGAAAACAGCAAAATGTGACTTCTCAACTTTTACGATCCAAAGGTTGTCTTGGAATGCTTGGATTTTCTCTGTTGCTTCGATGATTTTTTTCTCTCATCCCTGCAATGTTTTGTTCAGTATATTAAGTTTGCCAAAAATTTCAGCCAATTTAGAGAGCCATGTTTAATTCTCTAAGTATGGCAACAACTCATTCTTCTTCTGTTGTCTCAGAAATATAGCTACCTCAGATCGGAGATCGAACATTCGTTCGAGAACCTTTCCTCTTGATAACCAACGTACTTCTGTATGAAAAAGAAGCATTTCATATTCGGCATCCATATCCTGGCACAAAAGACGAAAAAAAGGCGTTTTTAAAGAATTTCCTTTGATATAATTAGTAGTTGTTACAACTATTTCTAAAACTGACTTCAAATCATCAGGACCAGTTTTTGCAGCTTGAGCTTCTCGGTGTAAAATACAATGAAGACCAATAATGTTTGGAGCAATATCGCGCATTAAAACTTGAAGCCCTGATGTAACCACTATCATAGCTACTGCACCATCTGTCGTTATTCCATAGTTTATGCCAGAGCAAATTATGTTGATTACCAAAATCTCGCATTTTACGAAATATATCAGCTGCACAGGTGCGCTCCTCAAGGGACAAACAAAATAGATAATCTTCTTTTAACGTATTGTCATGTATATATCTCACAAATGCCATTATTTGTGCAGTGCTAGTAATGTCTGTGCTCTCGTTGATTTGGATACTCCATGCTTCGGCTGTTTGTAGCTCCCCAATCAGTTGTTCCTTAATAACCTGTGCCATATCAAAAACTCGTCGTTTCACTGTGGAATTAATCAGCGAGATCTGGTCCAATAATCTAGCTTCCTCCTTACCAAGCATGTCGTGAACCATTACTTTTGCTGCTGGAATTATTAGCTCTTCAGCAATGGTGTGCGGTTTCTTTTTCTGCGCAATAAGTAAAGAAACCTCGTAACTTAGTTTCAGCACTGAATGATGAGCCCTATGTGAAACGCCATAGGCGTCCAGACTTTGTCTCTTCACAATCTCTTCTTTCAGCTTGAAGTAATCGACGTCTTTGTTTGAAAGTTCAGGATGATGTGTCTTAAGATGCCGTTCCAGCTTGCTTGGTTTCAACGATTCCGGTGATAAAACCGACATGCAGATAACACACTGAGGCTTCGTCTTCCCCTTTTCAAAAATACTAGTGAATCCGAACTTGATGAAGGCTTTGTTGTAGTTCCTTTTTTGCTCATGATGTTTACAAAGGGCATTTCCTGAAATCGAAACAAATATCTGCCTGGCAAGTGGAAGACCCGGGTTCGATTCCCGGTCATAGCAGACTTTTTTCGTTTCAAAATTATTCCCAACATTACAGCTTATGCCTGTCTGCATAGGATCTTTAGATCGCTTTATTCCATCAATTTCTTGCTTGGCAATCTCACTATTTGAGAGGGAGGAGTTTTCTTCAATGTATCTATTTGAGGACATCCGTTGGGGCAGTTTGATACTAGCTTCGCTAGTTCCGTCCCAACCAAGAAAACATCCTTCAGAAACGAGAAAATTGATCTGCTACGATAGTTCAGTGGTAGAATATCCACCCGGCAAGTGGAAGACCCAGGTTCGATTCCCAGTCATAGCAGACTTTTTTCTTGTTTCAAAATTATTCCCTACATTACAGCTTATGCCTGTCTGCATAGGATCTTTAGATCGCTTTATTCCATCAATTTCTTGCTTGCCAATCTCACTATTTGAGAGGGAGGAGTTTTCTTCAATGTATCTATTTGAGGACATCCGTTGGGGCAGTTTGATACTAGCTTCGCTAGTTCCGTCCCAACCAAGAAAACATCCTTCAGAAACGAGAAAATTGATCTGCTACGATAGTTCAGTGGTAGAATATCCACCCGGCAAGTGGAAGACCCAGGTTCGATTCCCAGTCATAGCAGACTTTTTTCGTTTCAAAATTATTCCCAACATTACAGCTTATGCCTGTCTGCATAGGATCTTTAGATCGCTTTATTCCATCAATTTCTTGCTTGGCAATCTCACTATTTGAGAGGGAGGAGTTTTCTTCAATGTATCTATTTGAGGACATCCGTTGGGGCAGTTTGATACTAGCTTCGCTAGTTCCGTCCCAACCAAGAAAACATCCTTCAGAAACGAGAAAATTGATCTGCTACGATAGTTCAGTGGTAGAATATCCACCCGGCAAGTGGAAGACCCAGGTTCGATTCCCAGTCATAGCAGACTTTTTTCTTGTTTCAAAATTATTCCCTACATTACAGCTTATGCCTGTCTGCATAGGATCTTTAGATCGCTTTATTCCATCAATTTTGATTAAAGTTAACAAGTTAAGTAACACTTACCCCAATTCAAACGAGATTATACTCGATTATGGTGGACTTATAGAATTCACTTACAATAAAATCGGATATGTTCACCGACCAAGGCGAAAAGCGTGACTAATGCTAATGACTGACTGCATGGAAATACACGGTATGTAAATATCAAGTGTCTGTAAGAATTTTTATTGGAGAAATTTAATGTCTTGGATCCTAACAATGACTCGTTCCACACAGCCAGACAAAATTAGGCTGACATAGTTGCTCACAGATAAATACTAAGTTAGAAAACTGTTCCAGATATCGTTTCAAACGCTTACCTAAATGTTTACATTGTATAATCATTGGATTGATTATTCCACTAGTGTAGTCAAGGATTGAGAGAAAAAATTGTTGAACTAGCGAAAAGCTCGCGACCCTACGTTTGAGAACCACTGGTGTAGACGATCATATATTATTAAAGATTGAATTTTCAATTTAACAAAAAACATTGCAGATAAAATTCCTTGGAATTAGAATCAAAATGTACTATGAGGCATATATTTTTAAAAGAGAGGAAATTTGATATTAAATTATTGATAAACTGAATGTTTGTTATACTTCATTTTTTAAACAACAAATACTTCTTTATAGTGCAGTAGGTATATTACCAATTACATATAAAAGACAACAAATTTGTCCTTTAACTACACATTTCTGGTTTCATAAAAGTGATCTAATTCATTTATTAAAGTTATATTTTTAAATGCTCTCAATGAATGAAATATAAGCAATAAAATTAGAAGTTGAGTGAATTAAGACTATACTCTTTAAATTTACTAAGAACAGTGTCTTTGTAGTACTAAAATATTAATTTTATTAACTTAAAAAGAATTCTCATAACTAATTGAAAAATTTACTTATACATCAAAATGAGGATTCCACACAGTTCAATTTTTTTAAATAGAGGTAAAACTCAAGGAAAACCATGGCTGTACAAATTTAACTGTTAGCAGATATCACATAATTAACTCTCACTTGAAAACAATAGGCAGTTAAGATTTTACTATGTGACAATAAATTTACATAATACCACAATAAAAATTTCATAGAAGCACAGGCAAGAAAATTTGTGTTAGTAATCTTTACACAAGTTATATCATCAACTTGACATTCATTCTTAGACAAAATAGTCTCTATAATTATGGTAAAGCTTCTTTTATATGCATTAATTAGTTAAGCTATGAAAATTACTATAAAATAATGGCACTTTTAATTAAAGAAAAGCTTAGTCATTAAATGGAATAAATTCTTATATTTTTCCATTTCATCCTTCTCAAAATAGCTAAAAAGAAAACATTTATTTAATTTTATTTATATTTACATCATAAAAATTTAATATACTAATTTAATTTTTCCTATAGGCTTATCAACCACATTAAAAATCTTGTTATACAATGCTGTACATATGAATTTATTGGAAAAGTAACCTTGGCTACAATTAGTGTGAAAGCTAACATACAAATGAGGCTTTACCTCAAACTTAGAAGAACATTATCTTTAAATGGATAAAAGTCCAATGACTCAGTCAGTTTAATCTTCACACCATTCAAGGAATACCTAAGTGTTAACCTTTTCAATGATAATGAAAACCATGCTATTCTTTCGTATCTGATAAAACAAAACTTTATGAATTCCTATTGAAGTTGTTAATTCCAACAAAACTTTTCACACTGTATCACTCATTCCTCCTAATAAAGTTAAATGATGTTATTAATAAGTAAGCATACCTTTTACACTTCCATTAGAGTTGAGTCAATGAAGTTTAGTCCCAATACTAATGCAATAAAAATCTAGCAAATTTCTGATAAATGGAAAACAAAGATCCATGCTTGAAACAAAAATTACAAAAAATAAATAACAAAAAACTCCAAAACCATGCAACTACTGCCCACGGCCAGTGTGTCCACCACCATAATATACATCTAGAATACCTGCTTTATTCCACTTGGCTTACTGAATCTAATCGAAGCCTCCTTCAATGAAGACAAGGCCCAGCAAAAAATTGACAGCTGGACCATTTAAATCACAACTGCATCAAGTGACAAGCATAACATGTATCACGAGAATTGAATTTAAAAAAGGAATTATTAGAGCAATGAAATAGACAAAATAAATGAAATTATGAGGAAATGCGTAAAAAAATAAGCACAAAGAATCCAGCACAGAGCAAATATATGAACCCAGCCACCATGATGAAAAGGAGTTAATCTCTAATCCCTCATAATTTAACTGCCACCCGTTTTGAAAGTACTATGAGAGCAGTTACCTGATTGCTCTCTGGGGACAACGGCGTTTCGTTGGAGACGGTTGGTGGTGTCACCAGTGGACTTTGGGCATGGGATTGGATAGGGGTGGTAGTAACATGGGGGGAAGGCACTGTCATGCCACTCATGCACTGCGTCGGGTTCCTCTGCTGCTGCAGTTGTCGGCTGTCAGGCATTGACCCGACGGACGGGGTCCCATCTGGGGGCCCCGTGTTTACCTTGGATGCTAGCAGACTCTTGATGAGGGAAGAAGAGGAAGTACAACTCCCGCTGCTTGATGAAGCTGTGTGGGTTCCCATGGAAGAAGAGGAAGGGGAGGCCGAGGTTGAAGGGGATGGGGAAACAGGAGGGGCCGTGGGAGAAGATGGAGGCTGAGGGACCGCAACAGACGAGGAAATGGATGACGTGACAGTAGGAGAGGATGATGATGACGCCTGTGGGTGTTGGATGGGAGGAGGAGGGGAGTTTCTGGGTCCTGTTGTGCTGCCAAGCAGGGCCTGCGTGAGGTGCGGATGAGCCAACACCTGCACCCGGAGGGAAATGCCAAGGATGTGTGGAATGAGGAATTTTTTGGTGAAAATGAGGTATAAAGTTTTCACTCCTTCATTTCACTTACACATTTAATTAAATTAAAGATAAAATAAATCGGTTTGAAAAAAAACAATAAGAATCGGAGAGAATATGGAAAATGAAAATTGAATGATAGAAACAGAGACAAAAAGATATTTCAGGTAAAATAAGATAAACATTGATCAAAAGCACAATTTAACAATTCAAATATACAGCTTAGCCTCACTTAAAACTTCTGAGAAAAATTTTTAGTAACTGTTAATTCTTTCTATTATTACCAATACTTTCAATCCCAATTTAACATTATAAGAACAAAATAAAAGCTCTCCCTCACGAACCCCATTAGAAAGTGAAAAGCAGCATTTGGTACCTCACATGCTGTATATAATCCACATTTTTGTTCATAAATAATAAAAAACCTTGACTTCTACTCCTATAGAACAAAGGCTTGCAATTTAAGACCACCTCTTCCTTTTGAACTTTTAACAATCAATCAGAACCAATGTTCCCTCAGTAACCATATTGTTCAATACCAAGACCAAAAATTGTCTTCTATAGTGTCTGTCCGCTTGCTTATTTCAAATTAATGTCTTATTCAAAGAGGCACTGCAAATTTTTTTCCGCCAACTACTTTAGCAAGCCATCCAAATGTAAGTCTTGATATATAATCATGGGGGAAGCTATTCATTACACTAACTCTTAGATACCCATTGTGCATAGACACAGCAATGGTTACTGATATTCTTTTGTTTTCAGACTGTTTTTAATTCCCTGTATAATGTTTTTAACACATATTGTACTCTTATATTACCAGTAACATGCCCATTAGCAGCAGCATCTTCATCAGTATAAATACAAATACTTCTACTTTAAAAACCATTGACAATGCTTCCAATAAACATCATATCTGTAGTAAGCTACGGAACATACGAACAACGCATATCTGTAGTTCTTCACTCATACCTGGCAAAAATCAAATAAAAGATAATATTTCTTCATATGTTGGAGGTAATCAACATGAAAAATTCATGAATCTGCTGTTTATGTACTTGAATTTTTATATAATTTCCATAAAAAGAGCTCTCACGCAACAAATATAAAAGAAATCAGCCATATTTTTCAATAAGGAGAATTGTATTAATCAATTATTAGATAATTTAATTTTCTGTAAACATCTTCAACAATTTTTCAGATCTCGTTATATACTTACTATTCACTTATCTATTACTTAACTAAATTTTTTTTGGCATTTACAATTGAATGTTATTTAACAAATTTCTTTCAGTAAGAACATAAAATTATAATGTATCAATTCAAAAGAGCTTGATTGAGCTTGTCTTATGGTTGAAATAGCCAATAACAAATAACCTTGATATACCTAAGTACTAATTTTTCATACTTTTTTATTCTTGAATTTAAGAGAACTGTAATTCAAATTGTCCTAGCAGCTTTCATTGAATAATTGATCAGACTAAAACAATGTAAAGTCAAAAGAAATGACTCTTCGAATAGATTATATTCCTAAAAACAGCACCAAAACCAGTTTAAGTGAGACTAAATTGTATGAATTTAACAAATAAAGCTTTAAAAAAGGCAGCAAGTCTACTACTTCTTACAGCACTGCGACAACTACTTATATCCATTTAAAAAGTGAAAATATATCCACAACCAATGATTACCACAAACACAGCTATAAGCTATTTCTGAACATTTTATATATATTGAAAACTAAAAAAGGGTCAAGCCAAATAAAAATTGTATTCTAATTATTGATAATAGTCCACATTATATGGAATGAAACATTTCAAAACAATCATTTTTACTTGAAAGCTATACAAAGAAAACCTACTCTACAGGATAAGAAGCTAACAAAAAATATACAAACAAGATGAAAAGGCACACACAGTCACATAATCAAATATTTAAAAGTTAGTTTTGTGTTCCATATAATACTAACTTAAATCTTGACAAGTTAACTGAAACTTTATGCATAAACTTCCTTTAAGATAAAATTTAAAAGCTTTAACAATATCTACAAAATGTAAGTGCTTTTTGTGTTATTCCAACTCCATTAAAAACAAAGATCTACATATACTAGTAGAGAAAAATCAGTTTATTGAAATCAGCAGCAAACCAAGCCGCAAAAATCTGCTGAACCACTAACCGAACCAAAACCAAATATTATTTTTTTACTTGACTGCAAAGCAAACCAGCAGTTTATGCAAAAATTGTTTGATTCGAATCGAAAATTTTAAAAAAATTTATAGAAAATTTCTGTACAAAGTGTAGCTATTATTTTGCACACAGTGCATATAGCTCACGAAATTTTGAAGAAGTTACTCCCTGTAATCTGGTTTCCACCAAAAGAGAAAAACTAAGTAAACCGAAAACCAGATGAGGTTCTAATTTTATGATGCTAAAACATTGTTAGATAAAAGTTATTTAGTGTAGATTGTACAATATCTGTTCAAGAGTTGTACTTATTGGTCAGTAATTGTTTCAAAATTGAAAGTATTGTGAAAATATTGGAACCCATGAACATAGATAGCATGCCAAGTATTGCAGTTGTAACAGCTAGCTCCTTAATTCATTTTTTATACAAGTGAATTATTTCTGTTTGTACAGCAATAAGGCTGTTAAATTTGTATATTTTTATTGATACAAAGAAGAATAAATAAGTAAAGAATACATAAATCACATTGTTGCTTAAACAAAACCAAACCGAATCTTTGTCAAAACTCACTCAAAACCGAACCATTACTAAAAATTGCAAACAGAACCATGAATCAAACCACTCCAAAATTTTGGATGGTCGGCTGCTCTGCTTGAAATGGAGCTACTATAACTACACAATCATTTAAAATGCTTTCCCTGAATTTTAATCGTAGGTTTTTAAACATTTCAGTTTATAATATTTCTATTCCAAAGCTAAAGATACTAAGATATCTTCCTGCTGATATCAATTAATTGGCAAAAGGCAAACTAAAGCTACATTTTTAGCATGTTTTTTTTTTAAGAAAAAAATGTGCTTACGTGTCTGTCCATCTGTCTGTGGACAATCAACTTTTTTGTTTAAAGAGGTTTGAAAAATTCTTTTTGAAATGGATAGCTCTTTTTAATCTATGAATTTTTCATCAATTGGATTTTCCAAGTAGGCCATAGATTCTCTGCTAGGTAGCTTCAAAATAGGAAAATTTTAATGTATGAAATGGTATTGTAACCGAACTACTAGATATACTTGGACAATTCTTTTTGAATTAGATAACTCGTATTAATCTACGAATTTTACATAGACTTGGTTTCCCATATAATTCATCGATTTTCTGCATTGGCTTCAATTTCGAAAAATTCAAAATTTTTAAGAGGTATTGAAACTACTGAAGTTAGAGGAGTTAAGCATTCACAGATGAGAAAATTCTAATGAGAATTTACATTCCAATGTTGCATGTTCTCCCCTCCTCATAGGAGGAGGCAAACCAGAATCCTAAAAATTCTAAGAAAATGTGCTTCCACCTCCTGCTTTGGCAAGGGTATCTTATTTGTTTCCTATATAATCGATTTCACCTCTAGCATATTACTCACTACATGAATTTAAAAAACTTATAGAATAGCTTGTTTCTAAAAATTTAGCAGGAATGTTTCTTTGATCCATTAACATAATGGACTTGCTCAAAAATGAAACACATGAGCTTGAAATCCAAATGATGATGGTAACTCAGGTAGCCAAAAATAGTTAGAAAAAACCAGCTAAGCATTTTGGCTGCACAGCAGACATCTTCATTAACCATCAACCAATCATGGATTCTAAAGAACTTACTAGAATCTTAGATTAGTGGACAGTATAAAGATGGCTCCCTTGTAGCAAAAGTGTGTTGGTTTCGCCAACCATTTTGCAGCTATGAGAATTAATATCATAAGCATCATGGATGAACAAAAACTAACATAATATGAGACCACTCAAAAAAGAATGATCACAAAATGTGAATATCAAAATAAATAATTAACCACATCTTTTAAAATTCTTTGTTAAAACCATATAAATAATCAATTTTTACATCTCTGAGTGAACGTATAAGTAAAAGTTAGAAACATGCATCAGCATCATTTTATTTTTAACCAGCTTGTTTGCATATTATTAATCGCTTTATATCAATATCTGTATTGCAATGACTTTATTAGAAAATATACACGACAAAGATATAAGAGTATTAAAATGTTTTTCTTTAATCATCGTTTAAAATATCAAAAGCTTGGATGTCACTCAATGACTCATATTGAAGTTACATAAAAAAATTTTGGTAAAAAAAAACTTATTTTAAGGAAAAGCTAAAATAACGGTGGTGTGTGCCTCTTCACCTTGAATTCCACTGAAATAAAATAGACGTACCTGGCTCTTACTCTCCCCTTTGGATGCTTTGGGTGGGGCACTCAACTGAGCCTTGAGTATTGGTGAGCAGGGGGCAACACTTGGGGTAGGTGAGCACGAGGGCGTCGGGGAAGACACTAGGGGAGGGGAGGCCGTGCTGTCTGGCCTGTGGTGAAGCTGCTGTTGGAGTTGGTGGTGCTGGATCGGGGGGACTTGCTTCCTGAGGTGTTGTTGAGGCTGTGCTTGGTGCATTTGGGAGGGGTTTGTATGGGGGGAAGGGGCTGCAAGGTTGGGCATAGTGTGCACCACCCCTGCAGACGCAAAGCGGGACAGGGCATTCGCTCGCACCTTGATACCCTCGTAATGATACTCCGTTGAGCCACTGGGAGACATTCGCTGGACTGGTCCGACGGCAGTTCCAAAGACAGACCTGTTAAAAGAGAATAAAGAATTCAAAACTGTTCATTGGCTCCCTATTTCGCCAGTTCCAAAACTTTTAAGGCAGCTGACATTATTGTGACCACCTTAATCCATCAATCAGTAACTAAATATAAAAATTAATTTCAAAATATTGTCTATTTTATATGCACAATAATTAATTTTATTTCAAATATATCTATGTTTAAAATTAAAACAATAAAACAAAAACATTCCATCTTTAGGACCCTCTGAAAACCTTTTCTAACCAACAGATTGGGAACCACTGTCCTATTGTATATGTAATACAGCATGCTATTATTGATTTGGTGAATTCACTGTTAATACTTTTGTTTTATTAACAAACTTCTGGAAATAAAAACAAAATTGAATGGAAACTATATACTTTTTAAATTATTGAATAATTCCTACTGTTAATTTAAAGAATTAATAAAATTAAAAATAATTTCAAATAAAAAATTGGAAATACATATAGCTTTAAAAAATTTCCATATTCATAATCAACTCCATGAAATTAAACAAATAATAAACAGACTTAACATGACTTGTTCCTGAAACGTTTAATGAATTTTAAAATTATAAAGACAAACAAAAAAAGAGATTCTGCAATAGGGTGATCGTTCCATTAAATTAATAATCCAAAAAATTTATAAAATTAAAATTTTACTGTCAAAACAAAATTTGTAATTTTTAACATTTTCCAAACAGGAAATGTTATGAATAAAGAGAACTAAAAGCAACTTTAAGTTAAACCAAGGATTCTTAACTTGTTAAACAAAAAAACTGTAGTAATTATTTCTCATATGCACAAAATTTTATCCTGTAACTCCACTTTCCAGACCATGACAAACTCACCTAACACATCGTGGAAATTGCAAGGCTGAGACAACACCACGTCGGCCTATCTTGGCACAAGAAGCTAAATACTGCCGATACAAGTCAGCCTGCTCGATGCTAGACCCATTAGCTTGGTCATAAGTTGCTCGAATCCATGCAAGGGCAAACTGCTCATTTTCCTGTGCCATTTGCTGCTGGTGCTGCTGGTGAATGCTGCTCGGCGTAGTTCCCACAACCACTCCCTGATGATGGAGCATCTGATGTTGATTTGGCTGATTTTGATGCAGCTGCTGCTGATGATGATGTACCAGTTGGGAATGCTGATGATGTGCACCAGTCATGTGAGATGGTGTAGTCAACGGAGCAGTGGCACTCATTGTTCCTGTTGACGTAACCATTGAAGAACCCAACTGCTGCTGAGCAGCAGAGAGGTTGACAGGGGTGGCAACTGCAGGCTGAGGTGCTCCTATTAGAGTTCCTAAAAATGAAAATTAAATAATGCAAAATCCCTCAAAATGAGAATTCTTTAAATAACAGATCTACGAACAATTAAGTATATTCTTCAAAATGCATTTTTTTCAAATGTTGAGTTCAATTAAGAATAAACACTCACTTTGAGGCACCTGTGGATGCCTCTGAATGACAGGGGATGGACGGAAAGGTACACTAGATGCCACCACAGGAGACAATGTGGCCAGGGTAGTGGAAGGAGTGTGAGGAACAGAGGCATTTACATTCGGCATCGGAGCTGTTCCTGACACTGTCTCCACCACACGCATCAAAATGCAAGCTTTTGGACCATAGCTTTGAGCCTGCAATTGGAACAAAAATATATACATTAATTCAAGCTCGGAGGAGATTTATTAAATCCCACCCGTACGGTAGGATGAGGTTTTTAAATTTTCATGATTGCGTTGCAAAAACGTTCGAGAAAAATTAAAAAATCATAACTTTATAAGTTTTATCTCGATTTTTCTGATTTTTTTTTGTGGATTTACGAAAAACATGAAATTTGTAAATATCCATTTTTCATATCATACTTTACAAACAAACATTGTTGCAGTAGAAGAGAATGTACACCAATCGCTAATTTTCCGGCGCGCGTTCGCGCTTTATATATAACATTCAGCACCGGGAAATCTGTGAAAGATATTGATATAAAATCTTAATAAAAGAATAACTTAAATTAGTAACTATTTTACTCTATGAATCTACCCATCTAAACCAATTAGGTGAAAATTTTTACGTATCTCAACTTTTTCATGTCTTGACTGGAAATTTTTAAGTAAATGTAGTATTGCTGATTTATTAGAAGACGATTTATTCATAATATAAACGTTTTAGTTATATAGTCATTATTCTTGGTCATTACGAGAGTCACATAGAAGAAATGATTACATTTAGTTCATTGGAAAGGGAGATATGATGATGTATACATCAGAAATGAATTTAGATGCAAAACACGGAAAACTTTCAAAAGTTAAACTAGCTTATGAGTCCTTGCCAAATATTTTTAGAAAATTTACACGTGTAATTGGATTCAGCAAGAAATGCCTTATAGTTTAGTCAACACTTCTAGTAAAATAATGTGTAAATATATGGAAGAGCTTCGCTGTTCATGATTTTTGATGATGTACCCTCTTCTTGCTCACTCGCTTCATCGCTGCTTTGGTCCCACTAGATAGCACAACAGAGAAAGCCCTTATCTGAAGAGGAGAACAAACCCTACATCTTCTTTCAGATGACAAAGAAAAGGAACCCAATTTTGTGGGTTCCCTTTCCTCAGGTATTTATGTGTCAACTTTAGAAATCAAAAGTCCATAGGTCAGTGGTAAAAACTAAAATTCTATCACAAAACTAAATGTATATTATATGTAAACAAATACAAATAGATATACACAATTTCTCGCAATTCCTCTCCCTAAAGAACAAAGGCTCCTTCTCAACTAACTTGCTTTGGGGATGCAAAAAACCTTAATAATCCGAACCACCTCGAAGAGGACAAAATAACAGATATTGGTCGCCATTGACGCTCTCCTACGCAGCGAGGAACAAAGAATCGCGCGGTCATGAAAGCAAATGTTTACCGAAATGATTTTACTCAACCCAATTCCATTCTTCATGAATTGCATCGTAAACATTTCTAATAAGACGTTTTCCTTTCTTTTTTTACATGCCGACGAAGACCTTTGTCACATGACATAAGCCAAATAGCTCCACCAGGAAAAAATGAGGAGAAAAATCGTGTTCTCCTTTGAAAAGATACACAATTGCTACATTGCATTTTAAACACCAAGGAAAGGTTCCTTGCTGCATTAAAAAGCAATTTTTATATGGAAAAACACTCATATCGTAGCAAAATTGAAAATTCCATCGCAAAATTCAACGTTGATTATATATTTTAAAAAACAAGAAAAAAATTCAGGACAAGCATAGATAGGATGTACAAAGCTTCCTCTTTCAAAATATATAAAGGTTATTAAGATTTAAAGAAGTCTCTAGTGTCAAAAGATAAAAGTAATTATGGCTGACGCAGGACGTAATAATACGTCTGACGGCTGATTGGAGTTTTCGCAGGACATAATAGTACGTCTGATGGCGTTTACGGGTTAAACTGGACAACAAAATGATGCAAATAAGACTAATACATAGTGAATAAACTAGAATTTAACATTCAATATAATTAATACATATTATACAAACAAACTCATAAGTCAAATACTAAATTAGGTTTTGATAAATCTTCAGTCATTTTCTTTCATAAACTCTTTATTCTATCTTAAGGATATCCTTTAATACATAAATACATATAATAAAAACTATTCAATATCTCAAACACTAACCTCTACAGTGATCAGGGAAACTAGAGTATCAATTGCTCCATGAACTCTGACAATGGAATTGCAAGCACGTTCACCAAGGGATGTGAGAGAATACAGACATTCCAATGTATAGACAAGTAACATTATGTCATGGAGGGTCAGGAACATACACACTTGATCATACACCTAAATAAAGGAATATAATGAGATTACATTACTGGTATTTTACTAAACATATTTAATATAAGCCCATGAGATATTTTAACCACTTTTTCTAAAAACAATTTTATGAATGATTCTCAAAATACATCTTATTATTATGATGCCATGAACAAAAATTCACTCCATATATTGTAGCTATAACTTCATTTTTTCTAGCAGTTACAATAGCTCATTAAGAACCACAAAGGCATAAGCTACCTTTACATCATGACTGCCATTATAATGAATCCTTTCAAGATTTCCAGTTGTACAAATTAAATAATGATTGGCTGATATAGCACTCATGACTCAATATCTCTAATTACTAATAATTCATATGGGTCTGGTAAAATATTTCAGATGAATTTTTCTTATTCTAATAATGTCACTAATTCTAGTTTTCAAGGCAATAAAAGAACATTTAAGTAATTAACTTTCAAATAAAAGTTTGAGAAATACTAGAATAATAAAAATTAAAAAAGAAAAAAACACTGAAAAATATTTCATTTATAAGAAGCTACAAGTTTCAAAAGATTACATCCAAGACCTACCAAAGACGTACCTTTTGATCAAGACACCTCAGCATTACCTCTTCATTTTCATCATTCTGACTCAACTTATTAAGGATTTCTAAAGAGGAGAGGACAACAAAACGGTCAGGGGAAGCAAGTCCCTTAGTCAATGTGGCAAGAAGCATTGCTGCTAGTTGATCAGAAACTGGATCTTCAATCCCTACTTCTGAAGCTACATTGCCAAGTGCATCAAATCCCATTTGGCAAAGACAATTCCACCTTGACTGTGCACAAAGCAACAAAAACCTGAAAGTAATAATAACACACTAATTTATAAAATAATTCTTATAATAGCAGTGATACTGAACATAAATAATAGAGATCGTATGAAATAAATGAAATTAACAGGTAAAGCTGCAGATATTATTCACAAATGATACAAAAACAATTCTATACAGATTACCTTTAACTCTTTTGCAAACCACAGTTTTAAAATGCTACAGTGTCATAAGGTGACGCCATAGTGTAGAAAAAAACTCATTTTGTTTAACTACATTACCTGTACTTATAACTACAGATTAAACCTAACTTAACAATTAATTTCTTATTTATTTTTGGTAAATTGACATTTGGTCTTAAAGATGCAAAAATTTCCTAAAACAATATAAATTATCTATTTCTATTATTACAATTCAGAAAGCTCAATTTTCAGCCCTAATTGTATACTAATGGGACAAGGTACCATTTAAAGAGATCAAAAATGAAGTTCCAAAGATCAAACAAAATTACAATTTGAGATCGGCAGAGTAACTGAGCAGTGAAGCACAGACTGATGAAATCTTAGTAATCAGTTAATGTGCTATTTTTTCTTTATTTGGACACTTTGTACCTCAACAGATAGAGATGAATTACAACTTTAAGTAAGGCATGCAAAGATCAGTGGTGAAAGTAAGCTGGAATATTCTGGAACAACATTCCAAAATAAACATTGTCATGGTCAAGATAATATTCATTATTACTCACTTCTCAGAGATCTACATGGCAATGCATTCTAAAGAATGCTGCTGTATTTGTCACCTGCTTTATTTACTCAGCTTTGGTAGTATAATTTAACTTAATATTGGTCTTACATCAACTGACAAATTAAATCCATAACACAAACAGTATAGGGCAGTGGCAGATCCAAGGGGGGAGGGGGAAAGGGTGATCGCCCTCCCCTTGGATGACCCCATTGCCCTCCACTGGGTGCATTTTTAAATTCATTCCACACAACATTCATTGTTTCTACACTGAAGATTGTCAGTATGACAAGGGAAAGAAAGATTCTGATGGGAATAGGGATTTTCAAAATATATGGTTGTCGAATGAGGCAGAATCAAGAGGAGGGAGGGGCAATTGTGACGATCAATCCCCATTTGCGAAGTTTCTGGATCCAACCCTGGTATAGGGGAGTTCACTTATATACACTTTCAATTCTAGTTAAGAAACAAGTTTCTTCCACAATATAAAAGAAATAAGAAGAGTATTAAAATACCTCTTAATAGGACCAATTAAGCTATATCTACAAAACCGCTTTCATTAAATTTAAAACATAAGTTCATGAAAATTATGATAAAACATCCTCGGCAATATAACAAGAAAAAGAGGCAGATTAGACATATTTCAACGTGAGGGGAAGAAGCACTATGCATAATCAAGTAACAGTAATCAACAAGATGCAAAATGGGAGAAAACATAGAATTCTCATTGAGAAAATGGATATAAAATTTTACCTAACCTACAATTCAATTCCTAGGATGAAGCACAGCATATTTAAAACAGTTCAACAATAATAAACCAATATGCCTTCAAACAAGCAACATCTAATGGCAATAAACATGTTATAAAAATTCTACTTAAAGAAAACACAATATGACTTTTTTTCAAATACTCATTGTGACCATACATTGTAATTATGGACACACCATTTTCAAACAATGTGATATGGTAAGATTCTATAACATAATATGAATTTTAAAGTTACTTGGTTGTTTTTTACTTTTGTGATGTGCGTAAAAATGATCCTCGACAAGCTGAACTCATAACCCTGAGTTATTTTGTACTGTTCAACTATTTTTCAATATTTTAATACAAAGCCAGTTGACTTTCAGTGAATTCTATTACTTAAGAAGTAGACATGTAAATTAGTCTTTCACTCTCATTTACATGGCTATAATAGTCCAAGAGGCTGATTAGTTAGAAATACAAACACTCTCTTGTACATTAATTTAGACTTATTTAAAGAGAAGTAATTTTCATATTGGCCTTACATTACTTTCAATAACTGGTTAGAACTCAAGATTAAAATTTTTCCCAAGGACTCAAAACATACATCTGTAAAGAAAACAAATAGACAGTAGCATTTACTTGTGAAAGATAACTTCAAGATACTAAAAATTAGAAATTGATGGAATGATGTGATCTAAAGATCCTACGCAGGTAGGCATAAGCTGTACATTTGAGAATTAGTTTGAAACAGGATAAAATATGACTGAGAATCAAACCCAGGAAGTGGAAGAACTGGATTTGATTCCCGGTCATAACAGAATTTTTGTTTTAAAATTATTCTCATATTGAAAGCTGTCAGCGACTTTATCTATTGAGTGTGTGTGTGTTGAATGGCGAATCAGCCTCACCGTACCTTCCTCTAACAATTCACTCATTATCATGTAGGGTTCATATGCCACACAAGACAAATGGTTTAGATGAGACAACAAAATAAATCTAGTCCCGTGTCTCATCTGGTGAAATAAATAAATAATAAATTAGTTAAAAACAGATTGAGGGAGACTGTAAAAGGGCCTCCCATAATCTGTGAAATAAAATGTCGATGAGACTGTATAAGGGTCTCCCGACAATAATAAAATAAATTACCACAAGATTATAAAGGGGCTTATTATGGTTTATGAAAAATGGATAGGAGAGTTATACATAGGCCACATCATATCGCATATTAAAATTGTTTAAAAACTTATTTACATAAACCTATATATAAGATAAAATTCTGGACTCTTTCAGAAATGAGATGATTCTATTTGCTAAATGAGGATCATCTCCCAGAGTGACAGAAAGGTTCATAGGTAGATGTACCATCTCTCTCTCATTACTGAATTGGATACAGTCCAATAAAATATGTGACACTGTTAGTCCAGTATCACATGTCTCATAAACTGGAGCTTCCTCAGATCGCAATAGGTAACTGTGCATCCTCCAACAGGGGCCTATGCATAGTAATGGCAACCTCTTCCAGCCGCGAAGTCCTGGCGGAGGACTGCCATGGCTGTACAGTATTTTGTATCGTCCTCAGTTTGTTTGAGAAAACCCCATTCCACTCTTCTTGCCACTGTTGATAAAATAATTGTTTGAGGCGTACTTTGATATCGCCCACTAGAACTTTTGTAAAGGTTACCGCATCTCCATTAGCAGTCCTTTTGGCTGCCTTGTCTACTATCTCGTTACCTGGCATACCAACGTGACCTGGCACCCAAATAAAAACAACATTCACCCCTAAAGAATCAAGATCCAGAAGGGATGACTGGATCTGCTGTACCAATGGATGAGTAAGATACAAAGACTCTATTGCATTTAAAGCAGATAAGGAGTCTGTGCAGATGGCATATTCACTGCTGGGGTACGAGTATGCAAACTGCAGTGCTTTCATCAAGGCATATAATTCTGCTGTGTATATCCCACACAGCGGATGCAATCGGAAAAGGTGCAACCGTTTTCCAATAATGAAAGCACACCCCACATGCTCCCCTTGCTTGAACCCGTCCGTGTAGATAGCAGTGAATGACTGAAACCTTGCATAGTCTTTCAAATTCACATTGGTGTTCGACAGGTAGTGTGTGAAGCCTATCTAATCTGGCAAGCGAGTATTCAATGTTGGGGCAAGTCAACCTCCAAGGCAGAAATATACTATTTCCTGTTCTTAGCACTTCAGGCACCTCAAATGATATTTCCCTGAATATAAAACGTGCTCTCATAACCAATGGCTTTACAGAACCGACACAGGCATTAAACAACTGTACATATTGATGGTCGAAAACTGCTCTGTAAACCAGGTGATCTGGCTTAGAGCTTCAAGCTATGACGTAGCAGGTAGCTAGCAGTTTCCAGCACATGTACAGAGAAGGTTCACTCGATTCACAGAGAATACTTGCTATGGGGCTGGTTCTAAAAGCACCTGTAGCCAAACGTATCCCTGTGTGGTGAACCACATCGATCGTTCTGGCAGAATCATATACGATTCTCCGGTAGTCCAATTTGGAGCAGACAAGTGATCAATACAGCCACAGCAAAACTGTTCGATCAGCACCCCAGGATTTATGACTGAGGAAACGTAATAGATTCCGGGAAAACAGGCACCTTGCTTTCAATTACTTCAGATGAGGCGCCAAGTTAACTTTCTGTCGAAAAGCTTTCCTAAAAATGATGCTGTTTCGACAAATCGCAGCTCAGTTCCAGTTAGTGACAGTGTTGGGTCCAGAAGTGGATGCATACTGTCTTGTTCGCTGATATTGTAAATCTGTTGTTTGTGGCCCATTTGTGCAGTTGGTTAATCGTGAGCAGTAGCTAGCATTCAACTACTGCCATGTTTTGCAAACTGAAATACACAGCAAAGTCGTCTACATAGAGACTTCCCTCTACTGAAGGCCGAATACACTGGGCCATTCCATTTATGGCAACGGCAAACAACGTTACACTCAAAAGACACCATTCTCTTGAAGGACCGATCAATAAGTTTTGCTCCCAATACGCATACTGAAGTAACATTACCATAAAAATGGGTAGGTTACCTGTAAACCCCAAGAATGTAAAGTACAAAGTATTCCGAATCTCCATGTGGTGTCATAAGCCCGGGCGATGTCAAAGAAAACAGCCACGAGGTCATGCTTCCTCATAAAGGCATCACATACTGTTCTTTCTAATCTCACCAGATGATCGATGGTGGAACGGTGGCGGCGGAATCCACACTGAATGTTGGTCAATAGACTGGTTGATTCCAAGAACCAAACCAGCCATCTACTGAGTCCGTGAGTTTGGAGAGGCAGCTAGTGAGCGACACAAGTCAATAGCTCTCTGGCAGTTTCTTATCTTTCCCGGACTTAAGCAAAGGCACTACAATGGCCTCTAGCCATTGCATGGGGTAGTGGCCTTCTACCCAGATCCGGCTGCACACCATTAGAAGATATTCCTTCTCAGGGGAATATAGGTGACATATCATGTCATAGTGAATGGTGTCCAAAACTGGAGTGCTGTCATGTGTCTCCGCCAAAGCACTTTCCAGTTCCCACTTACTGAATGGCAGATTGTAGCTCCCATTGCTCGGGGAAGAAAATCTGAGAGTCTGCCGCTCTAGCTTATCTTTCTAAGCAAGAAAACTTGGTGGCATTTGTTGTGAAATGGATGCTTTAGCAAAAAAGGACACCAACTCATTGGCTATTTCAGTTTTGCATGTGGAAGCCGAAATAAATTGATTAAAACTTTTGAG
The DNA here is from genome assembly GCA_028673005.1 of Tanypteryx hageni. Taxonomy (NCBI): domain Eukaryota; kingdom Metazoa; phylum Arthropoda; class Insecta; order Odonata; family Petaluridae; genus Tanypteryx; species Tanypteryx hageni. The sequence goes on from CM054114.1 coordinate 128,464,029, forward strand.
CAAGAGCTACACAGATCCTTATAACATAGTTATACAAAGAGGCCAACAAGATGCACTTTATTGGTATAGGCTAACTTTACCATATTCCCGACATATCTCAGATAATCTAATACTTGGATCACAGTGACATACACCATTTGTTGTAAGACAATTTAGTTGAACAAAACTTAAGAAGGAAGAAGGTGAACTTCATAAATTAAATACACTTATCCCTTGAATTTAAATGTTTCTTTTAACATTTTTGTAGTAGCTATGTTTTCTTTTAGAGAACTGACTTGAAGCATTAAAAGGGATAAAATGTTTCAGTTCCATCCAAAGGTTACTTAGGAAAGGGCAAGGGAAGCAACATTGAATACAATGTTACTAAATCGTATGGTGAGCTCAAGATAAAGCTCCAAAGTGACCTTATATATCCATATGGGAAAACCTACACTTCTGTATTGTACTGTCATTTCCAGAAATGCATTTACAATGCAAAGTGAGGAATAGATATGCCTAGTTCTACCATAACTCTGCAAGCAACACAGTCATGAATATGCTCTGAGAAACAAAACCTAATCCCAATCCAAGGTACCTCACTTAATAAGTAAAAGAAATTAAGATGTTTCATGTGGGATGAAAGAGGATTTCAGGCTGATTATATGAATGATTACCATCATAGCAATTATGTAGCAAGGCAATAAATACGCACTGCAAAATCCATACCGGAAACTAACATTGGTAATGGGTTACTTATCAATAAATGTTCATATTTGCCAAACAAAATAGTAAGTAGCTGTGATGTTTTTTCTGTTCCAACTGATGCTATTTCTGATGTTTCTCAGGGATTTATTTTGGACTTTCTTCAACATTTTCATTAATGATTTACACCTGTTTATTGGCTGCACAAACTTCTTATATCATGATGATTTTAAGATTGTTAAGAGAGAAGTGAACAGAAATGACTATGACACTTCAACATGGCATCAATAACTTCTGACTGGTATAAAAGATGGATTTTAAAAATATATATTAACGCACTAAGTAATTTCCTTCTCTTTCAGCAAAGAACTCAGAAATCATACGGACCAATTTCAACAAATGGCTTTGTTTGAAAGAGACTACCTCATAACAGAAAAAATTATCCCTATTTTGCAAACATTTCAATCTACCACTTTATCATTTAAGATGCAAAGCTTGGGATGTAATTTTTTATAGGTCTTATTATAACAAAAGTGTGAAACTAGTAGAATGTAATCCCTGGACTAATTTGGCTGTCAGTATGTAATACCTGGGGGTGTCAGTGGAGTAGTGGTTAGAACGCTGGCCAACTACTCTCCCACTGCTCGAAGGAGCAGCAGGCATGAATCCTGTGAAAATTGGATTTTTTCTGAGGTTGTCTGGCCCCATATTTGTGTGCACACAAACTAAGAAAATGATACAAGGAAACAAAAATGAGGAAAATGCACAAATCAGCACTCTGTCCTTTGGAAAGGACGATAAGTATTTTGCCCCCTTGATGCTCCTTGTATGAGTCGACTAATGCCGGCACCAGGTTTCCCTCGTCCCTTAAATGTGTCCAGTGTAATAGGCAACAAAAAAACCAACACCTTGAGTTTTTACTCTCTGGTCAATTAAACTGATCTAAAGATTGAAAATCTATTACTATATATACTTGTGTATAATGCGCTCCTGTGTATAACGCACACCTATACTTTTTGCTGAAAAATCCCAAACCTGTGTATAACGCACACCTTCGATTTTGTGGAATATAAGAACAAGATTTACAATTATATTGTCATGTTAGGTATTAACAAGGATAGATACCATAAATAAATAAATGCAGACCCTACACGGTTATCGCAAAATTTGAATTACGCAAATCCCACTTTATGTAAAAACCTCCAAAAATTAATTTTTTAAATCCAAAATTTACAAGTTGCGTAAATTTTCTTACAAGGCAAAATGCTTTAGGTGTAAAGGTCAAATTTTGAATGAAGTTTAAACACGTCAATTTATTTTAAACTTATCAAACTACAAGTAACACTTATTTACAGAATATTGAATGCTCGAGATATTTAATGACAGTATTTAATACGAAATCTTAAATTTTGTTGCATATCGCGGTCGCCTTCTTCGCATAGTTAAATATTTGGTGCTGAAGATGATGAGGAAGATGAATTCTAGGGGTTTTAAATTACTTACATCATTAATGATATAATATATTCATTAACTAAAAGTTATTTCAATTTGCATATAGACTTTTTTGTTTTCGATGCGTTTTGCGGGAAGTCTATCTGGCGATTTTGCAGGAATCAGTTGATCAGCAAGTGAAATGTGGAATATTTGGAATGGAAATACCATCGTAAGGAAGTAATTAGGTGTTTAATACGTTTCATTAATACATGTATAAGCTGGATTATCGATAATTAGCATGGTTTCCCATCAATTCCCGCAAAAAGTGACTCTAATGCGAGTTAGGTACACTTCAATTTTTTACCTAAAACTTTGGTCTTCAAACTGCACGTTATACACGAGTATATATGGTATTATTATTATGTAATTGCAATGCAAATTTTAAAAAATGTGGAGTAGGAGTAAGCAATATTGGAAATTAAGCAATTCATGTCAAGACTACACCTTAAATACAAATATAACAGCCTACATTTTATGTCATCAGGTTAGGTTTTGTAATACTGCATTTCATTATAATATCTGGCTGATAACAACCAATGATAATAATGGCAACAACTGTACCACACTGTATTATGAGTATAAAACTCCATGACAATGAAAAACCAGGACCAAAGCATTTGACGTATCCTTCCTGATCATAATAGTGAGTAGGGCCAAAAACAAAGACTTTTAAAGCAAACTTACCTCAGGAATGATGTGTTCTTAGCCATTACAGGGACGTTTTCTTCTTCAAAGCTAAGATTTCTTAAAATTGTTGCTATCTGAAGAACCCTTTGTCCAGCAAACTCCCCAGTCCCAAGGTTTCTCCCCAAACAAAACAGTTCGTTATCTGATTCTTCTAACACTATATTTCCGATCTTGTTTCGTCTCCTCTGCCTGCTAGCAAGACCCTTCCTCCTCCACCTCCTGACCTTGCCCCCAAACAGTCCACTATCTGCACCACCAATTTCATCTCCCTCCAATTCGTTCACACAGCCCACAGTAGCACCGGTCTCAACACCGAGCACCACATTATTCATACCTTTGTCATCCCCTTCCAACCTATCACAGTTCTTATTCTCCTCCTCCTCCACCTTCTCTGTGGACTCTTTTGGAGATTCTCGATTGCCCACAGTCACTGCCTCAACACACCCCCCTTCAACCTCACTTTCTTTATTCACTTCAGCGACATCACTTTCACCCTCCTTCTTATCCCCACATGTTAATTCACTGTCTGTTTCCCCTCCATTGACAATGCCCTTTTCCCCTTGTGCGATTGATTTGATTTGGGATTGAAGTTTCGTGGAAATAAGGACTTCTGTCGCTTCCTTGTAGCCTTCATCTGTCAGGTCCCAGAAGTCAGGGTCATCTATGACATCAGTCCAGAAATCGCACATGGAGTGACATCGTACCTTTCCATAAACTTCTGTGAACACTTCTCTCAAAGAGGCTGAAAAGAAATTAAAAATCAAAATTTAAATGCTTAATATTTAAACAGAAAAACTGTCTCTCCCCAATTGCCATAAAAAGGTTAGGAAAACAAGATGTTCATTCCCTATGCAAAGCAGCCATCATCAGAGGTACTTCACTAATTGTAGATTTTTTCGTTGTAGCTGAAATGCACATCTGGTTTCCCCAACCTTTAATGGCTATTGGAAAAGTCTGTAAATCTGATTTTATGTATAAGGTGATTTGATAATTCTCTTGTGAAATAAATAAAAACATCTTAAAGCTAAAAAATAATTTTAAATCATTACTATTAAGAATCTCTTTTGCATAAACCCTAAATAATCATTGAAACTAACTTTCCAATATAAAAATTATAGTACACATACACTGAAATGATACAGTATTTTCTTGATCGATTCTTAATAAAGACAAAATGCAAACCACCATAAAATTTGTAATTATATTATTACTTGATACAATGAATTTCAGAAATGGTTCGTTAACATATTAACATATTAAGTATGAATGAAATAGTAAAATATTTTGATGAAATGATCATGAAAGAAGCAATAAATAATCGCAAATTCAAACACATTTAGTAAATTTAACTAGTTGCCAAACATGAGTTTTTGACAGCAAATTAGAGAAAGACAAATTTTTTACTCACGATGGTTATAGACACCAGCATGGGCAAGGAGGAAGTCGATCAGTCTAGGGCATTTGTCTAGCTTAAGTGTGTGTTTCCCTTCATTTGATAGAAGGGTGCACACATTGATGGCAAAGTCCTGCTCATTTGGAAGGGGTGACAACAATGAGAGAGCCAGACGATCATAATCAGAGGGCTTAAACACATTTGTAGATAGTCCTGCAGAAGTACGCAATGCATCTGCAAAGAAGAAAACAAGAAGAATGATTAAATTTAACAATAAGTAAATGTGATTCACATAATATTTATCTCCAACGGTTATAAAAGATTTGGGAAAATGGTTGAGGCAAACACCATTTTGATTACATTTAAGCCATAAGGCAAGCTTGATAATTCTCTAATGAAAAAGTAAATGTACTTTTCATACACTCTATTACATAATCAATATGAATATTCTGTAAATGAATCAACTATGCCCAAAAAAGCTTAAAATTAAAACAAAACACAAATGGCTGGTGAAATTTTTTGTCTTTTAAGCCGCCATAATGACTTTAAGATAAGAATTCATATACTATTGAAATGTTTTTTTGCTTCAAGTCAACTGGGATTTTATTTAAACTAGTAATTCCATGAGCGCATTCTGTTACACACTCAAGAGTGGATAACTTGCAGCAATTATTACCAAATGTACAGACAATTTGTCATAAAATAAGCAAAATTATAATGTTCCTGGGTAAAAAATATCCATCCATTTATTAAAATAACCGTTCATTCGCCCATAGAGCGCGATGGAAACTTCTCGAGATAGGATGAAATAAGTTTTCGCGGCGGAGCAAAATACGCAAGCAGATGGTCAGGAGGAGGACGTGCGTCACGAGACAAAGACGAAGGGACGGTACGGGGAAAAGACGAGGGTGAATGAGCCGGAGAAAAAGAGAGGCCGGGAGTAGAAGGATGAGACACTGGGGAGTTTAGGGGAGGAAATCAATCTCACGGGAGCGGGATTGGCGGGCGCATTCCGTGATTGGCAAGAATTTGAACGGGGGATGCCGCCCGCCCAGGGGAGACCTCCGTCTCCCGCCGCAAGTCGGCGGTTTGAAGCGCGGGGAAGGAAGTGCGGCGGCGGGAGAAAATTTACGCGAAGGGGAGGAGGGGTAGAGACGGCGAGGGGAGAAAAGGAGAGACGGAGGGGGAGGAAGGGGGGGAGAGCAAGGGGGAGGAGGGGAAAAGGGTGGAAGGACCGGCCGCTAAGAGGGCGTTGGAGGGGAAGAGAGTGATGTAAGGACAGAAATGCAGCATCTGAAGGGGGGAGAGGGGAAGGATGCAGAACCGACGTAATAAGACGGGGGGGCGATTTGAGCGCACGGGACGAAAGACGTTCATTGGACGCTGCACGGAGGACGATTAAAAACTATTTTTTCCACGGAGGCCAGGTGCTCGTGCGATCTGCACACGCCGTGAGAAATGGCGGTAACGTGGCGCGCCTTTCTTGCGTGTCTCCTTACGCAACGGATTCTGGCTATTGTATGTCCTTTTATTCTTCCTCCGCGGTACTGTGACGTAAGCATCGGTTAACTCCCCGCGAAGCGTTTAAGCCCGATCAGGAGTTCAACAACCAGCCTCGCGGTACCTACGGTTATCACTTCCGCAACGCAATGCGTCCCGGAGATAAGTCGCGCGCACGCTAGGCATATTTGTTTATCGATAATACTCTGCGCCGTCATAAACATGGCTGACATTTTGGCCATCTCATTTGCCTGACACATCTTTTAACATAAATAATGGTTTGGTCATAATTTTCCGGTACTTAAGGCAGTGGTTTCCAACCTTTGTGTAGGCGCGGCACCCTTTAAAATATAATCAGAATTTCGCGGCACCCCAGCCTTCAAGCAATGTCTTTATATTTTCACAAACGATTATTAAAACCTTTGGACATATCCATTTGTTGGTATCATACCATAATCAGTTTATTTAAGATAAAATTAATGCCCTACTTACCTGTAAACACAACAAAATCGTTGATTTATTTATTTACAAAACTAATTTTATCGCAGTGCCCCTAAAAATCAGCTGCGGCGCCCCAGTGTGCCGCGGCACCCGTGTTGGGACCACTGACTTAAGGGCTGAGGGGTAACAAAACACAATTACATTTCCGTACGCCTAATAAATTAAAATGATTAGTTAAAAATCAGTAACTACAATAGCTAGTTTAGCTCGTCTCAAACCCTAAATAAGCTTTTATCCTTGAATTGCTAAGAAGGCATCTTTCAATACTAATTAATTTCAAATTAAAAACATTCACGCTATGTGAACGTTTTCTATGCCTCGAAAACGGTAATCCTATGATAGACGATTTCAAAATAAACTAATTAAAATACATGACTTTCTCCATATTTATATGGCAAATTACATGTTGTTAGCTCTGGGATCGTTGTCAATATTTACCCATTTTAAGGAACGTATCTGTCCTGCTTACCCGTGTTTTTAATCCATTTAGGAACGTATCCCTTTTTTATAGCGTTGCTCTTATGTAAAAATGTTTCGCAATATGCAATACGAATTTTAACCATTTGTATGAAAAAGTTGAGAACACGGTCAAAGAAAGAAAGATTTGATAGAGCAGACATGGACCAAATTGGTGAGCAGTACATCAGGAGCGGGAACACACAGCTAAAATAAATTGATGTGGGCATCACATGACTTTCTCCATATTTATATGGCAAATTACATGTTGTTAGCTCTGGGATCGTTGTCAATATTTACTTCCGGTTGATAATTAAGAAAAGAAAAAGGAGCGTTACTAAGACGTAACTAAGCGTCAATTGTTAACAATAGTCTTCGGTAGGTGGCGTGGTGGTGGCAGCTAAAAATATAAGATATCTCTTAAACAATGCATTATATGGGAAAATGTTTCATACAAAGGTTGTAGAAAATTAAATTTCCTACAACTTTTATTCCAATACATTTTTACATTTATCAAATATTCAAGCAAATATTTCAAAATAACGGATAAGTGACAAGAGTAAACACCCACTTTCGGTAGACAGACTTTTACCAAAAACTAATCAGATCTTCAAATCTTTATAAAAATGTTAAGTATAAAATTTTGCGTTGACCTGATGAATAGTTTTTGAGTTAGAGCGCCCACAAAAATCTATCACATACAGACAGACTGCCAGACAGACACACAGACATCATCGAGAAAATAGTCAAAACGTGTTCAGGGGACCTTAAAACATGTATTTCTGTTGAAATCTCGAATTCGATTTTTTTCATGAAAACAATACTTCCTCTATACTTCGTAAATGGAGAAAGTAAAAATGAAAAACAACTATTTGCAATTTATGGACCTTTTTCGATTGAATTATAAATACTTTTAACAATAATGTGTCACGCGTGACTTTAGACATGATTTCCCTCACAAAATTTCTTACAACTCCTTTTATGGGCAAAACATTGGCACCATGTACCTCAAGGGGAATTACGAATGAACTACAGCAACCCATATCTCCGCATTGCCATCGACGTGGCATAGATCTGACACAAGAGTTCACCTTTCCCGACCGTAGGAGTACGTTGCAAAACGCTTGCAACTACCGAAAGATCGCGCCGCGATTAACAATTACATCCGATCGCAACGCCCTACGAAGAAGGAACGCACCCATCCATCAAACGCGTCAGCGTTCATCGCCAAAGCATTTCCATAATCTTGATTAACGCCGCGGGACAAGCGATGAGCCGCTTGATAAGGACCAAGAGCTTATCCGCCCGACTGGACGGCCGACTTGCTCGCGTGACTCCAAACGATCCTTTGAAATGCCACATTCGATCGGAGTGCAGCTAAAATCCGCCGTCGATCATCCGATTGCGAACCGCAAAAATAGGCCCTCTCCGAATGCGAAAGCGCGCTTTCGTCATTGCCCACGGTCGACGGTTTGCCTCCTCTCCCAATGGGAGCGATGAACGGACTTGGATAGAAAAAAAATCAATACGGCGGAAAGGTCTGTGGCCCCGTGCGCGGTATTCGAACCTGTGACCTTTCGGGAGAAGAGTCAAATGCCTGCCGGGTTATCGAAAACAGTCCGCTGGCTATTGCATGGGCTCTTTCAAAACCTTAAATGCCACAGGAAATGATAATGGCGTGATAGCGCGTTTGAATTAAGGCGCGATTAAATAAAATCTGCTAAGAACCGCGAGCGTTACACTAATTGCAGAATTCTTATGAGAAAAGGCTGCAATATCCCGGGTAACTGATGCATTGCTAACATTCTTCGCGTGACCCCACACGTGCACTGTTTAACAAAAAGAATTAAAGAAGTCCTTCTAGAGAGTAACTGCGCCAAAACGAATAAGGATGTGTATAAATTTCTCAGAAGGATGTTTATACAACTACCGAAAAATTGTTTTTCGTGACAATATCTATTTTGTGCAGAAAATAAAAAACAAGTGAAGGTCTTGCATATTTCCTCTAAGAAAAAAGTAATTCTTTTAAATGCATTCAGATCTATGAGATGTTTCTTTCAGAGCCTCAACATTTATTTCAGGCTTCATATTCATCTTGAGAACAAAAAGACGCCCTATGCACAGACCAACAAAACGCTCATTCACAAAAATACAAGTACATACTGTACACACAGTTTTCTGTGACTAAAACCCAAAAACGATACCGCCTTTTTACACTACCAAATATTTCTGATACTGTGATAGATTTGACAAAGTCGCTCAGCTTCAAGCACAATCTGTTTTCAATACCTGTTTCAACGGTTTCCAAACATTACAACGCCGCGCCCCCTCACCTAAAAAAAACTGTCTTTGCGCCCCCCCCCCCCTCCATATCAAATTCAGTTCAAATTCATAAACAATACGTATTGGACCAGCAATTGCAATTAATATAACCACCTTAATAAAAACAAAAACGATACGTCATAGCCAATTAAGAACTAGGACGGCTAAAAGGATGGCAAATATAAGTGTAATATTTTGCGCCCCACAGTTTGGAAACCACTGTTCTAACACGACCAATTACCGACTCAAGAAACAATAATTGAGCTCAAATTATGACTGAAATCAAACTGAAAAAACTGTTTGTACAATATGCATAAAAAGGAAGATAGTAGACTTTAAAAATTAATCTACTATGGGATAATCGCCGCTGATGGAGAAACGCTTTGTTTTCGATCAACATTCGTTAGCCATCATCATAGTTCTAGGTAACCTTTCATTCACGTTAACACCGGTTGAGTAAATTAAGCAATCATTAGCTGGTTCACCTTATAACATTTAGATTACAGTCTCTGCTTTGAAATCTCGCGCCTTAATCGAGATGGCCTCTCGTCCTGCTGCTCCTCAACAGTTTGGGTTGAACGCGAGAGGATATTGGATGGCTGGAGGGGGTAGGGCGAGAGGGGAAGGTGGAGATAGAGAGGGGAAGGTGGAGATAGAGAGGGGAAGGTGGAGATAGAGAGGGAGAGTGGAGAGAAGAAAGGTCGGGGCCTTGGCCTAGGAGTCCGGCCTCAGGATGACTTGGGATTGCCTACCATTCAATAGTACAAGACTATGGCACCTTATCGCTTTAAAAGAATGGTTTAATAAGTGATATTTTAGACAACGCACGAACGACAGAGATAACACGTGTCTTACTTCTACGTTCATATTTTAGTAAGACGCCTAAATGGTGGATGGCAGGGAATACAATACACTAAATTATCTCTTAAAAGTCCTTACTGCCTTAGCTCTGCCACCCTGATCCTTGATAACTCAATTTTTAAAATAGCCTGATCGTCTTACAATCGACCTAACAAATTTTACCTCGACGCTAGAAAAGAAAACATTTGTTTGGTTTAAGAAGCATTAACGGTTCGTTTGAAGGGAATCATGGAATTGAAGGGAAAAATTGCCATATAAATTTTGTCTTAAATTTTTATCACCAGTGGACCCCAAAATTGAAACTCCCACGATAAGAAAACTTGTAGAACCCAAAAATCGATTTGTCTCCTACCAGTTTTTTTTCCTTTTTAGTGCAATAATGTAAAAGGTGTTCAATATTTTATTTTTGAACTTTCGGCCTTAATATTCTTTCACGTCAATAAACTTAGGCTAAACTTTGTGGAGTTTACTAATCGTAACGAGAGGAAAAAATAAGCCTTTAATTTTCACGAAAAGGAAGTGGAAGGTATAGTTATATTTTCTGTGATTATGACTGATATTTTTCATTAAATAATAAACTTTCATATGACTAAAAAGTCGAATTCGGAGTTTGTCCGTCGATCTTTTGTCGATTTCTGTATTATTTATGAGGTTTTAATAAATATAGATAGGTACATATACATACGACAGTGAAGTTAATACTTTACGAATAATTGTAGAAAATTTAAGTCGTAATTTGGATCAATTATGCAGGAATGTCGAAGTGAGTGCAACTTCGTCTGAGATTTCGAGCCATGCAGACCTGGATGTAGAAGTGTACGGCTTTGTTACACATCTTTAAAGCGTGCACATATAAACTTAACTTGTTAGAGAAAACGACTGGATATTTATGACATAACAAGATCTAGTTTTTTCCAGGTTGGGTCATCGATCTAACTGAACCGTCTTACTTGAGATGAATTCCAGTATTTTAATTATATCCTACGTAAAGCAGTTCAGAATTAAGAGTAAAAAGACTTACACACTAAAAAATAATTTACATTTTTTAAGTCAATCGAAGCATTTTTCACTACTTCACAAGGCCATAAACAGATAAGGGTAAAACAAAGGCGCGCGAACTTTGTCACCGAAATGCAACACCAGGTGAGACTGCGTTCAACAGGCGAATGAAATTTCACCTATAAAAATCTCTTTCTATTACCCACTTAATACCACCATTTTACGTGAGACAGAACGACTTGCGCGGGAATATCTCCCATCGCTCGACATATCCATATTTAAAAAAAGACAGCATAAACTGAGCGGGAATAAAGATCGTAAAAAAGCAAACTGCCTCAGCTTCGGATAAGGCAGCGTGTAACGCTATCCCTGAAAAGGTCTTGATTAAGCGACGGCAATTTTAGAAACGTCTAACGCACTCCGCGGATAAGACGGATGAAAAATATACGCGCGCTAACGACTGCGCTCGAGGAGAACAACATTCATACCGTGATAACCTCACCTTTCTACTGCGACACGCTACTGGGCTCGTTCGAGGCTTACGCGATCTTTGGCTACACCGCAGGTGCGTGGAAAAGGATTAAGAGAAGCGCAGGATGTGATGTAGATGGGATGTGTGGCTCCGCCATTCCATTTTCCAAAGAGGATAGAGACACTTGCTGGTGCAGACGACCGGACAAAGACGTCGCCGTTTATGCGTTGCGAACCGTGGAACGCCGACGGCGGGGATGAGAAATCACGATCGACTCGAGATATGGATCGGATAGGCGTAATCCCTTCTCGTCGTCTCTCGCTATATTCTTCGAATTGGCCATCGGGTTACTTTAATGCGATGGCAAAGAGCGTCGTACTGAGGTGGCCTCGGGCCAAACGGCCAATTTAGGTCGTTAAATAAACGTATTATTAACTCACCTATCCAAGCCGTTATTCTGGCTACTTTCAAGAATAGATACAGGATCGCCCTCTTAGTACATACTTCAATTTGCACGGTTCGTAACAAGAGTCATAAAAAGCAAATAAAACGAAACGTAAAATTTAGTTCAGCGTTTTAGTTGGTACATTTAACTCAGGCATGTCAAACTGGTGGCCCCTTCTATGCCTAATTGTTAGTGCGGCCCGAACTAGAATTTTTTTCTCAACTAATTCGTTCGAGATTTTATATAAATACTTAATGTTTATGAAAGGGAGGCAAGATTTTCCTTAGTTATTGAGGTACAATAGATCGCGGTCTCTTAATTAGTTTTATTTTGCAAAACAAATGTCAAAACTCCTAGAAAAAGTCAAGTTTTTTCAACTCTGATCCTTATTAAATTATTGTAATTTTAATGCGGACCTTCTATAGCATCCATTGCTATAATACGACCCTGATTTATCTTCCGAGTTTGACATGCCTGATTTATTTTCAAATAAACCCATCTTATATTAATTGCCATAAAATTTTATTCCTTTAATGGCTATTGTAACTATGGAAATTATCATTTAAAATGCCAGGGTTTTTGCAGAGAACTGAAGTACACTTTTTATAAAAGAGAATTTTTTATTAACCGATTTAGTCGTAACATTTTGATTTGTTTATACTGTAGTAAGTTCGTCGATCGCAAATAAATAGCATACGATGGCAAAAACATTCTTCTATGCATGTATGATGAAACACGAACTTTTATTGCAAAATAATCATGAACTTACAAATTACGGAATGCTCGACACAATGGTTTGTTGAAAATACATGCTACTTTACTTGGGTTCGAAACGAATTGAGCGGTGAGGTTTTAAAGACTATCAGACAATGCCAATCAGTGGCGTAGCTAGGTTCTCCTTCGCCCGAGGGCAAGTCACAGAGATGCGCCCCCCTCCTTTTGCTCCCTGTACAATTTCCCAGACTAATGTAATGTGGAGAATGTGATGGAAACTCAAGCATACTATATGAGCATTTTAATTCGGCATAATATAATATTATTATTGTTTATAAACAGAAACGTTAATTTTCGGTTTATGAGTTTGCGCCCCTTCAGCCCTGCGCCCGGGGTCAACTGCCTCCACTTTGCTCCCCCCTCGCATGGCCACTGATGCCAATGATTAACGGACTTGGAGGTAACAAGGTAATTATTCTTAGCCCATAAGAAAGTCCAAATGTCCTAAAAATATCCAATACCCGAAATAATATCGTCAATAAAGATTTTTCTAAGAATAAGTTTATCCAACGTAACATTACAAATGTTACCTTTCATTCAGTTTCTCTCTTTCAAACTGGAATGTTATACAACAGCGAAACATTATTCCGTCCAGTAATAATATAATTTATTAATAACACAAAAATATTTAATTGACCACGTCGACTTTATCACGAGACAGAGGCGTAACTTGGAGAGTGCAGGCCCCTGCAATGCGTGGGGTATGCTTTTTGAGGGCTCCGAAAAATTGCTTTCAAGTCTCTTACTAAATTGAATGAATAAGAAATTAAAGTATATTCGCAAAAATTTATAATCAATTTATTGAACAAGGCCTTTGTGACGAACTTCTCTCGCTATCAAAAAACAATCTCGAAATATGAAATTGAAAACTATATACCAGGGGTGGCCAAACCGCGGCTCGCGAGCCGCATGCTGCTCTTCTAACTTAACGTGCGGCTCTTATTAATTTACACTCAAGGACGTCAGAAAGGAAAAACGCAGTGCGAGTAAGACCTTTTGGGGATGCTTAATGGACATGCAGTCTCTCATCGAATAGAAGTTATGTTTACTGTTCATACATTTTTGTGCGCAGAATGCGTGTCTTGCGGCTCTCAAACTTAGGAAGATTATCATATGCGGCTCTGAGGGTAAGCAGGCTTGGCCACCGCTGCTATATACACTAACGAACCATAGGATTTAATAATGATAAAATACTGGCAAGAATCTATAGCAATATATGCGCAGCTTTGATGTTATATTTGACATCGTCAGTAACTGTGTCGTCAAACGAAAGGTCTTTTTCAAAATAAAGTCAATAAAAAGCAACCCACTCACTTGTGTGGCCAGAATAGATTAAAATATTTATCACATCTTTCAATAGAAAACTCAGACGCATGCAAAACGAAAACTGATAAGATTATTTTCAGAATTTAAATGACGAAAAAGATCAATTTAAATTAAAATCATACAAAAATAATTTATTTTTTAACTTATTGTCAGAAATGAAATGTCAGAAAAATAAATAAAAAATTAAAATAGCATGAAAAATAAATAAAAAATTAAAATAGCATAAAAAATTTCTAACGAATTGATCACAGTTGGGGCCCACAAAATCGTAGTTACGCCCCTGACTACCGAACTACACAAAAGATTTTAATTAACCCGAAGAATAATTTATCGCATCCTTTCAGGAAAAAACCCGCCGACATCTTTGCGAACGGCATTTCCACAATGCCGCCGAGCTAAACGAACAAACGTACTCTTTCAAAACTTCACCCGTCCGAAAATGACGCCCTCGACGCGAAAAAAAACTCGACGATAAGAACCCCCTCAAGAGAAGCTAAAACTTCATCACGCCAACTTCCTTGTCAACTATTATCAAAATCAATACGCTCGTCCCTTTTGGAGAGTGAGGGAGGGAAGAGGTCCTCGGGTTCAATTATACGACTCATAGCAGGGCAAGAGTGGGAGAGGGAAGGGAGATATAGGGTGAAGAGGGGAGTAGGGTGGAGGGGGAGGAAATAGGGTGGAGGGAGGGGGAGGAAATAGGGTGGAGGGAGGGGGAGGAAATAGGGTGGAGGGAGGGGGAGGAAATAGGGTGGAGGGAGGGGGAGGAAATAGGGTGGAGGGAGGGGGAGGAAATAGGGTGGAAGGAGGGGGAGGAAATAGGGTGGAGGGAGGGGGAGGAAATAGGGTGGAGGGAGGGGGAGGAAATAGGGTGGAGGGAGGGGGAGGAAATAGGGTGGAGGGAGGGGGAGGAAATAGGGTGGAGGGAGGAGGAAATAGGGTGGAGGGAGGGGGAGGAAATAGGGTGGAGGGAGGAGGAAATAGGGTGGAGGGAGGGGGAGGAAATAGGGTGGAGGGAGGAGGAAATAGGGTGGAGGGAGGGGGAGGAAATAGGGTGGAAGGAGGGGGAGGAAATAGGGTGGAAGGAGGGGGAGGAAATAGGGTGGAGGGAGGGGGAGGAAATAGGGTGGAGGGAGGGGGAGGAAATAGGGTGGAGGGAGGGGGAGGAAATATGGTGGGGGAGAAAATAGGGTGGGGGAGGGGAGTAGGGTGGAGGGAGGGGAGGAGTAGGGTGGAGGGAGGGGAGGAGTAGGGTGGAGGGAGGGGAGGAGTAGGGTGGAGGGAGGGGAGGAGTAGGGTGGAGGGAGGGGAGTAGGGTGGATGGAGGGGAGGAGTAGGGTGGAGGGAGGGGGGGAGTAGGGTGGAGGGAGGGGAGGAGTAGGGTGGAGGGGGGAGTAGAGTGGAGGGGGAGGAGTAGGGTGGAGAGAGAGAGGAATAGGGAGGCGAGGTAGTGGGAGACGGAAAGCAAACGACCAAGCCGTGTGACAGGCGGTAGAGAGGCGCCTTCTGGGGGTGCGGATAAAGCGGCAGGGAAGGCGGGGAAAAGGTGAAAGAGAGGGTGGGAGAGAGGGCGTCGAAGGGGAGTGGGAGAATAATAGAGAGCGAGGAATGAGAGAGAGGGACGGGAAGGAGTGAAAAAGGGAAGAGAGGAAGGCTTGGAACGCACGAGTCACAATACTCTTGAGGTGGCGCTGAGAGACCGAGGAAAGCACTGACCGACCGGAGCGACGTTGCCAACTCTACCACTACTTCGAGAAAGAAAAGGCCGTAGGGGAGGTGAGCGTTTAATTCCTCTCAGTCTCGTCATCGCATCGAAAAGCGCGGGTCCCGCCGAAATGGCAGAGACCGAGGGGAGAAGAAGCTTTCGAAAAAAATGAAAAGTCACCCTCCCTCCACAACACGCATTTTTCATATCGATCAAAAAGCTCGAATTACTGCAAGCGGTGTTTTTAGAAGGGAACTGGGAGATCCGGATTGCACGCGCTCCTTTTTCCTCTCTCCCGGGGCGGGAGAGGACATCTGGCAACGTCAGCATGCCCTCGCATACTATATTCCTTCACTTGCCCCATCAGCGACGCGAACCACGTTCTTTCCTCCCTCTTACGTCCCGAAGTCCTTCCGAAGGATGAAGAGAGTTCGGCAATGAGCATACACACACACACACATATGCCCTGAGCCGGATTCCTAACCATTCCCTCCCCGGACCTGCCTATTGGCTCATTTCCACTTAGCATTCGCCAAGAGGGTGCAAATGAAAAGGCCCTTCCTTTCGATATGAGCACCCACGGACGAGGTGGAAAGCTCCCCCCAACCCTATCCCAGGATAAAAAAAAATTCTGGAGGCTTCCCCTACCATCCGCCTTCTCCATTTCCGTTGTTGCATCCCTTATTTTCGCCGAAAACTTAACGGCGGTAACGGGTTCACATTATAGGTAAAGCGGCACCTACGAAACAAGTTTTCTTTTTTTTAACGCTTAAAATATTACTTAGGAGCATGGCGTTCATCCTCGACCGGACGTCTAACTAGATTACTTCCGAGTACGAATCACAAAGAAGGGGCTATTTTTAAGCGAGACGGTTTTATTTTTTTTGCCCTTTGAAGTCTACAAAGCGGTCGAATCAAACGGGCACCTCAAATAAGGCCACGCCTCGCTTTAACGTCCTTCTTGTGAAACACTGCGACAGACGTCATTAAAATACTTCAACATTTATATGCACTTTGATCGGGATTAAAATCCATTTTTACGCCGAGTTCAAATAAAAAAATGATCGCTTGAATGTATGTCGTGGGTTTTATGGTTGATGTCGTTCGCTATAGACAGTTGTGACACACTAGAAGGCTTTGGGCAGCATTTTGGCCATGTGTTTAGATAAGAAAAACAAACAAATGGGGAACTACTGTTCTATAAATTGTTTCGACCACCTCCCGCAGAGAAAATGGCACATGGCACTAGGACAAAAAGACTAGAGAACAACGCGTGGGAATCAATACCAAAAGCGATAAAATATAACAAAATTGCGGCACGTAAATTTCTTCTCTTTCGCCACCATGTATGCCGCCGACGCTTCGAGAACGTGTAATTGTTCGACAGACGTATCACGCAGATCTGTGGCGGCGGAGTGAGAAGCATTTTCCGCTTCAAATATCCTTTCGAATACGTTTTCCTGCACCGTTGCGCCATTTTTACGCCGACCGAACTCGCCTGACCAGCACGCGATGGTGGGAAGCGGCAGGTCGAATTGCATCCTATTGATATTGAGCGACCCCTTTGGTTCAAGACTTTTCTCGCTCTTCACGTCTTAGCATGCGAACCCCGCCGAGGAAGTTGGCATAGCGCACAGTTGAATGGACATTCTATCATGCATTCTTCCTCATACCGACGAAATTGCTACGTAACTTCGTTTATCTGCCGAATCTATCTTCGTTTGTTTCACAGCGCGCTCTTTCAAGAAAACCTCACGGAATCGATTTTTTATACGAAACACTAACTTGAACTCTTCCACTAATTATTTTATAGGTATAATTTTGTTTTTTTTTTTAAATTTTCATAACAAATACATTTTCTAGGAATCTACGTGTAAAATACCAGAATATCACGTTTATATGAAATATTTGGTTCAAATTGTAACATTAAAATCTTTTAACTGTAGTGTAACTCGTATGACGTTGATAGTTAAAGGGTAAAGAACTCGAGAGACAAAATTACAAACAAGAAAACGTACGACTGCAGCTTAGAGAAAAAAATTGTTTAACTCTGGAATAATAAAAGGGCGTAACAATTAACTATTATTATTATTAATAATTATTTAATTATCAATAATACATAAGCTGTTCTTCATAAAATAATGTATGTCTTTTATAAATTAATGTCCTTATGGGGTTGTTAATGCCCCAAAGTAGTAAATTAAGATGTCGAAAGAAGTTAAAATCACTTCAAATGACGTTATCCTCAACCCACAAAGACGCCTTTCGGGTTGCCTAAAACCGGAAATAACCAGGCAAACAATCTCCTCACCAAGAATGTCGGACGGCAAATTACAAGTTCAAATGAAAATATCAAAGATCCTTTCTTATTTACCCACGACGAGCGCCAACGTGAACGCCTTTAAGAAATCTTTAGCGTGGGACGCCCTTCACATTTCTCAACGAAGAGAAACAATCATCGCTCGAACACGACCAACATTGCTCCGAGCGTCAACCGAACGGGAAGGTTTACTACAATAAAAAAGTGCGCTAACTCCAAAAACACACGCCGCTAAACGAGGCAACGCTAAGTACTCGACGAGTAACCGAGTTATACACCGATTTATACCTATCGCATGGACAAAGGGCTTCAGAGTACATCTGCCTTTCCAACCACATAAACCGCCGTGGCAGCACCGGTAGCGGCTATCCCAAAATTCATAGCGGCTTGGTGCGTCAAGAGAGTGCAGCGGGAGGTACGGGGCGTATCGAGCGGCACCCATATGGCGAGGACAGGAAAAGAACACCTGTCAATCAAGGCGGTATGATAGTCCGCAGCGTCAGGGGATTGCTTAGGTAAATACAAGCGCTGCTCGGCGGGCAAGCGAATGGGGAGGGAGGTTGGAGGAGAGCGGAGATAGAGGTTTGGAGGTGATACCGTGGGAGTTTGAAATAGAGTGAGGGGAAATGGAGTGAGAGGGAGAGGAGCGGGAGATAAGGCAAAGCACGGTGATCAATAATGCAAATTAGAGTGAGAGGGATAGAGAGAATGGGGGATTCCGCAGTCTCTTAAGCTGCAAAACTTTCAGCCAACCCTTCTCAAGACCTCATCATCTTCCTTCCCCTTCGGTCCGGCCAAAGCGTTGAGAAAGGGGTGATGCGGGTGGGAGGGAGAGAGAGTGAGGGCGGAGAGGGAGTGAGGGCAGAGAGGGAGTGAGGGCAGAGAGGGAGTGAGGGCAGAGAGGGAGAGAGACGGGATGACTGTGATACGAAGAGAACGGTCGGCGAGATCGGTCGGAGGGAGATCCGAGCGGTAAGGGAAGAGGCAGGAGAGCAGGAGCATTACTGAGCCGCCGAGAAATTATTTACGACGGATGGCAAGGGTGGGTGGAGTTTCATACGATGCTGTCTTCGTGCGAAACGCTCTTTCCCTGGCAAACAATGTCCGCTCGCATATTTTCCCAGCCAATCCGTATCGACCTGTTCCGGCGACGAACCTAAACGGGGCGACGCGGAATTTTTTTTCATTAAAAAAACGGCCACTTTTCAAACTAAACATTTTAAATATAAAAAAAACAAATTCCCGTACGCGAGATTTATGGACAAATTTTTTTACCTCCCTCTCTCGGAAATATAGATTATCGAAGAGACTCTCGATGCAAAAGAGCACGTTCCGCGGACAAATATTTGGTCGCGACTGGAATTCAAACGATATCATGTCATGCGCAATGATAAAAAATCAATACCGGGAGTGTGCAAAACATTATACGGATACGTCAAGTTAGAGAGAGAGAAAGGAGAAAAAATTGACGCTAACCGGATGTGACAGTGATTCTACGTATGAATTTGTGCGTGCTGCACCGCATTTCGGAGGAGATACGCACAGGGGGAGAAGGGTAGAGGGAGAATGATCACTTTTCCAACCCGTCGCTCTGAATTTTCCGCGCGAGAAATTAACGAACCGAGTCACAGGCGCAACGATATCACGCCATTGGATTTATGGCGCTCGCATTCCACTAAAACAAGTGAAAAAGATACTCTGAGTGAATCTTATACAAAACGTCTCACGGTGCTTGCCGCGTGATGGATATTCGACACGAGACGTAAAATTAAAAAAACTATGAGAGGCAACGTCATCCAATAATGTTTTTTATGTAATATTAGCGTTTAAGCGAAAGAAACACGCGGAGCTCCACTTCAGCGAAGAATCTCGAGTTTCCTCTAATTTATTCGTCTTCAAACGAAGCTTTTGCGGCTTGAACACAACATCCTCGAGACGACGTAAGCTGGAAGGCGTTAATGCATTTCATACGATACTCGCCGAAATTTGTCTCGATCTGAAGAAAAAATAATAAGAGCAACACCGAAGGAAAAAGAAAATCAGTCTTTTTCTATCCGGATAAACAATAAAGTAACGATGCGTGAGGTATTTACTACAAGTTTTGCGCCTTTTGTACGAAAATAGACGCTCATGAAATCACGGGAAAGCTTCGAAAGAAAATGTGAATCAAAAGTGACTCTGGTCGAGGGAAAATTCACAACGGCACCTCATCTAGGCGATCAAGATGCCGCACATGCAAAGGAGCGCTTAAACTTGGACCGGACACAGAAGTGCAAACAAGACGAAATCGCGTTCTTTTGTCCCTCTCGAGACTCGGGGAAAATTAACTTTCGTAAGGTGAAAATAGTAGAGGATCATTTCCTCGCCTAGAGCAGTGGTGCCCAAATTCTCCTACAAGGCGGGCCGCATCGGCGGTTGCGAATCCTTCGGCGGGCCGCGTTGGAAGTTGGCAATTATTCGGCGGGTCGGATTAGAATTTAAATCGGAAGTTGCGTACGTACTTGGAGGGGCCACATAAGTGAAAATCAAATCTAATAAAGGTTTATGGTTAAAATTTCAATATTAAAAGTTTTATTATCAAAATTATCATAAAATGTATGAATTTTTGTGTTAAATTTTTCGGATTGCTTTTTCGTCATAGCTTCGCGGACCGCATCAGTAACCCTGGCCGTAGATTGGGCATCACTGGCTTCGAGATAGGGTGGGAAGTTCATTTTCTTGAAAACATCCTCGAATCAAAGGCACTAATAACTTATGCTCTCAATATTAAATACAGCTACCAAATACGACTGGAAAATTCTGAACCATTGATACATTATTTATGGGCCAGCGCGTGCTGCAATGACAGCAAAATTTCGTCAATCCAATAGACACAAAATTTTTTATATTGATCATAATCACAGAAAAAACATCTTTCAACTTCTACGAAATGCAAATGGAAAACAAGTTGTTTTTTTCTGAATATGATTAATACATCCCACTAAATTGAGCCTAAGCTCAATGATTTGTTTTATTTAGTTACGTAGAACAATACATTCAAGAACTTGAACATCCTATTTTGAATTTATTTTTCTTTGGACGACTTTATAACTAAATACAAACAATAGTTAATATATGAGTAATAATTAAACTGGCTATTTTGCTGCACCGAGAAATGGATTTGACTACAGCAGTGGTTTTCAACCAGGGTTCCACAAATATTTGTTGAAAATTTCGATAATTGTATGATTTTGTAACTATTTTTCAAATTACTGGTAATAGTAAATAATATGTAAAAATAAATAAATTAATGTCAGCGCAAGTGGTGTAACAACAATATATAATTCGTACACTTGTGTATAGATATACGTGGAAATTCCATAACTCAAACGTCTATAACTCGAATTTTCCATAACTCAAAGTGAATTAATTTTACCGGGAAAATCTCTATGAGAAAAACCTATTTTCATAAGTAGAATTTTCTATGACTCGAATGTTTTTTGTTACCCTTGAAGTTCGACTTATGGAAGTTCCACTTATTACTATTCCGAAAGATGCTGGAGTGTTCCGTGGCCGAAAAAAGGTTGAAAAGCACTGGATTACAGCGTGCCCCGGAGAAACCAAGACGATTGAGAACGAATAAAATGGAGCACGCGAATTCTAATTACCACCCGTGATTGAAACGGCAACCGGTATTCAAATCTCCTATAGTCGTCCGATTCGAAAAGGTCTCCCGAGAACTCAGCGCTAGGAAACCGAGCGCGCTATTCCCTGAAATCCATCCTCATATGTTTACGCACCTCCCCACCACCACATCAACGGGCGCGAACCTATAGATCTCATCTCCCGGATCAACCGCAGCAAAAGGACCGACATCACGAAGCCTCCTCGCCGCCCCGCCCTCTCCCACACACCTCTTTTCTCCCTCGGGCCACCTTTCCCACCTCCCTCTCCGGTCCCGGCAAAGTGGCGTGGAAGAGGCGAAGGCGGAAGAAGGGAACGGGAGAGGAACAAAAGGGAATAAAGAGGAAGAGGAACCCTTCGGTTGGGTCGCCCGAACGTCGCCGGAAAAAGCCGAGCCGACGGGGCGAGGCTGAGAGACTGGTGGTGGCTGGGCAAATCGATAAACTTGGGCTTCTCTCTCTCTCTCTCCCCGCACGACGCTTTACCCCGGAGGGGAGATGAAGGGAGAAAAGAGAAGGGAGGGAGCCGGGACAACGGGGAAGATAGAGACGTAAGGTGGGGAGGGATGGAGAGAAAGAGGACGGAAGTTTTTCGGCGAGGTTTTGACGGAGGAGCGAGAGGACGTAAAATATTATTTATCCAAAAAAAGGGAGAGGAAAAAAGGGTAGGAGCTAGGGGAACGGCGAAGGGAGGGGTGCGGAGGTGTGAAAGGGAGCTTCCGCAGGAATTTTCCACGACGCCGAGGCGGTCTCTTGTATTGATTGCGGAAGTCGCAGAGCGGAGCAGGGCCCCGAGCCCCCTCAACACACCGAGTGTGTCGTTATAGAGCTGTTGGGCAGGCGGAGCGGGCATCTTCCGCCTCCATCGGCGGGGCGTGGGAGTGGGGGGCAGTGAGAAGGCGTGGAGGTGTAGAATGAAGGGTGGCTGAGGTCGTGCCACGTGAAGGGGGATCGAGGGAGGGGAATGGGGATGAGGGGGCGGGCGGGGAAGAAAGAGAGTAGGGATGATCCGGGGCACTCAACCCGACGACCTCAGCCACTTCCCATTTTCAGGGGTAAACATCTCTGCTGGAGGAGTGAGGGACCACTTATAACCGCGATCCAAAACACTACATGAGGCGCCTTCGACTCAAAGATAGACCGGTGACGGGGTTTCACTTGGCAAATCACAAGTCACCCGGATCCAACGAGACATTCGTAATTAACTTCGAGGCGTCACTTTATTATTTTACCTAACAAGAATTTACGAACACTGTGTTTCTTCAATTCCAATTCTGAGGGAAAATCTACAAAATGACGAGCCAGTAATAAAAAACTTTCATCCGAATAAAAACATTTCTTTTCTATAGAATGAAGCTGACGCAAATTTATAAAATCTTCTCCGCGAATAAAAGAAACTATAAATAGACGACCATTATGATTTTAAATGATTGCAATCGTCTCAAAACGTCTCAACTGTTTAAAAATAAAATACAATCAAAATTTATGAAATGAAAAATGACAAGAATAATAGCTTTTGCCTAAAAAGTAATCCCATGCACGAATCACGTAAATACTGGACCAAAATAATTTAGTGCGCTTTTTATAAAAAATCCCCTTACCATATCCGCAAAACCGTGCGTTTACCTTCAGAGATAACAAAAACAACAGGTCAAAGCAGGTGATAACGACTGGAGCACTATATACAATCACAAAAACTTTTTTCTACAAACCTCGAGATTTTTATCCCTTTCAACTTACTGCCATTTTTTGCAGTGAATAAAAAGAAACTTCCGACGTAAAATTAATACTATCTAAACTAGGGGTGGGCAAACTACGGCCCGCGAGGGCATTTTATGTGGCCCGCGATGCCATTATGAAAGCGAACCGTCCTATAATAAACATAATTTGTATCTTAAAATTATAGACGGAAAACCTTTTGTGGTGTTATGGGGATAACACATTTATTATTGATTTTCAATAACAGGATCCCTCGCATTATCTCAAATAACTTCTGATGTGAACCCTAACGTGGCCCGCCGAAGCAATTTCATCTGTTAATGCGGCTCGTCATGTAAAAGGTTTGCCCACCTCTGATCTAAACGAAGAATGAAATTTTTCATGAACTAACTCAAATAGATTTTTGCGATCGAGCTATCAATGAATTATTCGGAGAGAGGTCACGAGGTCATCGTTCCCGCACACCAATACTACAACCATAGACGCCTCGAGCAACGAACTCTTATCTAGCAGATACGGGAAAAAAACTTTTACCTACATTTTAATGCTCAATTCCTCCATTCCCAGGAACAAACTATTTAAGCAAAGCTCCGGCATAAATTACGAAGATCACGGTGATCACTAACTGCATCATCAATAATACCACTCGATAAATCAACAATCCATAATTCGCATTTTTCTCTTTCGAGACCACTTAATCGTATAAAACGCTGGAATCATCATTTGTAATTTCAACTGTAATGGAGATCCAACCAGTGGTATTTTTCAGTAAATTCTTCAGGGAAACGATCAGTTAACAACCACTAATTTCGACGCGATGTCCTGATGGTTTGATCCACTTTTTCTTAAGGTAAACAATTACCTGCACAATTTATTCCAGCCAAAACCATAAATGAGTTCCTCAATGCAACATGGAATGCTTTATTCACTTCTTGAGAACACTCCACAACTTGTATTCTGAAGGACAATGCACTCGACATGGACATAAAAACCGTTCACGCTCCGCGACAAAAGTACAATTTTCTCAAGATAAATAATCAACTCCAGCAGTCGACAATGCATCACAAATAACGCATCTCGTTGCATAAGACAAAGAATAACAACAAAAAACTTAAAAAATAACCACTAAAATGTACACGTTCAGTCCAAGCGATATGTTTCATGCAATTCATATAGACTTTTAGATGCACTGGTGATTTTTACGTTGAGTTTGTTTATAATCATTTTGAAAAAGGAATCGATGTATCATACATGATATTTAATATGATTATGTTATACTTACAACCTTTCTGACAATACCCGACACATTAACTTTAGTATCATCAGAGGACCTGAGCAGCAATTAAATAGTTTTAAAAATGTAAGAATGAATCACATGTGAATCGATAACTTCCTACTTAAAAAATCCGACGAGAAGCAGGCGATTCATGAACAATAAAGGTGTTTAAAAAATTTCAAATATTATTCATAAAACTAGGGAGATGCCCGTTGAAATTCAACGGGAAAGGGTTTTGTGAAATAAAAAATGAACATAAATATGCCTTGACTTTCTTTGGATGGCAAGAAAATAAATTTTCATTCTTGTAGGCATTTGTTGTTCCAAGTTTCGAACTCCTACGATGATTCTAAGTACATAATTTTAACATGAGAATGATTAATATTCTACATACAAATGCACTCGTAAATAACGCAATGAATGTTGTTTACATTGGTTGCTATGAAAAGAATTTCTCTCTCCTTCTCTCTCGTACTAATTGTAAGGGCATTCAAAGCATACTTTCGTCCATAAGGATTGAAATAACAATATGATTTCGAGGTTTAACAATGTAATGGGTTGGCATGGCGACATCCCGTTAAAATGGCAAGATTTCCCCAAAATATGTGAATTAAACGTTTAACATGGGGAATTTCAAACTGTAGGAAGGAATAGATGAACAGAATAGGCAACTTCATAGTTTTTTTCTTTAAAATGGGATAGATCCGAAGATCATAGATGAATTCTTTCTAATTTATATCTCAAAAAGAATAAAAGCCTGCAAGTGAAAAAGTTGATTTTTACGTGTATGGGAAATGGAAATACCTACCTTGGAGTCGAACCTAGGACTTTTTTCGAGATTTCTTTTCGTCATCTTACAATATGTGAATCGATCATTCCTGCCAAATATAAAAAATGAATCTCGTTCCATTATCGAGTTATTCGCATTTTTAAAGCGTGACAGAGGGAGCCACAAAGTAGCCTTTTATTATTGTTAGATTCCACTCCTTTTACCAACTTTTATATTAACTTCGAAAGTAGTAATTTTATTCGTTGGAATAGCTCAGTTGCCTGTTTTTGTGCGCTCTATGAAACCTTTCTACAGGCCCATAATAAACTAGCATAAAATTACAGCCTCAGAAGAACGGGAGATAATTCGCTAATTATAAGTTAACACGCCTGGAGATCGAGGTTAATGTTCAATGGTTTTCTTTATGATTTTAAAGTTGTAATTTCGTTTTACTAGTACTTCTAAAAATAATTAATGCGACATCATGAAGACATTCAACAATACAATGAATTTATATTTAATTGAAAGCATTTATGACGGTAAGAATTGTTTATATCGCTGTTACCATATCAATGAATGATGCCTAAAAATTTTCAAATAAAACTATATAAATATTACTTTTTATCCTACCAACATTTATATAGGCACGCTTAAGTGCACCAAAAAGCAAAAAACAAGAAAATAACTAAAATGTTTGTGTAAAAGTTCGGTGACTCATGCTGACATAATATAATGGGAAAACGAAATATTTATAACATGAGCCACCCAACTTTTACACGAAAATTGGAGTTATTTTCTTGTTTTTTTTTTTTTGCTTTTTGATGCACTTAAACGTACATAAAGCTGGTAGGTGAAAACGTAATTTTTAGTTTTATTTGTAGTTCTTCTATGGACGCATTTTGCACCATAATCAACCCGTTGCAAAAATCAGAGACCCATTTCCGTAGCATTTCTCCAACGACATCGAACGAAAACAACCCGCCAATTCTCTTAACCAAGTTCAGACCGAAAGCAGAGCGTAATACCGCCGCCGCCAGACGTAAATAGGGTCGAAAGAAACAATTGAATCTCGAGGCAGAGGGAGCCAACTTAACATTTCCATCACGCGCCTCCCCTTGGCTCTTCGCGGAGTGCTTTCGGAGCTCTCCTCCCCCCACCCACCAGTGCGATGCGTTGGAAGAACTATATGACTGTAGCCTGTAGGGCGGCACAGGTCTCACGGGAAGACGGTACCACGGCCAGACCGGAAGCAAGGCGAGGCTGAAGCAAAGCGGAGCTGTGCCCTCTTGGCTCGCCTTCTTCCGCTCGCTGGAACCCGCGACTGCATGACCAACAACCCCGCCCCCTTCTACCCGCCTCCCGCGCCACAACCCACTTCAAACGTTCTTTATCCCGGAAAAAAAACAAAAGAAAAAACCCGCGAACAATGTATATATCCTTCAGAACGCGAATCCTCTTCCTGTCTTCATTACGATGAGATTACTGTTATAACATCGCGCAAGGTCTTTTTTTATCTCCGAAAAAGCGCGACTCCTATCAGCGAGGCTAAAAATTTCAGTCTTGCAATCGTCTTCGTATAAATGCAATTTAAACCATAAAAGAAGAATGAAGGAGGCGATCTGTCCCGACCTCGTTCAATTTTCCCATTCACAAGTACGTGCGGCATTTCTCGGAGAACGGAGACTTTTTCTCGCATGAGCGATTTCACCGGATTCGAAAAGATTAACCTACACCGAATTGGCTAATTTGCACGCAACGATTCTTTCAAGACATGCACGCGAATAATCTATGTATTTCGACCAGATTAATAACAACCTGAGCTTTAAAGATTTATATTTCTGAAACGAAATTTTCACGGTGATACAATCTCCTTCATGACGTCAATCATTAAAATCCATTAGTAAAAATATCATAATCAACACGCATAGAAATGCTGCTTGTCTCTGTATACCTAAAAATGCAAAATTCGCTAAAAGCAAAAAAACAGACCTTGCAGAGTTGCAGCGATTTATATCTACACTATCATTATAAACACGGAACATTCAAACTTCCGGGCAACCACAATACGCGATCCCGAAAATACGTAACGAGAGTTTAGATAGATATTTTTGTAATGCACATACTCTAGACCAGTGTTTCCCAACCTTTCTAACTCCGCGGACCACTTCATTACTTACGCTAACATACTTACTATATCTACGATTAAGAAAAGGGGTACTTGGTTACGTAGTTTATTTGACCATTTTCAGGATTACAGGCAGGCGAATTCCAAACGGCACGAGCACTCTCAGCTTATGAGGTAATAAGATCAGTCAAGTGTAAGTTACGGATGGCAAAGAGGTGGAATCGGGCGATATGAAGGAGTGGGATAATGTTCAAGTAAAAACGGCATTAACGAAAATATTCAATACCTGTGATAGTGTACAACTTTCTTATTTTTTCCCAAAAAATTTCAGCTAAATATGAGACGCGGCCTATAAATCAACTAATTTTGGAAACCTCCGCGGACCGTAAGTGGTTGGGGAAACTGCTCTAGATTCAAATACTGCGAGAAGAACTTGGTAAACCAAAACATAACACTAAAAAACCTTGCACGCCTTTCACAGGGTCCCTTACCACCATCCATATCAAAACATAACGCCCGTATAAAGGCATAAAAAAGAGATTCCAACGCCGACAGTTTCTCGATATCCGGTAATACAAGGTCACGCGGCGTTCTGAAAGAATGCCCCCAACACAAATGCCGCTTCACACGAAAGCTTCTAAATTGCTACACGCTCAAAAATTCACAATACTCCGCACTTGATAAATAAACGTGGGGAAATCTCAATAACAAAAAAAATTCGACAGCTACAAGATATTATTTCGCCTTTTCATTCCTTCACGACGGCCGGATGTCCCATGACTCGAATTATTTTATCTTCCCTCGATTCTAATGATAACAGTTGGACTTTAAGAGTATATTTTTTTAGCGTAACCGGTCAATGATGATGCTGTACTTTTTGTCTCAAGTTACCTTCACAATGCTCTTATCATTTCAAATGAAAGCCTATAATTTGGTAAGCTTGGAAGTTTAACGTTATTCTGTCTGTATCATTAAATAAACGTAAAATAATAACAGGTATTTTTAAACCAGCGAAAAATGATCCTTAGTGCAATGTAAATACATATAAAAACTATGTACAAAATGTAAAATTTAATGTACATGTACACCATTGCCCAAAATTAGTGAAGGAAAATATACAACATATCACATACACAAACATATCAACTGAGCTATGAAGTTACCATTTTACTTCTGTGCACGCGGATTAAAATCGACATTTATGTTTTCCGTCATCATGAAACGTCCTCTGCGTCGCAGCATAGCCTAAGGTTGTCACGGAAGAAAACATACTCTGCAATGATTACAGTCAATTACTCCAAAACAACGGGACGCTATGAGCCGTGGCATGAGGAAGGGAAGTAGGCGTTGAGGAAGAAGGTAATCAACATGTTATAAGTGCCGGATTTTCTTTCGGTTAAGCTGAGCGTGAGACGTTCCATTTCGCCGTGAAACGACACGAGTCTTAGGCAAACCGACCATGCCCCTCTCTTGAGAGAGTACTCCTAAACTTCGTTCCGCATAGAAAATTTGTACTTTCTATTACTCGTAATCTTTAACTCGAATTTTAGATTTTTATTTTAATTACTAATTCAAAGTTTTATGAAACATCACCGGCACAAACATGCATGAGCATTGTAAGATGTATCAACGATCTTCGTTTAGGGAGGCATAAACCCAACCAACCCCTTCAACATCTTCCAGTAAATATTAAAAAACATTCCGTTTTTTATATCTCAAGTTTTATATAAATGCAATTATTTCGGTATTGGTATATCTTTAATAAAACCCCATAACCGGAATTTTATGTGACTAATTTTTTTACGTTGGAATACGAGTTATCGGTGTTTTACTATACTTGCCATTTCATAAAATTTATTCCAGAATAAACTCGTTAAGTATAAAAATTGAAAAATTAAGTACTTGTTTTAAGTATCTCCAATAATAGTAATAAGGTTATAAAAATTGATGTTCATTTCGGCTACAAAGCAGCCGTCTTCAGTGGTGATTCCCTCAAGTACATTCTGAAGATAATTGGGGATGCCTACGACACGTAATTAATTATAAAACTTTTGACACTTGCCTGGAATTTATTTTCTTTATAAGAGATCGACAATTCTCTAGTGAATTTCATAAAATGATAAAATAATTTTCCTCAAAAAAAATATTTCAGAAGACAGTCGAAACTATACGATTCTGTCATTCGAATTTCCGATGACTCGACCATTCCTCTTCGACGCATTTACGGTTACATTAACTGAATGTTTTAATAGTTCGAAACTAATTTATTTTCTCTTCTCGAGTTACAGATGCGCTGAAGCGTTATAAAAATAAAATCGGGAAAAAAATGATACTCAAAACAAATTTTCCAAATAATCAACATTTTCAGCGAGAAAATTTTCGACATTTTAAAAGCAGTAGTTTGTCAAGCTTAACGTATGTAGTAAACTTTAAAATAAACTTAAAATTAAATTCCAGAGGTTGGCAATCACCCAAACCGGTGTTACTCGGGCATAAGAAGGAATATTATAACAAAATGTTTTGGAAAACCACATTTCAGCATCTGGTTTATTTACCTCTGTAATTTAAGGAATCAACTATTAACATACCTTCCCATAATTTAGCATTTAAGATGTTAAATTAAGAATTCAATGAAATATCACAAATACTAAAACAAAAGAGATCTTTTAATGTTGGCATTTTTAGATTTCTCTTTTCCCGTTTAGAATGGATGTGGCATTCGTATTTGAGGAAAACCATGGTGTTCCATCGATAAATTTCACAGCCGAGCCTAAGCGACGACTTTTCCATCCCAAAACGACCAAAAAAATAACGCATTCGCAAACTGAAGTTATCAATAGAGATCCAAAATCAAAGGGGTCCGTTCATCGCTCCAGTTTTTGCATGTCCAATCCGGCAACGTCGCCTCGGCTTCTTTTTTCATCTTCCCAGCCTATTACTCACCGTATCTAACTCTAGATCTTCCTTTCTCCGCGACCGCCACGCGCATTCTAGGCGCATTTTTTCTCGTCCCACGGCCTTGCGTCCCGAAAGTTTGGAAACGAAGGCTCCTCGACAAAAAAATATCAATCTTAACTGCCCATCTTTCGTTGGATGGGCTAGATAACTGCTGCAGGCATAAAACGGTCGCACATGAGACCAAAGTTACAATAAAAATTTCTTCACTTTGGCGTATGTATGTGCACTTGCTTAAATTGAAATTGTGATGAAACCGTAAACGATAGAGAGCTTTAAGTTTTTTATCATATTGTGACCAAAAAATATGAATTTGTGTGTTAAATCATATGAATCGCGTTTTCATCGCAGCTCCGCGAGCCGCATAAAATATCTCGGGGGCCAAGAACGGATCCAGGGAGGCGGGGTAAAGGGGGTAATTATCCCCTAAGATTTACGAGCACCGAGAAATAATTAATAAAATAATAAAAAACAACATCGAAGAAATGTTACTTTTTTACAGTATTTATTGTTGCTCGAAATTTTATCTACGATATTTCCTTTTAACACATTAAAATCTGCAGGCTCTTGAAGATATTTTCAAATAGAGAGATAGAATGAGTACAGCATATAACGAGAACTTCATTATAGCTATCAAAAACACCGTCGCCGTCAATTTATTAACTTTACATCTACGGAATTTCATTTTCGGATATTACGAGTACTCCTCAGAACGAATATTTTTATGAATTTTATAAATTCTCACTATATCAAAGTTTCATCGTAGTTTATTTTTCCATTTTTGATTATCCCCCAAGCAGGGCCGGATTAGGTTTCGCAGGCCCTACGCACTATGGAACGCAGACCTTTAAACTAATATATTTATATGTATTATATATACATATATGTATAAAAATATTAGTTTAAAGGTCTGCGATCCATATATATATATATATATATATATATATATATATATATATATATATGGAAAAAACAAATTCTAGAAATTAGGTTCCCCCTGTGCTTCGGTGAGCGTTACTTGATCAATCTTGACGGCTGAAATGGTGACATGCGCAGTAGTACTATGTACTCTACTATTTTTATCGCTCATGTCAGCCGGCTTCAACATGAATGCTATACCAACTTACTTCTGCCAAATAATTAGAACTAACACAGGGTATGAATTTCAATGTATGAAAAAAATATTTAACATTTTTTTGTTTGAACTATTTATCTTCAGGTGCAGTGTCTATAGTGCCTAGGCCATAACCTGGTCCTGCCCCCAAGACTGAAGCCTGGATCCGCCTTTGTCAGGAGCCGTAGGTTGCCTACCCCCGAGTTAGACCAGTGTTTCCCAAAAAGAGGGTCGCAAGCACTCTTCGCTAAGGCAAGTGATTTTATTCTGGTCCCGCAAATTTTAATTTATCGACATGTTCTGTTAAAAAATAAAGAAAATTCTGTAGCATATCATTTTACAAAAACCTTTCTAACAAATGAGTTATTTTTATATAATAAAAACAAACAAGAAATAATATCTCAGTAGTAATTAGTACTTAAAAAATTATACTATACACCACATATTTTATGAATGTTTTTAATTTTAATACACATACGTTGTTGTAAATAGAATAATTTATAGGGCTAACCTTTAATTTAAAAAGAGCACAAAATAAAAAAACTCTCTAATTATTAATTTCTTTATCGTCTGCATCCCCCCTCTCCTGTACGCAGAAAACTGAGTTTTTTTGCTTCTCGAATACTCTCGGAGGGTCGTGGCAACCAAACATCTGGACGGAGGAGTCGCCTCACGGATCTATCTGAGAACCATTGAACTAGACCATCCACTAAATTCAAAGCATTACAGGAAATCGATATTTTTTTCAGTTTTTAATCCAACTTCCCATATTTCTAATAATCTTCCCGCTTCTTATCACTCCTCACCTCCTCCCATGTATGGATATTAATGTATGTATTTATAAATGATTTTTTCTCTCTTTCTCAAATTGTTTTTTCCCCCTTTCTCTGAACTATTTAGGAATTTTTCGCGGTTTTTTACACCTCTCTTCTCTTCGTAGGTGCTTTTCGCAGTGGGAAATTTTTTCTGTGTTAAAATATAACTGATACAGTTTTTTCGACCCACAAAACTAACAATATTCTTTGGTAATACTCTGTCATCTATTAACCAATATATAATTAACTTGTAATTTGTATATATTTTACTGTAATTTATATGTAATTTAATTTCTTTTAATATGTAAATATTGTTAACTACTTATATGCTATGACCGGGAATCGAACCCGGGTCTTCCACTTGCCGGGCGGATATTCTACCTCTGAACTATCGTAGCAGAACAATTTTTCTCGTTTCTGAACGCGGATGTTTCCTTGGTTGGGACGGAACTAGCCAAGCTAGTATCAAACTGCCCCAACAGATTTCCTCTAAAAGATACATCGAAGAAAACTCCTCCCTCTCAAATGGTGAGATTGCCAAACAAGAAATTGATGGAATAATATGATCCCGGCAAGTGGAAGACCCGGGTTCGAATCCCGGTCATAGCAGACTTTTTTCTCGTTTCAGAATTATTCCCACCTTTACAGCTTATGCCTGTCTGCATAGGATCTTCAAATTATATTATTCCATCAATTACTACTTATATGACAAAAAGGTTAAATGTAAGAAGGGACTATATAGTCTCAATTTCGCCCTAAATAAGGTCGTTTGTCTGTCTGTCTCAGAATGTCAATTATCCCCAAAAGTGTGCGTTTAACAACCTAACTAACCATGTCGCAACCAAGTTATCGACGCTCGACATTACTCGCGCTACACTAACGAGACAACCCCGACGTTACTTTAAGCTTCTCGCGCAAGATTTCCCTATCACTTCTCCGCGTAAAAACGGCGAAATTTGTATCAATGGGCGGATTGGAAAGGCAATAAAAAAGGCGAATTCCTGGCACGCCGGGGAATATACTATGAAGAAGAAGAAGACTTGCGGCAGTGTGTCTTTCCCCGCGCGCTCAACGCGGGCGCCCATTCCGCGCGGAGAAAACGTTCGCTCTCTCGAGTCAACTCTGCCAGCGCGCTCTCAAGGCCTCTAAGGAGGAGAGAAAGAGAAGACATTAATACGCCTTGCCACATGAGCGATGGACAAACAACGTCCTCAAAACGAACACGCGACGCTGGTAAGCGGTTACATTCCGTTTCAATGTGTAATTCGTTTCGAAATAAAAGGAATGAGGGGACAAGAGGGATCGACACGGATATTATTCATACGCATGATAAGTAAGCAGACTGGATTCTGAACGAGACTCGCTTTCCTGAAGAAAGCTCGAAATGGGTCCAAAAAAGGAATGCCTTTCAAACCGCATTTGCGATTCGGTTACAAGTTGGCTGACATAAGCTATTATTACGCCGCTAATTTTGGTGGCTATTATACCGGCTACTGTGGAAATGAAAAGAAACGACGATTAATTAAGACATAAACCAACTCTTGAAACTTAAATATTATTTGGAATCTACAACCGGTGAATCAGCACTGATGACGGCTGCTTTGTAGCATAAATGCGAATTTAGTTTTAGCAACTATTAACAGTCAATGGAGCAACAGATTTTTAATTTAATGTTAGCCCTAAGTTTATATTCAAAATTCTTTCCTGGTCAGCACACAAAATACCTATCATAAATTGCCTCTACCTGAAGTCGAAGTTATATTCATATTCATCATTTTAAAAATCATTTACTATACAAAATTCCACAAATAAATCCCACATTTATGGCGAATAAAAACACTAAGAGATATAAAATGTAACGTTAATCCAAGACTGAATTAATCCAATAAAAATATATAGACATTTTCAATTACGAATTTTATAACAGCAAAAAGCAGTCCCTTATAAAACGCCATGATGGCCGCCATTAAGACAACCGAAGAAAACCGCAAACCATCGCGCGTCCTTCCTCTCCAGGGATAATTCTTTAACTCCTATATTATATGCTGCGAAAAAAAATTAGTTGGACGGTCTTCGGAAGTCCTGAACGACGACCGCGACAAAAAAGATATCTTCGGGTTATGAGTTGTTATTTTCTGTTATTCCGGCTTTGCTGCATTGCCATCCACTAAGTGCGTGAAAACACGAAACCGGCGAGTACGCTGATATATCGCGCAGGGAACGCGCATGTGGGTATTCGCTTTCGTAGCGCGGTTATCACGAGTAGCGACATCAAAACAGTGCGGCGAGCGATGGAAATAACAATCAAACTGAATCCCGCAGAGGCGTATCCACGGGAGGAAGGGGAGGGCTTGGCCTTTTGCCCGCCCGCCTCCGCCCACCTAGATTTTTCCAAAGATTAAAGAAGATTTCAATTCAATTCGCTCTCTTTTAATCTGCTTTCGCACGAGTAACGCGGATGGTAAAATTGTTCATTTAGATGATTAATTTTGATTTTCCGACGGAAAAGAGGAAAGGGGAAGGAGGTAGGTTAGAAACTCTGCTGCCCCTGCCCACTCGAAAGCCACCTAAACAACAATTTCTGAACTCACTGGAATCCCGCCTACTGAGACTTGCTGAGGGAGTTGCCCAAATTCTTTAATCGTCACCACCTTTTCGCGAATATGGTAGTGTGCGTTACACAGTTGCACCCTCGCTGAAACATATAATTTCCTTTATGTGAATTATTTAGAAATTAAAAAAATCTCCGACACTCGTAAATCACAAAAATAAATATAAAGAAAGTCGAAGAACGGTTTCGCCTATCTTGGGGAAGGAGAAGCGAAGACCCATCAAAAAGCATGAGCCAACTAGGGCTTGCCACACCAATCAACTACAGCGTTATCAGTTTTGTCAACAACTCAAAAATATTTGTTCCAAATATCAGCGCCTTTATTTGTAAAGTAATGGGCGACATATTTGAATATTTACTTAAACTTACTATGTATCACGAAAATGCTATTTTCCTATAAGGGTCAATTCCTCCTTGTTTATTGCAACAGCACCTGCAAATAACACACAAGTAATGATAAAAAGATTATATTTTCTGAACATTAACACAAAATTCATTTACGAAACTTCATCTTTAATTTTCTTTTATTTTATATTAGCAATGAACTAACTTTCCGACCTTAAACTCTTTATGTCTTTCTCGGTCTGAAATCAACAACCATTCGCATTGATAAAATCAAAAGCACAAATCAATTACCGCTAGCGAAATAGAAGACCGCGTAACGAACTTCCACTTTATAAATCAAAAGAAGTCTTGGTGACACCGAACCCAAACAACAATCCCCTTACCACACCATTCTAATAGGCATTCCGCGACGACGTGACCGCACATTAATACATTTTGATTCCCGAGCGCAAGAAAAGCGTCGAACCATCCTGCAACTCTCTACCATCTCTGAAAAAATAATAAACAACAGCACGCTTTAATTTACGTTCCCTCCGAGCAAAACATCGTTAATGGACTGTTGGCAGGAGTGGCCACTTCCATGTCTAAGTGCCATCTCCCGGCGCGATGCTTATCGGACCAACGGATAATGGGGAGAAGCGCACTTATATAGACGGTAGTGTGAGCAAAGGGCGACTCTTGGAGGAGGGGAAAAAACTACAAAACCAGTCGATTCGAAAAGACACTGCACTGCTCGGACGTTTTAATGCAAACCGAAGCACTCGGACGCGAGATAAGGGACGGAGTCAAAGACGAAGAAAGTGAAGCGATAAAGCAGAAGATAGACACGCGAATGAATTACTTTCCCTATCGAACCGATCCTTAGGAAATTCTAAGACGCGTCTTCTGGTTTTTCTTTATACGCCTTCGGGATTCATGAGATGGTGTTCCGAGCCACGATCTCGAGGATTAAGATCGAATAACAGAAACACCGACCTTTATATAAAATGGCTGATAAAATTAAATTCAATTACATGCACCTCTACGGAATCTTTCAAACAATACTTAAAACATCCTATCCAAACCAGGATCGTAGCCGTGGGTGTTCGCAGACTACCTTTCGAAGAGGTCAAAAAGCCGAGGAAGAAACAGAATGAATTAATTTTAAAACTTTTCAGTACACATGTACAAAGGACGAGTAATTACGGAAAAATATAATCCTTGTATTTTTCTCGCTGTACGTTATTATAATCCTGTAATTACTAAATCGCAAAAAAGAATGGGGAAAACTGCCTACGGACACCCTGTAATCTTCGCCTCGTGCGAAAGCGGTACAAAACAACAACAAAAACTACATATTTTCCATTGAGTCAAGGATTCTTCGTCCGATAATGTCTGTTACATCTATTGATCTAAGAATATTAACCAATGGAACGATAAATCTCTCTCTTAAATCGAAAAAGAAAAACAAATTCTCTACGCCTGGGGTCATCAACCTTTCTCGGGTGAAGATCTACTGGGAGAATTTTTAACACTCGCCGTTCACTATATTAATTCATGGGGATATAGTGGATAGAGACATGGATAAACGTCTTTATTAGGGTGAAATTGAGAATAATAAGTCTCTTCTTCCATATAACCCAATGGAGCATTAAAACAAAATGGGATATAATCTTCATATCACGAAACCCTGGCAAAGTTGTGTCAAACGCGATTCGTACGGAACATTAATATGACCCGCTAAGGTGCTTTATATTACTATGCCGCAAAAACTCAAACGTACCTACATCTCATAAAATATTTCATGCACATATTTATAAATAAGCTAAGAAATTAAGAAATGCATAAAATCAACGCTCCCAAAATATCCGGTTTGCCCCTCATTCCCAAACGAAACATCCTGCACAGTTTGGGTACAGAAGAACGTTCATAACACGAAATGCGGCCCGCGAAATTGTTGCAGTTCCATCATGAAGCCCACACTGGTAGGGCCTATACCCGCATGCGTGCTGAACTGGAGGGAAAAATTTTTCAAAAAATTATATTGCCGAGATTGGCGACCGCTGCTCTGGGCGAATTGTCGAGGAAATTGAATTTCAAGATGGAAGCAACGGATGGAATTTGCGACAGCTGATTGTACAGAGAGAGAGAGAGCAGAGCGCAAACAGATGCGGCGTGTAATGGTGCGGCTCTCCCGCCAGTCTATCTGCCGCAGTATCCATTTGCGCAACAAACACTCGTAGTAGGTATAAACGCACTCGCGCTGAACGCGGGGACAAAGAGTATCGGAGGACAATGGGAATCAACGGCGGCTATTTCAGGGCCGACGCACCGCACTCGTGACATCCTTTAACAGGGCGGACGACATTTCGGACAGTGACGGAAGCAATTAATTCATCTGAAATTGCGTTTTCTCTACCGTGCATTCGACAAAGAGAAGACGGATCATTAATAACGGAGAAGAATGTCGCGGGCGGACATAAACGCGCGGCGGACAAAGCCCCTTAGTCAGGCGTGCGATTTTATGCGTACGAGGCAATCGTGAAAAAGTTGTTTAAAATACGCAACTGCCTTTAAGCATCCCAATATGGCGCAGATTCGGCATTACATAATTGACCAATTGTTACCACGATACATTCAATAGTACGTTTCCTCATTATATCACCATAGCAAATAGAGTAACCTTAAATTTATTTTACAGAGAATCGTCTGTAATTATATTTACATTTTGATTCAAATATACGTTTCATAATTTACATCTATCGTCTACTTAATATTTATAAATAAATTGGTAGCCAAGTTAAGTATCTTTCCATCATAAATCACAAAAAAACTATTCGGATAATTTTTCGCCACAAATTCACGCCCGTAACGAATTTGCTCTAGCAAAGTTAAGGATTATACATCATATTCGTTGAACAACTACAGCTGAAAACGTTCATTTTTTCATTCAAATAAAAGTCTAAAATGTAAATCTGAAAATAGACTCGAAATTTATTCAACACCGCAAATTTTTCAGATTTTTGTCACGATTTTATCGATGTCAAAATCCTAATTACAATAAATTTTATGCGCGAAATTTCATTAAGAAGCAAATGCACGGACGCGTTTACAACAAACTACTCATTCCTTTTTGTTTGCGGTTCCTTGCATAGCAAGGGTCCGCTTTGGGTGATTTTTTTCATCAAATCCGCAAGAAGCTAGCGAATGCCATGAAAACGAAGACATCCCCCAGCCGACAAAAAAAGAACTCCCGCGGAAAAAGCTTGATCAAAAATGTTTTTCCTTTCCCCCCCACAGGAACGACACCGTTTTATACGTGCACGCCGAGAAGACAATTGAACTTTGAAACCCGCACGCAATAAGGACGGAGTGGCGGAGGGAAGAGAAACTTCGAAAAGGAGAGGACGAGAGGTCGTGCGGCACAAATGACTCACCGGGGACGTTGTGCTGGTGGTGATTGTAGGCGAGGGGGACGGAGTGCAGGGCGCGCACGGAGCGCCTCCTATGGCGGCTTTCTTCGTCCCCCTCATCGTCGTCCCGATCCACGTCCTCCCCCAAGTAGTGCACCTTCTCGTAGCGATCCAGGAACCTGAGGAGAGCAGAGAAAAACGAGGATGAGCGGGAAAGAAGGATGAAGGCCGCTT
The DNA here is from genome assembly GCA_028673005.1 of Tanypteryx hageni. Lineage (NCBI taxonomy): Eukaryota > Metazoa > Arthropoda > Insecta > Odonata > Petaluridae > Tanypteryx > Tanypteryx hageni. The sequence goes on from CM054114.1 coordinate 128,502,982, forward strand.
TTGCACCAGCCACTTTCGGGTAGCTACTTTCGTGCTACAAATTTACGTAGCTACTAGGTTCTCCTTCGCTCGGAGGCAAGTCACAGAAATGCGGCTCTCTCCCTTTGCCCCCTGTACAATTTTCCAGACAAATGTAATGTGGGGAAACCCAAGCATACTATACTAGCATTTTAATTCGGCCTATATTATTATTGTTTATAAACAGAAACTGTAATTTTCGGAGCATGCGTTTGCGCTTTCAGCCCTGCGCCCGAGGGCAACTGCTCCCTTCTGCTCCCTCCCTCGATACGCCACTGGAGCTACTCTCAACTTTTCAAGGAATAAATCCTAAAAACGGGAGAATATCCCTTGATAGGGAATCGAATCCGGGTCTTCATATGCCGGGGTGACATTCTAACCACTGAACAACCGAAGCAGATTAATCTTTCAAAAATAGGTATTTCTCTCACGTTAAAGTCAGGCTAGCCATGCTAGTATGTATTAACTTTCTCCGATAGATGTCCTTCATGAAGAACGCCCAAACAAAACCCAGTTACATCCTACTGCTTGTCTGACTTCAACCAGAGAGAAATATGTCATTCTGAAACACGAGGTTTAATATAGCTCGATAGTTGAGAAATAAAATATTCGCCCGGAAAATGGAAGGTTTGGAGTGGACTTCCGTTCAAGGCAGAATTTTGCTCCTGCTTCCCAGAATATCTACTAGTCCAGCTGTCTCCATGAAAAGAAATTAGCCACAACACTTTCCTTTGTGTCCAACTTTTTGCTGATTTAAATGGAACCTTTCACGCAAAGCACTGCCGAATTGCTACAGCACGGTGACCCATCCTTGCTACCAGGAAGAGGTTTTATGATGGTACCATAAAAAAACCAGACAATCCGCAAGGGCACTTAAGAGCATTTCATTCGTGTGTCGAATTTTGTGACTCCAAAGTGGCCCAAGTGAAAACACCATGAGAGGAAATGAAAGATAACAGAAGGCACGCACCAACACCTCACCGAGATGGTGTCTTTTATAAGTACCATCATGGGCCCACTATAAGTAGGTAGAAGAGGACAGGGTCCCAAATTCGGAAGCGCGTCGAACCTTAACATCACCGGAAAGAAAGGTTCCACATCCAAATTTTGCCAAAGCACGACGGAGTCAAAGAAACATTAATTTTTATTCATTCATTTTTTAATTCATTGATTGGTTTTGACTAGGGAATATACATACATGGTATGGCGGTTTCCCGTTGCCTTCCACAACGGACACACACACAGAAGGGATGAGGGAAACCCGGTATCGGAATTTTCCTACTCTTTGCAAAGAACACCAAGAGGGCCCAATGTTTAACGTCTCTTCCGAAGGACGTTGACTTTTGCGCGGTCTCCTCAAGCCGCACAAGGACGGGCGACCTGGGAAAAAATCGCCCTTTCGCAGGATTCGTGCCCAGTGCCGCTTAGCGTAGTAGGCCAACGCCCTTACCACTACATCACCGACACCCCCTAATTTTTATTAGCGATCGTAATATGGAGATATTGAGCAAGGTTTGTGATTGTCATCCCAGGGTAAAACACCATCCTTGTTAACTGGCTGTGTCATGTTGATTGATACAGAAATGTAAAACTGCGTTGTTGGATGAAAAGGCGAATACAGTGACGAGAGCATCCAATTCAGAAATGGAAAAAATTGAAGTTGAAACTGCTTTCCCAAGGATTCCATAATATCAGGTCACGCCGTAATAGCTTTATAACTATAAAAATTGAATATGATATATAAGACCAACATATATTAGTGGTATCTCCGTTGGCTATGAAAAAATTATAGAAGTTGTAAATACCACAAATATGTAATTATTTTCTCAATGTTGCTTATTTTAGTGCGATTTTAGACAAAAGACGAGCTCTTTAATTCTCGATTAAATGTTTTAAGTTATAGATATGAAATTTCCTTTCTCATCATAATATCACCGGCAGAATAAGATGCTCCAGCGGGGCTTTGTTCCCCCCTCTGATCCAATTTCTTTGGTCTCGCAAGATTCGGACAATTTGAACGTGAAAAGTAAGCCATTTCGTACTGCCTGAATACTGCGCATTTTATTCTTCACCCGCCTCCGCTTCCATCCTCTACACGGAGAAAGCCGCAAAAAACGTTTCTGATACCTAGCCAAAAATGCCATCGAGCGGAGATTTTTTCCGGCTCTCGTCTATACCAATACCACCACTCTCATCAATCACAACTATGCAAATAATTCCATTTTGGCAAGTTATAGATCAACTGAGCTTGTAAACCACTAAAATTACCACAATTTTTACGCGGTCACATAACACCATTTTTTATGCTTGTATATAAACACAAAATTGAAAGGTTTTACAGAAACGAACGCTAAGGAATGATACTTTTTCATTTAAAAGTGTTAATACTACAGAATTTTGAAACGAATACCGGCGTTTGATTAAAACTATTTTATGAGTCGATAAACAAAAAATGGCTATCATTATATATCGACGACTCTTACAGATGACGATATATAATGATAACATATAGGAGGATACTAATGTCCAGCCCAAACTACAAGAGCTAGAGAGCTGAAAGTTTTAGTTTTTGTAGATATGATGGAGAAACCTACAGATAAAATGAGACTTCTTACCTAAGTGACATGAGTTCGACTCCAGAAATTCCGAAAGTTGCGTTTTTTCCCATAAGAAAAGCATTGCGCCATTTTTGTAAATTAATTATGGGCACTTGCCGGTAAGCTAGAAAGATAAAATTTTCAGTGTTGCTAGATGGCCGCAATATCTATTAGGAATTATTGTCACTTTTGTTTAAAGTGTCTTGGGTTCGACTCCAGAGACCCCGGAATATCTCCCATAAGTTAGCATGGGAAAACGCAATCCAGTGTGTAGACCAATCTAATAAGTTTAGGAAGCTGAACTTTTGCAAGATTATAGAACTTTTCTCATAACCAACTATAAAAATCGAAAATTTTAAAATTGTAAATTTTAGGGGTTGTTTGAACCCCATTTGAACATTAAAGTTTAATAATTTTTTAGGTACTACGGGATGAGCTAGGAAGCTGCAATTTTCAAATTATTTACAGAACAGCGCATTTGCACAAATAAACATTTCAATCTCTCCATATATATATTGCGGCAACCGTTAAAAATGTTTAAATTTTAAACAATTAGAAAAATATTATTTTACTTCTAGAAGTGCTACAACTTTAAAATTTGGCTCAAATGTGTAGCATTAGTACCCCATAATGGAGAAAGTGTAAAATGTTTAAAATTTCTACATTTGGGGATTGTTTTAAACTATTATTTTTACATGTGGGAAAAACGAAAATCGCTGCGGAGGTAAAATCTTTAGAATTAATAGAATATTTGGAATGATGAAATATCTGTCTGAAAAATTAATGTTTTTTCAAGGTGAGATGAAATGCTTGCAGTATGCAAGCACCTTCTACTAGTATTAACATAGAAATCTATCGGATGCCGTTACTTAAAATGCATTGCTAAGGCTATACATCGAAAGATAAATACACTTGACACGCGCAAATGACCACCAAAAACGGCTTATTTGATTATCAATAAAACTGGCGACATAAAATAAAATCGCCCACTACTTATCAACTACAAAGCACGAGTCAATGTTCGAACTTCTAATCTATAAGAAAAATTATGCCGGGCATAATCAGTTCAATCAATTTTAACATAATACCGGAATTAATCAAGGTAATGAACGGTCCCGAATCCTATTCTCCCTCCATCATTTAGACCATTTCAAAATGATGGGCAACGTTGAATGCCACAAATTAAAAATGACAAAATTCCACGCCCATCCAGACAAACGATTTATGATGTCATTTGAGGAAAGAGATGGAAATATGGAGCGTTATCCCAATCGAAATAAATGCCAGAAATTGACGCAGTTTCACAATTTCTATCTTGACACGTGGCAACGCTATATGTTACATGTTTAAATTTTACCGTTATAAAAACTTTCAAGCACAGAGAATGATGGATTTAAATAATGGAAATGCAAATACCTCCGTCAGAATTAAAAAACACTCGAGTTAAGGTATACTTCGAAAATTACTGCATCTCGCGGACAAAATTAAGACCCAAAACTCTTCCGTCCATTGGGAGCTCTGTTTTTGATTGCCACAAGTCGGGCACAACCCACACAGCTTCCAAGGACCAACTTCCGCTCAATCAAACATCCAAATCCCAAGGACGATCTCCAGAGGCGAGATTTTTTTTATGCGCCCCACATTTCATGAAAACCGGGCTCCAAAATTTTCCATCGGGTCCGACTGAAATCTTCGCCCCAACGCTCTACCATTTTCGTTGAGCATATTGAATCACACTAATTCGTCGTATTACATAGCTCAAATTTCGATAACTTCCTCTTAGTCTTTCTCCAAAAGCTTAAAGTTAAACGAAATTAGACTTTTAAAACAAAATGAATCGTCTGCTTAACGCAAACTCGAAAGGAATTTTTAAAATCCGACGAAATGTTCGTTTGTTTAGCCACGAGAACGCCCGGACATATTATTTAAATTCCGCGAAATGTGAGAAACAAACACGCAATCAATCCAATTACTGCTCGGAAAAATTTGTCCAAGAAAAGGACTATCTGATTCCGGAGTTTGCGAAATGGTTGCTATTGATGGTAAAGCACGTACGCCGGAATTCCACGAGCCAAGGTGGTTAAGGCTACGTAGAGAACGGTTTTCAACAAAACCTCGTATTTCGTCCTTCCCCCCTCATTACTAAACCGAGGATAACAAAGGCGCCGTTAAATAAGATCAAGGCACAGAGGAGTTCCATGCGAATTCGTTATCGAGATTGGTAGGATGAGAGAAAAAACGGCAGGAGGAGAAAGGAAATGATGCAGGGAAAAGGGAGGAGATGAAGAGATGTGGAGGAGATCGTGGAAGAAGAAAGGGGGTGGAGAGGGAGATGAGTTAGAAATGGATGGAGAGGAAAGGAGACGGAAAGAAATGCAAAGAGGTGCTGAGGAGAGGAAGTGGCGATTGATGATGAGGGGAAAAGTGATAAAGACAGGAGTGGGAGTAATGGAAGGAGGAGAGCGGGTACGGGAGGAGTAGTTGGGAAGGAAAGAGAGACAAAGAGAAGGAAAAAGAGATAAAACAGGGGAGAGAAAGAGGGAAGAATAGAGGAAAGAGGGAAGAATCGAGGAAAGAGGGAAGAATAGAGGAAAGAGGGAAGAATAGAGGAAAGAGGGAAAAATAGAGGATAGAGGGAAGAATAGAGGAAAGACGGAAGAATAGAGGAAAGACGGAAGAAGAGAGGAAAAGAGAGAAGAAGAGAGGAAAAGAGGGAAGAAGAGAGGAAAAGAGGGAAGAAGAGAGGAAAAGAGGGAAGAAGAGAGGAAAAGAGGGAAGAAGAGAGGAAAAGAGGGAAGAAGAGAGGAAAAGAGGGAAGAAGAGAGGAAAAGAGGGAAGAAGAGAGGAAAAGAGGGAAGAAGAGAGGAAGAGGGAAGAAGAGAGGAAAAGAGGGAAGAAGAGAGGAAAAGAGGGAAGAGGAGAGGAAAAGAGGGAAGAGGAGAGGAAAAGAGGGAAGAGGAGAGGAAAAGAGGGAAGAGGAGAGGAAAAGAGGGAAGAGGTGAGGAAAAGAGGGAAGAAGAGAGGAAAAGAGGGAAGAGGAGAGGAAAAGAGGGAAGAGGAGAGGAAAAGAGGGAAGAGGAGAGGAAAAGAGGGAAGAGGAGAGGAAAAGAGGGAAGAGGAGAGGAAAAGAGGGAAGAGGAGAGGAAAAGAGGGAAGAGGAGAGGAAAAGAGATAAGACAAAAAAAGGAAAAGAGGAAAAAGGGGAAAATAAAGGAAATAGGGAAGAGCGGAAAATAGGAAAGAGAGATGGAAGAAGGGGAGAGGAGGGGAGGAGGAGAAGAGATAAAAGATAAAGGTGGAAAAGAAAGAGGAAGAAAGAGCGATGGAAGGAGGGAATAGAGGAAGAGAGGAACAAGAAAAACGAAGAGACGGAAGAGATGTAAATGAAAGAAGAGAAGGAAGCAAAGAAAAAAGATTGGGAGAGCGACGGACTGTAAGGAGAATAGTGGCGGAGGAAAAGGCGAGTTGAATAAGCGATTGAGATAAATGAAAGGTGAATAAACGAAAAGGCAAGGACGTGGAAGCAAGAGAGAGATGAGAAAAATACTCACAGAGGGAAAGGGGTAAGGTACGACGCGAGAAGAGCCAGTGGCAGAGCGGAGACAAAAGAGCGGGGGATGATGGAGAGGGGAAGGAAGAGGGATGAAGAGAAGGCTGCTGTTGCTAACTGAACTTGCATTCGATCTCGTTTTCAACCCCCGTTCGTGATAATCGAAAGGGAAAAGTAAGGTCGAATGTAGCCTTTGGGAAGATTCCAATCGCGCGGCCGTTCTCAATCTGCCCCCACTCGCCTCCTCCTCCGCTCTAACTCCTCCCGGACATGATCCAAGTGAGGAGAGGAGAGAGAGGAGAAAGAGGAAAGAGAGAAAGAGAGCTTCACGCCTACCGGGCCACATTCCAGCGCAGAGCGCCAGCCAGTGATGACTCCGAGAAACACCAGGAAAATAGTCACCATCACCGCGAGGCTAAGGAACCGGAGTCGGGCGAATTTTCTCCGCCTCGGTTGTTTCGAGCGAAAAGGAACGAAAAAGAATACTTGCACCGGCAGGATTTATCACTACAATCCCACCATCACCGAGACCGAGAACTAGTCACAATTAACGAACATCTGTAATGCTAATATGGCCTGGTACATTTTTTCGGCACCGGTGGCACTCGAATGTGTTTTTCCGTCTAGATTTATTTTAACTAGTGGCTTGCCCGTTGCTACGCAACTTAAAAAATTGAATAATATACTTTGTTTTATAATTCATATATTTCAGGATAACAGAATATGTATGAATTTAAATTTATTTAAAATTTTAGTTAAAAAAGGATGATTCGATGGCCATATTCAAATCAAAATCATCAATCAAATTAAATAAAAAAATGAAATATACTAGGGGATCCGCGGGATCTTCGGCCTCGCTCAGTCCACTTAGGGCTGGCGGGGGGAATCACATTGCGCGCCTATGGGAGGCTCCCTGTACATTTTAGTGAAATGTTTAATTGACGTTTTCTTCATCATTTGACGTTTTCCGTATTTTATTACATTTCGTTTCGATTGGATAAGATTTGTAAATTAGCGCAATGCGCTAACACAAATTGCGCAGTAACTATAAGAAAAACTATAGGCATTCGACATTAAGTTATTTGTACATGAAGACGAAGTTTGGTAAAAGTCAGACAACCGAGACGGCAGTTATCGTAGAACAGACAGACAAACAGACAGACAAAATGCACATGGACTTAACAGGAGAGACATCGCTTCGCTCGGCCAAAAATTGAATAAAAAAGTGACCCGATCGCGAACCGACGCGTTACTCACTATGCCACCAGGACTCTTCATTTACGTTGATTCAAATTGCTATTCAAATAGTGTAATTCAAATGACCTTGCCTCAGACGGGCATTGGACAAATTATATATAGATACATTTTCAAAAGAAATGACAAGGTTAAAACAACAGCTTTTGAGGACGATACAAACGAGCACTAATAACTTCCGCCTCAATTCAAGTTCAATGAGATAGCATCATGAGAGGATATACGAATGTTTCCGATAATTTAATCCGACCGTAAAACAATGGCATCATTTAATGCTCCAGACGGAATTTGAATCATGGCCTCGAAATTATAATTCGAAAAACACTGCAAGAAATGAATGATAATAAACGTAAGAATTCCACAAGGAATGATTTCTCGTAGCGGTAATTGGAAATGATTAAGGTCTTCTCGTTACGCCGCCTTGAGAAAATAAAAGCTACTCAAAATTTCGCATGCGCTGCAGCGTGGAATATCAAATAATTCTTACCTAGCGTAATCCCAATGCATCCAACCAAAATTTCCAAAAGGATATAAATGTAAAAAATATGAAAATACGGTAAAAATAACGTTTTGAGCTAAAATTTAACTTTAAATAATTAAACTATTCACAAAATGCTATGCCGATAACGAAAACAATCTTTCATCAGAGGTTTTCCGATTTTAACATTCAAATTTGGATTCTAAGCATAGTGTAAAAACCAGCTTTAAAGGTTTTCGTTCCGTAAAGAAATGGGATTTTTAATTCACGGTTAAAAATGAAAATACAATAAAAAAACTCGAAATTTTTTTTTCAATTTTATTTCAAGGGAATCCTTGACCAAGCTCACGACTTTCCGCTTCCTCTTTGATGAAGAAAAACCTCCTATGGATAGAAAATATCAAATTATTGCCATGAAGCGTGACACGTGAAAACCTTTTGCCTTGACAAACAATAATGACGCGGTATAAAGAGAAGACTTTTGGGTATCATTTTTATAGGCATGCTATCTTTTTCAGAAGAAAGGAATATCGCGCCTGAAATCGGCCGCAATGTATTCAATATTCAAGGACGAAGCTGATATCGGCTGTCAATAAAATCCGTAGAAGCTAAGTGCACCCAATAAATGCTAAATTATTTTTCTTCACAAAAACCACAAGCTTCACTTCCGCATGTGAAACAAATGAGCATCAATAATGAACGATACAGCTTCTAAGCTATGTCTTTCTATAAAAATACCAAGGAAGTAATAATATTAATTGAATCAATCAAACTGCATTGGCTTAAATAATTCAATAATCGATTATGAGAAACTGGAATATTCAAACAATGCTTATACATTCAAACGTGCATTTTTTAACTTTGAACGTTTTCAACGAGGATTTTTACTTTTAACAAGCTTATGCTGAAACTTATGGTAGTAAATACGAGTTATCTGGGCAGCTGAAGGAACGATAACATATGAAGTGATTAAATGTTATAAAGCGAAGATATCAAATCAGCTCCACAAAGTTACCATTTTGAAAGTAAGAAAAGGCCGAGGTTAAATTTAAAAACGTTCTAGAAAGAACATGTCCGCACTAAATTGAGAGCAAAGTTGGTTTAAGCAAGGCAAACAAGATTAGATCTACTATGTGAATCCCAAAGTTATCGTAAACCTTTCTATTTATGATTAAATAAAAAAACAATACTTACAGAAGATCAATAATTTTTAAACGAAAAAATATAACCGCCAGTTTTGAAAAATATTAAGATTAAGACTGCTGAGATTATTTTATTTCTTTTAACCGACGAATTCTTCCCCAATTAGACTATTGAACACTAAGATGACTAAAATTGTTACGACAGGGAAATACCAACAATGAGTAAGAAACAAAATTCAAACGTCGATAACAGAGGAATTTGAAGGAGCCACATCAAAACCTACGAGAAATGTTGTTGTAGGTCCATTTCCAATTAAAAGATCAGCTCTACTTTGGTATTATACCTCCAGTGACAGTGACTGGCGAGAAATTAGTATTTCCTCCCCCCGGATTGGGATTTGACTGCAAGTACGCGATTCCTCTTACGCTATGAGAACTATATTTCTCAAAACTACATCCAAAGAACAGCCCAAACGTATTTCTTAGTGACGTTCCGCATAAGATAAGGACTACACGAGCAACAGACCCTCACCGAGACGAAACAAAACACCATCAATTTCCTTCAATAGCCACGGTGACGATGTCCCAACATCCGGAGACCTACAACAGCGGCGGATAGGCAGCGAAGGACCACCAACCGGCCGTCCCATACGGGAATACGACCACATCCGGGGCGCATGAGAGAAGCGCCGGCGCCTCCGCCCCATCCCCGCTCGTGGGAAATCCCGCGAACGGGGCGCCGGCCTCCGCAGACCACGGGGCCTCTCTCAGACCACCGCCCGGAGGACGGGCCTATGAATGGGGGGGCCGCACGCGCGCGCGCGACGAGGAAGAAAGAGGGATATTGAGAGGGACGAGGGGGGGGGGGGATAGGCGCTCTCACTCTCATTCACAAAACCTCCTCTCTCCCTCTCCCCCTCACCTCACCGACGCCAACACCGTCGGCTTGCCCACCACGCGACTCCCACCCCCCACCCCACCGCCTCCCCTCCGCCATTCGAATCCCCTCCCCTCCCGTCTGCCTCCAGTCTCGATCAGAGCGTACCAGGGGTACGTCACCAGGCATCCCTGAGACACCACACCACCGGGCCCCACCCACCCCCTCCCCACTTTACTACTACAACCCCCTCGACGGGTGTCTCACCACCTCCTTTATCCCTCACCCCTCCCCTCCCGTCACACACACACCCGTAACTAGGTCAATGTTTCCAGGGGAGGGGAACGGAGGAGGAGGCGGCGGGGGCGGTGGGGAAAGGGGAGGAGGCCGAGAAGGAGGGGGCGGGGCCCGAACCCTCTTTCTCCTCCGAGTCCCGCACCAATCCCGCCCTCCTCCCGGCTCTCCCCCCTCCCCTCCGACCTCTTTCTCCTCCTCCCCCTCTTTTACCCCCCCTTTCGCAGTTCCCTCCTCCTTCCCTCCGCTCCGCGGCTCAGTCGGGCTCCTGCCTCTGTCGCAGCAGTCCGGGTACCGTGTGCGTACGCGTGACCAGCACGCCTCAAGGCAACAGCCTCCGGACGACATCCGCGAACACCTGCGCGGACCAATTCCCGCCGCCGGTGAGGGAAGATCCGTCGGACGGAAGATCTGACGGCTACATCACGTAGGAAACGTATAGATCCTAATTACCTTTCTCGGAGAGAGAATGCGACGTCTGCATCTTATGACCAGTTGCGTCCCTCGAAAGAATTGCCGCCTGCACCTCACCGAAACGAACCCTTAATTCAGGCTAGACGCTTTCAATCCCTAAGATTCTCAAATTAACCCAACATTTCCGCCAAAAAGTCATGTCCCTCTGCCAAAACTGGAAATAGTAGCGCGACAAAATACGAAAAGACCGCAGATTCAACAATAACTGGGGATTCCAGGCAAAGATCAGAACACCATTATTTGATTAACAACGCAGAATTTTGTATCCATCCCATAAGAACGACACTTCTCATTGGTCAACAATTTCTCGCAAGATTTCTCTCTCAATTTTTCAGCATAGACGAACAAAGCACTGCAAATAAAACAGCATCCAAATGAATTTGTAACGTGCTTCTCCAGTAGAAATTGCAATAAACAAAATCAGTACTGAGCACCAAGACCGACCAAAAATACATCACTTCTAAGTGGATTTAATGACCGAAGCTGAACTCATCCATTTAGTCACACAGCAACAAAATCTACAATGTAAAATCAACGAGTCATTCAAGGATCATCATTTACGATATAGAACTGATAAGCCATTTGTGATGAATAACTCCACTAGGAACAAATCTAACATCGTGTCATTGAAAGTAACCCCGGCATCAATGGAGTCATTCCTCGAGGAATGCGAGGCCATGGAGACTGTATATTAGCCACCTCCATAGAATAACAATTCGTTCCAACATACAATTGCAGGTACCATTAGCCTACTTTGCACAACTTCCCTGAAGGGAAATTTTATCTCGATTAAAAAATAACAGGCAGAATTCGATATACATACGTGAAAACTGATGTATCATTTTAGGCATTAAAATTCCTTTGAAATCCCTTAACATTTGAGATACAAGATAAACCAAATAGCAATCCGAGACATTTTAAACCTTGATCAGTAAAACTGCCAAAGCTATGTTAAGATAAACGAAGCCGCACAAACGAATGATTTCTCTTAATGGCCGAGGCATAAAACAGCCTCGTAGAATTTCAACGGCTATCAAGCAATGCATTCCAAAATATTCTGGCACCAGGTGAGGCGACGCACTGTTCCACCTTTATTAGGTCACATCGATCCAAGCCCACAGTAAATGTCACCCGCATTTGCGACACGAGAAGAGATGCTTGTCACGAAACGACTTGCTCGAAACGAAAAAAGAAAAACAACGAAAATGCTTTTTAAAAGACGTGAGTGAACTTTTTATTGTTGGAAAATACAATTAAAACGGCCCAAAAAGTTCATCTCAATGTATAAAAATAAACAAAATTAGATCATGTTGAGCTTCATAAGAAACGGTAACTTGTTCGCATTTTCGTGCCTTACATTAAAAAAACGGGTAAATTGTCGCGAATCAAGAATAGATTTCACTTAAGACACTTTCTTGTACAATTTAAATTTACTTCTCATCAACGTGAAAACCATTAAATATTATTACGAAATAAAATATTATCCATTGTACGTCAATAAGAACGAGTAACGCCAAAATAGATGCGATTGGCTAATCTAGTCTCTCGATTAAATGCGCTTTTTAATCGAAAATGTCGGCGTGACAATATTCACCAACTTTGACATAGACTTTTGTCATGTTAAGGTACATCATTGACTGCTTTCAATCTATGAGCCACGGAGGTTTCACAACAAAACCATCTAAACAAAATATTTTCAAGAATTGAAACACTTATTTTATGGAGAAACCATTTTCCGCTGGTTGTTTTGTCCTAGTTTTTTTTAAATTCACTCAATCTCAAGTTATTCTGCCATAAAAATGTACAGAATACAAAATAAAATGATTCTCCAAAACTGATTTTGCGGCTCCAAGGGTCAAACTCTACAAATCAAGTCATTTCCAGTCCATACCCCTAGGGGCACCCTATAACCGCTAAAACGAGCAATTTAAATATTCCCTTGATTTTATAAGCGCCCATAGTTTTACAAACTATGGGCAAACCGAGGAAAGCAATTCATAAAAGTGAAAAAAATAAGATAGTTTCCTCATGAAAAAAACGCTCAATGAAAGTGGTAGATTGGAGTACGGTTCTGTTTAAATGAAACTCAATAATTATACATAGTCCAAAAGAACTACTCGTTGCCATTCAAACAACTTTGACACTTAAAATAATATTCCTGAGGCACACTTGGCATGGCTTGACAAAATTCTTAACTTTACAAACCAACAAAATGAAGTTATACCCAGAAATCTAAGGAACTGAAAAGCTGGGGGTATATTTTTTTCCAAAATAAACGAGGAACCACACGCGCAAGTATTATGCACACATTAAGCACTTAGCTTGCTTTGATCCAGACGTGAGCCACGAAAGGGGATAACGTGACCGTATATTTGCGGAAAAGGTTGAGAAACCCAGAAGTCCCATGGCAAACAGAATATTCCACGAACCTCGAGTGGAAGTTGTTTGAGAATATAAAGAGAAACATTCCGCCGGAATTTCTGCCTTAATGAGGCGAATATTAAAGCTAACCGCGCGACAAAGAATCCCAAGCATTAAAAGACATTTACGCAAATCCTGGCGTATAATTTAATGCTTTTAGCAGAGTATTAAATTTTCTTGCACGTGAACATATTCCGAAAATATGGTTAACACATACACACCAAAGACATCGGGTAAGTCACAAAAAATGTAATCTTTGACGCTAAATACAATCATTATTTATTCTGAAAAAAACCTTATAAAAATAAAATTGAAAGAATGAATGTAATCCGTAATATTCTTATCGTTATGTATCGCGTCACGAATATAACTCATGATTGTCGCGTGATATTCACGTTACGTATTCGAATGAAGGTTGCGCTATCTATTTAATGGAACAAGCTATTAATTATAATGAGTAAAGGAAATAGCGTTCAGGACTAACGTATATACAGATGCTCTTATCTGTTTTAAGTTAAATTTTGGACTCTAATTTTTCCTGGTAGATACTTATACCACTCCATTAAAACGAAGGCTCTCAAAGCAACAAGATAACCTTACGGTATTGCATCGCGAATTGAAATTCTACTGGTACAAGTCATTACTGAATACGAACAGAGACCAAAAAAACTCACCAGCTGATGCCATCTTTCGCAAGAATATAAATAAAAGTTACTCAAACTTTTGTCGAAAATATAATAAAAACGCTGGCGATTATTTTCAAGAAAAATATTTGCAATAGAAAATACGGAGATAAACTACTGGTTATATCACTTGAAATAACTCCAATTCCATCGAAATAAAATACGTACGCGAAACAATTCATGGCGATGAGTTACATTTCGCGACATGAAAAAGCAACGCGAGAGAAAAATCCCACGGAGGGGAAGAGATGCTTATACAAAATTATCATCTCAATATTTTATAACTCAAACCTTACGTTCTAACAGAGAGAATGAATATTTAATCACTAAGAACATCCGCCTGCTGATTTTCGGCATGGCTAACCTGATGTATAGCTGCTTGAGCGCCACTCCGCTGTTGACACATTGCCTCGGCACGTTAAACTGCTCCAAGAGTGCCTCCCACTCATTTCGGCTGTTGACCTGGAAACGAAAATGAACACGTTGTTAGCAACACCCACGTACACAACCTTAAGAGTTCAAAGAAAATGTCTCCCGCCTAAAATTTCTACGGCGAAACCATAAATGAGAAGCAACCGTACACAAACGAACGCGCATTTAAAAATATACTTTTTTGTTAAAACTTACAAAATAACTATCAAATAAATATAAAATACGCTCCCTTACCGGACTTCAAAGGTGGCCTTAAAAATTCCACGCATACGCAACGAAATATATAATAAGAACGGAATAATTACCTGCTTTAATGGAGTAACTTACGGATTGATAAGAAACTATTTAGATGCATAAAAATGCTAAATAATCTATAATGGTAGTTATAAAATAACAAATACTTCAGAACAATTTCCTCTAAAACATAATTTATTTCAATTGTAATTCCGCCAACATTCCATTAATAAATACCCTCCATCTTTACTTATTTAAATACCCTCAGAGAAAATTGCGAAGAGTATATCGTGAATGAACTTTTTCAGTCATTGAATAAAGATTGGCAATGTCATCTCGAGTTCACGAAAACCGGCGCATTAATGTTTTGAGAAAATTTTCATAAATAAAATCTTCGGTTAGATCAAACGTACTTTCTATAAATTAGCATCATCATGCAACTCTTCGTTAAACTAAATTCACAGAAATTCATTCTTCGTTTTCCCAACTGTTACCGGGGAAGAAATCGCTAAATTTGTAGGTTGCTTAACACTACCAAAATAAAATATGGAGCAATGAAACAACTATATAAAATATCTCAGCCAAGCTCGACAAAATAAAAATTACGTTTCTCCAAATTCTAACTCCTAAAGCCATTTTTCTCCATTGCACGCAGCGTAACTTTTCCGACGACTATAGATGGCACTGATGAAATCCAATGCGATAAGTGCGTTTCATTCAACCTTATTTTTCGAAATCTTGACTTTTCTCGCGAGTCGGATCACACCCTGACGTCTGTCGGAGCGGTAGGGGCGGAGCCTCAGAAGGCCACGTGGCACTTTCGCCCAATCAAACGAGTCGCACTCTCTTTACCGCTCTCCTGTTACCCCCCCCCCTTCCCCTCCTCATCTCTCGCACGTTCTCTATCTCCCTCTCTCTCTCTAAGGAACACCATGTTGCCAAATATACCTTGCAAATATTTGGATCACGAAGCAAATACCTACCAATAATCCTCAACGAATATTTTCGCATTTAAAAAAAAATCAGGACATTAATAGCGTTTGAAGGGAACGGGGAGAAACAGCACTTTCAAAATTGCATTGCATAATTTAATGTTTTCTGCAAGATTATCAAACAGAATAACATCCTTAAATGAGACGACACCCATTTGAAAGAAACGACCTTAATAACACCTTATGACGAATATTTAAGTTAAAGCTCATCTTGAGTAGTAGCAGCAGTCCCTACCTCATCCTTAACTAATGTTCGTTTTGGTGGTCATGACAACTCATCATGCTACCTAAAAAATTATCTTATCTATTTATAAAATTAGGTAAAAATAGGTTTAAAAGTATTAAACTAGCATAAAACCAACATAAACCAAAACTGCATGTATTTTTTCGGTAAAATGGAACCTACACTGACACACTTTAATAAAATAAGGAATAATTAAAAATGCTTGTGACGTTTAGTCTAAAGATAAAATTAAAATTCGCCAGAAAACTTTCAATTAACCGGATCCTAGTTTCTATAATTTATGAAAGAGCTTTTATCGTATTCTGGAAGCTATCGGACCTGCGAGAAGATAAATTACAACACGAAAATATTTAACTAATGAAACAAGTTTTAAGCCAAATTAAATCGAGATACATTAATGCAGGGCTCAACGAATCCCGGGCGCCAGGTCGCCATGGCGCCTAAGATTTTCATGCTGGCGCCTAAATATTGTATATGCTTGCTGTAGTTAGGTTATGGTTATACTGTACTCTCGTGCTTTAGTCATATTGTATTATCGGACTCAGCAGCAGGAGCAGCAAAATAGTATATATCTATCGGAAGCATTCAAGTTTCTGAAAATAAGTGCAAATTTTTATTTTTGTTCGTAAAATACATGTTTTCAGAATATCATTAGACTTTTTCAGATGTATAAGGCACATTTTATGAAATTCTGCTATATAATGTGACAGAAATAAATGTGCATAGCTTAATTATTGTAGCAGATTCGTGTCTGAATTATTAAACATAATTAACGTACATTAATGCCTCGTCTACAATTAACTCCGGTTTAGGGATCGTTTTATGGCCCATCATAAATAAAATTATGCTAAAAACATCACAATCCATGCAGAATCCTAGTTTTTGAGATTTCAAAATTCGAAATGCATAAAAAAATAGCGGTAATGAATGATGATAAAAACATTAAATATTATATTAAAACGAGGCAGGTCTTGGTACTTTTCATGTAGTGCATAAGAATACTGATATGGGCTGTATTGTAAAAATGAAAGTAATGATGGCCTTCGAAATTTAAGCAATATTCTTAATGAAATGATAACGTACAGAAACGAAACAGGAAAACAAAGCAGGAGACATTAAATAATTCGATTTGAAAATGAAAATAAATTGAATTTTTTCCGATTTATGGAAAATAAAAAACTGCAACACGGCAAGAATTTCCTATTTTATATAAATTGCTCAGGCAAATGATAAGATAGCAAGCAAAATTGGCCCGAGAAATATATAAATCGTCTGACGGAGGAGTAAAAATTCCTTACGTCATAAATGACTATTTGAAAATAAAACTGTGATTTCTGATGTTTAATTGGTATTATAATGTTAAAATAGGAAAGAAGTAATGAATCTAATTACAACTTTGATCTAAAATATCCAATATATTGTCCAATAACTGCTGCAAAGATATCACGAAAAGATACTTCCAAACTAAGATACAAGAGACAATAAAATGCCTGCATTTAATGGCTGTGAAGTGTTAAAGGAATTTTAAGCTCCTTCATAAAATAAGAGCAATTATAAAAAAATCCTACGTTTCTCTAATACTTCAGTATCATTTCGTAATCTGCATTCATTCCAAATCCCTAAAAGGAGAAATTGGTAAAATAAGACGCATGCGTATTTACTCCGATCATCGGTATAACCTTTTTTAATTAACCTCTCTTATTTTTAGTCTTCTTAAAAATCGTCAACTTCTTGAATTAAAAAAAAAAACACTACAGTAAATTAAAATGAACCTTCCGCGAGAATGACAATATAATGCTAAAATCTACGAACCAATCAAGAAATGAAAATTTTAAGCGGGCTTCTCTGACAAAATTAAACAACAAAAATCATTAGCAAGAAAAAAAGCGAATTTATTAAGAACTACAAGTAAATTACTGAGCATATCACACCTATAGGAACCATTGGAACCATTAGAATGTTTTTTTTGCTACATGGTCTACCAAAAATTAAATAACATTTCGGTAATACGTTAATTAATTAATGATAATTTGACAAGAAAATCCATAGCCAGAAATTCATGAAATTGAAAAAATCATGTAGACTAAAGATAGAAATTCACGTCGCTAAAAGAAAAACCCAACAGAATTGTAAACGCGTCGCCACACTCCGTAAGTATCTTGAGGAAATAGCCCGCTACCTATAAATGACATTACTCGTCCCCTTATAAAATCCCTCCCATTCTACGGGGCTCGAACCCTGCGAACGATGAGTACCGGCTATATCCTACTCTGTCCCATTACTTCAAGAATAGCCCCTTCTATATCCGTCGATGCTGGGCCTAAACCCCTAATTACGCACGAGCCTCTATTGGCGTCTCACTCACCCACCTCCTCAAACCCCCTCTAATTTACCTATAAATATCGAACCAAACTAACCGATGAAGCAACAAATTCGCTGGACGAAAACACGGACACGCACGTGGGGAACGGGAGGGGGCGGGGCAAACCTAAGAGTGTGGATCACGGGTAGGGGAGGAAAAGAAGAGTGAGGGGAGGGAAAGAAGAGTGAGGGGAGGGAAAGAAGGGTGAGGGGAGGGAAAGAAGAGTGAGGGGAGGGAAGATGAGGAGGGAGGGGAAGGGGAGGAGGATGGAAGGAGAAAGCGGGGTGGCGGAGGGGAGGAAAAGGGAAGGCCTTGGGGGGCGGGGCCGAGCGCAGGCGCTACTGAATGAACTTGAGTTCCGCGTTTTTGGCGGGAAAGGAGAGGGGAAGAGGGGGGAAGGTTGTGGCAATGGGGGAGGACTTAGGGTGGGGGGAAGAGAGGAGGAAGGGGAAGTGAAAGAGAGAAGGAGGAGAGTGGAGGGAAGGTTTAGAATGTGTGTAGTGTGGCTTGGAGCGCGGAGGGGGATGGAGGAAGCGAGGTCAGAAATCGCTCGGGCTGGCGAGCATGTCCTGACCGACGCCATCACGTCTCCCGAGAGGGCTTGAGGATGCAGCGATGAGACGGACGCCCTTGAGTGCCGAGGCGGTGACAACGGATGCACTTTTCGCGGCGGCTGCGACGGTGACGAACTCCTCTCCGATGCGAAATGTGTGCATTTTTGCATAAACCGGAGGATATGTTGCGAGCCGCCCGATGTAGCCCTAGCTACCGGAACCGACGACATTAACGGTAAAAATACCAATTCACGCTCGATGCAATCCACTCTAACTGACCTATTTGTAAAGTGTTCGACTGCAATGATTTGTTCGATACCGTACTGATTTCGACGAATTTGTACTAACTTCTTGCACTTACGAATACGACGTTTCCTTATTTCATAATTTGCCCTCTTGCTGTAACTTGGCTGAGACTTTGATAAAATAAACTAGCAAAATAAATTTTTGCCGACTTTTTGCTGTTATAAAGTCATTTAACCTCCAAATTTGTTGTTTTTATAAGAAAAATATGCCAACTGCGCTAATTTGGGATAAAAAAATTGGTCAACTTACCTGTTTCTCATTGAATCTTGGAATTAGTTAATAACATCTTCGAAATTATTCTCATTGTTAACTTCAAATAGTCAACATGGACAAACCCTCATTGGGCGTAAATTCACAAAAGGCCAGAGGGACTATCCATTCTAACACTACGCCGTAATCGCTACAGTCGAGATTGTTTAGCATTCAAACGTAGTTGATATATTTATGAATTAGTTCTTCGCAACGGCCACCCACATAACCACAAGAGAAAAAATGAACAATTTTTATAATAACAGTTTGGCCATGCCGCCAAATGGAACTCAACTATATAACGTGTACCGTGATGATACCATCATAAAAATGTACCATCGGTGAATCGCCACTGATGATGGATGATTTGCAGCCGAAACGCCCATCTGGTTTTCATAAACTTTTTACGGCTATTGGAGATACCTATTTCGTCAATCCCACTACTAGCACTATCCTTCATCTTTCTTTCCCAAGTGATCTAATCAAGTAAGATATTTACGGGCCATTGAAGGAGAACTTTTAACGACCACTACTATGTTTTGCATTAAATATATACAAGTGTTTGAGAAGATTCTCAAAATACTTTTTATTACTACATGACAGAGATTGCGGACTTTAAGAGACAATCCCTCCGTCGTAATGAACCACGTTCAACCAAAGGAATTAATCTAACTAAGTTTAAAGGAAAACATCAGTTAAACCGATCTCATCACGGCTCTAAAAGGTCCCATAAAATTATATTGTTATGACAAGGATAATGTGGTTCATAGCTCATAATGTTAAAGCTACGTTTCAGTTTCGAGACCGTAACCAGCGCAGACAATAGGGAACGAATAAAAGAGGAAGCATACAAACAAACTTTAAGTACATTTCGGCTGTACGACTAATTACGTGGACTTCTTTCTCCACGATGTATCCAATTGTTTGTTGAATTTTTACTTTGAGTACCTACAGTAACTGCGCCAATGATATATGGTAATGTGACATTAATTGTAATGAGAGGGAATAAATAGGACTGTTGTGGCTCCGCGCGAATTATTATCGACTTTGCTAACGTTAGTCGCCCAGCAAGATCATAAATCGCGATGCACGAATGAAAACCAAACACGAGTTTCGTCGATTGCACTGAAAACCCTGCTATCAAGTGAAAACATGCCGAAAACAATCCATAAACGCTCCTCAGTCTCAACATTAGTGATAATATTTAACGTCGAGGCGAAAAACATAATGTAAACAAAGTTTCCTATTAAAAGAACATTGGGTTGAAATCTCAATGAAACAGTACTTCATATTCTGTCTAATCTAGGAGTTTTGGCGAGCTGCCCTTATGGTTCAAAATGATAGCCTCTCCAATACCCATAAAAGGGTTGGGAAAACGAGTCGAATGCCAGAGAACCACCACTGATGACGACTACTTTGTATCCGAAATAAAAATGGCCTGCCGAACTTTTTATGAATATTGGAAATATTTACATAGTTTGTCAAATCTAGGACTGATTGTCTAATTCAAAGGAAAACCAAACATGGTCGTAATTTTCCCAATAGTTGTTTGACGACAAATATACATTTAAAAGGAACATCGGCCGAAAATAAAGTACTCTCATTCCAATAATATCAAGAAACCGAATGATGGCTCTTAAAGGGCAATGCCACTTTTAATCCCCGAGAATAAAATTTTACAAGCATTCCGATAAATCCCACAATTTTTTTTATAGATCACTAAATTCCAAACAAATCACGTAAAGAAGTCGGTGGAGGCCACTGATTGGAAGCCGTCCCTTTTAGCAGCCGTGCCAACGACGCAAGTTTTTTAATCCGTCATCTGCATAATCTCTCAGTTGGAATTATATCCGAGTTGGCATCAAAGAGATTAATCAATAATGCATAAATAAGCCGTAATACACACGATAAGCCGCTTACAGGGCAAATTCCATCATTAAAAAAATACCGCCATTCTCCATATCCTACGAAATATCGTCGCGGAGAATTCGACATTTTCAAAAGCGATACGCAGAGGTCGAGTCAATTAGCCGCGTCCGGTCTAGAAAGTCCTTCGTTTTCCTTTTGTCCAAAAAATTATCTTCATTTTCAATTAACCTAAATCTCAATCACAAGAATAAGGCTAAATTTACATCTATTTTACTGAAGTACTAAATACCACACGGTGTACTCCTTATAAAAATTAAAAAAGAAATAATTTGAAAATCGCTCGGACCGTAGACAGATGAAGAAAAACGACAAGCACGAATACATTTCCAATTACAGTAATTACATATCCGGATGGGATAATGCGCATGCAAAGCGATATTATCAGAGTGCTTGAAAATTGGAGTTCCCGCTAATGGATACTTGCCCCTAACACATTCGTGGATGGAATCTTAACGCAGAACGCGTATATATTTTTAATTTAGTTGAGAGCGCAGACGATGGTGTCGGTCTGGGATGCTTTAAAACATAGCACTAAAAAAATCAAACCCGGTCGCCGAATGTGATAAATTCTCGCGTGGATTAAAATGATGACGACTTAAGCTGCAGCTCAATGTCGGCATATTAAACCCTTGATCATCTCTGCAATTGGACGCACGGAGCGTGATGAAGAGCCATGAAATTTTTGCGCAGCTCTAATCAAGTGGACTTTTTAAAAATGAATTTTGTAAGCACTCGTATTCTTCGCTTGACTTTAGTTTGTTTTGTTTTCTTTGATCTCAGATGATAAATGTCGACAAGGATAACACTAACAAATAAAAATATCGACGATTTAATGACGATTCAACAATGGTTTATTGTAATTAGAACCAACAACTCGGATATACAGTATCTGCCCGATTATAGGGCAACCTCAAATATAAGGCGGCCACATATTTCGGATGCCACGTGAAAGAAATTTTTTATACTAATACCATCATTCTTTTTAAATGTAAATTATTCCGACTATTTCTTATTATTTTAAAAGTATAACGCTGAAAACAGCTCACGAAAATTCTATGCCTAATTTTCTTCCTAATATTATTATGTAATAAGATTAACGAATAATTACGATAAAACATGTACATTTATTGGCCTCCAGTGAGCTACATTAAATTATTAGTTTTATTTCTTAAAACGTTTAATGAAGGACGAAGACATAAGCGCGGGCTCTAATGCAGGAGAAATTTGGAAGTTGCGCGCGCCATACGCGTAATACTGCTTTCTAATGATGGAATAGACTATAAAATATAGAGAACTGAATGCTAGAGGGGGTTAGAGGTAGAGGAGGAATAGAAGATATCTTTGATCGCGATTATAAGGCGAGTATGAATGTTTTGGCAAACATTAAAAAAACGCACTAAAATCGGGCAAATACGGTAGCTTACTTATCTTTTTCAATTACTATACTAATTACTTACATCCACCTCCAGTTAAAAATTCAACTAACTCCGCTTCGCATTTCGTAATACGTTGAAAAAAACTCTCCACCCGGGCAACAGCAGCAAAGGAACGAAAACTTTGACCGAGTCAACAGAATATATTGGAAAAGGAAATTCCTCTATCGTTGGAGTAAACGCTGCCAGTCATTGTGAAACTAAAGGGAGTACTACAACCAATGAGGCATGACTCATTTCAAATGCTTTTCTGATAAGGCGAGGGCTCAATAAAATACTGTCACGAAAAAAGCGACGTATAATAGTAATTAATTCAAAAATCAATTTGCTCACATAAAGAGTACTAAAAATAATGGTATTTATAATACCAAAAATGAAGAAGCTAAAACTAGCATTAAAAAGCTTCAAGTCATTAGGCCTAACTAGCTGGATTATAAGTTCTTTTTAGCGTCCACTTGAAATGTTTGTCAAATTTAAAACATAATGAATCGAGGCAGCTAAAATCTTAGTTTTAGCATAAAAGTCTCTGAGCGTCGCTAAGAAAATTCTGCATCAACAGAAAGAATATTAATCACACAGCCATAACGTGTAATTTATTCTGTGAATTTGAACAAACAATACCATCGGAAAAGGATGTACCGAATTTACATAACGGAAAACAACAGCCTGGAGTCAACACTGAGTTTCCGTGGGAAGTGAAATGGAACGAAACGGAGATAAAGCACCGCTAAGAACATTTTTTTCCAGCAACGTTCATATCGCCAACGCCGCCTTAGGCATTCGCACAAATACAGCTCTCGTTGGTTAAAGATTTATTGAGGAACTCTGCGTATAAAAGACGAAAACTAACGTACACGGGCATCGTTACAATTACGCGCCACTGCGCTAACATTTTGAACAAATTTCTATCGCTTAGAAAACATGAGTTATAAATAAACGGCGCAATAAACATTGTACAAACTTTCTCATATGGTCGACTGTGTACGCTTATAAAAGAAAAACTCTTAAAATCACAGTTAACCGTAGTTTAGCGTATATTGTAATGCCACTGGACGAAATACAGTATTTTTGGGACATATGGCTTAGTTAGTATCATTTGTGACATCAGTTTGTACGATTGGATGGATTATAATCCAAATCCTTAAGTCATTTTTGAGTAAATCGAAATGTTTTAAAATACCCTAGAATAAAGTACCCTGCAATATCGTTCATCTCTTCCGAGTGTCTATTATGAATGATATTATCCACAAATATCAGATATAATTCGATTTAGTTTAATCGTCTAGGCTGTAGTAAGATTTTAGTGGATCGCGGCGGCGGCGTGACGTCACAGGGCTTAGGTAAGGTAGATTAGCGTGCATTGTAATGTCACTGGACGCCATAGTGATTTTAAGAGATATATGGCTTACGTAGTATTATTTGTGACATCAGGCTTTACAACTGGATTTATTTTAATCAAATACTCTGAAGCCATTTTTGAGTAAATAAATTTTTTCTAAAATCGCCAAAGAATAAACTACCCTTTATTTTTGTGCAATATCATTTTTATGGAAAAAGGCGGCAAAAAATGATATATTGCACAAATACGAGATATAATTCGATTTTATGTAAGCGTTTGGATCCTAGAACAGCGAACAGACCGACAGACAGACGGCATGGCCAAAAACACTTTTATGGACGTGTATTTCCATCAAAATCTCGAAGTCGAATTTTTTCACGTTTATAATACTTTCTCAATACACTACGTATATGAGAAAGTAAAAATCCGAAAGCCGACTTTTACGAGACAATTTATCAGTATCGAAAAATTATAAATGAACGAAAAGGTCGGCCGATCTAAAACCGGTTATTGTCGGTTCAAAATGATCTGATATTACCACTAATTACCGGTTTCGGACGCTGCGGCAACGGATTTTCGGGCGAAACAAAATGACGATGGCTCTAAATAACAAAGACGGACCAGAATTACAAAGTGGACCATTTATAATCTATCTAGCGATCCGAAAATGCTCGAACGAGTCAGGCCACGCGTTTCACATAAACGAACGCAAATGCATACATACCATGAACAAAAACTTTAACCTAGCAGAGAGTAGTATTCCCAAATATCGACAACAAACGTGTCTTCATTGAACGACACGTTAGATATTTAGTTCAATTAGTCTACAAACGTTAAAGAATAAACGAACGTCGGCAGGGTTAAATTTTTTTTTAATCATCTAAACGATCGCTTCGAGGTCAAAAAACCTCGAATTTTCTTCCCGAGTATACTCGAAAAGAATCCAACACCTTTATATGAAACGAAAAACATAAAGAGCCGATCCACATACCCACCAACTCTTAAGAACCGTCATAAAATACGCCCGTCAGCATTTTCACCCTAATTACAAAACCAACATTTATCAGCCGCCCAAATAGTCCGAGAGAAAGAGAACAAAAAATAACAATGACATCACCGTCGTCAAGGACAACAAAGAGGAACAAACATCAAACCACCCATCGCGAGAGTTGAGACTCGAGAAAGAGATATATAACACAAGTCACCGCCTCACGCACCCGGGGAAAAGAGGCGCAAAAATCGAGCGCCATGATTCCACGGCAGGAGAGAGATTTTTGAAGGAAAAAAGAAACAAAGACGAAAGAGGTCTAAGAGAGAGAGAGAGAGAATGATGAAGGGAGAGAGGTGGCAGGAGATGGGCCGTTGGTGCTGGTGGGTTGGAAGATAGGTCCTTGAAAGGGTCACTTTCGAAACACGCTCTGGGCTCATCTTTTGTTCGGCTGGGGAATGTGTGCGTGAGAGAGAGAGAGAGAAAGAGAGGGGTCACCACCCACTCCCGTAGAAATACCACTGCTTTTTAATCCACCACTGTAGAACTCATCCCATCCTTCCGAATTGCCCCCACGCCCTTATACACCTCATCGCCATGCAGTGGCGTGTGTGTATGTGTATATATATACATATATATATATGTATGTGTGTGTGCACATATACACACACAGTGCACCCGTTATAACTCAGCTCGTTATTGCGCGAATCGGATAAAACGCGGGCCTTATTCAAGCCCTCAACAGAAGATTTTTTCGCCAGAAGGGACGATCCATTAAAATTGTTTCATTGAAAGAATTAATTTAAAATAAAAGAACAAAGTATACTAAGCAGCAAAAGATTATCTCATTTTAAAAAATAATTACTACTACCGTACTATAATCCCTAGGTCCCTAGGTTACGGCGAATCGGGGCGGTCGCCGCGCTAAGCACTAAGATGAAGTTTTCTGCTAAGCATGGGCGACAGACACTCGTGGTGTTCGACTGAAAAGGCATTTGAAACTAGTTACTTCTTTGTCATCGTAGATCAGGCTCTCATATCACAGACAACGCGTTTCGAACAAATGGAAGAGTACGCAAGTAACTTCGCTTTCCTATATGATTTTAAAAACTTGGAGAATTAACAGAAGACGAAATGAAAAAAACAATGTATAAATTTGGACAACGTGCTGAGTGATAAAGATTCACACGACATCAACAGTACAGACCTTTTCTTAGAACTGCGTGTGCTTCGATAGTTGATCGCCAAAGGAACGACAAGTGACTTCAAATCCTACACAATAAGAAATATATATATATATATATGTGTGTGTGTGTGTGTAACTTATACAATAAAATATACATATTTAAAAATATACAATATTTTACAATTGTTTTTAGTACGCGAATTATACCTTGATTTTAAATTGTTAAGGAACCACTCCCTCCCTAAGGACTGCATAACCTTACAGAGGTGGGAGGGTTTGTGTACTCTTACGAACCAAAGAGCTATGCCGGCGGGAGATAATTCTCCTGGTAGGACCATCCAAGCCGGAAAGGTCTGAGGGGAAGAGTCAGACTAAGAAGCAGTCTTGGGGGTTTTACATCCCCCTGTGCAAGGGCAGCAGCTTGCACAGTACCTCTGTAGGTGGTGATCATGTGGATCTGAACAGCTACAGATGGGTAATCACTCTGTGAAACTGCGATGAGGAAAGCAAGGGGAAACTACGTCATTATATTTCCCATGATAGGCTGAAAAGCTGAAAAATACCTCTATGGATCTTTCTGGGGTAAAATATTCCGGAGGTAAAATAGTCCCCCAATCGGATCTCCGGGTGGGGACTACCCTAGGGGATGCACAGAGGAAATTTAACATTAATAGGAAAGCAAGTGGTGAGAAATTAAGAATAGGCACATGGAATGTTAGGACTATGAATTCAGGGGGTAAACTAGAAAACTTAAAAAGGGAAATGAGAAGGAATAATGTAGGTATAGTAGGTCTTAGTGAAGTTCGGTGGGAAGGAGAAGGCGAGATAAATTCAGACGAATTTAAGATTATTTACTCAGGAGGGGAGAAAAAGGAAAGGGGAGTGGGGATTATAATGAGAAAAGAGATAGCTGAAAGAATTAGCAAGGTAGTGACAGTTAATGATAGATTAATAGCCGTAAAACTTCAGATGGAGCCAGTGGAAATGCTTATAATTCAAGTGTATATGCCAACGACTAATGCTGGCGACGACGAAGTAGATGAAATCTATGAACAGATTATGGAGATATTGGAGGAGGAGGGAAAAGGAAGGATCACCACCATAGTAATGGGAGATTGGAACAGTGTAGTCGGAGAGGGACAGGAAGATAACATAGTGGGAAAATATGGACTAGGGAAGAGAAATGAAAGAGGGGATAAACTTGTGGAATTCTGCCATCGAAATAGATTAATTGTAACTAATACATGGTTTAAGCATCACCAGCGGAGACTTTACACATGGAGAAGCCCAGGAGACCAGAGACGATACCAGATAGATTACATACTAGTCAATGAAAGATTTAGAAATAGCATTAAAAATGTGAAAACACTACCAGGGGCAGATATCGATTCTGACCACAACCTTTTGGTGGCAAATATACAATGCAGACTGAAGAGCGTTAAGAGAAACATAAGAGTTAACAAGAAATGGAACTTAGAGGAACTCCTTAAAAACAAGGAGGCTATCATGACTGAGCTGGAGGAAAGGTTGGGGGAGAGAGCTGAAGAAAATAGGAAGAGTGTAGATGAGGAGTGGAGATACATCCATAGCAACATTAAAGATGTAATGGAAAAGAAGGTAGGAAAGATAACGGGTGAAAGAAACAAAAAACCCTGGATCACAGCAGCCATGCTGCAAAAAATGGAAGAGCGGAGAAAGTGGAAGAACATAAACACTGAAGAAGGCCAAAGAAAGTACAAGGAGTTAAATAATGCTTTAAGAAGGGAAACAGATAAAGCCAGAGAACAGTGGATAAATGAGAAATGCGAGGAGATTGTCGAATGTGAAAGAATTTGTAGAACAGACCTCATGTATAGTAAAGCAAGGGAACTATTCAAGAAAAAAGCAAGAAAGATAGGACGTAAAGGAATCATGAACAAAAGTGGTAAAATAGTATCGGAGCCAGACAATGTAAAGAACGTCTGGAAAGAATACATTGAGGTTCTGTATGACAAAGAAGGAAAGCCAAGAAATATTGAATTAAATGAAGAAGAGGATGTGGAAGAAGATCAGCTAGGACCAAGTATTCTCGAGTCTGAAGTTAAAAGAGCAATTGATGACATGAAAAGAAGAAAGGCAGTTGGGAGTGATGATATACCCGTGGACGTTCTTAAGGTTTTGGGGTCTAAAGCAGTTAAGCAACTCACAAAATTTTTTAACCAAGTATATGATACTGGCGTATGGCCTGAAGATTTTTTAGATGTTGTGATGGTACCACTGGAGAAAAAGAACAATGCAAAATTTTGTAAGGATTACAGAACTATTAGTTTAATTTCTCATACAGCTAAAGTTCTAACCAGAATAATAACCAAAAGAATTGAATTTAAAATAGAAAAGGAGCTGCAAGATAATCAGTTTGGTTTTAGAAGAGGAAGGGGGACTAGAGATGCTATAGGATGTATGAGGATGATGATAGAAAGAGCGCTAGAAGTCAATAAAGATATGTATTTTTGTTTTGTAGATTGGGAGAAAGCTTTTGACCGAGTGAAATGGGATAAGATGCTTGGTATTTTAAACAAAATAGGAATAGATTGGAAAGATAAAAGACTGCTTAAAAACCTTTACTTTGATCAAAAGATTAGAGTCAGGGTTGAAGGAGAAGAAACAGAAAGTACTTCAATAGGGAGGGGAGTGAGGCAGGGTTGTCCTATTTCACCAGCGATATTTAATATGTATGCAGAAACAATAACAGAAGAAGCGTTGATGGAAGAGAAAGGATTTAAGATAGGAGGTGAAAGTATTACCACCATTAAATACGCAGATGATCAGGGCTTAATAGCAGAAGGCGAGAAAGAGCTTCAGAGGATGACAGACAGACTAGTTGAGGTTGGCCAACAATATGGAATGAAGATCAATACAGAAAAAACGAAAGTCATGGTGGTTTCAAAGGAACATAAAGAATTAAATATAATGGTAAATGGCCAAAAATTGGAACAAGTAAGTAGTTTCAAATATCTCGGCAGTATTTTAGCACAGGATGGAAGTAGTACACAGGACATCAGAAGTAGGATTGCAATGGCAAAAGCAGCATTTAACGAGAAGAAGGAGCTTCTCACAAGCAAGAAAATAAATCTAGAAACAAGGAAGAAATTAGCAAAATGCTACATATGGAGCATAGCTCTTTATGGTGCAGAGACGTGGACGATAAGGAGAAAGGAGGAAAAATATTTAGAAAGTTTTGAGATGTGGGTATGGAGAAGAATGATGAAAGTGAAATGGACAGAGAGGAAGAGAAACGAAGAAGTATTAGAAATGGTGGGAGAAGATAGGATGCTAATAAAAACAATCAGGAAAAGAAAAGCAAATTGGATAGGGCACATATTGAGAAGACAGTGTTTACAAAGGACGATCTTAGAAGGAAAAATTAGTGGAAAAAGAGGAAGAGGGAGAAAAAGAATAGGAATATTAGATAATATAAAGCAGGGATATACTACTTATAGAGGTATAAAAGAGGCTTCTAGGGAGAGAGAGAAATGGAGGCAGCGATTCAGTTAAAACCTGTCTTCGGACAGAAGCATGATGATGATGATGAAGGAACCACTCAATTGCTGATCGCCCCGGGCCCCGCACCCCCCTAGGGACGGCCCTGACTATAATTATTGTAGTTTTTAAATTTATTGTTCCGTTTATGAAAAATTTCAAGTATTTTAAAGAAACTTACCGTTCCTTTATTGAACAAAATTTGTAATAGAACTGTTAACGTTCAAAAGGCTTAAGTATTTTGTAAACTTCAATTATAAATTAAGCTGTTGTACTTTGTTTTCTTCTCTTTCCTTCCACTGTTTTACATTAACCCTTAAATGCTACACTATGGGTGAACAAACACCCAGAGCAGTTGTGTTTAGATATAGTTCAAGAATGTACGGAGTAAACATTGTCCCCCCTTAGATATGCCTTCCCCTAAGTCTCCTACTGTGGTCACTTTGCTTTTAGACCTTGGTCATATAGTGCCGTTCACAATATAATCTGTGAAAACTGTATTAAAAATAAATCAGAAGATAGCTCTTCATAAGCGATTTTTTAAATTTGTTGTTAAAATTCATTTTGTATCATTGCCGATTTTGCACTACTTATGTGTGCAGTACAAGATATAAACATTTTTAATAAAAACATCGGTACTTGTTAAAAACATTTATTCATACTAAATCTGAATATTAAAGCTGCTGGGTGAAAATTCACCCATGTGTTGTAGTAGCGTGATTTTTTAGAAACGTAGTATTTAAGGGTTAATATTAGTGCATGCAAGTAAAACTAATTTCTAAGTTGTTATCTCGATATAACGCGGGCTTTTCTATAACGCGGGGTAACTTTTTTCTCCGATACACGTTTATATATATGTGGAGAGCGTCGGAATGAACCGTGCAAGATTTAGAGGGTAAGGCGATTCTCGAGGAAATTTTGAAACCTCCTACTCCTGGTCCCGAGATAAAATACTCCGCTATCGCGTGCGTTTTCTCTTCCCCTTTTTATCCTGAATCGACGCGGATTTTTTAGTGGAATTTCTATTTCTCGCCGAGATAATAATATCGCGAGGATTGTGAAAATCTTTAAACTACCCAATACGGTCGAATCAATATAAGATGAAACACGAGACATGGCAAAAACGACTCGACGTGATAAACTTCGTTATACAACACAAATACAACGTGTTACAAACAGAGACAATGTTCCAGAAAGTATTTACTGTGAATTTATAGAGAACAAAACTCAATTAAGTATTGATTAACTTCTCTTTTTGGAATTCACAATTCACAATGTGCACGGCAAATGAGCAACGTATATCTAAAATAAAAACTACGAAAGAGAAAAAATAAGTTTTTCAAGATATTATGAACTCGAGTTATAGAAGCTTAACTGTAATTACGTCAAGAAACGACAAGAGATATAAAACCGAAAGTAAACTTCCGAGATAAAGTCGCAGTGAACCAGTAGCAGCGAAATAACGAGCGGCGACGTTTTACCTTCCGTTTTTACGCGCTGGACGCATGGCTACGACCTCGCGGACGCATTAATTTTCGAGTACGATGAGAGAAAAGATAAAATTTGAATTCGATGCCGAATCGATACTTCTGCGTCAATTCAATGGCTCGCATCAACTTATGCTTTCGCGCAACGTAGATATAAATGGAGTATTTTTTCCGCGCATCTTATTTAAAATGTAATTGAGTCGACGAAAATTGTTTTTAAAGGTATATTAAAATCGATCACAATTTTTTTCCAAATGCATAAATCAAGATTTCATGAGCTTAACCGAAAAAAACCGTTGGGTTTGTGCCCCTTGATCTTTTTTTTTATGCATCAACATCGACCAATCTCAACGCTTAATGGGATTAAATTTCCCGACAGCGAGTTCGCGTGATCGGGCTCGGCCGACATCTCGAGCGTTTGCGAACTGGGAACAAAAATAAATTTTGCAATCCATAAAAGCAATTTCACCAAACCGGAACGCTCAACGCTTTTATTAGTTGTATGATACAATTCCTGGATTCCAGATCTACATGCAATAAATAATAAACAATCGCACGAATCAAACAAAAACCGCACGCATTCGCAATATGAAAAGGAAATCTTTGACCATCGACTATATATATTTTTGGGGAGGAATCGCTACTTCCGCTAGTATTTTCGCTTGCGGTGATAATGCAAGTGGCGGTTGGAGTATAAACGATGAAAATATCGCGTAAAATAAATAATACAGAAATAATCGCAGCTATGGCATGTATTCAATATAACAGGGATTCTCCAAACTACGAGCCGCGGACCGTATCCGATCCAAACAATGGTTTGATCTGGCCCGCCTTGCACACTATCAATTTCCTCGAAACGTGTCCATTCGCGTGTTGGGACTGCAATGGACTATTTTTGTAATCTGAAAGTTTTTGTTAGACAACTTATGAAGTGCTTTGCTTTTGTAAATTATAGGAGTAACATGATAGTTAAACACGATTAAAAAACTTCTTAAAATTGATCCATTGAAATTTTCCTATCGTTAAGTGGCCCGACTAGTGATTTTTAACGTAGTACGTGGCCCTTAGTAATATGTTTGGGCACCCCTGCCACACGAGACAGTTTATCTCGGCAGCCATAGAGCGATTGGTTCCCAACGAAATCTGCGATGGGTGAATTACGGCAGAGGACAGTTACTTAGCACAGCATTATATCTAAAAACCGAAATTATCAAAAAACCAGACATTTTAAAAGCTAAACAGGACATTGCCTTTTCATAAAACTTAAGAAAAACTTATTTCAGATAAGTCCAATAGCATTAAAGGACAGAAATTACGAGTTTTAAAAAAACACTATGAAAGTAGCGCAAATAAATCTTCCTTCATCGTACATCTAATCACTAGTAACTCAACCACCGAAGACGAGAATTAAATTATCATCACAAAACCCCTGCTTGTATGTATTACTTTGTAGGGGCGAAGAATAATGTTTTGGCAAGGAAATAAAACAACTTTAGTCCATATTACTACTAGTTACCATTTTCCACAAAACCTCGCGAGAACATGCAAAATAACTTGAACATCATTACCTTCCACATCAACCGCATATGCCATACATTTATCCGGCAATGAAGACTCGTATGGAGAAGACGGCGTTTGGATCTCCCTTTCATAGCTCCAACCCACGCCTCTATCGGGCGACATTTCCATAACACTCCATTCCATTCTCTTAACCTCAGATTAAGTGCCTACTGTGAGATCACGCTCCCAAGAGCTCGCTCTGATCGCGCTACGGCAATGGAACGGAGGATAAACCGGTTTCAACGACCAACAGGAGAGATCCATCTTCCTCTTCGTCTCCCCATTTCTCTCTCTCTGACTCTCTGCGCAGAACATACAAACAGCCAACGCCTCTGCCTTTACCTTCGATTGTCTCCGGCTTAACCTTCGATACAATAAGATCCTGCCTCGTGTCCTCTCCGCATAAGCGAAACATCCGCCAAAACCAACGCGCGCGACCGCCCCATACCGAGGACCGCATTCCGATTTTCCTTCCCATAAATGCCCACGCCAGACAAAGGAGCGCAACATTTTTCGCCATTAAAGGGTAGGATTTTAATTCTCCGAGTGGCAACCGTCGATAAATTCGCCGGTATGCAACCCGTTTTAGCGCCCGACTTGAAAAAGTTCGACGCCTACAATAGTCGTCATTTAATGTCTTCGTGCGACATTGGCTGCGATCTCATATTAATTACCTCCACCTCTAATCTTTAGGGATAAGTTTAGTTTTGGAATGAAGGTTGCGCTTCGTATTTCCTTAATTTTACAAACAAGAATTTCTCGTGCGTCAAAATGGCTACTTTAATTTTGTTTTGACCAACGAAAATGATATATTAGCGGGAATTTTTGAAGAACGACGGGATACGAGTGACCTATGTGAGTGGTTTCCAAATATTTCGTAGATCCTTTCAGAGATAAACATTATTTCGCGGGACAACAGTTTTTAAATAATGTTATTATAGAAAGAGCTCAGACTTTCCCGGAGAATCAATGTGAAGAAATTTCTCTCGGGCTTCCAGCCGGGTCATACTGTCGTATTTCGACGTTTCGATAACACACTCTGTGGCCCAATACCTATCAACACTTCCAAACCGTTCATTTATTTACCAGGCAGAGTTTTTCATGGCACCCCTAAGCATCAGTTGCGACACCCCAGTGTGCCGCGGCGCCCAGTGTGGGACCTACTGATCTATGTGATGGATGTGACAAGCAGTTTCGATTTCCATAATGATGCGAGCGCAGATTTCTAAATGCAATCTTAAGAGGAACAGAACTTAGTTACAACTCCAATTAAATAGATGAAACACCACTGCAGTATTGGGGACAATTAAAACATATTACATGCTTTCAGGAGGAAAGAGAAAGAAGTGGGAGAGTAAGAGAGACCAGTAACACGAAGTGATGCGAAAGGTGGGAATACAAGTGATGTCTTTTTAAGTTTCTCCTTAATAACAAAAACTCTAACATGAAGAATAATCGAAGTATTCTTTTGAAATTTTGCACAAAGTAACTCCATATTGTAATAAATGTTATGCATATAACAGATTTGCATTAATACTTCAAATTTTGAAGTAATCGATGGTTGGGTATTTAGAATCAGTTAAAAATAAGGAATTTTAAATGTGGCTTCTTTTCGGAAAACGTTTTTGTTGAAGTGATGCAAAGTTCTAGAAATAATTACCGAACTCACCTCATGGCTGAAATAGAATCGACCAAGTGTGTTTCTAATTCATTCATATTTATTCTACCTTTCTGTAAGTTTTTGGCTCACCCAGCTCTATCTGTACCACGTGTTTCTCCTATAGCAATAAATTGTTAGGAAACCCAGACGCGAATTTCGGAAATAAAGCAGCCGTCCTCAGTGGTAATTCGACGATAGTAGATTATAAAAATCTGATGTGGCCACCACATGACTTTCTCCATACCGGTAATATTTCTTAAAGTTCCAAATATGTTAAATGATACTAAATATTTAAAGGAACTGCGACAAAAATTTCAAGACTTTACAAAGAACAGAAATAAACTCAAACAGTAGCCTTCTAATATTGGATATAGCCCCAAAGCTCCAACAATTTAGAAAATAAAAAAGAGCGTAAAGTGTTTACAATAGTAGCCGGTAGGTGGTGTGGTGGAGGCAGCAAAAAATTTAGTTTTTACAATATCTCTTCAACAATGCATTATATGGAAAAATGTTTCAAACAAAGGTTGTAGAATATTACATTTTCTACAACTTTCATTCCAGTACTTTTTTACATTTATCAAATATTAAAGCAAATATAAAAAAAACGGATTAGTGACAAGAATAAACCACTTCCGGTTGACCGATTTTTACCAAAAACTAATCAGCACGTCTTCCTTGAAAAAATGTCAAATATAAAATTTCACGCTGATCTGATTAATAGCACCCACAAAACCCTGGTCAAAGGCACACGCAGACATCGAGAAAATAGTCAAAACGTGTTCAGGGGACCTTAAAACATGTATTCCCGTTGGAATCTCGAACTCGATTTCTTTCATGAAAACAATACTTTATACTTCGTATATGGAGAAAGTAAAAGAGAATCTTCTGGCTATAGATTGCCACTGATGACTGCTTATTTGTATAAAAAACGCGCAGTGGGATAACGGCTGTGCGACGGCCACAAAATTGCATAAAAATACCATTAAAAAGTTTGGCCAAGTTTTAACACGCACGCTATTCTCTCTGCACGAGATAACTCGATAAGACACGGAGGAAATGTAAAGCAGTCGAATACGAAATACACTCTACCAACGAATCGATAAAACCTTTGTATTTCTCGAATTCCGCTGATACATAGGCAAACTCGTTAAATCGAGACAGTCAAAACATCTGCAAATCGATTACAAATTAAAAAACGAAAAATAGAACCTAAAACCGACCGATAAAAAACTATTGGGAAGAAATGTCGTCAGCCGATAGAGAATTCTAATTATAAACGCTCGAGTGATCTGCAGTATCAGCAAACAAGTTTCCTTCCAATAACAATTTCCACGAAAACGCTCCACGGAAAAATAACGTTTCCCCATCCAACGCGCATAACCCTACACGCAGCGGAACCTAAAACGTATCCCTTTAACGGCTACCATAAATTATGCACGCACTGAACGCCTCCCGCGCCATCTCCAACTTACCCGCAGAGAACCGCAAGCCAGTAAACAGAAAACACGAGGACGCGCACTTGAAACGACTAAAGGCGGACTTACGTTTTCCTCGCCAGCTTACGTACTAATTTAAAACGCGAATCGAACGTTCCGACCATAGGCCGCATCCCTTAGGAACGCCAACGGTCAAAACCGACCGGCCGTCCTGCCTGATTCACTTGGCGAAGTACGGAAGATAGCAATCCCCCGATCGGCTATTGTGGACCACCATCCCAAAGCCATTTATCCGACTCAATCAATAACGTATAGCCCGGGGAGGAAAAACGCGTCTGCTGCGAGGTCATGGGGGGAGTAGAGAGGGTGGGGGAGGAGAATGGGGAGGAGAGGGGGGTGGGAGGAAAAAATGACAACAGTAGGAAATGAAAGATGGCCGAACGTTTGAAGGGAAGGGGGAGCGGAGGAGGAGACCATGGATTAGGCTTCTCATCGGTTCGGATTCAATTCCAACTACGGCGGAAAATTAGCACATCGCCCGGGTACCTAAAGCGGATTGGGAAAATAGAGAAGCGGTGCTTCGCTAAGCTTCCTAGTGCGAGTCGTGAGGCACAGTGTTTTTGCCCAATTGGCCCCAAGGGCACACAGAAAACGACGCCAAGCTTAAAATTAATCGTCAGCCAAAGCCAAAAAGTCGCCACACATCCCGTATTATTTTTGAAGAGAGAGACGGAGATGCACTGACGGAGACATTCTTCCGTCTCGAACTCGACATTTATAACTGCGAGCAAATACCGTAATTCCTCGCTATACGTTGTTTCGCATATACGTCGATTGTGAAGTGTCAAAAGCAAAATTTCAGGAATTCCAATTGCGGTACATAAATTTTTACTATAATAATAAAACTCCTCTATTCGTCTTTTAATTTCATGTTCATTATTATGTATTTATAAATAAATAATTTCGTGTTTAATTTCATTTTGCGACCCAATCTGGGCCCGTCCCTTACCGTATAACCAAATATGTGTGAGCAGTGTTACGCAGTAGTTTCAACTTCAATTACTAATGTTAGGTACATACATTCATTTCTTATGCACTGGTAAGCTTTTATCTTCATTTTGAGAGAATGCACCTTTCCAGCGTTTTTTAAATAAAAATATCAATATTACAATTTTATAACTGCGAATGATTTTTGTGTGTTTACAATTAGATGAATCTTCGATATGGTGATTTTGAATTAGAAAAAATGTGTAAGCCCAGTTGAGTTTTTTTTAATTAATTTTGTTTGTTTTAACAAAGTGTGTTCAATTTACTGTATTGATATTTGGAATACAAATGAGTCACAAAATGTCCGCCAAGAACGTGACTTCTACTTTGACTAAAGTAGAAGTCATGTTCTTATGGGAAAATAAGTTTCGCTACACGTTGTTTCGTTATACGCCGCCGTTTTCAGGAACGCATCTCCGATATATAGCGAGGACTTACTGCACTAAGTTTAAACCAAAAGAAAAACAGATTTTCCCACTCAAAAAAGAAT
The DNA here is from genome assembly GCA_028673005.1 of Tanypteryx hageni. Taxonomy (NCBI): domain Eukaryota; kingdom Metazoa; phylum Arthropoda; class Insecta; order Odonata; family Petaluridae; genus Tanypteryx; species Tanypteryx hageni. Next base: position 128,540,217 of record CM054114.1, read on the forward strand.
GATCTATCTCGACTTATGACTGCAATGAAATTGATAATTTAGATACCTTATTGATTTTTTTACTTTTAACATTCAATGGAATGTGAAAATAGCTCGTTTAAAAAAGTGGTGAGAAATGTTAAATATCTAATAGTGTAATTGGAAATATTATGCGGCCAACTAACCTCATGGACGACTTTCTTCGCAATAAAAAGGTAAATAAAACCAGATGGGCATATTTCCCACAAAGTAGTATCCGCAGTAATGGTAGCTTCTTAATAAAAATATCTTTTTTTGCTATTTCTTATGACTATTGTAACTATCTACGTCATAATCCAAAACATTATTCGATATATATCCCAAGATACAATGCTCTGAATAATCGTCCGTAAAAACGAAATCCCGAAAAAAATTGACGAGAATCAGATCGATCGTAGCATAAATTATTATTTTATGCATGTTTTGCAACAATGCGGTGGCTCCAACCCATCCAATACGCCCGTCTGCTGGCCCTTATGTTTTTGACAGCGCCACCCGGCAGAAGTTGTTTTGATGAAATATGATTGAAAATGCTCTCCATTAAATTCATCCTTCTAATACAATTTTGATGCGAATTATTCTATGTTGGCGACAGCGTCAGATAAAAACCCTCAAGTTGGACTAAACAAAACAAACGCATCATGAAGTCTTGCACAATAGTTTATTTCTAAACATAAGCGGCTGTTGATGAATACACTATAACAAATACAAAACTGAACTCAATACGACTATTCACAACTCAGCAAAGAAAATATTTTCCGACTGAACTAGGTAAGAGCCAAAATAAAAATATTTTGTGCTTTAAAAGATATCGGCTGTATCAGGGAAAATGACTACTGAAGCCTGAAAAATAAAATGAAACGCGCCTTTTGTGTTCTACCACGCAAGTTTTCACGTTCCAACCTGCTTACATTATTTTTCCATTATCCGAGGCAAAACATTAATCTAAATCCTTATCTATTATCGCACTGCTCAACAAAAATAGCAGAATACTTTCATCGGGTCAGAATTCGATAATAATATCGCAAAAGAGGTACAGAGGAATACTAAGAATGCGTTCGTTTCTCGTCAGCTTTCTGGCAGAAGATACAACGGAAACAAACGTCAACCTCGTATTTAACGAATTCGCACGTTCCCTGATTATCGCCGGTCAAAAATCCCACCGAAAACATTTTCTCCGCTTCTTCCCCGACTGCCACGCGATTAATGTAACTGACCAAGCCCAGCAAATTCAC